>CM042690.1:262598179-263207718 GCA_023614405.1 Avena insularis | reverse complement strand
GATTTAAGCATCGCTACGGGATAGAATGTCTCATCATAGTCAACTCCTTGAATTTTTCGAAACCCCTTTGCGACAAGTCGAGCCTTATAGATGGTCACATTACCATCAGCATTAGTTTTCCTTTTGAAAATCCATTTATTCTCAACGGCCGTTCGGTCGTGAGGTAAGTCCACCAAGTTCCAAACTTGGTTCTCGTACATGGATTCCATCTCGGATTTCATGGCTTCTAGCCATTTGTTGGAATCCGGGCTCATCATCGCTTCTTCATACGTCGCAGGGTCATCCATTTCATCAACCATGAAATTCACAACAGGATTGCCATACAGTTCAGAGCTGACGTGTCCCGCTTGACTGCGAGGTACAGAGTGTCCTCTTCGGAGTTTCATGATCATTATCATTAGCTCTCTTCATCGTGAAGTCAACTCAAACAACTTCCGGTGCGCGCCACTCGCCATTCCATGAAGAGAAGGTTCAATAACCTCTTCGAGTTCTACCTTCCGACTACTCACACCTTTCGCGAGAAACTCCTTCTCAAGAAAGGATCCATTCTTGGCAACAAAAACCTTGCCCTCGGATCTGTGATAGAAGGTATACCCAATTGTTTCCTTAGGGTATCCTATGAAGACACATTTTTCCGCTTTGGGTTCGAGTTTATCTGGTTGAAGTTTCTTCACATAAACATCGCATCCCCAAACCTTAAGAAATGACAGCTTAGGTTTGTTTCGAAACCATAATTCATACGGTGTCGTTTCAACGGATTTAGATGGTGCCCGATTTAAAATGAATGCAGCTGTTTCTAGTGCATAACCCCAAATTAACAGAGGTAAGTCAGTCAGAGACATCATAGATCAAACCATATCCAATAAGGTACGATTACGACGTTCCGACACACCATTACGTTGTGGTGTTCCGGCAGGTGTGAGTTGTGAAACTATTCCACACTCTTTCATGTGTGTGCTAAACTCGTAACTTAGATACTCTCCTCCACGGTCAGACCGTAGAAATTTGATCTTTCTATTACGATGATTTTCCACTTCATTCTGAAATTCCTTGAACTTTTCAAAAGTTCTAGACTTGTGTTTCATCAAATAGATATACCCATATCTACTCAAATCATCCGTGAAAGTAACAAAATAATGATATCCACCTCGCGCCGACACACTCATTGGTCCACACACATCAGTATGTATGATCTCCAATAGATTTGTTGCCCGTTCCATTGAACCGGAAAACGGCGTTCTAGTCATCTTGCCCATAAGGCATGGCTCACATGTATCAAATGATTCAAAATCAAGTGATTCCAAAAGTCCATCAGAATGGAGTTTCTTCATGCGTTTAACGCCAATATGACCTAGACAGCAGTGCCACATATATGTAGACATATCATCATCAAGTTTAATCTTTTTAGCATTAACATTATGAATGTGCGTAATATTACTATCGAGATCCAATAGAAACAAACCATTCAACATAGGTGCATGACCATAAAAGATATCATTCTTATAAATCGAACAACCATTGTTCTCAGATTTAAAGGAATGACCACTTTGCATCAAACACGATCCAAATACAATGTTCATGCTCAGTGCAGGCACCAAATAACAATTATTTAGGTTTATAACTAATCCCGATGGCAAATGGAGAGGTAGCGTCCCGACGGCGATCACATCAACTCTTGATCCATTGTCAATTCGCATCCTCGACCTCATCCCTTGCTAGTTGTTGCTTGTTCCGTAGCCCCGAACCGAAGTTACATATATTAGCAACCGATCCGTATCAAATACCTGTGTGCATCATGAGTACTAGTCAAGTACACATCAATAACATGTATATCACATATACCTTTGTTTGCCTTTGGACTTCTTGTCCGCCAAATACTTGGGGCGCTACGCTCCAATGGCGAGTCCCCTTGCAATAGTAGCACTGGTGTCGACTTAGGGCCAGCCCGGTTTTTTTTCAAAGTGGCAATAGACTTGCCACCCTTCTTTCCCTTGTGCTTGCCTTTCTTGTCCTTCTTGAAACCGGTGGTCCTATTGATCATCAACACTTGATATTCTTTCCTAATCTCCACTTCTGCAGTCTTAAGCATTGACAGAAGCTCGGGAAGAGACTTCTTCATGCCCTGCATATTATAGTTCATCACGAAGCTCTTGTATCTAGGTGGCAGAGATTGGAGAACACGATGTATGCCTAAGCCAATGGGAATCGTTATTCCCAAGGACACAAGCTTATCAGCGTACCCAGACATTTTGAGTACGTGCTCACTAACGGAGCTATTTTCCTCCATCATGCAGCTAAAGAACTTTTCTGTAGCATTATAACTCTCTACGGCAGCATGGATATCGAAAATCATTTTCAATTCTCCCATGGTATCAAAGGCATTGCCATTTTCGATACAGTTTCGAAGTTTTGGCTCTAGCCCATACAATATGCCGCAATGAACTAAGTTGTGGTCCTCCTGACGAGTCACATAGACATTCTTTTCCTCGCCAGGGGCATCAGGAGCTGGTGGGGGGCTAGCGGCGCATCTAGCACATATTGCTTTTGTGTAGCAGTGAGGAGAATCCTCAATTTCATAGCCCAGTTGGTGAAGTTGCTACCATTCGCATCAAGTTTCTCTTTCTCCATGAACACATTGAAATTAAAAGCAGGTGGTGCCATCTACAACAGAATTTGTAAAGTTTATTTAGACTAAGTTTATGATAGATTGAGTTCAACTAATCCAAATTACTAATGAACTCCCACTCAAAAACGACATCCCTCGTGTCCTTTTGGTGATTACATGAACCAAATCCACTATACCAAGTCCGATCATCACGTGAGTTGATATAGCTTCAAAGGCGAGCATCTATATGGGCATCATATCAACCATATGACTCATGCTTAACCTTTCGGTCCGTGTTCCGAGGCCATGTCTATACATGCTAGGCTCGCCAAGTAAGAACCTTAGTATTCGCGTGTGTAAAACCGTCTTACACCCGTTTCTATGAAAGCGTAGATTCGAGTACACTCAAGGAAGAACACATTTTTATCTTGATATCTAAATGAGGGATCATCTTATAATGCTACCAAACGCGCCAAACTAGCAGTATAATATGCTAACATCTAATGTGTAAAGTGAGATGATATGGTCCATGCATTTGATCTCTATCACTTGCATCGTGGTATGATCTCTATCATTCCTTTGTGTGTAAGGCCAAGGTCTATGGAACTTACACGTTGAGTGTGTTGTAAGAGTATCTACCATACATCTACTTACAACAATACCATATCAACACACTAGCCCAACAACGATCTAAACTAGACGCCTTTAATTTATCAATTGCAAGTTTTACGTGGCTTAGGGCTTCCGGAGATAGAACCGTTCTTACCTACGAACATGAACCACAACGAGGATAACTAAGTTATTAGCAACTCGTTGTGAATCAGATATTGACTATAGTAGGAGAGACAGACACCCGCCAGCCACTTATGCAAAACAAGTTGCATGTCAGTCGTGGAACCGGTCTCATGTACGATGACATGTAAGGTTGGTCCGGACCGCTTCATCCCACTATGCCACCAATATCCAAAATACATAGAAGATGCAATAACATGATCATCATCACCCACATATCAACCATATGTGTACTACCCGTGCTAAGCACCTACGCATAGATCAGGCTCTGATACCACTGGGTCCGCAAAGATAGAAAACAAAAATTTCCTACGGTGAACTACACGCCAAGATCTATCTACTAGGTACAAAGCAACGGGTGGACATACATCCAACAAGAACTTACCCTCGTAGACAACGTGGTTTTTTAACGAGTAGGAACTAGTGGTTGATGTAGTCGTAGACTTGCCGGTCTCAAGATCGTGAGGAAGAAGGCCAAGCGCCAACTCAGCAGCGCATCCGCACTCGCACACACGTTCAAGCCACCGGACAACCTCCACCTCCTCGATCCAGCGATCCAGCGGAAGCAGCAACTCCTTCCAGATGAAATGCCACCGGAAACATGTATCTCTCTAATCCGAGACCATGGGGGAATAATTCTAGAGGGGGAGAGAGATCCTTCACAAGGAGGTGTGAGGATGAAGGAGGGAATGGGTGGCCTTTTATAGGAGGAGGGGGGTGCCCCCTCTCCATGGCTGGCGCATGGGGGTGACCTCACCTCCCCATTCATGTGGTGGTAACCCTCCACATTAAAATGCCTCTTCACATTCCCTTTAAAGTCTCCATTTAAATGCATTAAATTTCTCCAAATTTAATGCTCTCTCATTTAATAAAACTCTTTTATTAAATTTATTCAGAATTTTGTTAATTACTTTAATTAACAAACATTCACATATAGCCCCTTGCAATATTTCAATATCACATGCAGAACCACCTTCTGAAATTTCACCCGAAACAATTTCCGGTTTCTATTGAAACAATTCCTGCGCTTTGCAATTCTTTTGTCTGAAACATATGTGCTCCAAAATGGTGTCCGGTAACTCTTAAGTGTGCCACCCTACGGTTCGCGAATAATGTAGACATGATCGAGACCCTTCTCCGATCAATAATCAGCAGCGGGACCTGGAGATCCGTACTGACTCCTACACATTCAACGATGACTCCTGTGATCGTGAGAAACTTTAACGCTTGTAACTAAATCCCTTTGTCTCTCGATATATTACATGTCCGAGATTCGATCATCGGTATCTCCATACCTAGTTTGATCTCGTTACCGACATGCACTCTTTTCTCGTTCCCGTGATATAACATTCTAGTGATCACATCACTTGCTTGCAAGCTATCCTAATGTGATATCACCGAGAGGGCCCAGAGTATATCTATCCGTCATCTAGATTGAAAAATTCCACTCTTGATCCATGAGCCTCAACATAACACCTTCATAGTACTGAACCCATCTTTATAGTCACCCTGTTATGGTGTGACGTTTGATGTTATCAAGATACTCTTCCGGTGTTAGCAATTAACATGATCTCATGGTCTAAGGATAAAGATTACTTCGTATGATGTTATAGCAATATAAACATAATGACTTGATCGTAATGCTATACTTCGGATGAATGTTCATCACATCATTCCACCAATGGTGTGACCTTGTTATTAACAACATCCAATGTCCATGATCAGGAAACCTTGATCATCCTGTTAATCAACAAGCTAGTCTATAAGAGAGGCATGACTAGGAACCCTTTTTGTTTATTAAACACACATGTATTGATGTTTCCGAATCAATACATTTCTAGCATGTAAAATAAACATCTATCATGTATATGGAATATATAATAACAACTTTATTATTGCCTCTCAGGGCATATTTCCTTCAAGATTTGGCGTGAGCGGGGATTTAGATCTCCGGCAGGAGCTGCTACGACTACTGCGGCACCGGCTACTTCGTCTTCTCCGGCTCTGGCGTAGGTGGCCTCGTAGATCTGTGGCACCAACTTATCCCTCACCTTCTTATCTGCCTACGGCAGGTCATTGATGTCTCCAACCATGGAGGTAAGAACCTTGTCCTTGCCTCCTCCTCTCCTATGTTAGTACCTAGATAGTTAGCTCGATATTAGGAAATGCGAAATCAGTCGCTTGCACAACATCAATGTACGATCATGAACAAGGGATGTTAACGTGACCACGCATGCGTTTCTGATCGACCATCCAACGTAATATTGACATGAGCGTGAGGTATGTCCAATTGTAGGTGATCATAGTTAGCTAGCTAGCTAGGTGGGAATTAGCAACATAACTAATAGGAGTAGTAACAAAGCTAATTTAGCTAACTCGTCTAGCCAACAACACACTTGCACTTTTAAGATTCCACATTCCTTCATGCATAGATGGACGTGCTGCCGCCATTAGATCACCCAATACCCATCTACTGCTTGGATCTCGGAGCTACTCCATGGGCGTGTTTGCTAGCCACGTTTCTTGCATGGTACTGGAAGAAATAAGTATGTTTGTTTTTCTGGGTCACATGGATATCTTGCATCATACGAGTTTAAAATCAGGACAAAAGTTAGCTCGCTAGGAGCGCCGATTTTGGGAGTTTCCATAGGGACATGCCAAGCTCGTGCAAAAAGGGGAAGTAGCATGCCGCCCGTGCAAGCTCGGTGACAACGCGAGAAGTGGCTTTTCCCCAAATGTCGGCGGGAGAAATTTCATCACCACCTGCCGAATCATGGCGCTATATATTACCGATTCTCTCGCTGCTAGTAGCTGCGCCACTATTCCCCCTTTTTTGAGCTCTCAAGCTCGCCAAGGTCTTCACCATTGAGTAGGTAAGCAGCGACATCGATGTTGTTGGCTGTAGGATGGCCCCGGTAGGCATTCATCTCCAAGATATTCACTGGCGACGTGCCCTGCTCCTTCGATGACTGTCAGTTTTTCTGAACCCCACCTCTAGTAGCTTTGACCTGCTAGATCTGAGTGTAGTTTGCGGCAGATCTATGGTAGTATGCCCAATGAATTGCATGATGTAGTCATAGATTGGTGATTTTGTGGCCTTATTGCGTGTTTAGGTAGGTTATTTAGTGTAGGTCCTCATATGTGCGACGGTGATACATGTAGGACATGACCCCTGATGAGTTCAACCAGGCCCTCATGGATTCTCAGGAGACCTTTGTGACTGAGAGCCAACCCCAGCTCCCAGCTTTGAGGCTCACCTATACAAAGCGGTCGGAGATCATGTCTCTGCCACCTATGACCGCATACATGATGGAGCGGATTGCAAATAAAGTTGCACTTATCATGACCAAGAAGAAGGTTGTCAAAGCTGGCAAACCACACAACACATGCTATCATAAGGGGGTGAGGGGCAACATGAAGTGGGAACCATTGCTCTCCATGTTTGTGCTGAACAAGATGTGTTAGATCATCAAGAGAAGCATGAGGACGAAGAAGGGGTTCAAGGAGGTGAACATGAACACTTGTGCCTGGAAGGTGTTTGATTTTTGTGGCATCGAGGTGTCCTCATAGTAGGTGATACCTTAGATCTGGATTATGGATGTAGGATAGCTCGTTTTCCCTAGTAGACCTAGGTTTATCGAATCCTTGGAAAGCAGAAGCATAGTGAAGTTACTTTAACGGACCTTCGAGAGTTTTAGAATTCTTTTTGTGTTTTTACCGGACCAAGAGTTTGCGTCTTATTGTTGTTGTCAATTATGGAGAGAGAGGGCCTAGGGCGTTCGGTTTCACCAGTAGCTGTGCAAAACATCTGATAGGGATAAAAGATAAAAATAAAGTATGCATGTAATTGTTAGAGCAAGATAAATTATATGTGGGTAGTGCATCCATAATTGCTATTGCCTCCGCAACCGCTTATAGCAATAACCTACTAGTCTCATCCATAGAAGAAAGAGAACTAATGATATGCATAGTGACGTCACCGTTAATCCCAAGTAAATCCTGCACATACAACCGTACTACCCCTTTCTGTCACTTGGGTTCCCAACCTGCAGATTAGTCATTACTCATACTCCCTATACCTGGCTCAATCCTCGGGGTCTTTGGTACCTGACAAGTCCTTAGATTGAGGAAAGAGAGGATATAATAATCATCATATCATACAAACTAATACATGATCCCATCTATGATAAATAACATGCACAAAAGCTACTTGGCTAGGCCGAAGCCCTTAGCCCAAGGAGAATTACTCACACATAGAGATGAGATCAAAGATCATAAACATTGTAGTGGAAATCATGAGATTGATAGAAAATAGTCTTACAATGTCGCCAGTCAAAGAAGAGATCTACTATTACAAGTGGTGGAATATGGCTATGGTGGTAGAGAGATTAGATCTAAGTCTATTCCTCCGACGGCTCTTCGGTGTTGTGGATGGAGATCTGGGGGTGGCTGATGGTCTCTAGGGCGACTCTTTTCTCGTGCCCGAGGCCTCTTTATATAGGGGTCCCTTCACGAAAGTTGTTCTAGTTGACCTAGCGGTGTCAATGGCAACTATACGGCCGGAATTTTATTCCGGTCGTATAGTTGGTCGTTAAAGCGTCTGCCTCCTCTTCACGGCTCCTAGTTTCTTTGGGTTGTTGGAAATATCGTATCTTTGACTTTAATATAGTGATTCCCATCATCAAACGTCATTATCTGCGTAGGGAAAAATAGAAAGAAAGAATTGGATGCCCCTTTGATCATTAGGCATTAGTGGCAGGATATAGAGAGATATTTCATAAAAAATATGAATAATATCCAGTTTAAATGTGGATGTGGATGGCTATATTTCAGAGCCATGAACCTCCCCAAGCTTAAACTTGATTGTCCTCGAGCAAGAAAACCAAAACCAAAAAGGAACCCAGCATTTAAACTGAAATAACGAGATGATGATCTTACTCATGATTGATAGTCTCATGTTTCCTCCACTTTATAAATCTGAAAAACTTCAGCATAGATAGGGTAATGGCAAGAATATCATACGGGTTTCATGCATCCTCATAGCGCAACAAAATTATTGTTAACATGGATGATTCTGAAGGGAATATGCTTGAGAGGCAATAATAAAGTGGTTATTATCTTATTCCATGTTTATGATAAATGTTTATTTTGCATGCTATAATTGTATTAATTGGAAACGTTAATACATGTATGTTTAATAAACAAAATACAAAGTTCCTAGTAATGCCTCTCATACAAACTAGCTCGTTGATTAACAAGATGATCAAGGTTTCCTGATCATGGATATTGGATGTTGTTAATAACGAGGTCACAACATTGGTGGAATCATGTGATGAACATTCATCCGAAGTATAGCATTATGATTAGAGTCATTATGTTTATATTGCTATAACATCATATGAAGTAATCTTAGTCCTTAGACCATGAGATCATGTTAATTGTTAACACCGGAAGAGTATCTTGATAACATCAAACGTCACCGTAATGTGGTGACTATAAAGGTGGGTTCAGTGCTACAAAGGTGTTATGTTGAGGCTCATGGATCAAGAGTGGGATTTGTCCATCCCGATGACGGATAGATATACTCTGGACCCTCTCGGTGATATCACATTGAAATAGCTTGCAAGCAAGTGATGTGATCACTAGAATGTTATATCACGGGAACGACAAAAGAGTGCATGTCGGTAACGAGATCAAACTAGGTATTTGGATGCCGATGATCAAATATCGGACATGTAATATATCACGAGACAAAGGGATTTAGTTACAACGTTAAAGGTTCACACGATCGCAAGGGTCATTATTGAATATGTGGGAGTCAGTACGAATCTCTAGGTCCCGCTGCTGATTATTGATCGGAGACGGGTCTCGATCATGTCTGCATTATTCACGAACCGTAGGGTGACACACTTAAGGGATACCAACACCATTTAGGAGCAAATATGTTTCAGATAAAGATTAAGAAAGCGCTAGAATCATTTCGATGGAAACCGGAATTATTTCGGGTGAAATTGCTGAAATTGCTTCTACATGTGATATTGAAATGTTGCAGGGAGTTTTATGTGAATGTTTGTTAATTAAAGTAATTAACAAAATTATGAATAAAATAAATAAAAGTGTTTTATTTAATGAGATCTTGCATTAAATTTGGTGGAAATGTAATGCATGTAAGTGGACATGAGTGGAGGTGTGAATTTATGTGAGTGGGAGCTCCACCCACATGAACGAGGGAGAGGTGGGGCACCCACCATGGCCGGCGCCATGCCCCCTTGGGCTGCCCCCTCCCCTATATAAGGAGCACCTCCTCCTCCTGTCCACTTGCACCACCTCCTCGTGAAGGTTCTCTTCTCCCTCTAGTTATTCCCCATGGTCTCGGATTAACGAGATACATGTTCTCGGTGGCTTTATCTGGAAAGGAGTTACTACTTCTGCTGCATCGCTGGAGCAAGGAGGCGGAGGTTGTTCAATGGACCGAACGTGTATGCGATCATGGTTGCATCGCTACTTTGCGGTGCTGGACTTGATGGTGCTGGACCTGATGGTGCTGGAGCTGCTGGACCAGAAGGACTTCATCACGATCTTGAGATCGGCAAGTGTACGACTACATCATCCACGAGTTCCAACTCGTTAACAAAGCTTTGTTGTCTTCGAGGGTAAGTTCTCTATGGATGTATATCCACCTGTTGCTTGTATCTAGTAGATAGATCTTGGCGTATAGTTCCCATCGTAGGAATTTTTTTGTTTTCTATGCTGCGAACCCAACAGTGGTATCAGAGCCTGATCTATGCATAGGTGCTTTGCACGGGTAGTACACATATGTTTTTATGTGGGCGATGATGATCATGTTATTGCTTCTTTCATGTATTTTGGATATTGGTGGCATAGTGGGATGAAGCGGCCCGGACTAACCTTACATGTCATCGTACATGAGACCGGTTCCACGACTGACATGCAACTAGTTTTGCATAAGTGGCTAGCGGGTGTCTGTCTCTCCTACTATAGTCAATATCTGATTTACAACGAGTTGCTAATAACTTGGTTATCCTCGTTGTGGTTCCAAGTTCGTAGGTAAGACCGGTTCTTCTCCGAAAGCCCTAAGCCACGTAAAACTTGCAATTGATGAATTAGAGGCGTCTAGTTTAGATTGTTGCTGGGCTAGTGTATTGATATGGTAATGTTGTAAGTAGATGTATGATAGATACTCTTACAACACACTTAACATGTAAGTTCCATAGACCTTGGCCTTACACACAAAGGAATGATAGAGATCATAACACGATGCAAATGATAGAGATCAAATGCATGGACCATATCATCTCACTTTACACATTATATGTTTGCATCTTATACTGCTAGTTTGACGCTTTTAGTAGCATTATAAGATGATCCCTCATTTAAATATCAAGATAAAACATGTTCTTCCTTCAGTATGCACCGTTCTATGGATCGTGTTTCGAGACATCACGTGATGATCGGGTGTACCCGACTCCGCGCTTTCATACAACGGGTGTAAGACAGTTTTACACACGCGGGTACTAAGGTTCTTACTTGACAAGCCTAGCATGTATAGACATGGCCTCGGAACACGGACCGAAAGTTTAAGCATGAGTCATATAGTTGATATGATGCCTATATAGATGCTCGCCTTTGAAGCTACACCGACTCACGTGATGATCGGACTTGGTGTAGTGGATTTGGTTCATGTAATCACCAAAAAGGCACGAGGGATGTTGTTTTTGAGTGGGAGTTCATTTCTAATTTGGATTAGTTGAACTCAATTTGTCATAAACTAAATCGAAGTGAATTTGCATAATTTGTTATAGTAATTGGCATCTGTTCACTCCCTTATGCTTAGTTTGAATTGAGATAATAGAACTATAGAATTCTGGATATTTACTTTACGAACTAGTATCGTATTGTTTTGAATGTCAATTTAAAGTTTAGAAGTCCTATTGCAAACTTTCAGCAAACTCTATTTACTCCATGAAGTTTAATAAGTAGTATTAAATCAAGAGTAAGAATTCCAATGTTAGTATCTACAGTATCATGTTTGCCTCCATGATTATTGATATTCAAAAGTTGTTTTAATATCAAGATTATCTAGGAGCTGAAAAATTGTTTCAGAAACCATCATGTGTGGAAGATATTGTGATATCTGAAACAATGTTTTTGGTTGCATTATGATAGAGTATAATTTAGCAAATACATGTTCTCATATTATATGAGAATTTGTGAAGGATGGAGATGCTAGGCATCCGGATCTCCAAAAAAGGTTTTGGGAACTAACATTATACTCGCGATTCTTCCTTATAGGCTATAGTAACTTGATCATGAAAGTTGTCATGATAAGGATGAATAGAAGATGTAAGTAAAATGTTTACTACACTGATAGATTACTAAAGAATGGATTTTTGAAAGAACACCAAACATTTGATGATGGTGATCCACTTCAAAGTGCAAGTCAAAAGGTATTAGTATTTGACTATATACACTTTGTACTATGTGTCATGTGAATGACACCACTATTAATGTTGATAGATTCTTTTAAAAAGAAAAAGGAATTGCTGAAAGAGAATCTATAAAATATTTGGCAGAAAAGAAAAGGTTGGAGATGTCCAACTTAGGTATATACAAGATATACATGTTATGGCTGTATTCCTTGCTTGTTAAACAATTTGGTTCTTAGGTATTGGATAACGGTATTGGATACCAAATTGGTTGGTGTGACGTGTCATAGAGGACAACACAATTCAAGAACTGCAACGGCCTAAGTAACAAGCAAGAGAATAGGTGATGATGTTCATCGAAAACAAATAAAGTGTTATTGTGTTTTCATTGTCGTCAAACCTAGCCTTCAAGATTTGTTTTAATAATTGTTATTTTGTTCCGGTATTACGAGAACAATGGTTGTTCAAACAATTACCGTATTCCATAAAGGATGGATGAACTTTTACAAGTCTAGTTGGAGAAATCAGATCCATAAACATTATTGCTAAAATGTCGTAAGACAAATGATTGGAAGATCACTTATGAAGTGACATCGCTGTTTGAATTATATTGGAAAGTAAACATGAAGAAACTCCATGTTGATGGAATTTTCGAGTCCTTTGATTTTGATCAATTGAAGCTTGTGAAACTTTCCTCGAGATAATTGAAACTCCGTCCATAGGCCAAAGAGGAACGGATGACTAACTTATTGGATATTATGCATGTTGATGTATATAGTCCATTATGTGTAGCCATATGTGATGGATCTTTTTGCTTCATATGCTTTATCTAGAAATCTGAGTGAATATATCTATATATTTACTTAATAAGGACGAAGTATGAAACATTTGAAAATTGTTCAAAGACTTTCAAGATGAAGTGAAAAATCATTGTAACAAGAAAATAAAAGAGTTTATGATTTGATCATAAAGGAAGATATTTGAGTTACAGGTTTAGCAAAACACCTAAGATTTCAGGAATTGTTCCATGAATTTGCACTTCCCGATAAACGACAGGAGTATGGTATGTTCGAGAGATCAAATCAAACCTTGTTTGACATGGTAAGATCAAAGGTGTCATTTATAAAACTGCCATTATGTTTTAAGGATTAAAGCTTTAGATACTACCGCTTTTACACTGAAAAGAGCACCATCGTGATCCGTTGAAATGACACCATATGAGTTATGGTTTGGGATAAAACCCGAATTGTCTTTTCTTAAATTTTGGTATGCTATGCATAAATAAAATGTTTGCAACCAAAGTCAGATAAGCACGTCTTTTTAGGTTATCCCAAAGAAGTTGTTGGGAATTCTTCTATAACACTGAGGACAAAAGAGTTTGTCGCTTGGAACGTCAAGTTTCTTGAGAAGGAATTTTTTTGTGAAAAGTTAAGTGGGAGGACAATAGAACTTTGATAAGGTTGTTGAACCTTAGCTATATGTGGTAAGTAGCTCAGTGCCGGAAAGTGTCCCGGTGGCGTCCGCAATGCTCATGGCTCCCGTGATTACAAAGGGTGTGATCTTGGAGATTAGAGTTCCTATTGAACCATGTGGGTCGGTAAGAATCAAATAGTAAGATTTGAAACAAAAGTCGTTATTGTTTTAACAATGATGAACCAACTGCATGCAAATAAGCGATGATGGGCCCTGACTCCATAAAATGACTGGAAGTCATAGAATCCGTGATAGTATCCATACATGAGAAATCAAGTTTCTGAACTTGGAAGACCCTCTAGAAAGGCGTGAAGCCTATCGGTCGTGTTTGGATCTATAAAGAAATAGACATGGATGTTTAACATCTATGAAATAGTCGACATGCCGGAAAGAAGTTTACGGCAATGTTCAAGTAGTTTCTATGACAAGATTTGATCTTTCATAGCGATATTTAGTCTTGACGGATTGATGTAGAGACCACTACATATAATTTTGTGTATGGTAGTTAAACAAACAAAACAATGTTCTTCTAATAGAATGGTTACCTAGGACGTGTACAAGACACGGTCCGAAGGGTTTTGTTAATTCAAAGGGTGCTAAAAGGGCATGCAAACTTCAATAGTTGAAGTGAGCATAGCGGAGTTGGAATCTTCACCATGATGAAAATATTAAAGGAGTTTAATTTCATCGGAGACGATGAAGATGCTTGCATTTGCAAGAAATTAAGTGGGTGCGCTGAGACAAATTTCCAATACATTATGCAGAGTACATATTGTTGATTGGAAATGATGTATCTCTTATTGACACAAGTTAAGAATTTCATTAAATAGGATTTCGATGAAAGACTTGGGCAAAACCAGAATATTTGGCATCAATGTCTATATGGATAGATTGAGGCACTAATATGGTTATGCCAGACGTACATATATGAGATATTGAAAGGGTTCAATATGGAAACAACGAGAAAGGTTCTTGCTGCATGGAAAGGATTGTATCAAGATTCAAGTGTTTCAACACTTGGTGAGTTCACATGAATATTTTGATCGATTATACCGTGATATGTATATATCTAGATATGTCCTATGCTCTAAATGTTATGAGCACATACCAGAATGATTCATAAGATGATCATTGGACAATAGTAAAGATATTCTTATGAGCTTTGGAAGAACTAAGAATATATCATGTATAAGTGACAAATAGTTAAAGGTAGTTCATTGTAAAGTGTTACATTGATACTAGTTTTGTCACAAGATACAAATTAAATTTATCTCAATTTAGACTATGGCGGGAACAATGTAATGGAAAGGATGTTCCATGATGGATTTGGATGAGTTCCAAAGTTGAGACATTGTGACGGATACTACAACAAAAGGCTAAGTATATGACTGCTATAGTAGCAGAGAAGGAGGGCATTTGTGTTAAATAGTTTGTTATCAAACTAGGTGTGGTTCAAAGTGGGCTAATACTATGAAGATATATTGTATGACAATAATATCAACATATTTTAACCCGAACGAACTAAAGGTCTCACTAAAGGACCAAATTTATACAATGCCATCTCATTTGAGAATGAGTGATGCGTAGAGACGCAAAGACATGCAAATACACATGGACCTGAAATTGTCAGATCCAGAGATTATGTTAACCACTAGCAATCGCGTATATGAAACACCAGAAAGCCATAGGTGTTCAGTACGCAAAGTTTTTCAAACTAGATTATTGACTCTAGTGCAAGTGGGAGACTGAAGGGAATATGCCCAAGAGGCAATAATAAAGTGGTTATTATCTTATTCCATGTTTATGATAAATGTTTATTTTGCATGCTATAATTGTATTAATTGGAAACGTTAATACATGTGTGTTTAATAAACAAAATACAAAGTTCCTAGTAATGACTCTCATACAAACTAGCTCGTTGATTAACAAGATGATCAAGGTTTCCTGATCATGGACATTGGATGTTGTTAATAACGAGGTCACAACATTGGTGGAATCATGTGATGAACATTCATCCAAAGTATAGCATTACAATCAGAGTCATTATGTTTATATTGCTATAACATCATATGAAGTAATCTTAGTCCTTAGACCATGAGATCATGTTAATTGTTAACACCGGAAGAGTATCTTGATAACATCAAACGTCACACTGTAATAGGGTGACTATAAAGGTGGGTTCAGTGCTACAAAGGTGTTATGTTGAGGCTCATGGATCAAGAGTGGGATTTGTCCATCCCGATGACGGATAGATATACTCTGGGCCCTCCCGGTGATATCACATTGAAATAGCTTGCAAGCAAGTGATGTGATCACTAGAATGTTATATCACGGGAACGAGAAAAGAGTGCATGTCGGTAACGAGATCAAACTAGGTATTTGGATGCCGATGATCGAATCTCGGACATGTAATATATCGCGAGACAAAGGGATTTATTTACGACGTTAAAGGTTCACATGATCACAAGGGTCATCGTTGAACATGTGGGAGTCAGTACGGATCTCCAGGTCCTACTGCTGATTATTGATCGGAGAGGGGTCTCGATCATGCCTGCATTATTCGCGAACCGTAGGGTGACACACTTAAGGGATACCGACACCATTTAGGAGCAAATATGTTTCAGATAAAGATTAAGAAACACTGGAATCATTTAGATGGAAACCGGAATTGTTTCGGGTGAAATTGCTGAAATTGGTTCTGCATGTGATATTGAAATGTTGCAGGGAGTTTATGTGAATGTTTGTTAATTAAAGTAATTAACAAAATTCTGAATAAAATAAATAAAAGTGTTTTATTTAATGAGAGCTTGCATTAAATTTGGTGGAAATTTAATGCATGTGAGTGGACATGAGTGGAGGTGTGAATTTATGTGAGTGGGAGCTCCACCCACATGAATGAGGGAGAGGTGGGGGCACCCACCATGGCCGGAGCCATGCCCCCTTGGGCTGCCCCCTCCCCTATATAAGGAGCACCTCCTCCTCCTGTCCACTTGCACCACCTCCTCGTGAAGGTTCTCTTCTCCCTCTAGTTATTCCCCATGGTCTCGGATTAGCAAGATACATGTTCCCGGTGGCTTTATCTGGAAAGGAGTTGCTGCTTCCGCTGCATCGCTGGAGCGAGGAGGCGGAGGTTGTTCGGTGGACCAAATGTGTGTGCGATCACGGATGCACCGCTACTTTGCGGTGCTGGACTTGATGGTGCTGGACCTGATGGTGCTGGAGCTGCTGGACCAGAAGGACTTCATCACGATCTTGAGATCGGCAAGTGTACGACTACATCATCCACGAGTTCCAACTCATTAACAAAGCTTTGTTGTCTTCGAGGGTAAGTTCTCTATGGATGTATATCCACCCGTTGCTTGTATCTAGTAGATAGATCTTGGCGTATAGTTCCCATCGTAGGATTTTTTTTGTTTTCTATGCTGCGAACCCAACAGATTCTTATGAGTAAACTTTATTCCATGCCATGTAATTAACTCATAGGCTTGCCTTTGAACAATAAAGTATAATCATGTAAAATTGAGAGTGTGAGAGTTGTCATGAAAAGCATATATACTAGAGTACCTCAATTCTCCCACATCAATAAATCAAGACTCTTCAAGCACTACTTTTCTGTTCATTGTCCTTCAAAACTTCCAGTTCTTAAGTAATTGAGAGCATGCCAAAGATTTTAATTAGATTATCGGGTTGTGATGGACCCTCGTGGCTTCACCAAGGGTTTTGTTACTTTTATACAATGATTACTCGTAAAAGCCTGAGGAGTGATTCCATCATGAACACAGCTACCCAGGAGTGCCAAGAATCTTACCCATTATAGCATTGCTGCTTCATATGTTTAATCAACTCATAGCCGAAATCTAGGAGTTTCCTCCATGAAGATCGTTCGTGGGCTAGCGGAGTTGTTGGCATCCCATGAAGTTTGACACGCATAAAGCTATATCATTCTGATGATTCACAAGTTAAACTTTGGCATACTCACAAAAACCGCTAAACATTAATTCAATCGAACAATTCCTTTTAAAGAGAGATGTCAAGTCAATCATTATATTCCGTGGTGTTGAGTGTATCTAGAAATAAGCCTTCAAGACAAAACACTACAACACCCAAGCCTTCAATTGTGAGACTTTTTCTTATTACAATTGTTTAGCAAATTTTTAGGCAAGACTTGGTTAACTACAAGAGCTGGAACAAGACGTACCCAACTAAATACCCATGCAAACAAAATTTTACTACAATACAAAGACTCACTCCACCAATATAATATCTCAACATTTACTACTAACTAGCATGGGTTTCTCAAACTTCAAAAGTGAGGAGTCATAAGGCATACCTCTCATGTTTGGTTCCACTTCTCGCTTCCTTTTTGATTTGTTTCTTGGAAACTCGAAGTCAATCACTCTTCCTACGAATACATGAGAACCTCGAGGCGAAAAGAAAAGCAAGAGGGAAAATAAAGATAAATGGAGAAATCTTTTTGTTGTTTTTAAGAGAGAGAATTAAAGAATAGAAAATTGGCGACAAAGCTCGGCTAAAAAAATATCAAATAGAAATAGCTAAAGATAAAGTGTTGGGGAAGCCAACATGAGTGCTTATAAACTCAAATTAAAAAACATAACCTCGAAATAAATAAAATCAAATGAATGCCAAATAAATATACATGAGGAAACTTCCCCAAGCTTAGGCTTTTGCAAGCCCTTCAAATCATTGTGGTGGCGGGAAAAAGTCGGAACTCCAGTTCGCAAATTGAGTTGTCAAATTACTAGTTGATTCTCGGAGGTTCAAAGAGAGGCTATGCATCCTCTCCATAGTCCCTCCAAGTTCTTAGAAGTCTTGGTACGTGGCGAATCGTGTTGATGGCTGCTCCTCTTGATGAGGAACTTCTTGCTCCTCTTCTTGGTCCTCATCCTCGTCCAGAATCTGCTCCTCGGGTTGGTGTTGCTCAACTTGCAAGTCATATAGCAAACGTACTTCCTCGATAGAGAAACGACCATTAGGCAAAGGAGTGGGGTAGATACGCCCAACTCCAGCAATATGCAGGTAATAAACACCACCTCACCTAGTGAGCATTCCACAAGCTTTCAAAGTAGAGAAACCAACACGTCGCTCACCTAGAACAGGTTGCAACTCACCTAGGTTGATGCCTAGGGAAGTGGCAAGCACGATGATGATGCCTCCACCTGTAATTGGTCCTTGGCTTTGGGAGGATTTATGCTCCAAGTAGCGCACACGGATTGCGCCCAAGTTGATGTAAAGTTGTAGTTGTTGAAAGCATCCTTTGCGAGGAATAAGATATCCTCCTCATTGAGTCTCATGAACTCATTACATGCCTGCAAGGTGTTAGTAATTACATAGAACAAATAGCGGATTGCAGGATGTTGAATATTCTTCCCCTTGCTCACTCTAGAAGTGAAGCTCATTCTATTGTAATATTGTTCAGGGGAAGGGGCTAAGCCAGTAAAGGATGCGCACAAGTCATTATCATTATTGTTTAGAAAATTAAAGCATGTGCACCATTCATCTAGTGATAAAGTGTAATTGTTGTTCATAAGCCAAAAAGAAATCCGGTCCTCTCCATGCCATGGTTTAACGGTGCTTTGAAAGGATATTAGAAATTCAATGGTTAACCGACAATATGTAGGAACATCATTGAACACAAATTTTTGCAAGCCAACCCTATTGCAAAGTAAATTGAAGTCATTGGAAATACCGAGTTGATTCAATATAATGGGGCAAGCCCACTTGGTTGCCTTCCTTCTTGGTTCTTGATCATGTCGAAGAGATCACGTTGGAGCTCATTCCTCAATCGTATCCCCATGCATTCTTGAGTGACAGCCCAAGAAGCACTAGCGGCGGCCGATGTCTATGCACCTCTATTCTTGTAGACAGTTGTTGGGCCTCCAAGTGCAGAGGTTTGTAGAACAACAACAAGTTTTCCCTTAAGTGGATCACCCAAGGTTTATCGAACTCAGGGAGGAAGTGGTCAAAGGTATCCCCTCTCAAGCAACCCAGCAATCAAGATACAAGAAGTCTCTTGTGTCCCCAACACACCCAATACACTTGTCAGGTGTATAGGTGCACTAGTTCGGCGAAGAGATAGTGAAATACAAGTGGTATGGATAATTATAAGTGGTAACGGTGATAGAAAATAGCTTGAAGGCGTGGAAGAGACTAAAGGCAAACTGAAATAAAGAAGGAAGCAAGCAAAAATGTAACAGATCTAATAGCAAATGGTGTTTCAGTGCTTAGAAACAAGGCCTAGGGATCATACTTTCACTAGTGAACACTCTCATATAAATATATTCTTCTTTATGATACTACTCTTAACTACTCTCCGGTTGAACACTCTAATCGATGGTAGGGCTATAACAGCACACCTCAAAGTAAGCCTTTCCCATCTAGAAAAACCCACACTGTCACCTTGAGTACTAGATGAGTCCAACAAACACCACAATTTCATAAAGACATCCAACTCCAAATATAACTCATAACAAGTATTTGTAATCGCTAGCCTAAGTGCCACCATGGTATGCACGCTGTCACTTTCACACACATGGGGAGAGCAGAGATCTATTAAAGCACTTTAGTAGCAAGGTAGATCTACTTGATTACAAAGCTCATGATCACAATATGATCATGCATAGAGAGAGAGATGAACACATAGCTACCGGTAGAACCCTTAGCCTCGAGAGAGAACTACTCCCTCCTCATCATGGGAATCAATAATGGTGATGGAGATGGTGGTGGAGATCGATGGAGATGGCTTCGGGGGCACTTCCCCGTCCCGGCAGGGTGCCGGAACAGAGACTTTCTGTCCCCCGAATCTCCCCTTCGGTGGCGGCGATGCTGTGGAACTTTTCGTGGATTTCTGATTGATGACTTAGGGTTTTGGTATCGGGAGGCTCTTATAGGCGAAGGAGGCAAGGTCGGTGGATAGCCAGGGGGCCCACACCATGCCCTGGCATGGCCTAGGTGGACCCGCGCCATGGGGTGGTGTGGCCACCCTGTGGCCCCTCTCCGACTCTCCTTCTGGCTCCATGAGTCTTCCGGTAAAGTAGGAACTTTAGCTTTTGTCCCGTCCAATTCCGAGAATATTCATTTTCTCACTTCCTAGAACCAAAAACAGCAGAAAACATGCAACTGGCACTGTGGCATCTTCTTAATAGGTTAGTCCAAGAAATCATATGAAATGTACTCCAAAGTGTGGACAAAACACAAGAAAGTAGATAAAACCAAGCATGGAACATCAAAAATTATAGATACATTTGCAATGTATCAGGGGCACGAGCACAAGTTTAGCTCATTGTGTTCATCATCTAAAAATAACAAGGAAAAATTAAACTTTTTGATCCAACAATAATAGGCATAACATATTCCTCATCATAGCACACTAAAGAATCCCCTCAAAATAATAATCTAGGCAAGAGAATCATGGTGATTAGTTCATAGTTGGTCTTACTCTAGATTGACAATGATGGTAGATCAAAGATGAATTTGCAAAAAGTAATTGGAGGATCGGAGGAGAACCATACCGTAGATCACTTGTGTGCGAGGAAATCGAAATGAAATTGAGTAGAGATGAAGATCTCTTGAGGTTTTGAGAGAGTTTGGAGGTAGAAGAAAGAAAAAGGATTGAAGTTTTGGGGTTGGAGGTACCTCCCGTGGAGTTTTTGTGGTCGGGCGCAACTATACGGGTGGAACATTGTGTTCCCGCCGTATAGTTGGTCTGCTATCAAAATTTTAGGGTTTCCAGCTAGCGGCGCAGCTATACGGCCAGAACTATATGTCCGAAACAATTTGTTCCCGCCGTATAGTTGGTGGTCAAACCATTTGTACCCGGGAAAGAATTTGTATGAAAGCATCAATATCTATACGACCGGAGCTATACGGGTGGAATTTTTATTCCTGCCGTATAGTTGGTCGTTAAACCATCAATACTTTTGAAAGAAAAATTATCGATGGCAAGAGTATCTATACAGACAGAACTATACGGCCAGAATTTTTATTCCCGTCGTATAGTTGGTCGTTAAACTCTCTATACCCATCAAAAAATTTCCATTTCTTCGAGAATTAATTCTTATTCTGAAACTTAGCGAAATACCTTGTTTTTGATAGAAAGTTGACAGTTAAAATTATCGACCAACAACAGCATGTATATAACAAGAATTTTAGTACTACCACACTTCTTCTCCTCAACTGGAGTTTTCTAGCACTCTTTATTAAACATAAACTTAAACTAAAACTTAAAAACTTTACTCAAACCTTTATTTCACATGGGTTGCATCCCATGCAGCGCTCATTTATGATCAATAGCTTGACCTTGATGTTACTCACTTAGGCCAGATGAGTGGAACACCCACTCCAAAATAGTTGGCGTTCAAAGTGATGGCCTCCTTTTCATCATACTTGGCTTTCTTCTTCCTGGGGAAATGAATAACAAAAGGATCCCACGAAGGCAATTGAAGATTCACGTTCCCTTCATGGAGATTAATCAAAGCCTTAATAGTTCTTAAGAAAGGATGGCCTAATATAATAGGAGTAGTAGCATCTTCAGGCATGTGAACAATAACAAAATCAATAAGAGAAGTACAACCTTTAATGTATACTAAAGTATTCTCCTTAATTCCTACATCTTGTTTGTAGGTAGAATCTGCAAGATGTAGTTTTAACTCGGTGATTTCAAAAGAGCCAATATTTTACTTATCAAAAAGACTCTTTGGAATTGTTGAAACACTTGCACCTAGAGCACAAAGTGCATCTATATCATTGGTCCCAATTTTAATCTTAATAGTAGGCTCAAATATGTCATCAAGCTTAACAGGTAATTTTTCCAGCAATTTTCTTATATTCTTCCTCAAGCTCACGTACCTTTATTGCTACCTGATTAATAAAGTGTTGATACATGGCTTCATCATTTCCTTCACTTACCGGAATCTTAATGTTGATCCTTTTTACAAGATCTTCAATGGTGTAACTTGGTGAGGGAGCATTACTATAATCAAGTTCTTCGGGCTCCTCCCTTTGGATTCTCATCATCTTAAGGTCTTCAACAGGATTGGGTTCAGCTTTACCTGCAAATTTATCTAGAATGAGAGTTTGACTCTCGGTTATCTTACCTAGCTGTACCTCAATAATCCTCGTCCTTTCTTGGAGGGCCTGCAAATCATTCCTCAAACTTACAACTTGGTTAGATAATTTACCAAGCATAGCATCATGGTTCTCCGTTATTTTAACAAGGATATTGTTTTGCTCATTTTTTATTCTATAAAATATTTAAGTGTTTCTTGGAGACTACCATTACTTGATCCCATATTATTATTGGAGTTACCTGCATGACTAGAATAGTGTTTTTGGAAATTAGGATTGTAATTCTTTTTCCAAGCAGGGTTGTAATCATTACGAGCTATGAAGTCTACTTCTTCAATATTAGTTTCGGGGATAGCTCTTACCTGGGTTTCCTTACCTTTTATGGCTAATATGAGCTCATCTAACTTAGCATTGAGTTCTTCATTTCTTGTGGTGAAACGGAGTTCACCTTCTTCGTGTTTGATCTTTCCCCATGCCATTGGGCATGGTTGTCTTGCATATTGTCTAGCAGCTGTTTCGCTTTGGTAATATGCTTACCCATAAATGTTCCTCTAGATGTAGTATCAAGCATAGACTTAGACACAGGATTAAGAGCATTATAAAATAAATGGAGGATTAACCAATCTTCCATCCCATGGCTGGGACAGTTTCTTAAGCATTCTTTCATCCTTTCCCATGCAAGCACTAGTGGATCACACTCTTCCTGTCTAAAACAAATAATATTAGATCTTAGTTGCATAGTCTTTGTAGGTGGGAAAAATTTAGTCATAAATAAAGAAGTACATCCCACCCATGAAGTACGCAAATAATCATTATTGGGAGTTGCAAACTCCCCAAGCTTCTTTTCAGCCATATGTCCTATGTTTTTGGGTTTTCTTATACAAAGACTTATGATAATAATAAAAACAAGAATATAAAGACTAACTATTTTTTTTTGGTTTTTCAAATAAAGACTGAAAGAAAACTAACAAAATTAAAACAAGAATTAAAACTAGCAAGGTTCCTACTAACCTGACCAGGGTAGCTATTGCTTCCCCGTCAACGGCGCTTGAAAAAGGGTTGATACCTTCGATCCGGATTATGGATGTAGTATAGCTCTTTTTCCCTAGTAGACCTAGGTTTATCAAATCCTCGGGAAGCAGAAGCGTAGTGAAGTTACTTTAATGGACCTTCGGGAGTTTTAGAATTCCTTTTGTGTTTTTACCGGACCAAGAGTTTGCGTCTTTTTGTTGTTGTCGATGATGGAGAGAGAGGGACTAGGGCATTCAGTTTCACCAGTAGTTGTGCAAAACATCTGATGGGAATAAAAGATAAAAATAAAGTATGCATGTAATTGTTAGAGCAAGATAAATTATATGTGGGAAGAGCATCCATAATTGCTATTGCCTCCGCAACCGCTTATAGAAATAACCTACTAGTCTCATCCATAGAATAAAGAGAACTAATGATATGCATAGTGATGTCGCCATTAATCCCATATAAATCCCACACATACAACCGTACTACCCCTTTCTGTCACTTGGGTTCCCAACCTGCAAATTAGTCATTACTCATACTCCCTATACCTGGCTCAATCCTCGGGGTCTTGGGTACCTAACAAGTCCTTAGATTGAGGCAAGAGAGTATACAATAATCATCATGTCATACAAACTAATACATGATCCCATCTATGATAAATAACATGCACAAAAGCTACATGGCTAGGCCAAAGCCCTTAGCCCAAGGAGAATTACTCACACATAGAGATGAGATCAAATATCATAAACACTGTAGTGTAAATCATGATATTGATAGCAAATAGTCTTACAATGTTGCCAATCGAAGAAGAGATCTACTATTACAAGTGGTGGAATATGGCTATGGTGGTGGAGAGATTAGATCTAAGTCTATTCCTCCGGTGGCTCTTCGGTGTTGTGGATGGAGATCTGGGGAAGGCTAATGGTCTCTGGAGCGGCTCTTTTCTCGTCGCCCGAGGCCTCTTTATATAGGGGTCCCTTCATGAAAGTTGTTTTGTTTGGCCTAGCGGTGTCGATGGCAACTATATGGCCGGAACTATACGACCATAATTTTATTCCGGTCGTAAAGTTGGTCATTAAAGCGTCTGCCTCCTCTTCACGGCTCCTGGTTTATTTGGGTTGTTGGAAATCTCATATCTTTGACATTAATGTAGTGATTCCCATCATCAAACATCATTATCTGCGCATGGAAAAATAGAAAGAAAGGATTGCATACACCTTTGATCATTAGGCATTAGTGGCAGGATTTGGAGAGATATTTCATAAAAAATATGAATAATATCGAGTTTAAATATGGACGTGGATGGCTATATTTCAGAGCCATCAGTAGGTGTACAACCACCTGCATACGTGGAGGTCTAGGTGGATCCATGTGTCCAAGCTCAGAGACCTTAGTGGAGCTATCTAGGATGAAGGGAGTTGCACCATCATCTTGGAGGACGCACACTGCATAGGCCACATCTCGGTAGTAACTAATGTTAGTTCTTAAACTAACATCCCTTCTATTCGAACTTGCACTAACCTCCTTGGAATTTCCTGTCTCAGGATCACTCCAAGGATGCCGAGTATCTGAATAAGCCAATCGCCAACTATAGGAAGATGGAGACCATCTTCTCATTTGGCCTTGCCACTTGCAGGTTTGCCATGGGCCTAGTGAGCCTCTCGACACACCGATCCTTGAGTACATGCTGACCCAGGAGTCCAAGACAGTGGTGCTTGATGACGAGGGCCATAACGAAGCCATCGGTGGTTCTTCTGCTCTAGGCGGCGATCCTGGCAGCAATACAAACGCCTTCGTTTGTGGTGACTTCGAGGCTTCCAAGAAGTAGAAGAGGTCACTGCTAGGAGAGGAGGACGTCGTCGCCATCACGTGCATGACCGAGGACGTGAAATTGGTGGCGGCCGCCATCATCACTTCTTCCTCTCCTGATGTGCACCTAGATCTCTACGACACCATCATGAGGGCCACCGACTTCAGCCCCCAAGGCTCTAATGGTGTCGCTCCTCCGCCTCTTCGACAACAGGTCCCAAGACAATGGATTTTTTTAGATGGTAGAGGACCATAGGGAGCTCTGGCTTAGGACCTTCCTAACCAAGCACTACTACATGTAGTTCTTGCTCCCGGATCATGGATATGGTGGTGGTGGTGCATGCATGATGAAGAAGTTGTTGGTTGTATATTTTGAAGTAGCTAGGGACTTGACGAAAACTTATTCCAAGGGTTGTTTATTGTGAGGTGGTATATACTAACCCCTCACATTATGGAGAACTTATGGTGGTAGGATTACACCCCTTTTGATGTGGTGGTAGGATGACACCATAGAAATTCGTGGCGATCAGTAGGATCACACTAACTTGGTAGATGAACTGCTGATGCTTTTGCCCATATGAACATTCATGCTTAACTTGCTTATGTTGATTACCTTATGTTTGTGAACTTGATTTGCCTGCTTTAGTTGTGATCCTTATGTTGCATATGTTATGTCTCATTGACGAGGGTTTAAATCGTCAATGCCCATTGTTATGGACTTGGGTTTTGGAGAAGGAGGGAGCGCTGGAGACATCTATCGGCTAGCAAACAAGCACACAGGGGACAAAGGATTTACCTAGGTTCAGGCCTCTTAGAGGTCCCTACTCCTTCTTGTCTGCTCATGGAATTATTGAGGGAGTCGAAAGTTACAATGGTGCGCAGATGTAATCTGGCGAAGGTTGTGGAAACTAGGGTTGCGTGTGTCCTTCTCGCTGCCCCCTCCTAGCCTTTATATAGATAGGCTAGGTCTCGGGTAACAGGTCGAGTCGGTTACAAGTTAGGGTTTTCCCCTTCAAACTTTCTATCTTTAGCTTCTTCTTGTCCTTCAAGCAATCGAGAGTCCCCAGGTTACTCGAGTCCTTTCATCCGGGCCTTGGCGACACCGTGGGCCTGCACGTATTTGGACCATATATATAAGCTCGAGTACCTGTAGGGTATACCCATGTCAGTAGGCCCCGAGTGTCCGGTGGAATCGTAGATTCGACTGGGGACTTTTGAAGCCTTCGAGTGCCTAAATGAGTACATTTCGATTGCTTTTATTTGTGTCATAGGGATTGTTGATATACGTGCCTGATATAAACGAAGTATCGGTATCAGTTAACCACCTTAGGGTGAAACAACGCAATCTACTCAAATTCGAGTCCCCGGACTCGAATCTGGAAAAGTGCTGGCGTAATTCGACTCAGGCCGCGGAGGTCTTACAGGAGTCGAATTCCAGTTATATGGGTGTGAGCACTCGTCGTCCGTCAAGGCATGTTCGCCGATACTGCGAACGCGGATACATTTCTGGTAGTGCGCAGTTAAATGCGTTGCCAGGCCTTATTCAGGTCTTATCTTCACACCGTAAGCGCGACATCCGAATTTTATCATCACGGAGACGATTCGGGCGTCCCAGGAGACGTAGTCTCTTTGTAGGGAAAATTTGTGAGGCGGTGTCGCCAAAGGTTGCGAGTGCGGATGTTATCAACACACAGTTTTTGTGCAAATAATCATAGGGTGCGCGACCAGCACTCCCTATGGGAGTAGCCCCCGAGTGCCTGGTTGAGTCGAAGACTCAGGCAGGGACTAAAGAATGTTTGCGACTGCTGTCGTCTTTTTGCTTACTTGTTTCAGTCGATGACTCAGGCAGGGACTAAAGAACTTTTGCGACTGCTATCGTCTTTTTGCTTACTTGTTTTAGTCAAATTTGTCTCTGGCACTCCCTATAGGAGTAACCCATGTCCATAATCGAACTGTGTTTCGAGTGGTTGGGTTTGCTTTTGTGATTGTCCACATTCCTGCAACAAGAAAAGAAAAAGTCGTAGGGTGCGCGGCCAGCGCTCCCTATGGGAGTAGCCCCCCGAGTGCTTGGTGGAGTCGAAGACTCCAGCAAGGACTAAAAATAGTCGAAGTTTTCCACTGCGTAGCCTTGGTGACGCCAAGGTCGACGTCTTGGCGATATGACCTCAGTTGCTCGCGTGAGCGAGTTTGACGGGACGTGACGAGCGGTGGGTCCCACTTTTTGACTTTGAATGGACTGGGCGTGCGTAATCTTATTTTTAACTACGCCTCCTCGATTTCCGCGTGTAATGGTAGAAGTGGAAGGAGGGTTCGCGCTTCCTCTTCTCCGCGTGTCCAGCACGATGCGTGCCACACGTCCAATAGGGTTTTTGGCAGCCGTTGGATTGCATCTCCCAGGGGTTAAGTAGCGGTGCTGTGGCGGTAATTTTCCATCTGTGCTCTTTCTTCCTTGCTACCATCGCCATTGCTGCTGTTCTTCTGCTTTTCCCTGCGCTCATCTCCTCCACGGTGCTGGACCACCTTCGCTCATTTCCAAGCTACTTTCTGCGCTCTCATCGCCGCCGTGCAATGGGGAAAAAGAAAGGAGGTGCTGCCGCTGATTCCGTGGCCACCGTCGCCGTGACGAAGAAGAAGGGTGGCTCCGCTGCTGCGGGCACCAGCGCCGCCGCCAGCAGTAAGAAGAAGGTCGCGGGCACTCGCGTGACCAATGGTGCATGGCGCCCCTTGTAGCATCCCAATTGTCTAACAATTGTAATGCTACTTGGTCTAGTAATATAATGGCTACTTCAAACATATAATTGTTGCATCATCATTATATCATGCTCATGTCATCATGCCACCTTGCATTTGAGCATCATATAAAACCCTTTTTGTTTTGGTTCTTCCCTCATATGCATTGAAAATTGTATTTGCCTCTTGATATTGTATTTGGTTATTGATATATTGTTTAAATGCCCAAGTTGAGTTGGGGGCATATCTCTTTCAACTCCACCACTTTTCTCTGTCACCACCTTATAATTCCACCATCCAACTAAATGTGAGCTTTGCACTTTATTTGGGTTTTACCTCTAGCTCATGTGGGTTGGGATGGATCCAATTCTATTCTTCCACATGCTCTCATCTTAGCATCATGTTGTTTTCACATTATTGATATATGAGAGCCACATGGCCACCTTTGCATGCCTTGTGAGTGGAACCCTTATTCCTAGCTTCCATATGGATTATCATGGATTTATGCTCATGTTGGGGTATTTTTGGGACTATTAAACATCTAGTGGAATAAACACACTAGCAAGTCCCAATTATAATCAAATGTGATCATCTCCATCTACTCCACTTGGAACTCTCTTTAAATCGTTTTTGCTTGGCTTCATTCCACTTTTGAAATGCATAGAATAATGCCATGTTTATTAATTTGTTTCACAAGTTTAAGACATGGCATTAATTATTCTGCATGGGCCATGCAACTATCTCCAACTTAGTCCTCCTTTGCTTGTTTTTGGATTTTTGAGGAGAACCATCTCAACTCTCTAACTCTCTCTCCTCTCTTTAACCTAGCTAAAACCCTAAAACCTATCCCTCATCTAACCCTAAATACAACCATCACCCTCTCTTCTTACCCTCTCCTTCACCCATGCCGAGGTGCCCCTCTCCCTACCATGCAGGCCCCACCTAGCTACCTACTCCCCTGGCCCACCTAGCTGGCCCCACCTGGTTCCAAACCCTAACCCGAGCCTACCCACTCCTCTACCCTAGCTAAACCGAGCCTCCCCCTGTCCTTTCTCTCTGCCACAAGGGGCACCCGAGCCAGTCCCCTCCTCCACCGGCCTCACTGGCCCCACCGGCGGCCCCTTCACCACCTCGCCTGCTCACCTTGCCCAGCCCGCCTAGCACGTGAAGAAGGAGAAAAGTGGCCGACGCCACCTTTCCCCTCCACCACGCCATCTACCCCTCCCTCCCTCCGTTCCTATCCACTCCCACATCTCCCCACCCCCTGCTGCATCCCAGATCCGCCCCGGAGCCTGCCTCTCCTCCCCTCTCTCTCCACGACCGCCAATAGCCGACGCCGGTCACCGACGTCTACCTCTGCCCCTCTTCGATCCAGCCAGCGTGGGCGACGCAGAGGTGATCTAGAAGACCAAGGGGAACCTCTCTGCTTCGCCTGGACACGTCGACAAGGAGGGAGAGCCCCAGACCGCTGCACACCGTCACCGCCCGAGTGAAACCCTAGCTCTCTGTCCTCCAGCTTCGCCGCCGATCCGCTGCACGCCTACCCGATCCATCGCCACCGACAGCCTCGCGGTGAGCCTCTCCACCCCCCTGACATGTTTCGCCTCGCTGTCGTCGCCTATGCTCGCCGGTCATATCGTCGAACAGCCTCGGTGCGCAGCGGCCGACGTCGTTCCTGCGTTGCTACGCCGCGCAGCGACTTAGCTAGGCCTCGCCTACTCCTCTGACACTAACCTGGAAGCCACCGCACTGGTTCCGTTCCCTCGTGCGCACGCCCGCGACCAGGGATCGATCCCCCGCCGCGCTGCGCATCGATCTCTCGCCAGATCGCGGAGAGAAGAAAAACAGTAGCGTCGTTCTTTTCTGTTTAGCCCCCTGCCTTTTTGCCGGCCAAACCCGCGACCCCTCCGGGCCCAGCTGTCATCGGCTGATGCCACTTTGCAAAAAGAGACCGCAAGTTTCGGATCCTCAACCCGCACTCCCTCACAGCGCCACGTGGTCAGTTCCCCACCTTTCTCTATCAAGTGGGCCTGCGAGCCAGCGGGTCCCATCTGTCAGTGTCACGGGCTGGGCGTGCTCGCGGTGACAGAAACTTTTCTGAGCGCTGTGGCGTCTAGTCAGCCAGGCCCCACCTGTCATAGTCTGTGGCTAGAACTGAGCGAGTAACAAATTTTTTTTTTCTGTATATCTGTTTTAATTCAAATCTTTTCAAATTTAATTCAAATTTAAATTTTAAATCTGTTTTAAAATAACTTTTAATTTATAAACCCAAATAATACAAATAATATATGTTTTCAAATCAGAAAAATATGAGGAATTCAAATATGCCTTTCAAAATATATTTTGGACACTTTAATTTCCAAGTTAATTAAAATTACAAGAAAATGCCCTTTTTCCTTAATTAATTAATAACTTTTGTTTTATAACTCCAAATTTAACAAATAATATGTCTAAAATGATTAGCTCGACGAGACCTTTCCGTTTATGCAATCCTTGTTCTGTTTTGAAGCATGCATCATATAAATATAAAGTATACAGCAACTAATATGAGGTTAAAATGGGGCCAAAACCCAATAAAATGATTTATTCTTGTATTCCACACCTCATCCATGCCATGCTACTTTATTGCCATGCAAATGGTGCACCATTCATCATGGCATGATTGTTTGCTTGATGCATTTTGTTCATATGCTTGCGCACTTTATTTATGTTGGCCCTTGTTTGTTTGGTTCTTCTTCGAATAGACGCTGAGCAGGGGATATATCAAGAGAACCAGGAGCACTACCCAGATCCTTCTCTCGCTTCAATCGAGCCAGCAAGCACTACCATATGCTTGCATACATATAGTACCTATTGCCTCTTTATTATTCTTGCATCATTGAGTCGCGATTGCATTAAACTGAATCCCAAGTATTGCATAGCCTTTACTTTTAAACCCCACCGAAGCTTGTTCCTCCATCCCATGAGCCATTACTACAGGAGTTGTCTGAGCCATGCGAGTCGTAGAACAGCATGTGTAGGGTATGTGAGTGTCTGATGGATAACGAGGTACCTAAACAACTTAACCTGAGTAGTAATGGGATAACTAATGAAAGTGGCATCGGTGAGCCATATTCGCTATTTGGTTTTTCAGGCTCACTTGTGTCCCGTAGGATCCCGAGTACTTGATTCCTGTTCCTTGAATATTCGCGCTATCCACATCCGGGAGGCTTATGAACCCCCCTGAGCCAGAGCTTGATTCATTCTTATTTCTTGGGGCCACAAACTAGTTTGAGGTTTTATTTACTATCCTGTACTTATGCCATGCTTTATCGCTTTATTTAAATTGTGCACTGCTTTTGTACTGTTTAGGTAAGCGGAGTGTTTTCGCGGTATCGACAAGCCCAGTCACATTTTCGGGTTCCCAGTCGTTTAAAGCCAATGACGCAAACCATGAGTCCGTCTCGGAGTCGGCCAACATCGTCGCGGGTAGCTTAATGGGGTGGCCCCCAGAAATATTTCATAAAACTGTGAACGCTTTGTCGTGAATGCCTCGGTGGGTTTTGATATGGTTTTTGAGGTTGATCGAGTGTGTGTTGCTATTTGTGCACCTCAGGTAAAACTTTCTGAAAGCCATGTCCGCGGTTATGGACGACTTGGAGCACAGTTTCTCGATCATAGACAAGCATAACTAAAGTACCGCTTTTAATTTGACTAGACTAGGTACTTGACTAGTAAATAGTACAACACTCATGGAATGGATAATAAAACTGCCAACGGATGGGGGGGTTATTCGTCCGCTTCCTCGTCGGTAAGCGAGGAGGAGGATGGATCTGTGGATATTACCATTATTACTGTTATAACTGTTGTTATTAATTCACGGACATCCGTGTATCTCTGGTTAGGCGGATGGTTAGCGAGTATCTATAGAATTGTTAGGGTTTATCTTTTGCTGCAATTGCGTCACCCCAGGTTGTGTCCCCTTTAGAGGCATAAAGACTTGCTGAGTACCCCTAGGGTCTCATACGATAAATTGTTTGATTCAGATGAACAGGTAAACTCGCAAGATGGATACTGGGTGGAGGAGACGGACGATGTGGGCAACGATCATTCGGTGTAGAGATTCCGGGAACGGGGATCCGTGAGATCTGTGGGCGGGATGTGCTTATTTATGGGGCATCTTATGCCGATTTGCTTCTTATCCGTACTCGGATTTTGTCTTCCGCTTCCGCCTGATAGTCTGATGTTTGATGTATGAGGAGATATCCTAAACTATTATATCTATCTAGGATATTTGGATCTTGCCGTATGGCGTTGCTATATTTCCTTTCTTTTTAGATGGAATGGCTCTGATGTATGGTGGCTTGCATACATACTCATTTGTGTATGTAGTTGATCCCTTCGCCTGCCGATTACGCCGCCCGTTCTTGTCCCGATGTTTGGAAATGGTTAGGACGGCCGAAAGGTCTACCTGTGAGTGGCATTTGGGCCCCACCGTACTATTTTAACCACTTCCGCTCATCCAGGCTTGTAACTAGGAGCGTAATTCACCGAGGTAGTTACAATTGGTATCAGAGCTATCCCGACCTTCAGGGTCTCAGCCAAATGGTCGTTGTCTGTCTAGCAAATATTTTTGGTAGTTATGTATAATAGGAAAAAACAAAACGCGAGAGTAGGACTGCTTCCACTTTTCTTCTTACCCACCCACCACCCTTTTCTGGTAAGGAAGTGTAACATTTTCAATCCTCTTCTAAAAATTCAAACTAGGATTCACGTGTTCTGGGTTTCCGTAGTACCATAGGTTGTGTGTTTGTGTGTGTGTGTGTGTGTGCAAATCCTTTGTCTATCCGTTGCATCCAAGTTGTTATCGCAATCTGCCTTTGGTTATCAACTGTTGGTACATTCCATACCGACAGGCTTTTGCAAACCAACGCGATCTATCTGATTCGTTGTATACCGCCGCGATCTGTCTCACTCTTTGTTATCCGACGTTATCTTGTTTGGGGTGTTCGTTTCCGTAGTTACTAATCTTTAGGTTCATCGTGAGAAGAAGGTGTTGGGATATGTGTTTTACTTATTCATGTGCTGAGTAATGATTTGAGTGCGGGATGGAGTCGCGACCATACCACTACTCTTATCATTCGCTCTTGTATATTGAATTGGTAGAGTCACTAATCTTGATTCGTTAAGGGATTTTGCGCATCTATGGGTATTTTAATGCCGAAATTTGCGGAAAATTTTTCTTTGATATATCTGTGTACCACACTCCTTTTCAGTCGTGTGCGATATGCTTAATATCTTCTAGGTGCTTTGAACTTTGTTGATATTTTAATATCATCTTAGTAAATTGTATCCTTTAATCTTGATTAATTCCATCTTGGTACTATTTTGTATTATTATTATTCTCCATCATAGTACTGACTTGTGTTTTATATCAATCACAGGATGGCACCACCACGCCGTTCTGAGGAGGACATACAACCTGAACTGGGGGCAGCGTTGTCAAGCATCGCCAATGCCTTGGCAGCAATGCAGCAGAACCAACAGCGTTTTGAAGAAAGTGTCAGGAGGAATGAGTTTGTTCCGCTACCTCCACCTCCCAAGCAAGGAGACATCAAAAGCTTTCTGAAGTTCAACCCACGCCAATTTGATGTTTCTGATCAACCACTTGATGCTGATGATTGGTTGCGTGAGATGTCAAGGCTGCTGATGACTGCTGATGTTCCTGAGCAAGAATGGGTAAAGTGTGCTACTCACCTTCTGAAGGGAGATGCAGCTCTCTGGTGGGAGAATTACCTGAAGGCAACCGACCGGTTTTCAGCCTACTTGGGGACAGTTCACTGGAGCTTTCAAAGAGCAAGATCTCGAAATTGTCATGGAGAGGATGAAGGAAGTGTTTCTCAACCTCAAGTGGCAATGATAATGTCAATACCTACATCAAAACTTCATGAACCTTTCGTTATGGTGGCGAGATTTACGATGACAAGAAGAAGCAAAAGAGGTTCAGGCAAGGGCTCAATGCATCGATTAAATATGCAATCACACATGCAAGGCCGGCGTCTTTTCTGGAACTTCAGCATACAGCTCTGCAGGAAGAAGCAAGTAGGCAAGTGTTTGAGGAGTCAAAGAAACACAACCGTGATGCAGCAAGCTCTTCAGCTATGTCAGCTCCTTCTAAGCGTCGTGTCTGGGTTCCTAACACCCCACCGTCGCTCCCGGCTCCACCAAGACCTTCAAGCTATGCGGCAAGGCCACCAAACTTCCTCACTGCTGCTCCCAGGGGCTACAACCACCACTACCCTGGAGCGCCTGGCGGAGTCCCTGGCTACGTTGCTCCACGTCCAGCTAGTGCTTGTTACATTTGTGGAAACACTGGGCATCAAAACTGGAACTGTCCGTTGAAGAACAAGGCTCTTCCTCCACCACCTCCAAGAACTGCGGCAAGCTCTCCTTTGGTTCGTGCACCACCACCTCGGGCTCTCAACATCAACACCAAGCCCGGCTCATCGTTGCTCGTGCTAATCGGTCAACGCCGCTCAAGCTGAGCATGCACCTGGAGTTGTGATGGGTATGCTATCCGTTAACTCAGTCCCTGCACGAGTTTTGTTTGATTCTGGTGCATCGCATTCTTTTGTGTCTCACAAGTTTGCAAATGAGCATGAGTTAGCTATGGATCCTCTCCTTAAGCGGTTAATGGTCCTAACTCCTGGAGCAACAATGGCAGCTTCTAAAATCAGCCATGGTAATCAAATTGAGATTGGTGGCTCTTTGTTCTCGGCTTCCTTAATTGTTCTGGGCAATTCTGACATTGATGTCATCTTGGGCATGGATTGGTGACAAAGAAATGCAGCTGTGATTGATTGTGAACGCTTCGGTTTCTCTGAAGATTCACGAAGGCCATATAGTCTATTCTCCAAGTCGACTCTGCTATCCAGCTTTTCTCTTTGGCGGCTCGAATGATGATGCGATGGAAGCTATTCAGAGTGTTCCGTGGTCTGTGAGTTCCCAGATGTCTTTCACAAGAGTTGCTGGTATGCCTCCGGATCGTGAGGTTGAGTTTGTAATTGAGCTTGAACCTGGTACCGCTCCTATCTCCAAGCGACCTTATAAAATGGGTCCTGCTGAGTTGGCTGAACTCAAACGTCAGCTTGATGAACAAGAGAAGTTGGGTTTCATTCAACACAGTACTTCTTCTTGGGGAAGCCCAACAATCTTTGTGAAGAAGCGAGATAAGACTGATAGACTTTGTGTTGACTATCGGGCTCTCAATGCTAAAACCATCAAGAATAAATATCCCCTTCCGGATTAATGATCTCTTTGATCACTAGTCGAGCTGTGGTGTTCTCTAAGCTTGACTTGAGAAGTGGTTATCACCAAATCAAGATTCGCAAGGAAGATGTTCCTAAAACAGCTTTCACCACCCGCTATGGCCTGTATGAGTACACGGTCATGTCTTTCGGTCTCACCAACGCACCTGCCACCTTCTCGAGGCTCATGAACTCGGTTTTCATGGAGTATCTTGACAAGTTCGTTGTGGTCTATCTGGATGACATCCTAGTCTATTCTAAGTCACAGAAAGAACATGAAGAACACCTTCGGTGTGTCCTAAACAAGCTTCGTGAGAACCGCTTGTGTGCAAAGTTCTCCAAGTGTGAGTTTTGGCTGCCTCAAGTAACCTATCTTGGTCACGTCATCTCTGCCAAGGGCATTGCAGTCAATCCGGAAACTGTGAAGACGATTGTTGAATGGCTTCCTCCTGTAAATGTCAAAGAAGTGCGGAGTTTCCTTGATTTGGCTAGTTATTGCCGTCGCTTCGTTTAGAACTTTTCGAAGATAGCGAAGCCTCTTACCGATCTCCTCAAGAAAGGCAAGAAATACTTTTGGACTCCTGCATGTCAAGCAAGCTTTGAGACACTCAAAGAGAAGCTCACTTCCACACCAGTCTTGGTTCCTCCGGATACATCCAAGCCGTTCCAGATCTTCTGTGACGCCTCTTTGCATGGATTGGGTGCGGTCCTCATGCAAGAAAAACAAGTTGTTGCTTATGCCTCTCGACAGTTGAAGACGCATGAGATCAACTATCCTACACATGACCTCGAGCTCGCAGCAGTTGTCTTTGCTTTGAAAGTATGGAGGCACTACTTGCTTGGCAACCGTTGTGAGATATTTTCTGATCACAAGAGTCTGAAGTATATTTTTACTCAGCCTGATCTCAACCTTCGGCAGAGGAGATGGATTGAAGCAATCAATGATTTTGATTTGACCATCAACTACACTTCGGGCAAAGCTAATGTCATGGCCGATGCTCTCAGCCGCAAAGCTTATGTCAACAACCTCATGATGGAAGAACAACAGCCTCTCTTGTGCGAGGAATTCCTTCATCTCAACCTTGAAATTGTGGAACAAGGGTATCTCCTGAACCTTCTGGCTACTCCTCTCTTGGAAGAAAAGGTTCGCTCCTTTCAGCTTGGTGATCCGTACACAAGAAAGGTCATCTCCAAACTTCAGCTTCCGAAGTATGAGTCCTTCCACATCGATGATCAAGGCACGCTTTTCTTTGAACACCGGATGTTTGTTCCGAACTACCCGGGTTTGAGAGAGCAAGTTCTCAAGGAGGCGCATGATTCTGTTCTTTCTATCCACCCTGGCAGCACAAAGATGTACATGGACTTGAAAACACAATACTGGTGGCCGGGTTTGAAAAGGTATTGTGCCAAGTATGTCTCGGAGTGTGATGTACGCACTTGAGTTAAAGCTGTCCATCAGAAACCTTCCGGTCTTCTAGAGCCATTGAAACCCCCGGAATGGAAATGGGAGAAAGTAGAGATGGACTTCATAACTGGTTTCCCAAGGTCGCAGAAGGGCAACAATGCAAACTTTGTTGTCATTGATAGGCTTTCTAAAGTGGCTCACTTCTTCCCCGTCAAGGAAACAATTTCTGCAATTCAGTTGGCGGAGCTCTATATCAACAGAATTGTCTCTCTGTATGGGGTTCCTCTCGAGATCAGTTCAGACCGTGGAAGTATCTTCACTTCCAAGTTCTGGGAAAGTTTCCAAAATGCTTTGGGAACAAAGTTGAACTTCAGCACAGCTTACCACCCTCAGTCGCAAGGACAAGTTGAAAGGATCAATCAGATTCTGGAGGATATGCTCCGTGCTTGCGTCATCTCGTTCGGCATGAAGTGGGAAGAATGTCTTCCTTATGCTGAATTCTCTTACAACAACAGCTTCCAGAAAAGTCTGAAGATGGCACCATTTGAGGCTCTCTATGGTCGCAAATGCAGAACTCCGATTGGTTGGTCGGGTGCAGGTGAAAGAATATTGTTTGGCCCTGACATTGTAACTCAAGCGGAGGAGAAGGTGCATATCATTCTTGAAAATCTGAAGATTGCTCAAAGTCGCCAGAAGAGCAATTATGACAGAAAGCACACGACATGGAGTATGTCCGGTGATCTCGTTTACCTTCGTGTCACTCCCATGAGAGGCACGCACCGTTTTGGTATCAAAGGAAAGCTGGCTCCTAGATACATCGGTACTTTCAAAATTCGTGGAAGAAGAGGAGAAGTTGCTTATGCTCTTGAGCTCCCGGAAAAACTCAAGGTCCATGATGTTTTCCACATCTCTCAGCTCAAGAAGTGCTTCAAGGATCCCGGCAGGACCGTGGATCATGAGCTTATCAATCTCCAAGAAGACCTGTCTTATCAAGAACACCCCACAAAAATCCTTGAAACCGCAGAAAGAAGGACTCGCAACAAGTCCATCAAGTTACGCAAGGTCGCACCATTCCGTTGATGAAGCCACTTGGGAACGTGAAGATGAGCTCCGTGCCAAGTATCCTACCCTCTTTGTGTCTTCTTCTTCTTCCTAGAATCTCGGGGCGAGATTCCTGTTTAGTGGGGGAGAGTTGTAGCATCCCAATTGTCTAACAATTGTAATGCTACTTGGTCTAGTAATATAATGGCTACTTCAAACATATAATTGTTGCATCATCATTATATCATGCTCATGTCATCATGCCACCTTGCATTTGAGCATCATATAAAACCCTTTTTGTTTTGGTTCTTCCCTCATATGCATTGAAAATTGTATTTGCCTCTTGATATTGTATTTGGTTATTGATATATTGTTTAAATGCCCAAGTTGAGTTGGGGGCATATCTCTTTCAACTCCACCACTTTTCTCTGTCACCACCTTATAATTCCACCATCCAACTAAATGTGAGCTTTGCACTTTATTTGGGTTTTACCTCTAGCTCATGTGGGTTGGGATGGATCCAATTCTATTCTTCCACATGCTCTCATCTTAGCATCATGTTGTTTTCACATTATTGATATATGAGAGCCACATGGCCACCTTTGCATGCCTTGTGAGTGGAACCCTTATTCCTAGCTTCCATATGGATTATCATGGATTTATGCTCATGTTGGGGTATTTTTGGGACTATTAAACATCTAGTGGAATAAACACACTAGCAAGTCCCAATTATAATCAAATGTGATCATCTCCATCTACTCCACTTGGAACTCTCTTTTAAATCGTTTTTGCTTGGCTTCATTCCACTTTTGGAAATGCATAAGAATAATGCCATGTTTATTAATTTGTTTCACAAGTTTAAGACATGGCATTAATTATTCTGCATGGGCCATGCAACTATCTCCAACTTTGTCCTCCTTTGCTTGTTTTTGGATTTTTGAGGAGAACCATCTCATCTCTCTCACTCTCTCCTCTCCTCTCTTTAACCTAGCTAAAACCCTAAAACCTATCCCTCATCTAACCCTAAATACAACCATCACCCTCTCTTCTTACCCTCTCCTTCACCCATGCCGAGGTGCCCCTCTCCCTACCATGCAGGCCCCACCTAGCTACCTACTCCCCTGGCCCACCTAGCTGGCCCCACCTGGTTCCAAACCCTAACCCGAGCCTACCCACTCCTCTACCCTAGCTAAACCGAGCCTCCCCCTCTCCTTTCTCTCTGCCACAAGGGGCACCCGAGCCAGTCCCCTCCTCCACCGGCCTACCGACCCCACCGGGCAGCCCCCTTCACCACCTCGCCCTGCTCCTGCCCAGCCCGAGCCGCCTAGCACGTGAAGAAGGAGAAAAGTGGCCGACGCCACCTTTCCCCTCCACCACGCCATCTACCCCTCCCTCCCTCCGTTCCTATCCACTCCCACATATCCCCACCCCCCTGCTGCATCCCAGATCCGCCCCGGAGCCTGCCTCTCCTCTCCTCTCTCTCCATGACCGCCAACAGCCGACGCTGGTCACCGACGTCTACCTCTGCCCCTCTTCGATCCAGCCGGTGTGGGCGACGCGGAGGTGATCTAGGAGACCAAGGGGAACCTCTCTGCTTCGCCTGGACACGTCGACAAGGAGGGAGAGCCCCAGACCGCTGCACACCGTCACCGCCCGAGCTAAACCCTAGCTCTCTGTCCTCCAGCTCCGCCGCTGATCCGCTGCACGCCTGCCCGATCCACCGCCACCGACAGCCTCGCGGTGAGCCTCTCCACCCCCCTGACATGTTTCGCCTCGCTGTCGTCGCCTGTGCTCGCTGGTCATATCGTCGAACAGCCTCGGGCTTGGCGGCGGCGTCGTTCTGCGTTGCTACGCTGCGTGCAACGACTTAGCTAGGCCTCGCCACTCTCGACACTAACTCGAAGCCACCGTGACTGGTTCCGTTCTCGCAGACGCTCGCGACCAGGGATCGATCCCCGCTGGCAAGATCGATCTCTCGCCAGATCGCGGAGAGAAGAAAAACAGTAGCGTCGTTCTTTTCTGTTTAGCCCCCTGCCTTTTTGCCGGCCAAACCCGCGACCCCTCCGGACCCAGCTGTCATCGGCTGATGCCACTTTGCAAAAAGAGACCGCAAGTTTCGGATCCTCAACCCGCACTCCCTCACAGCGCCACGTGGTCAGTTCCCCACCTTTCTCTGTCAAGTGGCTCATGAGCTGGGTCCCATCTGTCGATGTCACGGGTTGGGCGTTCATGATGTGAGAAACTTTTCCGTGGCTGTCCTAGTCACCAGGCCCCACCTGTCATAGTCTATGGCTAGAACTGAGCGAGTAACAAAAGTATTTTTTTTCTGTATATCTGTTTTAATTCAAATCTTTTCAAATTTAATTCAAATTTAAATTTTAAATCTGTTTTAAAATAACTTTTAATTTATAAACCCAAATAATACAAATAATATATGTTTTCAAATCAGAAAATGTGAGGAATTCAAATATGCCATTCAAAATATATTTTGGACACTTTAATTTCCAAGTTAATTAAAATTACAAGAAAATGCCCTTTTTCCTTAATTAATTAATAACTTTTGTTTTATAACTCCAAATTTAACAAATAATATGTCTAAAATGATTAGCTCGACGAGACCTTTCCGTTTATGCAATCCTTGTTCTGTTTTGAAGAATGAATCATATAAATATAAAGTATACAGCAACTAATATGAGGTTAAAATGGGGCCAAAACCCAATAAAATGATTTATTCTTGTATTCGACACCTCACCCATGCCATGCTACTTTATTGCCATGCAAATGGTGCACCATTCATCATGGCATGATTGTTTGCTTGATGCATTTTATTCATATGCTTGCGCACTTTATTTATGTTGGCCCTTGTTTGTTTGGTTCTTCTTCGAATAGACGCTGAGCAGGGGATATATCAAGAGAACCAGGAGCACTACCCAGATCCTTCTCTCGCTTCAACTGAGCTGCCAGGCAAGCACTACCACATGCTTGCATACATATAGTACCTATTGCCTCTTTCTTATTCTTGCATCATTGAGTCGCGATTGCATTAAACTGAATCCCAAGTATTGCATAGCCTTTACTTTTAAACCCCACTGAAGCTTGTTCCTCCATCCCATGAGCCATTACTACAGGAGTTGTCTGAGCCATGCGAGTCGTAGAACAACATGTGTAGGGTATGTGCGTGTCTGATGGATAACGAGGTACCTAAACAACTTAACCTGAGTAGTAATGGGATAACTAATGAAAGTGGCATCGGTGAGCCATATTCGCTATTTGGTATTTCAGGCTCACTTGTGTCCCGTATGATCCCGAGTACTTGATTCCTGTTCCTTGAATATTCGCGCTATCCACATCCGGGAGGCTTATGAACCCCCCTGAGCCAGAGCTTGATTCATTCTTATTTCTTGGGGCCACAAACTAGTTTGAGGTTTTATTTACTATCCTGTACTTATGCCATGCTTTACTGCTTTATTTAAATTGTGCGAGGTAATCGCACCTGTATCGCTTAGGTAAGCGGAGTGTTTTCGCAGATGTCGACAAGCCCAGTCCACATTTTCGGGTTCCCTTACGTACGACCATTGACGCAAACCTTGAGTCCATCTCGAGTCGGCCAACTTCGCATGGTAGCTTAATGGGGTGGCCCCAAATATTTCTGAATCTGTGATCGCTTTGTCGTGAATGCCTCGTTGGGTTTTGATTTGGTTTTTCCGAGGTTGATCGAGTGTGTGTTGTTATTTGTGCACCCTCAGGGTAAACTTTCTGAAAGCCGTGTCCGCGGTTATGGACGACTTGGAGCACAGTTTCTCGATCATAGACAAGCATAACTAAAGTACCGCTTTTAATTTGACTAGACTAGGTACCTGACTAGTAAATAGTACAACACTCATGGAATGGATAATAAAACTGCCAACGGATGGGGGTTCATTCGCTTCCTCGTCGTAAGCGAGGAGGAGGATGGATCTGTGGATATTACCATTATTACTGTTATAACTTGTTATTAATTCACGGACATCCGCTCATCTCTGGTTAGGCGGATGGTTAGCGAGTATCTATAGAATTGTTAGGGTTTATCTTTTGCTACAATTCGTCACCCTGTTGTGTGTCCCCTTTAGAGGCATAAAGACTTGCTGAGTACCCCTAGGGTCTCATACGATAAATTGTTTGATTCAGATGAATAGGTAAACTCGCAAGATGGATACTGGGTGGAGGAGACGGACGATGTGGGCAACGATCATTCGACATTCCGGGAACGGGGATCCGTGAGATCTGTGGGCGGGATGTGCTTATTTATGGGGCATCTTATGCCGATTTGCTTCTTATCCGTACTCGGATTTTGTCTTCCGCTTCCGCCTGATACTCTGATGTTTGATGTATGAGGAGATATCCTAAACTATTATATCTATCTAGGATATTTGGATCTTGGCTGTATATGCTATATATTTCCTTTCTTTTTAGATGGAATGGCTCTGATGTACTATTGTATGGTGGCTTGCATACATACTCATTTGTGTATGTAGTTGATCCCTTCGCCTGCCGATTACGCCGCCCGTTCTTGTCCCGTTGTTTGGAAATGGTTAGGACGGCCGAAAGGTCTACCTGTGAGTGGCATTTGGGACCCACCATACTATTTTAACCACTTCCGCTCATCCAGGCTTGTAACTAGGAGCGTAATTCACCGAGGTAGTTACACCCCTCCATCATCAAGGCGTCGGATCTCCGTCTTCTTCGCCCGGATGGAGTTATCTCTGCGGCAGTCGCCGATGCGCGCGTCCCCCGCGGTGAGACCATTCCTACTCCTCCCTCTGGTTTTCGAGTGATGTTTCTCGCATTCGTCATTCGAGGTCTCTCCTTGCCTCTCCACCCCTTTCTTAGGGGTCTTCTTTGCTTCTACGGGCTCCAGCTTCATCAGCTGTCCCCAAATTTGATTCTCCACATCACCTGCTTCATTACCCTTTGTGAGTGCTGGCTCGGAATCGAGCCACACTTTGGTCTTTTCAAGCGCTTGTTTAAATTGAAGGCCATCCAGATCCGCTCTTTAGTTTATGGCGTAGATGGTTGCGGCATCCATGTCGACCCATCCGCCACCTACTTCGACATCAAGCTTACCAAGTCCGTCCAGGGATGCAGGGACAAATGGTTCTATGTCTGCGATCAGAAGGCCAAAGATGAGCACTTTGGACTCGCGCCCTTTGATCCGGCGACTCCCTGCAAGAAGATGCATTCTTGGAAGAACGTAGTTATGCCTGGCGAACTCGCGGAGACAGACGTGCTGTATCAGCGCGTCTGCGACCTCGAAAATCGCATAGGTGCATAAGAGGGAGGCTGCGCTCTTATCAGGACTTGGCTGCGCTGTCACGTCCAGCCTCTCCAGGCTAGAGTCCATCCCATGTTTCAATGGAGTGGCACTGATGATGCCACTCGCGTGTCTGCCGATGGCATGTCCGCAAGTGAGGTGGATAAGAGGATTCGACTGGTTACGAAGTGCACTGTCAAGGATGTACTTCCAAGCGGACCAGTTGTTCCTCCTTTTGATGCTTCGAATCCTCCTCCCGAGGTATAGTTGTGCTACGCAGTAGCTTATTTTTACGATTGCTTTTCTGTTCGCTTGACTGGTTCTGTTTGTATGCAGGATTGGGCGGTGTCGCCTTGTATGCCTCCTCTTATTGAGGGGATTATTCCTCGTGAAGCTTTGGAAGAGGACGAGTCTGAGTCGACTGTCCCTTCTGATGTGGAAGAGGAAGCCCCCGATTCCGAGAGCCCGGATACTCGCAAGCGTTCGCATAGCGAGGACTCCGACGTGTCGACTCCTTCGACTCTAGGAGGCGCGGCTGTTGGTGCGGAGTCGCCAATTCCAGCCGTTCCTATGAGGGCCATGGCACCGTCTTCTCGCAAGAAGATGCGATTGCCCAAGGAGTCTTCGTCGGAATCGGCGGCAGCCATGTTTGATCTTGACAACTTTAACTGGTAAGTTTGCTAGGTCATCCATTCTTTTCTTCTTTTCTTCTTGTTGGTTTTACCCTGGAGTTTGCCCTTTTCTCAATGTGGATTTGGTCTTGTAGTCAAGAGGCGTCGTCATCTTCTGGCGACGTCGAGTTTTTGAAAGAATCGGGAGTCACGGCTTCAAGGACCAAGGTAGAGGTCGAGCGCGCTCCTTCTCCTCTGGTGGCGGCCCACTCTGGGCACAATTCTTCGAGCTCTCCTCACGTAGGGGAGCATCGAATGGTTGCTCGGATGACGGTTCAGCAAACCTCTTGGGAGTCGCTCGAGGACCATGTAAGTATATCTTCCTTTCTTTTTAGTGTGGTAGTCGATGTTTTCTGTTGCCCTTTCTGATCCCTTGTTTTGTGTGACATCCCCTTGTAAAGGAAGCCGCACAAGTGGCGGAGCAAGTGATGGCAATGGGCCGCCAGCATGCAATGCTAGAGTCGCGTCACCGTGTCGTCGAAAGTGAGCGTTCGACACTTATTCTTTTTCGTCTCCTCTCTTTGGTATAGTCGACTGATAGTCAACTTTTGGTTGCCATGTAGCTGAGCATAATGCTTTACTCCGCAACGTCGCCACCTTGGAAAAGATGTTAGCTATAGCTGTCAAGGGGCGCGACGAGGCAATCGCGGCTCGTAATGATGCACAGAAGCGCGAAGAGGATCTGCGTGCCTCCTTTGCGGCCAGGGAAAAGTTGTTCGAAGAGCAACTGTTCTCAGTCACCAAGGACCTCTCAGGTACCTTTGCCGGTAGATATTTTATTGTTGTCCTTCTCTGCATCTGTAGTTTTGCCGGTGGCGCTAGAGATTTCATCCATGTGTGGATTTTCTGTGCAGATGCTGGCGATTTGAGCTTTGACCCGTAGGCTCTTTGCCGCGATGACGCTCTAGCGGATGCAGTGTCTGCAGTCGAGGACCGTAGCACCGCTGTCCAAAATACGGTTTCCAAGGCCAAGGTCACTCTTAGTCGCCTCCGGGAGGAGCTGATGCCGAAGGCGGAGCTGGTCGACAATGTGGACGAGCTGGTGGAGTCACTCGCCGGGGGTGTGCCTGCCACATACAAGAAATCCCTCCGTGCGGCTGGCGCCACCATGTCACTTGCCATGGTGCAAGCCCACGGAGTCGAGATAGATCCCTCTGCGGTGTCAAAGACGGTGCCTGTTGGCGCGGATGGTCAGCAGGTAGTATTCGCTCCCTTTGCGACTGCCTGTGCCAAATATGGCCATTCTTTGATAAATACCGTTGCCAAGTATTCGGAGGAGCTCTAGCGTGCTAAGAAGGTCGCGAAGGCTTCAGCCTTAAGAGCTGGAAAAAAGTCTATGGCGTCTGATACTGCCACGAACTTGATGAAGCCCCCGAAGCCATCGAAGTCGAAGAAGCCAGCTGCTCCGTAGTTAGTTTTTGTAATAGTTGATGAATTGTCCTTTTGATTGGAGAACATTCCTACTGGCGAGTGTGTTTGTGGATACTTTATGCTGATCTTGAATGCATCTGTTGCTTTTGACTTTGTGTTAAGTTGGTCGCCTTATTTGCCTCTGGCTTGACTTTTTGGTAGGGTACATCAAGTGGTCCTGTGGGGGGAACCCAGGACTTGCCATCTCTTGAGGATACAGTGGCACCACCGCGCTCTAGGGTAGAGGAGCTGTCCTTGCTTTCGCGACTTCGTGATCGCGTTAAGCAACTGGAGCGTGAGTTGCCCGTGATCCGCGGTAGCGCGGATGTGTGGAAGTCGAAGGCTGAAAAAGCCGCCGCCCGCGAGCAATATCTGCTTGGCGAGGTGACGTAGCTGGGCGACCAGTTTAAGTGTTAGTTTGCTCATCCTCATCTTTTCCTTTGTAGTTAGTCGCAATGGTACGTTGTACTCATGCTGTTGATGCTGCTTCGTGTAGTTGTTAGCGCACGCCATCCGCAGGAGGAGAGGGATAGGATTGCCATCTGCCTTCATGATCTCACCCAGGAGCAACTTCAGGAGAGTGGATACTTCTGGGTGGATCATGATCGTGCGACTGCGTTGGCGACCCTGCAGGATCACGCCTCGTGAATGCTACTCTTCTTGAAAAAGTTGCAGTCGTGTTTGAAGAACATCTATCGGGTGATGTTTCCGTTGGATGACACTCCATCAAGCCTGCTGGCTCTCTTGACCAAATTTCAAGATATGTCCGCGGTTCGCGAGTGCGTGAGGTAGCAGTTGGTGGCTGGTGCCAAGACTGCCCTCTCAATGGTGTGTTTGCACAGGCCTGACGTGGATGTCGCCGCCATTGCCTCTGGGCCACCGGCGCCACCAGCAGGATCTTCTTGGAATATGGTGCCGCATTATCAGGCGGTGGACCGCCCAGCCGAGGAGATCGTCGACTTCTTCGAGGAACAAACTAATGTTCATCTGTTGCAAGGGTAGCCAAATATGTATCCTGCACATAAGTGTACTTGTGTTGTAAAGTTCATATATATTTGTAGATAATTAATTGTTGAATGTGTACAAATAGCTTTGTAAGCGTGAGGTGCATTGCACTATGCGAGTCCTTTTCGTTATCCTGGCCATCTTTTCCCTTGGTCCCTTGTCAACCTGCCAGGTGCGTTGCAGCTGGGTCGGGTTTGTGTTAAGGGGTTCGATTGATGTGCCAGCTACTCGGGATGTCGCGTTTTTGTTCGAAGAACATATGTGTATAGGGTGGCGTAGCCCCCGAGTATGAAAATTGACAAAGTAAAGGAGAAAACAGAGTTTCGAGGCACTTAGCTTTTATTTATTCGAGGAATAGTACGAAGTACAATGTGTGGCTAAGTAGCCTTGGCTAAGTAGCCTTATTTGCGATGTAAAAGGTAAAGAAAACGACTAAGGGTAGAAGCGTCACAGTTGTGCGACGTTCCAAGGGTTGGAGTATGCGACTCCTATCTCTAAATCTTGAAGGCGATAGGCGCCACCTGGGATTACTTCTGTAATCACGTACGGTCCTTCCCAGGGGGACTCGAGCTTGAGATGCCCTTGCTTGATCGCAGGACCAAGTCACCTTGACGAAGGATGCGGGCGAAGCCTTCATGTGGTAGTTGCTTGAGTTCTGCTGGTAGATCGTTGATCTTTCCACGGAGATTTCCCTTGCTTCGTCAAGGAGGTTGACGAAATCCTCGAGTGCGAGTGATGGCTCTTGTTCGCTGTAAGCGACCACGCGCGGCGCTTTGTACCGTACCTCGGCGGGTAGTACTACTTCTGCTCTGTGCACCATAAAGAATGGCGTGTAGCCCGTGGTGCTGTTTGGGGTTGTACATAGACTCCAGAGTACGGATCGTAGCTCATCTGGCCAGCAACCTGGCGCTTGTTCGAGTGGTCGCAAGAGTCGCTTCTTGATGCCGCTGCAGACGAGCCCGTTTGCTTTTTCCACCTGACCGTTGGTTTGTGGATGCGCCACTGAGGCGTAGCTGATGTTGATCCCTAGGTTCTCGCAGAATTCTTGGAACTCCTTGGACGTGAAGTTCGTCCCGTTGTCGGTAATAATGCTGTGTGGCACGCCGAAGCGGTAGACGATGGACTCGAAGAACTTGACTGCGCTGTGCCCTGATTGGTTGGTCATTGGCATGGCCTCGATCCACTTGGTGGATTTGTCGACTGCCACCAAGAGGTAGACATAGCCTCCGCGCGAGGATCTTGGCAGCTTGCCAACCATATCAAGCCCCCATTGTGCGAAGGGCCAGGCCAATGGAATAGGCCGTAGCTCTGCGCCTGGTGCGTGTGGCTTGTCCGCGAATCGCTGACAAGCATTGCATTTTTGGACTATGTCCTTGGCGTCGCGCATGGCCGTGGGCCAGTAAAATCCAGCTCGTAGAGCTTTGGCGGCAATGGCGCTACTGCGTGGTGTCCGCAGGTCCCTTCGTGGATGTCGAGGAGTATTGCTCTTCCGTCAGCCATGGAGACGCATCGTTGTAGCACTCCTGTGATGCTGCATTTATACAGTTTGCCGTTGAGAATGGCGAATGCCTTGGAGCGCCGCGCGATGTGCCGTGCATCTGTCGGATCGTCCGATAGTCTCTTGCTGAGGAGGTACATAATGTACGGCTGCGTCCAAGATTGTTCGATCAACATGACGCTCATTGGTCCCTCGAGTCCTGTGTCCAGCTCCAAGTCATCGAGTGCCATTGGCTCTTTGGGTGGCGTAGCCCCCGAGTCCGTGGCTGCGCTTATTTTCTTCTCTGCGGCCTTTGGCTTGATGGAGCGTTCGCATATGCGCTCGAGAAATACCCCAGGTGGTATGGGGGCGCAGGTAGAGCCTATGTTGGCGAGTGCGTCCGCTTCTTCGTTGCTTTCGCGACCTATGTGTCGCAACTCGCAACCATCGAAGTCTCCCTCGAGTGTGTTGTAGAGGTCGCGGTACGCGATCATGTTGTTGTTCAGTGCATCGCACTCGTGCATCGTTTGGTTGACGACCAATTTGGAGTCGCCATATATGATGAGCCTTTTGGCGCCACAAGCTTTTGCCATCCTCATCCCATGTAACAGGGCCTCGTATTCAACCTCGTTGTTTGAGGCTGTGAACTGCATTCGCAAGATATATTTCAGCTTGTCCCCTTGAGGTGATGTCAATATGACACCTGCGCCTGCTCCGTCCTTCCGTTTGGACCCATCGAAGTGCATTGTCCAGAGTTAGGACATATCTGGCTTGTCCGGGATCTGGTTCTCCATCCAGTGCACGAGAAAGTCAGGGAGAACTTGCGACTTGATGGCGTCACGTTTTTGGTATGTGATGTCTCGTGGAGACAGCTCTATCCCCCAAAGCGCGACTCGCCCCGTGGCGTCGGGGTTATTGAGGATATGCCCCAGCGGGGCATCGTTGACTACCACGATTGGGTGTTCCTGGAAGTAGTGGCGCAGTCGTTGGGCGATCATAAAGACGCCATACGCCAGCTTCTGGTAGTGCGGGTACCGCTGTTTTGTTGGCGTGAGGACCTCGCTGAGGTAGTATACCGGGCGTTGCACGCCATGGACTTCCTCGGCTCGCTCGACGACGAGTACTGTGCTGACCACCTGGTTGGTGGCGGAGATGTACAGCAATAGTGGTTCCCTTTCTCGTGGAGTCACCAGTACTGGCGAGGTGGATAGCAAGCGCTTGAGATCTTCGAATGCTTCTTGTGCTTCATTGGTCCACTCGAATTTTTCGGCTTTGCGGAGGAGCTGGTAGAAGGGCAGTGCCTTTTCACCCATCTGACTGATAAATCGACTGAGGGCCGCGATTCGTCCGGCCAGTTGCTGGACACCTCTTATGTTCTTCGGCTTTTCCATGGCCAGTATGGCTTTTATCTTCTTCGGGTTCGCCTCGATTCCCCTCGCGGAGATGAGGTATCCGAGTAGCTGCCCGGATGGTACGCCGAAGGCGCATTTGTCCGGATTGAGCTTGATCGGTAGCGATCGAGTTGGCGAAGGTTTTGCGCAAATCATCGATTAGAGAGGCTTCCTCCTTGGTCTTGATTACTATGTCGTCGACATAGACTTGGATGTTGCGACCTAGTTGATCCTTGAAGCAAGCCTGCATGCGCCGTTGGTAGGTGGCTCCCGCATTTTTTAGCCCGAAGGGCATCGTGTTGTAGCAGAACACACCAAAAGGCGTTGTAAACACTGTCTGCTCCTGGTCTTCCTCCTTCAATCGAATTTGGTTATAGCCTGAGTAGGTGTCGAGGAAGCAGAGGCGCTCACATCCAGTGGTGGAGTCGATGATCTGATCGATCCGTGGCAGCGGGAAGTGATCTTTTGGGCAGTGCTTGTTTAAAGAAGTGAAGTCCACGCACATCCGTAGGATATCCGTGTCCTTTTTTGGTACCAGCACCGTATTGGCAAGCCAAGTGCTTTCTTTGATCTCGCGTATGAATTTGGCCTCGAGGAGTCTGTTGATCTCCATTCCGACTGCCTGCGCTCGTGGCTCAGACAGTCGCCTGATTGTTTGCTTGACTGGCCCTGTGTCGGGGTTGATGTTGAGTGCGTGCTCGGTGAATTCCACAGGAACTCTGGCATGTCCGGGACACCGTGCAAAAATTTCCAGTGCTCACGGAGGAATTGACGGCCTTGAGTTCCTATGTGGGACTCAAGTTGTTGGCGATGAGGGCCGTCTTGGCGGGATCCGATGGATGAACCTGCACCTTCTTTGTGTGCACGGATGAGTCGAAGGAGAGATCAGGTGAGCTTGGCCTACTCAAGGGAGGCAGACTGTTGTCTGTCGTCTCCTTCAGTCTTGCGAGTTCCTCCTGCATACCGAAGGACTAGGAGATTCGGTTGAATTCCCCGTCGCAAGGTTCATATCGCTCAAAGTTCCCGTTGATTGTTATGAAGCCATTGGGACCTGGCATTTTCATCTGGAGGTAGGCGTAGTAGGGTACTGCCATGAACCTGGCGAATGCCACGCGCCCGAGGATGCAATGGTATTGTGAGGGCCAGTCGATGCGCTCGCGACTGAAGTTCTTCGGCGTGCCAAAGATGACGTCGAGGTTGATTTTGCCCATGGGGTATACGCCTTTCCCTGGGCCGATGCCGTGGAACGTTGTGTCCGATGCCTCCAAGCGGGTTAGAGGGATCCTCATTGCCGCAAGGTACTCGCGAATATGAGGTTGATGCCGCTTCCGCCATCCATGAAGACGCGACTCATGTCGAAGCCTCCAATTTGTGCCTCGAGTACGAGGGGGCAATGACCTAGGCGAGGTACTTGAGGCGGTTGGTCGTGTTTGTCGAAGGTAATGCACGACTCACTGCCACTGAGGTACTCAGTGGTGGGTGGTGGCGAGTGTATGGCCAAGTTGACTTGGCGAGTGATGGCCTTCTGCACCCTATTGGAGGGACGCCCTTTTTGGATCATCATGGTACCCATGGCCCGTGGGTACGGTTCGCCTCCATGGTGCTGGTCCGGTGCAGCTCTGTTCGGGGGTGGCCCAGGTGGTGGTGGTGGTGCGCCATGTGCCACGGCGCCTGGAGCGGCTCCGTAGCCTCTTTCGACTGCATTGCGGTTCATCCAAACCAATCCCTCATGTACCTTGAGGAACTCGCGGCAGTCCTTGAGGAGGTGGCTGGACTTTCTTTTGCCATCATGCTTGTCGATGTAGAAGTGTACCGTGCATGACCCAGACAGTTTGTCCTCGATGGAGGTCGCGGGTGCCTCATCGCGAGTGCGGTGTTGCCACACTTGCGTGGTTTTCCCGGAGTCGCGGTATCCGCTGTTGCGGTTATCGTTACGTCTATCGGCGTAGCCGGCTGCGACCATGTTGACGTCGTCGCGATCGTCGTAGACGCGCATGCGACGCTTGCCCCGGCGGTCGTGTCTTCGTTCGAGTTCTGCCTCCTCGTCCGAGTGAACGTGATTCTTCACCGAATCTTCTCCATCGGCCCACCGATTCGCAATCTCCATCAGGTGGTCGATGGTCTGGGGCTTTGAGCGGCCTAGCTCCTCCCTGAGTTCCATGCGGCGAACACCACCGTTGAATCCATCAATCGCGCGGTCTTCCGAGATGTTCTCCGTGGAGTTCTTGATGATGGACCACCTTTGGATGTAAGAGCGCAGCGATTCGCCTGATCTTTGCTGGCAGCATCTCAGTTCTTCGATTGAGGCGGGGCGTTTGTACGTGCCCTTAAAGTTGCGCACGAAGCTGTAGACCAGCTCATCCCAACTGCGAATGGATCCACGTGGGAGGTTATTGAGCCATGCCCGGGCGGCGCCCTGCAGCTGTAGCTGCAAGCATTGCATGGCAGTACTTCGACTGCCTCCATGTAGCCTAACGGAGGAGATGTGATCCTCCAGCCAAATCTTGGGGTCCTGCAGACCGTCAAATTTTGGATTCTCCGATGGGAGTTTAAACCCTTTAGGCATTCGCTTTTGCCTGATGGATCTGCTGAAGGATCTGGCTCCACAGAGCTCCCCATCTTCCTCTTCCGAGTTAGTCGACCGAGCACGTCGTGCCCTTGACTTGTCGATCTTGCGCTGCGTGAGTTCGTCGCGTGCATCGTAGTCGCGATCATGTCGCCGTGAGCGGCGGCGTCGAGACAGGTCGTGACTGTCATCGCTGGACGAGGGCTAGGAGTAGCGCTTTGCTAGCACTTTGCCCTTTTTTGGGTCTGGTACCGGTTCCTTGTCGAGGGCGGCCTCGATTAGCCCCAGGCCCGCGTTCGTAGATCGGTGCATGGCTGTTCGGGGATCTCCAGCTGGTGGCTGGTTATTGAGGAGGTACATGGTGGCTGCTGTCACCGCGGCTTGCGGTGTCCTGGGAACCACGTTGCCTCTCGTGTCGACTGTCATAGAGCCGAAGTCGAGGACTTTCGCGGCCTCTATGCGCTCTTGTTTAGTGAGGTGAGCCATCCGCGACTGCCTCTTCTTGGAGAGGTACTCGTTGCCTCTTGAGGAGGATCCTCCGTAGGAGGAGAGCCCAGCACGACGAAGGCTTGATTCATCCGCTGCTTTTTTACGCGCCTCAAGTTGCGCGATTGCTTGTTTTTGGCGCTTGAACTCCTCTTTTAGGAGCCAGTGGTAGCCCATCAGCAGTTACTGCGGGGACCCGAAGGGTAGAGGTGCACCTCGTAGTGCTTCGCGGCAGCGATCCCACTCTTGCTCGTTGAGCCTGATCACGACGCGTTCGCCGGTTTGCTCGTTGATCATGCTAGGAGGTTTGACTGCTCCTCCGTTGCCACCGTTACCGCCGTTGCCACCGTTGCCGGTGTTGGGTGGATCGGTGCCGTTGCCAGTGTTACCACCGTTGCCGCGATTGGGTGGATCGGTGCCGTTGCCGCGATTGGCGGAGGTGTCGCCTGCATTGATGACGGCGCACATGAAGTGATTGGGGAAGCTATTGCTTACACAACTTTCAGATCCGGAACCGTAGGTTCTATCTTCAGTGGCCAGATCGCTTAGATCGGAGTCGCGACTGCTGTCGCTGACCGTGTTCTCGACTGCCACCAGGGCGTTGAGCTCGCTGAGGGTGTCGATCGATGGAGGGAACCATGATGTCGGGGCAATCGCCGGTGTTGTCGGCTGATCAGGCATGCGAAGCATGCCCATCTGACCAACTTGGAAGCGGAAGCTCCCAATCGCCAGGCTGATTCCGTCACCCACGGACTCGAAGGCCGGGCGAGTGGCCGGGGTGTGGACGGTGAAGTCGAAGGCGCCGAAGAGCTGGCGAATATCCGTTGTTGCGGAGTTGTAGATGGCAGTTGATGGGGCCGAAGAAGACGCAACATCAACACTCCCAATTCCCACAGACGGCGCCAATTGACGAGGGTTTAACTCGTCAATTCCCATTGTTATGGACTTGGGTTTTGGAGAAGGAGGGAGCGCTGGAGACATCTATCGGCTAGCAAACAAGCACACAGGGGACAAAGGATTCACCCAGGTTCAGGTCTCGTAGAGGTCCCTACTCCTGCTTGTCTGCTCGTGGAATTATTGAGGGAGTCGAAAGTTACAATAGTGCGCAGATGTAATCTGGCGAAGGTTGTGGAAACTAGGGCTGCGTGTGTCGTTCTCGCCGCCCCCTCCTAGCCTTTATATAGATAGGCTAGGTCTCGGATAGCAGGTCGAGTCGGTTACAAGTTAGGGTTTTCCCCTTCAAACTTTCTATTTTTAGCTTCTTCTTGTCCTTCAAGCAATCGAGAGTCCCCAGGTTACTCGAGTCCTTTCATCCGGGCCTTGGCGACACCGTGGGTCTGTACGTATTTGGACCGTATATACCAAGCTCGAGTACCTGCGGGGTATACCCATGTCACTCATAGAAATACAACTAGTACGTGGTGTACCACGACAAGAAGTCAGAAATCTACAAAACATGAGAGGAGTGTAGCCAACAAGTGATGGGTTACCAACACAACCTCCATAAGGGGTTTAAGACTCTAGAGCAGGCACAAATAGCCTACTCTGAGTTCTTAGAAGAGGGTCTACTGGAGGCACAACTGCCACAAGGTATGAACAACAATGTCGCACCATAGCTGGCAACTCATCAGGTTCATCGACAAGAACAACTTGCACCTATACAAGGTGAAAGTATGATCAAAGACATCATCATCGTCGGCCTTATCATGTGGATTGGGTACTTCCAGTTGTTCTGATTCATGTGATCAATAATGTAGGACCTTGAACTCTTTAACCCTAATGAGTAGTTGATTGAACCCATAAACCCTTGCTGTTGGTAAGCTCACCAGTTGCCGTGCGAGGTAACCATACTAGGTCTTATGCGGGCTCCCAAACATGCAGAGTTGCACCAACCGAGCCTATTCTGGGAAACCAAACAAAGTGGGCATATGAGATCCCCTTGTCCGTAAATAAAAACATGGGCTACCAAACAAAAAGCCCATCCTAACCCGAGCCCAATATCTCCACATGCAGCATTCGTTGGGCCAACTAACAAAAATGAGAAATTCTGGCCCGGCCAAGCAAACACACCCCATATATGTAGGAGCCGAGAAGAAGACAATATCAATTTAGCTTTTGCTTTACATGGCAAGACGGCTTGCCGTCCGACCCTGCCATTTCTGGCTCAAAACTAATCATACATACGAAGCTATTAAGAGACAGTATAACTTAACCATCTAGGAGCCACCGCAGCGTTTTGGGCTACTTCAGTGTGCCAGTCCGGTCGGCCGAACGTCTCTAGGGCTGCTGCTCCGTAGATTTACTTGGGCACTTTGTACTTCATTGGGCCGTGAAACAGCTCAACCTTCCTCTGCGCGTGAGGCCAGGCCTGTGCCAATCTCATCCGCCAAACTAACGCTCGTTGCTCTGGTCGGGCCTGTTCGCGCTGGTAAACCCGTATGTGTAATCGTGTACATATTTGTAGTGCCGTTTAGGGTTTGGTTCATTCGGCAGGCGGAGCGGCGGCAGTGGAAGGTCACGGTGGCAGCAATGCTAATTATCGGTGCGATTAATGGCGCAGCAGGTGCACCTCCTTCCGTTCAATTTAATCCCCGTCCTGGTGGAAGACCGCCCACCTCCTCTCTCTGGTTTCTTATATATGTTGTGCCTAATCTCTTCATTGGGTAATTGGGTCTCTCAATTCGTCTTCAACCGATCTGCCGTGCGCAGCATGTGCTTAGAGTTTCTATATCGGCCAAGAAAGGAGGAGAGATGTGGGCAAAGTTTTGGCTAGAGGACGCCTCGTGCAATGCTGTTGCGGTGTCCCTATATGGCTGTTGGAACAACATCCGCGTGCCGGTATAACAAGGGAGTGGTAGCAGCAGCACCTTCCAGCGGCGGTATGGGATGGAAATTTCGATATTCCTCAACATAAATTTATCGCTTTCTTCTGATTGAGTTTTATTTTTCCTACTACGCATGTGCCTGCCCCAAATGCATGGCAGGTGAGATGTGTGACTCGACCCAAAACTGAGTTCATATATTCTTGTTCATGGGGTAATTTTAACATATGTATTTTTGTACTGTTATGTACCACGATGGAACAATACATATTGTATATCACCATATCTGGTGTCCTTCGTTTATTTGCTTTCTTTCTGAATAAGTGGTTGCCTTCCTGTTTACATCTATTGTGCATTGCTCTCTTTTCTGTAGAGTAATTTGTAAAGGCTATGTCTGTTCGAGGTGAGCTTCCAATTTGTAAACTGGTGCATTCCCCTATCTTGTTTTTTCTGCTAGGTACTTCAAAGTCACTGCTCCAACATGTCTAAGATGGTACTGGCGTGAATAGCTTTTCCGTGATGCACAAATTTCAGATTTCCATGCTAACCAGATGGATCATCTAATCCAATATCTAGCCAGGTATATCATGTAATTTTCTTTTGCGCGTCTTTCCATGTGTGAATCTTCATATGTAGTCCAATATGTGCACTTCAATCACTGATATGAATGCTGGAAGAATACATTATATTATGGAGTAGTGGATATTGTTAGCTTGAATATAGGTCTGCATAGTATTAAAATTAGCACATTCCATGGTCTTGGAGCTTTCTTCAGTTCTGTCAATAAATAATGATTTTGACTTGGAGTAAACATTTTGTGTCTGCCGATTCAGTTTCCGAGCCTTTTCAAGATTGCGTTTTTTTAGTCATTGTTCACACGTATTTTGCAGGTAATGTTCCTCTTTAAAAGGAAAAGATATAGAAATTGGGCATGGTGCAACTTTGTTGAAGAACTGAAGGTTGAAATAAGCGTGCTTAGAAGTTATTGTTCCGGTTTAGTGAATTAATTTTATTTTGACAAGGGTATGTATGTATTACTAAACAATGTTAGTTTGTTCTGTAAAAACTTCCTTTAGATTTAGTAGCTTATGAAACTGGTATGTCAAATCTGCCGGTGTATGTTAGTTATGCATTGTTCAGATTTTCTATGTATCTGTACCATCTGATGTGTTCTTGAATATCCATTTTGTTTCTTATTAAGACGCCCGATATTTGTCCACTATGCCAACAAATTGATAGCTATTAATTAAAGAACATAACTGATGTTAACAAATGTGTAACATGTCATTATTTTCCACTAACCTGTTAGCCAACGAGATGAAAAAACTAATGGAATCCAACCATTAAAAAACACACCCATACGTTTAAGGATCGGTCTACAAGACAGTTGTTATACCTGAATAAAAATATATTCTTTTTTCATGAATGGTGAACCTGTCGATATATTTGTACACCATATCGAGCGTTTCCATACAGACGGGCGCGGCAACGCGCGCTTTTATAGTCTAGTATATAGTAGAGCCGAGAGAGAGCCAGGGGCGAGCTGGTCTTCTTCTCGCTGCCTTCCCAAATTTAGTAACAATTCATTTATTTTGACATCAATGGCTCCTCCACCCGTCAATGATATGCATAGTGGGTGTAACTGTAACATACTTTTAATCAAGCTACCAAGGTGACTCATACATGTGGTTACATGGACTATGGCTTGCTTGACAAATCAGTTAGAGGATTCTAGAAAAGAGGCCAAGCTAGATTTAAGAAGGGTACGTGCAACGACTAAGATGAAGCTGAAACCTCAGAGAGCATACCATGTTTAAGTATCCGAGTAGGTGTAGAACTCACTAACATGTTCGGTTCGGACTATTCTGTATAACCCTAAATTTTGCCGTCTTTATAAGATGGACCTGGGCGGAGCCTAAGGGTCACAACTCATAATTTCTGTAACCTGGTTTATTACCGATATAGTGATTTGTATCAGGAGTAGGACCTCAACACTGTCGTAAGATCAGAACCTGGATAACTCATGTTACACACCCTTTTTGAATGCTTGCCGTCTCTCATCCTTGGCTATACAAACTTGACGTTAGGATACTTTTTTGAAATGGGTGATATATTACTTATTAAAAGTATTATACATGGCTTGTGCATAACCAAGATGCACACAACCCACACGAATCCCTAGAAAGAAAAAACATCTGTAGGAAAATTGCATATAGAATAACATAGAAACAACAAAATGCCTACAACAAGACTAAGGCGGCCCGATGCGAAGATCATGCTGCCACCCATGTCGGGGAAAAATATCTCTCGCCGTATTGTACAAGCGTGTATAGACCTCCATAAATAGGTATCGACACTCCACCTGATAAAGAGGCGACCACAAACGGAGCGTAGTTGTGCATCAATAGATAACCTGCATACGACAAGACATTTTTTGATTCAAAACCTTGTCATTTCTACATAGCCAAAGCGACCAGATAACAGCAAGCGCTCCCACCATAAGAAGAGTTATATACTTAATATCTACCCAATGTAGCGAATTTCGAAATATATTTGCAACACTACACAGGGACTTACCCTAGAAGATACATGGATGATTGACCATATAGTTCTAACGAATTTGCACTGGTAGAAAAGATATTTTATTGTCTCATCATGATGAAAAAAAAACATATTATTTACTTCCTTACCAATTCCTTCTAACAAGGTTGTCCTTAGTGAGAATGACACCTCAGTGAAGATACTATGCGAATATTTTCAATCTTTAATGGTATCTTCATCTTTGAATTTTTTTATTACCAACTGGTATAGAACGCATGATCAAAGCTCCATGCATGGAATCTACAAATAACTTCTAATTCTAAAGTAAATTCTAACTAAACTCATCATCCGATAGATGCATCGTAGTTAAACATTGAATCAAAGCATTCCAAGATGCAAGTCTGGGTCCAATCAAGGTCCATCTGAACGACACATTAGGGTAGGAATATTCCAACATGGAGGCAATGGTATCCCGTTTATGTCGGACAATGTTGTATGGTGGAGGGTACCATTCTTGGAGTCTGACATTACCTAGCCACTTGTCCTACCAGAACCTGACCTCTAATCCATCCTTAATGGAGAAAGTGCCAAATCGGAAGAAATTTTTCTGCGTACTCATCAGCCCGGCCCAAAAGTGCAAGTGTCCTGGCTTCCATAGCACTTGAGATAACCCTTTTAAAACAACGTATTTCCTCCAAAGGAGGGTTTGCCATATTCCATCTACATTAAGTAGTTTGAACAACCACACCTAGAAGAGCGGTATTTTTGACCTCAGGGTCGTGTATACCTAGACCACCTTGGTCTTTTGGATGGTAAACCATAATCCATTTTTCCAGTCGATATCTTTTTTTCACTATCTCCTTCCCAAAAGAATCAAATCAGAAATAATCCAACTTTTGCAAGACTCCTTTGGGAAACGCAAAAAAGGATATCATATATAGTACCATATTGGTAAATACTGAATTAATGAGCACCAGTCTACTGCCTAGAGATAGTAATTTTTCTTTCCAACTATTGAGCCTTTTCTAGATTCTTTCCTAAACTAATTTCCATTCGGCTTTTGTAAGTCTCCGATGGTGTATCGAGATCCCCAAATAGTTGATTGGAAACTATCCATGCTCGCATCCAAAGAGCTCAACATAAAATGGGCCTCGTCTTAGGCTTCTTGGAAACAAAACAACTCACTCTTATGGAAATTTATCTTGAGGCCGGATAATTGCTCGGATACTGACAATATAAGTTTCAGATTCTTAGCTTTCTCCAAGTCATATTCCATAAAAAGAATTTTGTCATCTGTATATTCAAGTATAGATAATCAACCATCAACTAGATGAGGAATCACCCCTTCAATTTGACCTTTAGACTTAGTGCGCTCTATCAGGATCGTGAACATATCAACCACTATATTAAATAGTATTGGTGATAATGGGTCACCTTGTGTTAGTCCTTTTTTGTCTGGAAGTATTTATCAATGTCATCATTGACTTTAATGGATACACTACCTCCAGACACAAAACTATGTATAAGAGCCTGCCGCTCCTCAGAAAAACCTTTCACTCTGAGAGTCTGCTGGAGAAAATACCACTTGACCTTATCATAAACTTTTCAAAATCAATTTTTAAACGCACCCCATTCAGCTTTTTCCTATGAAATTCATGCACTATTTCATGAAGGATGACAACCCCATCTAGGATATTTCTACCTTGCATAAAAGCAGATTGTGAAGGGAGGACTACATGGTCCGTGACAGAATTAAGTCAAATAGAGGCTGCCTTAGTGAAAATTATAAACTCACGTTAAGGAGATATATTTGATGGTATTGTTGAATTCTTACCACCTCATTAACTTCCGGTAGTAAAATTATTTCTCCAAAGTTTAACTGGAAAGATCCAATTGATCATCATGAATAAAGCCAAAGAGATCGAGAAGAACATGCTTGATTATCTCCTAGAAGTTTTGATGAAAATACGGAGGGAAGCCTTTGGGGCCAGGAGCTTTGTTATGCTCCATCTGTAAAACCGCCTTCTTAATGTCCTTCTCAGTGTATGTAGCAACTAGAAAGCAATTCTCATCAACAGAGACCTGAGGAATATCCTCTGTTCAAGACTCATCCAAGGAAAATGTACTTTCCTCTAGAGACCCAAAGAGAGCCTTGTAATAATTTGTAATGTACAACTTAAGTTGCTCATGACCTTCAATTGTATCTTCATCACAAAGTAGAGAACATGTTAGTTTCTCCTGGTGTCTGTCATTAGCGACTCTGTGGAAGTATCTGGTATTCGCGTCTACTTCCAAGATGAATTTCGCTTTAGATCTTTGATACCACTTAAGCTCCTCCTCCTATAGAAGTCTGGCCATTTCCACATTTGATTGGCTTTTAAGCTCAATCTCTTGTGCAGATAACATCCTGACCTCCGCGAGAGCCTCCAGATCATTAATTATGGCTTTTAATCACAATTTCTCCTTTTGAGGATACCAACAGTATTCCTTGCCCATCTGTTGAGCAATTTGCGTAGAGCACATATTTTCTTATTCCAACATTGAATAGGAGTGAGACCTCTTACTGATTTTCCCCAGATATTCTTAACCATCTCATTGAAGCCATCATGATGTAACACACCCAAGTTCAAACTTGAATTGGCATCTACTCAGTGAAGAATGTGAACTAGTGGACATAATAGTAGGAGTATGATCTCATAAAGCCTCAATATCTAGTGCACGCTGATACGTCCATAACGTATCTATAATTTTTGATGGTTTTATGCTAATAATATGCTTTTGATACTCCTTTTTATATAAAGTTAATGATTTATTTAGACTAACCTACTAATAGTTGCAAAAGTGCACAATGTTCTTGTTTTACACTTTAATGTGTAGGAATTACCAAGAATACAAATGGAAACCTTGTTGGAGTCAAATTGGGATTTTCGAGAAATCTGTCTCAGAACTAGTTTTGAAGATGGTCACGTTTCGGGTCGAAGACGGCATCAAAAATAAAACTCTTCAACAACAAAGTTGTTGGAAATTTTGCGACAAACGTTCTAGACATAAAATTTAGCTGATTCTGAATCCGGATGGTCCTGATTTACTGCATCCCAAGATGTGGTGACGGGAATCCGAGAAGCTATATAAAGGGAGGAAACCTAATTCGTGGGAGACACCTCTATCCATGAATTTGCAGCCACCAAAGCCACGTTTTTGCCTCTCCCATAGATACCATCTCCATGGGAGAGGGCTCCCAATAAGCCATGAAGGAAGGGGGCTAAGGGATGGTGCTCCCCTGTGATACCGGCGACCGGGAAGTGTCCCCGGAGCCATCTCCATCGATCTCCACCACCATCTCATCACCTTTGCTGATTTCCCTGATGTGGATGGAGTAGTTCTCTCTCAAGACTAAGGGTTATACCGGTAGCTATGTATTCATCTCTCTCTCTCTATGCATGATCATATTGTGATCATGAGCTTTGTAATCAAGTAGATCTACCTTGCAACTCAAGTGCTTTAATAGATCTCTGCTCTCCCCATGTGTGTGAAAGTGACAGCGTGCACACCATGGCGGCACTTAGGCTAGAGATTACAAATACTTGTTATAAGTTATATTTTGAAGTTGGATGTCTCTATGAATTTGTGGTGTTTGTTGGAACCATCTAGAGCTCAAGGTGATAGTGTGGGATTATCTAGATGGGGAAAGCGAACTTTGAGGTGTGATGTTATAGCCCTACCATGGATTAGAGTGTCCAACTGGAGAGTAGTTCAGGGTAGTATCGTGAAAAGAATATATTTATATGAGAGTGTTCACTAGCGAAAATATGATCCCTAGGCCTTGTTTCTAAGCATTGAAACACCGTTTGCAACTAGGTTTGTTACATGTTTGCTTGCTTCCATCTTTATTTCAGTTTGTCTTTAGTCTCTTCCACGCCATCAAGCTATTTTCTGGCACCGTTGTCTTATATCCATACCACTTGTATTTCACTATCTCTTCGCTGAAGTAGTGCACCTATACACCTGACAAGTGTATTGGGTGTGTTGGGGACACAAGAGACTTCTTGTATTTTGATTGCAGGATTGCTTGAGAGGGAATACCTTTGGCCACTTCCTCCCTGAGTTTGATAAACCTTGGGTGATCTACTTAAGGGAAAACTTGCTGCTGTTCTACAAACCTCTGCACTTGGAGGCCCAACAACTGTCTACAAGAATAGAAGTGCGTAGACATCAAGCTATTTTCTAGCGTCGTTGCCGGGGAGGTAAGGTAAAAGGTACTCACATCCTCCAGTGTGAGTGCTCGAAGTTATTTCCTTCAGATTCTGCAATTTTGTCTTTTTGTTTCTTGTTTTCACTAGTTAGGCTCAATGGAAAACAACAACAAAATTAGAGAGCTTTATAGTATTTATCTTGAGTAAGGACATGAAGTGTTTGAAGAGAAATTTAAAAAACCTATAGAACTTTCTTTGCATGCTAATAACAATGTTGTTAGTATGAATTCTTTGGACACCATTATTGCTAATGCTACAGAAAAGTCTAAGCTTGGGGAAGGTAGTTTTTATGAAAATGATCTTTTTAGTCCCCCAACTTTGGAATATAGCTATTCTATTGCTTATGATGATACAAAACTTCCAATATATGATGATTACAATGATGAGTATGATATTTTTAGTCCACCTACTATTGAGGAGAAAATTAATTATGATTACATATACCTCCTATATTTGATGACTATGGTGATGAGAATAATAATGATAGCTATTTTGTTGAATTTGCTCCCACCATAATTAATAAGAATGACTATGCTTATGTGGAGAGTAATAATCATTTTAAGCATGTGGCTCATGATAAGAATGTTTTATGTGATAGTTATATTGTTAATTTTATTCATGATGCTACTAAAAGTTATTATGAGAGAGGGAAACATGGTTTTATGCATCTAAATAATATTAAGTTTCCCCTCTTTATGTTGAAAGTCTTGAAGTTGCACTTGTTTTGCTTTATTATGCTTGTTGCTTTGTTCTTTCATGACTTGTTCCTTTATAAGATTCCTATGCATAGGAAGCAGGTTAGACTTAAATGTGCTTTGAATTTGCTTCTTGATGCTCTCTTTTACTTCAATTCATATTTATTATGTGAACATCTTCTCAAACTATCATGCCTAACTTAAAGGCGTTAAAGAAAAATACTTATTGGGAGATAACCCAAAAGTTTTAGTTGAGTCTTGAAAGTTATTGCTTCAGTAATAACCTCTCCTTATCATTTTTGTGTGGTTTTTGTGCCAAGAGTAACGTTTAACGAGAGAGAAGTAATGCTTGGGAAAGTTGTTGTCCCGAAACAGATTTTTGTGCTTTGCTCTAAAAATTCGTGAAAAATCTCTGTACGTCCGTTTGAGCTGTAATGTTTTGTGCTTCTGCCCCACGTTGTTATATAACGTTCGTTAGTTCAACACTTTTCGATTTGAGCAACAGAAGGTCTTTGAAAAAATTGGTTTTTACCTGCTGGTCTGTTTTGACAGATTTCTGCCATTATTTGCGTTTTCTTCTTGTTGGTTCCTTTTTGAGTTCTTTTGGGGAATTGAGCTTTTTGAGGGAAGTGCTACAGTATCTTGTGTTTTAATGGAAGTTTTATTGGTGTTGGAACTGAACCTAAAGACTTATTATCTTGAGTGAACTAATGTTGCTAATAAAGATTGTGTGAAGTTTTGTATGAAGGAAAAATTTCAGGTGTATAGAAGAAATGAGTAATAAGATGAAGGATGGACTAAAGCTGAAGCTTGGGGATGCCACACGTGTCACCCCAAGAAATATTCAAGAGGTATAAGCATCAAAGCTTGGGGATGCCCAAGGCATCCCCTTCTTCATCAATAAAAATCCCAGGTTTCTTCCAAACACTTCATTTTTATTGTTTCATGCACAGTTGTGTTGTTCTTGGAGCGTCTTCGTTTTAGTTTTTGGTTTTTCGTTTTCTTGGTTTTCTTAGTTTGCTTGAATAAATTGGTTGGACCCCTCTTTCATACATTGGTTTTCAAATATTTTGGTTTGGATTGGAAAAGAGTAGGAAAAGTTCATGCTTAAGTGGTAAAGAGAGCTTGTTTTTGACTGTGGCCCATGCTTTGTCATGCCATGCTTGATATTGTTTTGGCTTTAGGCTTAGTCTTCTTTGCTGTAGCATGACTTGTTATAAACGATTGAGATTGCTTAATGTGCCTTGAAAGAATCATGCATTGTTTTAGTATATTAAAACATAGTATTGTGTAATTCTCCTTTGATGCTTTATTTGGTTGACTTGGCGCATGCTCACACCATGTCATGACTATCCCAAGTCACCATAAGCCTTTATGATCCTTTAGTTTCAAACTTGTAGTATCACTTTATGCTTTGATCAATGATGTTTTATCGCTCTGCATGATTATGACCATTATTGCTCTTTTAGTTGGTCGCTCCCAGTCTTTTGCTAGCCTCCGTAACCAAGTATGAGTTCCACTCATGCATCCAACTCCTGAAACCAAGTTATTCCAAAGAGTCCACCATACCTACCTATTAGCATATGCTATTCCAAGTATATTCATGTTTTTATCTACCTTCCGAATTAAACTTGTTATGAGAAAACTAGTGATTTAAAGCTCTCACGAACTTTATGGCACACTTTACTTTTCTTGCCCTTAATAAACTTGAACCATTGTGTCGTCTGTGTTGTATATGCTTGCACTTATTTGTTGGGGATTAGCAGAACCAGAACCATGCTGTCATGGGGAACACTTTCAACATTGCACTTGTACTTTGTACCTAGCTGATATCATGCTATTTTGTATATGGATGTCGTCGGTGTGAAATGAAAGGGGAGCTTGTAAGTCCATGGAGTTATGTATATGTGTTAGAGAAACGCCTGGGCCACTGGTCTAATCCATGCTATCATGGTGGAAACCTGCAGTGTAACCATAATGAGTTGTCTATGAAGCATTCTTCTTATAAAAAAGAGTCAGATATTGAGAAAAAAGAGAAAAAGAAAAGAGAAAAAAAGAGATATATGAAAAGAGGAAAGAGAGAAAAAAGCACCATATTCCCATGGTAAATAAGAAGATTGCTGAGATGCTCGTTGTCTGCTTGCCTTGTCATTTTGATATGGGGATTCTTCCGTATCATCGGGCAGGGGGTACCCCGTTGGCGGTTCTCTATGATACACATGTACTTACGATGACAAGAACTTATCGGTGACTAAACTTGAGTAGCATGAGGATCGGCCCTCGTATTCAAGGGACATGAGATTTCCAACTTATACTTCGTCAAGCATATACACCATAGTTTGTTCACTTTAACCTTAATCACTTCAAGATGCTTATGATAGGGGCAACGAGAGATGAAAGCAAAAGAGTACCATAATTTTTGGAAGCTCTTTATGAGACTTGAATCCCTACTTCCTTCTATGAAGGCCTTTCTTTTACTTTTATGTTGAGTCTCCACCTTCTATCTTTATGCACCTACTTTGAGAGCATAGTGGCCATTCTTAGTTCTATGTACATTGTCCCAAGACTTGTTGATTGATGCATAACTTTGATATTGCTTGTTCTTAAACTATTTGTATCTAGTCACCCTTATGAACTTTGTAGGTGTCCTATGTATTTATGTTTTGCTACACTATGAGGGACAAGCTGAATACCATTCTCATTGTGTTTTCTTTATGTGAAACAAACAAACGTCTTTCAAAGCATTGTTATTCATAAATATTTTGTTTGTACCTTTTCATGCTACATCTTATTGTTAGAACTCTATCTTTCATGTTCATGTTTAGAGTACCTTGATCCCAGCTATCAATGATTTTACAATAATTATGATCAAGATTGTGTTGGCTGTGTGTCACCTCAAAAATTATATTGTTTTTATCGTTTACCTACTCGAGGACGAGCAGGAACTAAGCTTGAGGATGTTGATACGTCCATAACGTATCTATAATTTTTGATGGTTTTCTGCTAATAATATGCTTTTGATACTCCTTTTTATATAAAGTTTATGATTTATTTGGACTAACCTACTAATAGTTGCAAAAGTGCACAATGTTCTTGTTTTACATTTTAATGTGTAGGAATTACCAAGAATACAAATGGAAACCTTGTTGGAGTCAAATTGGGATTTTCGAGAAATCTGTCTCAGAACTAGTTTTGAAGATGGTCGGTTCAAACGGAAAACTCTTCAACTACAAAGTTGTTGGAAATTTCACGACAAACGTTCTGGACATAAAATTTAGCTGATTCCGAGTCCGTATGGTCCCGATAGGCCTGATTTACTGCAGCCCAAGATGGGGTGACGGGAATCCGAGAAACTATATAAAGGGAGGAAACCTAATTCGTGGGAGACACCTCTACCCACGAATTTGCAGCCACGAAAACCACGTTTTTGCCTTTCCCATAGATACCATCTCCATGGGAGAGGGCTCCCAATAAGAAATGAAGGAAGGGGCTAAGGGCGGTGCTCCCTTGTGATACTAGCGACGGGGAAGTGCCCCTGGAGCCATCTCCATCGATCTCCACCACCATCTCATCGCCTTTGCTGATTCCCATGATGAGGACGAAGTAGTTCTCTCTCGAGGATAAGGGTTATACCGGTAGCTATGTGTTCATCTCTCTCTCTCTCTATGCATGATCATATTGTGATCATGAGCTTTGTAATCAAGTAGATCTACCTTGCAACTCAAGTGCTTTAATAGATCTCTGCTCTCCCCATGTGTGTGAAAGTGACATCGTGCACACCATGGTGGCACTTAGGCTAAAGATTACAAATACTTGTTATGAGTTATATTTGGAGTTAGATGTCTCTATGAAATTGTGGTGTTTGTTGGCACCATCTAGAGCTCAAGGTGATAGTGTGGGGTTATCTAGATGGGGAAAGCGAACTTTGAGGTGTGCTGTTATAGCCCTACCATGGATTAGAGTGTCCAACCGGAGAGTAGTTCAGAGAAGTATCATGAAGAGAAGATATTTATATGAGAGTGTTCACTAGCGAAAGTATGATCCCTAGGCCTTGTTTCTAAGCATTGAAACACCGTTTGCAACTAGATTTGTTACATGTTTGCTTGCTTCCATCTTTATTTCAGTTTGTCTTTAGTCTCTTCCACGCCATCAAGCTATTTTCTGGCACCGTTGTCTTATATCCATACCACTTGTATTTCACTATCTCTTCGCCGAACTAGTGCACCTATACACCTGACAAGTGTATTGGGTGTGTTGGGGAAACAAGAGACTTCTTGTATCTTGATTGCATGATTGCTTGAGAGGGAAATACCTTTGACCACTTCCTCCTTGAGTTCGATAAACCTTGGGTGATCTACTTAAGGGAAAACTTGCTGCTGTTCTACAAACCTCTGTACTTGGAGGCCCAACAACTGTCTACAAGAATAGAAGTGCGTAGACATCACACACATAGATACCATAGGGAACTTAGATTCTAATTCTATGTCCATAAGCGCGCATTCTAGTTACTCATATGTTGGTTCTGGTAGACTATTCACCCAAGTGAACTCTCTACCGATCAGTGAAACCTCTCTTATATCAAGATGTCAATAACAACATTGAATAAAAGCAGCCAATGATTATCAAATTGACCATGACTTTTCTCGTGATAGTATCTTAGCATATTGAAATCCCCACCAATTAGAATTAGATGCAGGTTATATTTTACCAAGTTAACAATCTTTTGTAGAAAGTCATCCTTAAATTCCTCCTGGGCTGAACCATACACGGCTATCAAAGTCCATGTTAAATTATCAGCTCTGTTACGGATATGGAGCTTAATATTAAAATTCTGACCAAACTAGATAATTGATACGTCCATTTTGCATTACTATTCTATGTCTTAATTCACTATTATTCATTGATATATTTCGTATTGAGAGGTGATACTTATGTTATTTCATCTGTTTTTGCATGGTTGATGACTTTTGGAGCATGGACCGTGATGTCTACGCACTTCTATTCTTGTAGACAGTTGTTGGGCCTCCAAGTGCAGAGGTTTGTAGAACAGCAGCAAGTTTTCCCTTAAGTGGATTACCCAAGGTTTATCGAACTCAGGGAGGAAGTGGTCAAAGGTATCCCCTCTCAAGCAACCACATCAAGATACAAGAAGTCTCTTGTGTCCCCAACACACCCAATACACTTGTCAGGTGTATAGGTGCACTAGTTCGGTGAAGAGATAGTGAAACACAAGTGGGATGGATAATTATAAGTGGTAATGGTGATAGAAGATAACTTGAAGGCGTGGAAAAGACTAATGGAAAACTGAAATAAAGATGGAAGCAAGCAAACATGTAACAAATCTAGTAGCAAACGGTCTTTCAATGCTTAGAAACAAGGCCTAGGGATCATACTTTCACTAGTGAACACTCTCATATAAATATCTTCTCTTGATGATACTACTCTTAACTACTCTCTGGTTGGACATTCTAATCGATGGTAGGGCTATAACAGCACACCTCAAAGTAAGCCTTTCCCATATAGAAAACCCCACACTGTCACCTTGAGCTCTAGATGGTTCCAACAAACACCACAATTTTATAAAGACATCCAACTCCAAATATAACACGTAACAAGTATTTGTAATCTCTAGCCTAAGTGCCACCATGGTGAGCACGCTGTCACTTTCACACACATGGGGAGAGCAGAGATTCATTAAAGCACTTGAGTAGCAAGGTAGATCTACTAGATTACAAAGCTCATGATCACAATATGATCATGCATGGAGAGAGAGAAATAGAAGCACTGTAGAACCCTTAGCCCTAGCCTCGAGAGAACTACTCCTCCTCATCATGGGAATCAACAATGGCGATGGAGATGGTGGTGGATCGATGGAGATGGATCCGGCACTTCTGTCCCGCAGGTGCCGAACAGAGACTCTTCTCCCCAATCTCCCCTTGATGGTGGCGGTAGAGAGCTTTTCGTGGCTAGAGGCTTGATGATTTAGGGTTTTCGCATCGGGAGGAATATATAGGCGACGGAGGCAAGGTCGGTGGAGTGCCAGGGGGACCACACCACTTGGTGGCACGGGTAGGGCTATCCCGCGCCTGGGGGGGTGCGTGGCCAGGCCCTGGCCCTCCTCCGTCTCGTATTCTGGCTTCGTGAGTCTTCCGGTAAAATAGGAACTTTGGCTTTTATCCCGTCCAATTCCGAGAATATTGATTTTCTGACTTTCCTGGAACCAAAAAGCAAAAAAGAAACAGGCAAGCACTATGGCTCTTGTTAATAGGTTAGTCCAAGAAATCATATGAAAAGTACTCCAAAGTTGGAACAAAACACAAGAAAGTAGATAAAACCAAGCAAGGAACATCAAAAATTATAGATACATTTGCAATGTATCAGACCGCTGCCGTCAGGATTCTGATGGAAAAGGTGTTGTTTGGAGGAAAAATTCATGAAGATCAGAAAATCTGGGAAAATATACAGAAAATCCTATTTTTCCAGAAGACTAAGGATGCCAGCAGACGGAGTGGAGATGGGCCAGAGGGGGCCCACACCACCCCCTGGCGCGGGCAGCCCTAGGCCGCGCCAACATGTGGTGTGGCCACCCTGGCCCACTCCAGCCTCTCCCCTCTGGCGTATATCATCCTCCCGAAACCCTAAGACTCGGGGAGCGACCATAGAAAGATTCCACCGCCTCTGCGGGGCAGAAAACACAAGGAGAGAAAGATCTATCTAGCAGACAAATTTCTGCCGGGGGAATTCCTTCCCGGAGAGGGGAGATCGTCGCCATCAACACCACCATCAAGCTGGACTTCATCGGGATCATCATCATCATCATGACCACCATCATCACCATCAGCACCCTCATCACCATCTCCATATTGTTGTAACAATTGCGTTGAATCTTGCATACTTCATAGGGGAAACTTTCCCGGTGTTGATTACTCTTTGTAGTTGATGCTATTGAGTGAACCATTGAATTATTGTTTATGTTCAGATTGTTATACATCATTATTCCATCTCTGATCATGATCCATATGATGTCTTGTGAGTAGTTTGTTTTGTTCTTGAGGACATGGGAGAAGTCATGTTGTTAGTAGTGGAGTTGTGTTGAGAAAGATTCAATAGTTTGATATTTAAGTTGTGGTGTACTTCTTCTAGTGGTGTCATGTGAACTCGACTACACGACACTTCACCTATATGGGCCTAGGGGAATGCATTGTGTATTTGTCTTATAATCGTAGGGGTTGCTGGAGTGACAGAAACCTGAACCCCCGTTAGGAAACCATTGCACAAGGGACGTAAGGGTCTTAGAGTTTAAAGCTGTGGTTAGGTTTCTACCTTAATTACTTTCTTGTACTTATGGATGTTTGCAAGGGGTATAATCACAAGTATGTATTAGTCCTAGGAAGGTCGGTACATTAGCACAGGTTCACCCACACAACACTTAGCAAGCTAAAGAAGATTAATCAACTATATGAAGCGAAACCACTTGACAGTCTTCCCATGTGTCCTCGAGAACATTTGGCCATCTTAAGTAATACAACCGGCTTGTCCTTTGCTGCATAAAGGATTGGGCCACTTGCTGCATTTATTCCTACTGTCTTTCGTTTACTCGTACTTTGTTTACTTGCTTTATCAAAAACCCCTAAAAATCCGTTTGCTAAGTATTTGCAGAGAATTCCTGATCCATACCACTAGCCAACACCTTCTGCTCCTCGTTGGGTTCGACACTCTTACTTATCGAAAATACTACAATACACCCCCTATACTTGTGGGTCATCAAGACTATTTTCTGGCGCCGTTGCCGGGGAGTGAAGCGCTATTGGAGAGTGGAACTGGTAAAGGAAACTTCTACTGTGAGTATTGTTTACTTCTGCTAGTTGCTTTATTTTCGTTATGGATAATTCGCTGAGTTTCTTATTTGGTAATGCTACTACCGCTGCTAAGGTAGTAGATAAGCCACCACCTGCTGAGAATGATGCTTTTGAAATACCTACAAGAATTATTGATCATGTTATGGATAACTACTATGTTGGGGATGGAGCTGTCCATCCCGGTGATCATTTGCTCTTTATACATGAATTATGCGGGTTGTTCAAGTGTGCAAGTATTACTACAGATCAAGTGATGAAGAAGTTATTCTCATTATCACTGAAAGGAAGAGCTGAAGAATGGTATAAGCTGCTGAAGAATGGTCAAGCTCTGGAATGGGAGGAAATAGTGCCTCTCTTTTATTCAAAGTTTTATCCTCCTAGTGAGATTCATAAAGATCGGAATCAAATATACAACTTTTGGCCTCTTGATGGAGAGAGTACAACCCAAGCTTGGGGGAGATTGAAGTTACTAATGCTCAAATGTCCCATTCATGAGATCCCCAACAATATTATTATCAATAACTTTTATGCAAGGCTCCCTCTACATGACAAGGATTTATTGGATGCTTCTTGTGCTGGATCGTTCACTCGCATGGAAGAAGAAGCTAAATGGGATCTTTTGGACCGTATTCAAGACAATGCTGAAGCTTGGGAGAATGACAAAGGTAGAAAGTCAGGTATAAATTATGATTATGAATGCATTGAATCTTTTATGGGAACTGATGACTTTGAAAATATTAAAAATGCTTATGGTCTAGACTCTCAAGCTATTGCTTCTTATTTTAAGTCTTTTGCTTCCTATATCGAAATTCCAAAAAGGGGATGGAATAAATACCATGCACCTTACAAAGATATTGTTGACTGTGTTCCTATCGGGAGTCTGAGTATTGCATTATTGATCCCATCTTACCTGAACCTTATATCGAGAAGATTCCCTTCCCAGAAATGGTAAAGGATCATCCTATGATAACTAATGTAATCACCAAAAGTGAAAAGAGAACTGTAAAACCTGATGAACAAATAAACGTTGAACCTGTGGTAGCAATTGTGAAAGACCTTGTCACTAAAAGCATAGAAGATGGGCACATAGTCTTTTGTGAGGATGCTTATAATGTTGTTTCACATCCTAATAGAACTAAAAAAGCTAGTGTTCCTGTGATTTCGTTTAGAATTGGTGATCATTGATATTATGGTTTATGCGATATTGGTGCAAGTTCTAGTGCTATTCCTTATGAGCTTTACAGAGAAATTATGCATGAAATTAGTCCTTGCGAGTTGGAAGAGATTGATGTGGTTATTCACCTTGCTAATAGGGAGACCATCTCTCCAATTGGTATTGCGCGAGACGTGGAAGTTCTTTGTGGTAAAGTTAAGTACCCTGCTAATTTTCTAGTACTCGGTTCAGCTGCTAGTAAAACTTATCCTATTATTTTTGGTACACCTTTCTTGAGTACTTGTGGAACCATTATAGAATGCAAAAGGGAGAAAATCTTGACTAAGTTTGCTAGGGAATCTTATGAGTTTAATTTCTCGAAATTTGCTAAAGAACCTTGTGAAGGGGAAACCCATAATGAGGATTTTAGAGTTGAACAACTTGCTTCTATTTCTCTTGCTCCTAACAATGCTTTGCAGCAATTTATGGAAGATCATGAAAGTGAAATCTTCATGGAAGAAAGGAATGAGATTGACAGGATTCTCCGTGATCAGCCTAAGATGCTTAAGCATAACTTGCCTATAGAATACTTGGGTACCACGATGCCACCAAAAATGGATCCGGTTTTTGATCTAAAACCTCTCCCTGATGATCTTAAATATGCTTATATTGATGATAAAAGGATATATCCTGTTATTATTAGCGCTAAACTTTCAGGAAAGGAAGAAGAAAGGCTATTGGAGGTTTTGAGGAAACACCGAGGAGCTATGGGCTATACACTAGATGATTTAAAAGGGATTTCACCCACTATATGTCAGCATTCTATCAACATAGAACCAGATGCAAAGCTAGTAGTGGAGCACCAACGGCGTTTAAATCCTAGGATGAAGGAAGTGGTAAGGAATGAGGTATTGAAACTCCTTGATGCTGATATTATTTACCCTATTGCTGATAGTGAATGGGTTAGTCCTGTTCATTGTGTTCCTAAAAAGGGAGGTATTACCGTTGTTCCTAATGATAATGATGAGCTTATTCCTCAAAGACTAGTAGTAGGCTATAGGATGTGCATTGATTTTATAAAAGTTAATAAAGTTACTAAGAAAGATCACTACCCGCTTCCTTTTATTGATCAAATGTTGGAAAGGTTGTCTAAAAAGACCCATTTTTGTTTTCTTGATGGTTACTCTAGTTTCTCTCAAATTGCTGTTAAACAATAAGATCAAGAAAAAACTACTTTTACCTGCCCTTACGGAACTTATGCTTATAGACGTATGCCTTTTGGTTTATGTAATGCTCCTGCTACTTTCCAAAGGTGCATGTCTGCTATCTTTCATGGTTTTTGTGAGGAAATTGTAGAAGTGTTCATGGATGACTTTTCTGTCTATGGAACTTCTTTTGATAATTGTCTGCACAACCTTGATAAAGTTTTGTAGAGATGTGAAGAAACTAATCATGTTCTTAATTGGGAGAAATGCCATTTCATGGTTAATGAAGGGATTGTCCTTGGGCATAAAGTTTCTGAAAGAGGCATAGAAGTGGATAGAGCTAAGGTTGAGGCAATTGAGAAGATGCCATGTCAAGAGACATCAAAGGTATTCGTAGTATCCTTGGTCATGCTGGTTTCTATAGGAGGTTTATTAAAGACTTTTCTAGGATATCAAAACCCCTCACTAATCTTCTTCAAAAAGATGTACCTTTCGTTTTTGATGATGATTGTAAGGAAGCTTTTGAAACTCTTAAGAAGGCTTTAACTACAGCCCCCATTGTTCAACCACCTGATTGGAGTTTACCCTTTGAAATAATGTGTGATGCTAGTGATTTTGCTGTGGGTGCTGTCCTTGGGCAACGAATTGATAAGAAGTTAAACGTTATCCATTATGCTAGTAAGACTCTAGACGCTGCTCAAAGGAATTATGCTACTATTGAAAAGGAATTTCTAGCTGTCGTTTTTGCTTGTGATAAGTTTAGGCCCTATATTGTAGACTCAAAAGTCACCATTCATACTGATCATGCTGCTATTAAATACCTTATGACAAAGAAGGACGCTAAGCCTAGGCTTATTAGATGGGTGCTGCTTTTACAAGAGTTTGATCTACATATAGTAGATAGGAAGGGTGCTGAAAACCCTGTAGCTGATAATTTATCTCGATTGGAAAACATCTCTTTTGACCCTATGCCTGTTAATGATAGTTTCCCAAATGAGAAGTTAGCCGTAGTAGGGGTAAGCTCACGAGGGATCCCTTGGTACGCTGATTATGCTAACTTTATTGTCTCCAAGTATTTGCCTCCAACTTTTACAGCTCAGCAAAGAAGGAAGTTCTTCTATGATTTGAGGCATTATTTTTGGGATGACCCACACTTATACAAAGGAGTGGATGGTATTATGCGAAGATGTGTTCCAGAATATGACCAAAAGGAGATATTGCGTAAATGTCATGGTAATGCTTATGGAGGACATCATGCAGGAGATAGAACTGCACAAAAGGTGCTACAATCAGGTTTCTACTGGCCTACCCTTTTTAAAGATGCAAGAAAATTTGTTTTATCTTGTGATGAATTTCAGCATGTTGGTAATATTTCTAGACGCAATGAAATGCCTATGAACTACTCTCTAGTTATTGAACCTTTTGATTGCTGGGGATTCGACTTTATGGGTCCTTTCCCTCCTTCGAAAGGTTACACTCATATTCTTGTTGCCGTTGATTATGTTACTAAGTGGGTAGAAGCCATTCCTACAAAGAGTCTTGTGGGGAGACCTCTCTAAAAATGCTTAAGGATGTTATCTTTCCTAGGTTTGGAGTGCCTAGGTATCTCATGACTGATGGGGGTTCTCATTTCATTCATGGTGGTTTTAGAAAGACCCTTGCTAAATATGATGTTAATCATAGAATTGCTTCAGCCTATCACCCCCAAACTAGCGGGCAAGTAGAGTTATCAAATAGAGAAATTAAATCCATCTTGCAAAAGACTGTTAATAGATCTAGAAAAAACTGGGCTAAAAAGTTGAATAATGCTTTATGGGCTTATAGAACTGCTTACAAAAATCCTATGGGGATGTCTCCTTATAAAATGGTTTATGGGAAAGCTTGTCACCTACCTTAGAATTAGAACACAGAGCTTACTGGGCAGTTAAAGAACTAAATAGAGATTGTAAGCTCGCTGGTGAGAAAAGATTATTTGACTTAAGTTCTTTAGATGAATGGAGGAGTGAAGCCTATGAAAATGCTAGGCTCTTTAAGGAAAAAGTTAAAAGATGGCATGACAAGCGAATACTTAAGAGAGAATTTCATGTTGGTGAGAAAGTTCTATTGTATAGGCCTCGTCTCAGATTTTTTGCATGAAAGCTACTGCCAAAATGGGAAGGACCTTTCATTATAGAAGAAGTATACCGTTCAAGTGCAATAAAAATTAATTCTTTAAAAGATAATACTACACGTAGTGAATGGACAGCGACTCAAACACTATATTGCTGGAGATTCTTACAATGAAGATGTTGATGCCTTTCAAGTTATAACTCCAGAGAAATTCATCGAGGACCAAATTCAGAGACCTACAGGGTCTATTTTCAAATAGGTAACAGTTCTGGTAAGAAAAGTTCTGCGAAAATACTATCCAACTATATTTTTGCAGTTTTTAGTCAATAAGGGAAGCTACGAAGCAAAAAAGGGACAGAAACGGAGCCAGGGTGGCTCACACCATCCTGTGGCGCGGGCCCACCCCTGGCCACGCCACCAGGTGGTGAGTCCACCCCGGACTCCGCCTCCGACTCGTTTTCACCCAGTACCTTCCTTTTGTTCTGAAACTTCGTAATATATAACCCCCTGGATCCCCCGAGGTTCGTATATCGTGTTTTTTGTTTCGATATGTTTCTGCCAGGTAGAATCCCAGATTTGGAGCCACAATGTCTTCCACTGGATCAGCCGGGGGAGATTCGTTAGAAGATATCATCAACCCATACATGAGAGAGTTGAAGATTCATCCTAAGGAGTTGTTGCTCGAAGATGGGGAGGTCCAGATTATAGAGGTTCAAGGCCCCAAAGTTAAAGGAAGTCTGGAGGACAGGATGGAAGCACTAGAGCAAGAAGTCTTTAGGTACAAGAAGATGGCGGAGCGCGAAGTGGATATCATCCATAAGATTTGTTCCGAACTCATCACCGAGCACCAAAAGGAGACTGCTGAACTCAAAGACGAAGTCCTCTCACTCTGCCAAACAACCAACAAACTGCAAGCATAGTTCTATGACGTTCAAAATAAAAACTGTGAGTATGAGGTTAGGTTTAAACGCATAAGTGCTGCTGCAAGTTTCAGGATGCTGGAAACCACGATATCCTTTGTTGATGGGAAGCCCTTTCCTTGGAAGTCGGACAAAGAAAAGAGGATACCACCACCACCGAAGGAGTAATTCGTCATCAGGTTTGGCATCCCCTTGGTTTGTTCCAAGCTTGGGAGAGTGCCGCGGTATCACATCACTATCTTCTATCTTTTTGCCTTATTAGTAGAGTCATATCATGAATAGAGAAGTTATTATGTAGGATGGTTTGCATTATGGAAGTGTCCCCTCTCTCGTTAGATATGTATCCCTTGGTTTGAGTTGCCGTTATGGAATATTAATGAGAAGTTCTATCATTTACTATTTTGCATAGCTTATATTAGTTTTCAATTCGTGGTTATATGATTGATCTTGTTGTTAGTATTAGTATCACTTTGGGATCATTGAGTTAATTTAGTTGGTTTTGGCAAACCTGGCTCGGTCAGTAGCAACACTATTTTTGAGAGTTGAATGAAAAAGATAAAAAGTACTCTAAAGAAATATAATTTCATCATCTTTCTTTCTTGATTTGCTCATGAGTTTAGTATTCTCTAGTTAAGATCTTTTGTGCTTCCAAGAAAGATTGCATGTTTGTCTTTATCACTTGTATGTTTGTTTGTTTCCTTCAACTCTTATACTTGCTACCCAACCTTGCTATCCAAAAACCTGTACTGAGAGGGAATTCTTCTCGTGCATCCACCTCCTTTAAACCAAAACCTTTGCCATTTGTGTCCACCATACCTACCTATTAGCATTATTGCTATTCCAAGTAAATTCTTGTTTTATCTACCTCCCAAATTAAACTTGTTATGTGAAAATTAGTGATTAAAGCTCTCACGAACTTGATGGCACACTTTAATTTCTTGCACCTAATAAACTTGAATCATTGTGCTCACCTATGTTGCGTATATGCTTACGCTTTGTAAGTTGTGAATTAGCAGAACCATGCTGTCATGGGGAACGCTTTCAACATTGCACTGGTACTTTGTACCTAGTTGATATCATGTTCTTTTGTCTATGGATGTCGTCGGTGTGAAATGAAAGGTGAGCTTGTAAGTCCATGGAGTTATGCATATGTGTTAGAGAAGCACGGCCTGGTCTAATCCATGCTGACATGGTGGAAACCTGCAGTATCTATGAAGCATTCTTGATTAAAAAAGAGATAGATTGAGAAAAAGAAAAGAAAAAAGAGATATTATGAAAAGAGGAAAGAGAAAAAAGCACCATATTCCCATGGTAAATAAGAAGATTGCTGAGATACTTGTTGTCACTTGCCTTGTCATTTTGATATGGGGATTCTTCCGTATCATCGTGCAAGGGTACCCGTTGGCGGTTCTCTATGATACACATATGCTTACGATGACAAGAACTTACCGGTGACTAAACTTGAGTAGCATGAGGAGCGACCCTCGTATTCAAGGGACATGAGATTCTCAATTTACAACTTGTCAATGCATATCCTCATATTTGATCACTTTAACCTTAATCACCTAAAGATGCCTATGATAGGGGCAATGAGAGCTGAAAGCTAGTAAGTATCATAATTTTTGAGAGCTCTTTATGAGACTTGCAATCCCTGCTTCCCTCTACGAAGGGCCTTTCTTTTACTTTGTAGTTGAGTCAGTAAACCTATTCCCTTTCTATCTCAGCAAGTATTTTGAGTTGTTGTGTTTCATTCATTCATATGATGATTTATTCAATCATGTTTCTTATGTTCCTTGTTTTGCACATTGCTCTTATCTTGATGTTTACTGCTTTGAAAGCTATCATTGAAAAAAACCAGCTATTTGTGAACTCCAGCAAATTATCAACTATTCTTCGACCAAGAGCTAAGTTTGCCATTACTAATTATGATTCACTTTATGTATCTTTATTGTGTTTCCTTTACTCATTGCAAGTTAAGTTATATAATAGTGAGTTGTCTTCTATTATGATCTATGTATTGATGAATGTGATGCTTCTTCTCTGTATTGTTTTATCGACTCTTCACTCCATAAACCTGAGGTCATGTTTATTGAGCTCAGTTTCGCTTGGGGACAAGCAAAGTCTAAGCTTGGGGGGAGTTGATACATCCATTTTGCATCACTATTCTATGTCTTAATTCACTATTATTCATTGATATATTTCATATTGAGAGGTGATACTTATGTTATTTCATCTATTTTTGCATGGTTGATGACTTCTGGAGCATGGACCGCTGATCAGATTACGATGGAAAAGGTGCTGTTTGGAGGCAAAATTCGCGAAGATCAGAAAATCCGGGAAAATATACGGAAAATCCTATTTTCCAGAAGACTAAGGATGCCAGAAGACGGAGTGGAGATGGGCCATAGGGGGCCCACACCACCCCCTGGCGCGGGCAGCCCTAGGCTGCGCCAGCAGGTGGTGTGGCCACCCTGGCCCACTCCAGCCTCTCCCCTCTGGCGTATATAATCCTCCCGAAACCCTAAGACTCGGGGAGCGACCACAGAAAGATTCCGCCGCCTCTGCGGGGCGGAAAACACCGAGAGAGAAAGATCTCTCTGGCGCAGATTCTTTGGGGAATTCCTTCCCGGAGAGGGGGGATCGTCGCCATCAACACCACCATCAAGCTGGACTTCATCGGGATCATCATCATCATCATCGTCACCACCATCTTCACCATCAACACCCTCATCAACATCTCCATATTGCTGTAACAATTGCGTTGAATCTTGCATAGTTCATAGGGGAAACTTTCCTGGTGTTGATTACTCTTTGTAGTTGATGCTATTGAGTGAACCATTGAACTATTGTTTATATTCAGATTGTTATACATCATTATTCCATCTCTGATCATGATCCATATGATGTCTTGTGAGTAGCTCGTTTTGTTCTAGAGGACATGGCAGAAGTCATGTTGTTAGTAGTGGAGTTGTGTTGAGAAAGATTCAATAGTTTGATATTTAAGTTGTGGTGTACTTCTTCAAGTGGTGTCATGTGAACGTCGACTACATGACACTTCACCTATATGGGCCTAGGGGAATGCATTGTGTATTTGGCTACTAATCATACGGGTTGCCGGAGTGACAGAAACCTGAACCCCCGTTAGGAAACCATTGCACAAGGGATGTAAGGGTCTTAGAGTTTAAAGCTGTGGTTAGGTTTCTACCTTAATTACTTTCTTGTACTTACGGATGTTTGCAAGGGGTATAATCACAAGTATGTATTAGTCCTAGGAAGGTCGGTACATTAGCACAGGTTCACCCACACAACACTTAGCAAGCTAAAGAAGATTAATCAACTATATGAAGCGCAAGCACTTGATAGTCTTCACATGTGTCCTCGTGAACGTTTGGTCATCTTAAGTAATACAACCGGCTTGTCCTTTGCTGCATAAAGGATTGGGCCACTTGCTGCATTTATTCCTATTGTCTTTCGTTTACTCATACTTTGTTTACTTGCTTTATCAAAAACCCCTAAAAATCCATTTGCTAAGTATTTGCAGAGAATTCTTGATCCATACCACTAGCCAGCACCTTCTACTCCTCGTTGGGTTCGACACTCTTACTTATCGAAAATACTGCGATACACCCCCTATACTTGTGGGTCATCAATAATACATCCATAGTTTCGGTTTTAACGCCTAACAAGATGCCACCAGATTTGCTACATGGTGGACGGGAGATAGGCGATTTAGAAGACTCACCGAGAAATCCCATCTACCTGTCTCAGAAATAGCCAAAAAATCCAATTTATGATCACGCGCACAATCAACAATGAATAAATGTTTAGCCAAGTCACCAAGACCTCTGTTATTCAAAAACATGCCAATCATCGGGAAACAATTGGATGTTTTGATGCACGTTGTTTATTATGAGACTTCAGACCCTTCTTGGAGGTGGATCCATTCAACTTTCGACCAGAAGATTTGAGTTCATATAAAGAACTAAGTATTTCTTCTTCAAAGACCCCCTCCGAAACCTCACCAACTAAGTGAGAGAGGAGTTGACCATCTAGTGTGGAATGCAACTCCTCCTCTGTTGATGTTGTAAAAACAACGCTAGAGACTTTAGGAGTAATCGTAAGATGGTCATACTCCATATGTCTCAAAGTAGAAGTAGAAAATAATTTATTCCTATCATAACTACCCAACTTAATACCAACATTGTGTAGTTTGGAATTAATATCTATAGTACAAAAGGACAAAAAGGACTTGACTGAAAATTTTATAAATCCATGTTCTTCCCGGCTTTGTGACGCATCGCTTTTGACAAAGAGTCTTCATCCGAGTCACATGTACCTTAACATGAAGCCCATGCCTCGAACTGTGACACGACGGGGTTAGATCAACTATCTTCCTTTGGGTCGTACTCACCAACGAGGAAGGGGTTAATGGCGTGGAAGAACTCTTCATCTTGTTGGTTGCCTCTATGTCTCCCGGAGAGGGACGCTCCCGGCCCACCAGCGCCTCACTATCCAGCTGAGAGGGGGGCAGCAAACTGCAGCAAAATAAGGCCGACAGAAGGCAATGAGGGCTGGCCCAAAGCAGCAAGCGACTTCACCCAGCTGAAAGAAGCAGACCGATGCTTGGGAAGTGAATAAACCACACCATGGCCCACATCTTCAGCAAGTCCATCAGCATGTGACCTGGCCTAGTTATCCGCAGCCTACATTTGCACCTCCCAGCTAGCCGAAGCAGCATGTCGCCCCGGTGGAGAAGAAACTGTGTCGTGTACCAGAGGTGGTGCAATGGCAGCGTCACGGCCTTCCGGCGGTGTAGAATCTGCATTACAGCCAGACGAGGAGTAAGCCTTCTTCCACACGACCGATGTGAGTACTGATGACTGCAAGTGCACGGTCGATTGTAGCTAGTTTCAAAATAAGAGTATCAAACCCACAAAGAGCTAGTTGGTTAAGGTATTTATGCCCCTCGTCACTGTCTACCAAAGGATACTTGTAAGCTGCCTTTGATTTCGAGTAAAGGGTGTTTGAAAGGTTTTTGGTTGTATGTAGAAAAGTAAATAAAACAAGTAAAAGAAAGCATGTAACGAATGCGTTGGGAAAGGTGTTTGAACTCAATAGTGCTAAAGTGTTCTCGGGGATGTAGGATACACCACTAGAATGTTGTAATTAATCATAATTAGGATAACTTATTTCTTGTGTCATGACATGTGTGGAGAGGGTTTCATAATAATATGTTCACCACAAGGCTCGTAGGCAGCCACTTTCTTGATCCAGGTAATGAGGTCATCTCTAAATAACCACTGCGATGCCTCAAAGCAACAACTCATAAGGACCACCACAATTAAGGGTTTTCCCATGGATATTGTTATTAGCTTAGTGAATCTTTCCTTATTCGTCCTAAGACCGTGTAGGTTATAAGCGAATGCTAGTCAGGAGTAACATTGGACATACTCCCATACACGTCCTTAGGATTTCACCCTCTCTTTAGTCTTGAAGGCAAATGATATGTGGATGACTACACATATCATCTAAAGAGGGAGATCTAACACAATATCATAAATCAATATACCATGGACACAATTAATAGATCATCTTTCTTTCATTTCATAATAGTGCTAGAGTTTCTCCATATCCCCAAGAACAAAGGGAACTACTCACACATGAAAGCAATCAACAACATCATCATAATCAAATGGATGGGTAAAAGTACGGGGATTAATCTAGTGCAAACCACAATTGAATCTAGAATTACAATAAGATCTAATGTATGGACGATGGGAATAGCAATGGTGATGGAGATGCAACGGTTGATGATGAAGGGATGATGCAATGTTCTCTAATGATCTATGAAGCAGGAAGGATTTGCCCTTCTCCAAGTTCCTCCTCCAGATCCCTCTTTGGTGTGGTATGTCGAGGCTGGAAGTTTTTATGAATGTCAGATCTCTCATCCGTCTTCGCGAGGCGAGAGTATCTAACAAGGCGGACGTGCTGCCACATGGTACGGGTGGGCGGTACAGGCAATATCCTCCTATACCAGTGGTTGTTACGTGCTCTATAGCTTTCCTTTGTGTTTGCCAATCTCCCATGTGCGAGAATAAATCAATTAAATGACTTTTATCACTTAGAAATACCATATTACTATATAATATGGCAGTTCCAATTGATATGTTTATAAGAGACTTAGTAATTCAGGATCCTGTTGAAACAAGGACAAAAGGTGCGCGAATGCGTGGTAAAATACTAAAAATCCTACTCTACTTATGCAAAACAAAAGGTAAATATGCTACAATTTTGGACTCATCAACTTCCCCAACCTAAACTCTTGCTCGTCCCCAAGCAAGGTGGTGGCTTATGGACAAGGTCATCATGTTCATGAGGCACGAGTCGTTACAATAAATGAGGAAAAACTTGAAACAAAGAATACAACAATAAATATAGAATTGCACCATGAGTAATATCACACCCTTACACATCACATGACACTACTAGGGAAAGCCTATAGGAGACATACTAAATGGTGTGACTCCTATATTCTAATACTAGAGGCGCCTTCTTCAGGGATGCGTCTCCTATATTGTATATCCGGACCAGATCTGATTGCCCCCTTACTCGAGGCACATCTACTCGATATGCACCTCGAGTAGTTTAACTACTTGAGGTGCATATTGGGCAGATGCGCCTTGAGTAAAGTGGGCGGGCCCAGTGGTGGTAGGTGTGTCAATATAGGAGGCGCACATGATGACATGCGCCTCTAGTAGTTTTCAGTATTGGAGGCACATTGCTTAGAGATGCGCCTCGCGTAAGTAATGTGGGCCTAGGGGGTGGTAGGTGCCAGACACTCGAGGCACATCTAGTAAATGCACCTCAGATATTCTATGTATACAAGGTGCATACTATGTGGGATGCGCCTTGAGTAATCTCGCCACCTTTGTTGCACATGCACATGAACCCCACTCACTTTTCTCTCTCACTTGTTGTTTTCTCCTCCACACAAAGATAGATATGGTCGCCCATCCTCCTTCCCACCTTATTTCATCCATTGTTTCACCTAGAAGCTTTGCCAAACCTCTATTGGTTGATAGACATATATGTAAGTGAAAGATCTTGCACTTCTAGATCTACAAGATCTTACTTTACTTCTCCTCCGGCTCTCGTACTCCTAGTCGTTGTTGGAGGAAGCATCAAGGCATTGTTCCATGTATGCACGTTGTCGGCGACACCGACTAGATTGTGTTGTGTGCTTCCTTTGTTTTGTGTAGGGATTTCATTTTGGGTTGCCAATGTTTCACCGGAATGTCGATTCATTTCTGTTCCGGCAAATTTCTGGCACTCGGCGGATGTCCTCTTTTTAGGGGAGGTCATGCCGATTTTTTCCGGCGATCTCGACGTCCATGCTTTAATTATTCTTTTGCTCTTTGTATATCGTGCAGGCGACCATGGTCTAACCACTGAGCACACCCCTCGTGGATAGGTGGATGAGATGCACGAGGGCCGACATGGCACGGACAAACATGACGGAGATAAGATGTCCGTGTCGCGACTGCAAACTGATGTATTTGATAAAGCATGATTGCGAAATGCTGGATTCGCACCTGCTTATGTGAGGTTTCATGGATGGCTACACTCGGTGGATATGTGATGACGAAGATGATGACGAGGATGTCAAGAATGGTGAATATGATGATCAAGATTCTGGCAGGGCAGATGATCATGAAGAACAAGGTGGCGCCGGGCATGAACATGATGAAGATCAAGCAGACAGCACTGAGGAACATAATTATCAAGGTGGCGTCAGGCAAGAACATGAAGACATATCAGGCATACGATATCAACGGATACACGTTCTACACTAAGGAGAAGGACAATAACTGCGATTACCAGAACTTAGGGGTAACACGAATATTCTACACCGACGACGTCCCGGAAAGATACTACGGAAGGATCGAGAAGATATGGGAGCTCGATTACGTTACGGAGAAGGTGCCGATGTTCCTTGTCAATTGGGCCAAGAGCGTCGAAAAATAAGACCGATATTTCACCACCATGGTTATACCTCCAAAGTCAAAGACCACCGGCGCGAACGTACCCGCGAGAAATGAGCCATGGGTTTTGGCTAGTAAAGTCGACCAATGATTGTACATTACCAACCTGTCAAAGCCTAGCCGGGTTGTCATTAGGAGAGGCAAAAGGAACATCATCGGAATGGACGGAGTCGCCAACGAGCAAGACTTTGACCAGTACGGCGACCCGACGATGGAAGACGGATACGACGACCAAGTACCATACACCACAAGCCTACCTAAGAAAGGACTCCCGTTCAAAATAAAAAGTGAAGACGTTCTAAACCTAACCTATTCAACCGCGACAAAGAAGGGAAAGAAGATAATTGTCAATAAGAAACGCTAATAACTAGCTCCAACAAAGAAGGGCATTATTATATATGTATCGACACATTCTTATTAGTTATCTCTTTTATATGCTAATTGCTGGATGGAATATTATGTATCGACACAATTATATATAATTTATATGGTAATTTGATATTTAAAGTACTAAAATATATTTTGTAGTTTATATTAATGTTGGTAAATAATTTAACAATTGAAATGTCTTTTTAAAAAAATAAAAAAAATTTTGGACACCACAGGATTCAAACCTGGGTGGCCAGAGTTTGGAGGGATTTGGACTAGGTGCCTAGCCAATAGGCTAATAAGTGTTTATTGTTAGCATTTGTGCGGCTCTTCTTTTTAAGTGTAGTGGAAAACATTATAGGAGACGCATCTTACAGAAATGCGCCTCGCATAACACTATGCTGGAGGCGCATGTTTCTAAAATACGACTCGCATAATGCGACTCCCAGCTCGATTCAGATAGATAGACATTCAGTTTTTTTTCAGTTAGTCAATATTTTTGGATATTTAAAATATTTACACTATTTTTAATAGTTCATATTAATTTTAGACTATTTTTAATAGTTCATATGTATTTATTTTTTAGTTCCAAAAAAGGGTGGCTCCCAGGAATCGAACGCCTGGGAAGAAAGGGTGGAGTGTGTAGCCACTGGGCTATGAAGTGTGTTGTGAAACAAAAGGCGCTCTGTTCCTTTTGAATATAGGTGCAAGACTATAGGAGGCGCATCCTGGCAATATGCGACTCGCATAAGTTATTATACGACTCGCCTATTGCCAGGATGCGTCTCGCATAGTCTCTGGCTAAGATAGATGTCGATCACGTTCAATTCATCAGACAGTTCGCATAGTCCTTGCCCCTCCCCCTCTTCCCCTTTGACGACCTCGCGTCGCCATCCATAGGATCCAGGAGCCAGGCCCTCAACCGCCCGCCCGCCAGCATTGAAGAAGAAGAAGGAGGAGGAGGAAGGAGAGCCTTCCAGCCCGCCCGCTCGCATTGACGAAGGAGAAGGAGGAGGAGCAAGGAGCGCCCGCTCGCCTGCATCAAAGAAGAAGAAGGAGGAGGAGGAAGGAGCGCTCACCCGCCCGCCCACCAGCCCGCATCGAAGCAGAAGAAGGAACCGCACGCCATCGCCGCCCGCCCACCTGCATCGAAGCAGAAGGAGGAGGAGGAAGGAGTGCCTGCCCGCATCGAAGAAGGAGCACCAAGCGCCTGCCCGTCTCCGACCTACCGCCGCCTAAGGTGAGCCGCCATTAGCTTAGTTAGCGTTTCTTACTCGAATTTACACTCTGAACTGTAGTGAGCCGCCATTAGCTCAGTTAGCTGTAGAGTGAATTTACACTCGGTTCAGAATTTAGACTCGATTCAGAATTTGGAGTGTTTAAGTGTTGATTACTATTGTGTGGATTTACTTATGCCACCATTAGCTCATAGCTTTACACTATCTTTGGTTGCTCTATCTGTTTAAGTGTTGAGCAACCAAGTAATTAAGTGGAATGAATAGGTACCCAAGCAATTGCTCAAGACTCTGCAATTTTAGGAAGCCTAACAACTTCTTATTAACCTATCAGTCTTGCACCTTACTGTATCCATCTATTAAGTTCAGAGAAATATGCAGCACCTTACATGGGTTTGCTCATACAAGTGTGTTTAAATTAGTACTCTTCCATTAGGTAACTAATTAACCCACAACTCTGGCCTGATAAGTAGATAAAAAACAGATAATCTACACCATGAGCCGCATAAGTTTATCTTAATAATTTACACCATGACTCTATTTTATAAGTAGATAAAAAACTGCATTTACAAATAAGCAGCACATAACCTTGTTATATCATAAGCAACAGATAACCTTGATTACTACTGTGTGGATTTACTCCTGTGTTTAAGTAGCATATAACCTTGTTATTCTGTGTTTAAGTTCATGTCCATGGTTTACTCACAGGAAGGTGCTAATATGGTTTACTCTGTAGCGTATAACCACCTTGTGATGCTATTGATGCTTATATATATTGTTATTGCTATTGCTGGTTATACATATATATTGCTGCTTATATATATTAGTCTCAAGTCTTCTATTCATTTTTTATGTAAAATAATCTTACTATTGCTGTTTATATATATGTGAAGTGAATATGTATGCCATTTTTGTGACAATCAGGTGGTGTATGTGTCTTGCTGGTTGTGTTTGTGCCTATTTAGGCCATTTTTTGTGTAGTTTTTTCTTTCTGAGATGCCAATGTTTCGCCAGAATGTTGATTCATTTCTATTCCGGCGAATTTCTAGCACTCCTAGGTCTAGAAAATTAGCAAAGGTCATTCCTAATTTTTTTGTGAATTCTGGTGTTTATTAGTTCCATTTCTTTTCATGTTTAGATATGTCGGGTAGTGGACAACATGATGCCGAGGCGGGAACTTCTAGAAAGAAGGCCTATTGGGAGCATTTGGATGAGATGGAATTACAAGCGGACCCGGAATTCGTGATGCGGGAGGCAGAGGAGATGGATGACGAGGATACATCGTCCGATGAGGAGATGGGGGATGATGCCGATGGCGAGGACGCCACTACCACTGATGGCGGTGGTGAAGCCACAGACGGTATCCGCCAACCGAAGAAGCCCTGAAAGGAACGGACCCCGATCACGGTCGGCCTCAAAAGGTCCATCTTCACAAGCGTCAGCGATAAAGGGGTGCCTTTGGAGCCGGAGGAATTTGTCGCGTCGTACTCACTGTAGCTCTCTGCAAACCTCCGGAACACCGTCACGATCAACACCGAGAACCTAAAGGCCCGTGGGAACGAGTGTTACCGCCATCACCTCTTTAGGAAGCTGCACGCAAGGTACGCGTACCCGGGTGATGAGGACAACAAATACAACAATGACAATCTGAATGGGAATCCGGTAAACAAGTTTGCCCTCAAGACGATGACCAAGGCGTTGTTGAATTGGAAGGCGCGGGGAAGAGGCTCATTTATAAGAAAAATCTAAGTTACGAGGAGGTCATCAAGAAGGAGCCTCTAGTCACGGAAGAAGACTTCAAGGTGTTCAAGGCCAGATGTGAATCCGCCACGGGAAAGGCCAAGAGTAAGTACTTCAAGGAGTTGTACGAGATGAATATTGGTACCCACCATCTCGGATCCGGCGGTTATAGAGCTACGATTCCCAAATGGGAGAAAGAGGACGCCTTAGCTCGTGAGAAGGGGGAGACACCTCTCTTTTCTAATATCAACAAACCGCAGGCAAAGTACTTTGTCAGGGCCCAGTTTCGCAAGCCGAAAGGGAGTTCTGAATATTCCTCGGAACCCTACGGACCCTTTGCTTCGAAGGTGACGGACTTCATCAATATATATGTAAGTAATTTGTATGCAAGTCGATTAATTGCATTCACAATTAATCAATGAAGTCCAACTTCTCAAATGCTTCATGTTCCTTATGCACATGACGAGGAATGTAGGAGCTCCTCATCCTAGGGGTCGGTGCCGGTCGCCAAGTGGGAGACCACTTTTAACAGGGCGCTGAACCGGGTCAAGAATGCCGATCCCCAGGCGCCACCGTCGTCGGCTGGCCGTGTGCCCGGCTTTGGAGGTATTACATGGTCCGAATACTATGGCACCTCGCCGCGGAAGGGCAGGAAGGAGGCTGAGAGCACCGAGGTAAAACACCTCAGGGAACAAGTGGAGAAGTTTCCGCAACTGCTCCAAGATATAGTGAAGGAGGCTGTGGCGGCAGTCTAGACACAATTCCAATCAAAAGTCCAGACACAAGTGACCGAGAATCTCAACAACATCCTTATCGCCTACTTCGAACAATAGGCCAAGTGGAAGAAGAGTGGTAAACAGGGGCCATGCCCCGTTCCCAACATCGTCAGCGCCCAATCGGACAACGTGGCACCGGAGGTGTTGGTGACTACTCCGGCGGGGCCCGAAGGTCTGGAGCTTACCTTGTTTGGTGCGGCGAAGGAGCCGGCCCGCACCTTGCCAGCAAGCAGCCACTCTGCCACTTGCGTACTCGTCGTCGGTGGTTGTGCCTCGACATTGGCTGAGCTCAACGCCCTCAAGGTAACTAATTAAAGCGAGAGTTGGGAGGCTCAACCGATGAATTCATCTCCCTTCTCTCCCTGTTTTACTTATGACCGGCCTATACATGTCTTTCATAGGAAGACACTCCTTGCACTCTAATGCACTGGGTGAATAGTGAGTTGAACGATGTCTCCAAGGGTTCTATCGTTCAACCGACAAACCGCATCTTCCACAACAAACCAATGGCACCCGACATGCTTAGGGTCAAATACAGTATGGTGCTTCCGGGCTACGAGGGCTTTGAACCTCCCTGTCAACCTCATGGATGGTATAGTGATGAGCCGACAGTCCTCAGTACCGGCTTAGGCTACATGTTCCTATGGCCAATGAGACAGATCCGTCTAGGGACGGAGGGCTAGGGCACCAGCCCAGAGGCAGCACAACCAACATGTCACGAAGACATCGAGATGTCATAGAATCCCGCCGCCGACAATGATGAAATTTATGAAAACTTCGGCGACCAGTTCTTGAACACAAGGTTTGGTGATGACAATGAGCAACAGGAAGGCCAGGTAATCATGCATACAGTTGTCGAGCCCCAACCAACACCTGGACCCTCGGCGAAACCCACTTGCCAACCGCGTCTCTTCCCATCTAGTCAGGAGACACCACCACCCGCTGCATTCACCGAGCCTCAGCTTCCAGCTCGTCCTATGATCAGCCCCAACACCCTCCATAGGGCGGCCGGTGAGGTGATAGCAGTGGCCAATACTGAAGCCATAAAGGGCAAGAAGGGTTGCAAAAGGAAGCCTAAGGGTACGAGCCAGAAACTAAAGCCTACTGTCCGGGCTCAGGACGGCCCTACAGAAAATCCCAGGAAGCTGGTCCACGAGGCAGGTACACCAATGCTCAATGAATCAATGCTCGCGGTCGCAGGCTCGCATATGCATAGTATTCATCATGGTTGTCTGATTGTTGAGGAGCGCCGCATTTGAGAGAGCGATCAGTCGTACCTGGTTTACAAGGCTAAGGTGCCAAATGTTCCAGGCTTCGTCGCAGTTTCCCCCGAGGATATTTTCTACGTACGGCATACTGACCTCTTTGACATGTTGCAAGGATTCCAGCTGCACGATACCCTGGTGTGTCTGTTCTCGCTCAATATGGCATTACAGATCATTAGATACGGGACCCCGGGCATCGCGATAGTGGATCCCTACTTCATGCGTGACGCCTTCTTGAGAACACATGAGGGCGTCCAAATGGCGGCCAACTACCTCTCATACTTCCTGCAAACAAACCCGAGCAAGGTTGTGATTCTCATCCCCTACCATCCAGTCGAAGAATGGTCGCCAAGGCTACGTGGTCATATCCTTGAATGTGCAACACTCAAACGCCTTGTATCTCGACTCGGGTAGTTCGATGAGGAAATACTACTCCACTATCAAAAGAGTTCTTGATGATGCTCTCAACTGATACATTGCAGCGGGAGGCACCGTCATAGTTAAGAGGCACAACATGCACATGTTCAGCCACACAATGGAGTTCCCCTGCATCAAGCAGGCACCTGACAGCGGGCAGGATGCCTTCTACACCCTACACCACATGAAGGCATTCGTACGGGACCAGCACAACAACACGCTACCATCTGACATCCGAAGGTGGGCTGAAGATCTTCAACATATACAATATCGCAACCTCAGGATGGATTTCTTCGATATCCAGGAGGAGATCTCGACAATTGTGCATGAACAAGTCATAAAATCCGGGGGCCTCTTCTGAAGGGTTCACAACATAGAAAACAATTTTTTTTCTATGATGGGAACTATTATACGCCAAGATCTATCTATTAGATACAAACAACAAGTGGATATACATCCATATAGAACATACCTTCGAAGACAACAAAGCTTTTTTAACGAGATGGAACCCGTGGATGATGTAGTCGTACACTTGCCAATCTCAAGAGCGTGATGAATTCCAGCAGGTCCAGCAGGTCCAGTAGGTCCAGCTCCAACACGTCCATCAGATCTAGCTCCAGCAAGTCTAGCACCACCAAGTCCAGCACCGCAAAGCAGCGGTGCATCCGTGATCGCACACACGTCCGGTACCCCGACAACCTCCGTCCCTCGCTCTAGCAAAGCAGTAGAAGCAGCAACTCATTTCTAGATAAATCCACCGGGAACATGTATATCGCTAATCCGAGACCATGGGGAAAATACTAGAGGGGGAGAGAGATCCTTCACGAGGAGGTGTAGGTGAGAAGTCAGGAGAGGGGGGGGGGTATATAGGAGGAGGGGAGGGTACCCCTCCCATGGCTGGCGCCCATGGAGGATGTCCCTTCCCCTCCCTTATTCATGTGGTGGTAACCCCCTCCACATAAATAGGCCCCTTCACATTCTCTATTAAAGTCACCACTTTAAATGCATTAAATTTCTCCAAATTTAATGCTCTCTCATTTAATAAAACTGTTTTATTAATTTTATTCAGAATTTTGTTAATTATTTTAATTAACAAACATTCACATAAAAAACCCTGCAACATTTCAATATTACATGCAGAACCAATTTCAGCAATTTCACCCAAAACAGTTTCGTTGTCTATTGAAATAATCCTAGCGCTTTCTTAAATCTTTATCTGAAACATATTTGATCCAAATGGTGTCGGTATCTAACGAGGGTTTAACTCGTCAATGCCCATTGTTATGGACTTGGGTTTTGGATAAGGAGGGAGCGTTGGAGACATCTATCGGCTAGCAAACAAGCACACATGGGACAAAGGATTTACCCAGGTTCAGGCCTCGTAGAGGTCCCTACTCCTGCTTGTCTGCTCGTGGAATTATCGAGGGAGTCGAAAGTTACAATGATGCGTAGATGAAATCTGGCGAGAGTTGCGAAAACTAGGGTTGCGTATGTCCTCCTCACCGCCCCCTCCTAGCCTTTATATAGATAGGCTAGGTCTCGGGTAGCAGGTCGAGTCGGTTACAAGTTAGGGTTTTCCCCTTGAAACTTTCTATCTTTAGCTTCTTCTTGTTCTTCAAGCAATTGAGAGTCCATAGGTTACTCGAGTCCCTCCATCCGGGCCTTGGCGACACCGTGGGTCTATACGTATTTGGGCCGTATATACCAAGTTCGAGTACCTGTAGGGTATACCCATGTCAGTAGCCCCCGAGTGTCCAGTTGAATCGCAGATTCGACTGGGGACTTTTGAAGCCTTCGAGTGCCTGAATGAGTATATTTCGATTGCTTTTATTTGTGTCATAGGGATTGTTGATATACGTGCCTGATATAACCGAAGTATCGGTATCAATTAATCACCTTAGGGTGAAACAACGCAATGTACTCGAATTCGAGTCCCCGGACTCGAATCCGGAAAAGTGCTGGTGTAATTCGACTCAGGCCGCGGAGCTCTTACAGGAGTCGAATTCCAGTTATATGGGTGTGAGAACTTGACGTGTCCGTCAAGGCATATTCATCGTGCCTGTGGGCACGGATATGTTTCTGGTAGTGCGTAGTTAAATGCGTTGCCAGGCCTTATGTAGGTCTTACGTTCACGCCGTAGGCGCGACATCCGAATTTTATCATCGCGGAGACGATTCGGGTAACCCAGGAGACACAGTCTCTTTGTAGGGAAAAATTATGAGGCGGTGTCGCCATGAATTTCGAGTGCGGATGTTATCAACACATAGTTTTTTGTTCAAATAATCATAGGGTGCGCGACCAGCGCTCCCTATGGGAGTAGCCCCCGAGTTCCTGGTTGACTCGAAGACTCAGGCAGGGACTAAAAACTTTTGCGACTGCTGTCGTCTTTTGCTTGCTTGTTCAGTTGATGACTCAGGCAGTTAAAATATTTTCGTGACTGCTGTCGTCTTTTGCCTGCTTGTTTCCGGCGCTCCCTATGGGAGTAACCCATGTTCATAATCGAACTGTGTTTCGAGTGGTTGGGTTTGCTTTTTGTGATTGTCCATGTTCCTGTAACAAGAAAAGAAAAATCGTAGGGTGCGCGGCCAGCGCTCCCTATGGGAGTAGCCCCCGAGTGCTTGGTGGAGTCGAAGACTCCAGCAAGGACTAAAAATAGTCGAAGTTCTCCATTGCATAGCCTTTGGTGACATCAGTCGACGCCAGGCGACCTTAGTTGCCCGGGTGAGCGGTTTTGACGGGACGTGACGAGCTGTGGGTCCTACTTTCTGACTTTGATTTGACTGGGCGTGCGTAATCTTATTTTTAACTATGCCTCCTCGATTTCCGCGCGTAATGGTAGAAGTGGGGGGACGGTTCGCGCTTCCTCTTCTCCACGTGTCCTACGCGATGCTTGCCACGCGTCCAATAGGGTTTTTGTCAGCCGTTGGATTGCATCTTCCAGGGGTTAAGTAGCGATGCCGCGGCGGTAATTTTCTCATATGTGTTCTTTCTTCCTTGCTGCCATCGCCATTGCCCTTTGCTTTCCTGCTTTTCTCTGCGCCCATCTTCGCCACGACGCTAGACCAGCTCCGTTCATACCCTAGCTACTTTATTCGCTCTCATCACCGCCGCGCAATAGGGAAGAAGAAGGGGGCGCTGCCGCCGATTCTGTGGCCACCCTCGCTGCAGCGAAGAAGAAGGGTGGCTCCACTGCTGCGGCCACCAGCGCCGCCGCCGCGGGGAAAAAGAAGGTCGCGGGCACCCGCGTGACTAATGGCGCGTGGCGCCCCTCCATCATCAAGGCGTCGGATCTCCATCTTCTTCGCCAAGACGGAGTGATTTCTGCATCAGTCGCCGATTCACGCGTTCCCAGCGGTGAGACTGTTCCTATGCCTCCCGCTGGTTATCGAGTGATGTTTCTTGGATTCATCATTCGTGGTCTTTCCTTGCCTCTTCACCCCTTTCTTCGGGGTCTTCTTTGTTTCTATGGGCTCCAGCTCCATCGGCTGTCCCCAAATTCTCTCCTCCACATCACTTGTTTCATCACCCTCTGCGAGTGCTGGCTCGGAATCGAGCCACACTTTGGTCTTTTCAAACACATTTTTAAATTGAAGCGTCAGTCCGCATCTGACTCTTTAGTTTATGACGTAGGTGGTTGTGGAATCCATGTTGATCCATCCGCCACTTTCTTCGATATCAAGCTCACCAAGTCTGTCCAGGGATGGAGGGACAGATGGTTTTATGTGCGCGACCAGAAGGCCAAGGACGAGCACTTTGGTCTCGCGCCTTTCGATCCCGCGACTCCCTGCAAGAAGATGCGTTCTTGGAAGAATGTGATCATGCCTTCCGAACTCGCGGAGACAGACGTGTTATATCAGCGCGTCTGCGACCTCGAGAGTCGCATAGGCGCAGAAGAGAAAGGCTGCGCCCTTGTCAGGACTTGGCTGCATCATCGCGTCCAGCCTCTCCAGGCCAGGGTCCATCCCATGTTCCAATGGGGTGACGCTGATGATCCCACTCGCGTGTCTGCCGACGGCATGTCCGCGAGTGAGGTAGATAAGAGGGTGTGACTGGTCACGAAGTATACCCTCAATGCTTCGAATCCTCCTCCTGAGGTATGGTTGTGCTACGTTGTAGCGTATTTTATTGATTGCGTCTTCTGTTGCTTATCTGTTTTACTTTTGTATGCAGGAGTGGGCGGTGTTGCCTTGCATGCCTCCCCTCCCTAAGGGGATTATTCCTTGTGAGGCTGTGGAAGAGGACCAGTCTGAGTCGACTGTCCCTTCCGATGTTGAAGAGGAAGCCCCCGAGTCCAAGAGTCCGGATACTCGCAAGCGTTCGCATAGCAAGGATTCTGACACGTCGACTCCTTCCACTCCAGGGGGCGCGGCTGTTGGTGCGGAGTCGCCAATTCCCGCCGTTCCTATGAGGGCTATGGCACCGTCTTCTCGCAAGAAGATGCGATTGCCCAAGGAATCTTCGTCGGAGTCGACGGAGGCCACATTTGATCTTGATAGATTTGACTGGTAAGTTTGCTAGTGCATTCGTTCGCCACTTGTTTTCTTCTTGTTGGCTTTTCCCTGTAGTTTCCTTATCTGAGTGCGGATTTTGTCTTGCAGTCAAGAGGCATCGTCATCTTCTGGTGACGTCGAATTTTTGAAGGAATCAGGAGTCACGACCTCAAAGGCCAAGATAGAGGTCGAGCGTGCTCCTTCTCCTCCGGCGGCGGCCCACTCCAGGCACAATTATTCGAGCTCTCCTCACATAGGGGAGCATCGAGTAGTAGCTCGGATGATGGTTCAGCAATCTTCTTTGGAGTCGCTGGAGGACCATGTAAGTATATCTTTCTGCGGATTCCTTGTTTTATAATCTAGCAGTCAACGCCCTTTGTTGCCTTCTGCTGATTCCTTGTTTTGTGCGACAGCTCCTTATAAAGGAAGCCGCGCAGGTGGCGGAGCAAGTGATGGCGATAGGTCGCCAGCATGCGATGCTGGAGAAGAACCACCGCATGGTTGAGAGTGAGTGTTCTATACTTATTCTTGTCGTCTTCTCTGTATTTTGGTATCATCGACTAACAGCCAAATTTTGACTGCCCTATAGCTGAGCATAATGCTTTATTGCATGACGTCGCCACGTTGGAAAAGACTCTGGCCGCAGCTGTGAAGGGGCGCGACGAGGCAATCGCGGCTCGTGATGAAGCCCAGAAGCGCGAAGAGGATCTGCGTGCCTCCTTTGCGGCCAGGGAGAAGTTGTTCGAAGAGCAACTGTTCTCAGTCGCCAAGGCCCTCTCAGGTACCTTTACTTGGCGGATATTTTTATTGATGTTCTTCTCTTCCTCTGTGGCGCCGGTGGCATTTAGAAGTTTGACCCGTGTGTGTTTTTTGGTGTAGATGCTGGTGGCTTGAGTTTTGATCCACGAGTCCTTGGTCGCGATGACGCTCTGGCGGGCGCGGTATCTGCGGTCGAAGACCGTAGCGCCGCTGTCCAAAATACGTTGTCCAAAGCCAAGGCCACCCTGAGTCGCCTCCGGGAGGAGCTGATGCCGAAGGCGGAGCTGGTCGACAATGTGGAGGAGCTGGTGGAGTCACTCGCTGGGGGTGTGCCTGCCACGTACAAGAACTCCCTCCGCGCAGCTGGCGCGACCATGTCGCTAGCCATGGTGCAAGCCCACGGAGTCGAAGTGGATCCCTCGGCGGTGTCGAAGACAATGCCTGTTGGCGCGGATGGTCAGCAGGTAGTGTTCGCTCCCTTTGCGACTGCCTGTGCCAAATATGGCCATTCCTTGATAAACACCGTTGCCAAGTATTCGGAGGAGCTCAATCGCGCAAAGAAGGCGGCGAAAACTTCGGCCTCAGGGGCCGGCGGAAAGTCAGTGGCATCTGATACTGCCACGGACTTGATGAAGCCCCCGAAGTCCTCGAAGTCGAAGAAGCCAGCTGCTCCGTAGTTAGTTTCTTGTAATAGCTGATGAACTCGCTCTTTTGATTGTAGATCATGCCTGTTGGCGAATGTGTTTGTACATACTTTTATTGATCCTGAATGCACCTGTTACTTTTGGCTTTTGAGTTGGTCGCCTTATTTTGCTTCTGGCATGATTTTTGGTAGGGTACATCAAGTGGCCCTGTGGGGGGAACCCCAGACTCACCATCTCTTGAGGATGCAACGACACCATCTTGCTCCAGAGTAGAGGAGCTTTCCTTGCTTTCGCGACTTCGTGATCGCGTTAAGCAGCTGGAGCGTGAGTTGCCCGTGATCCGTGGTAGCGCCGACGTGTGGAAGTCAAAGGCTAAAAAAGCCGCCGCCCGCGAGCAATATCTTCTTGGCGAGGTGACACAACTGGGCAACCAGTTTAAATGTTAGTTTGCTCATCCTCGTCTTTTCCTTTGTAGTTAATCGCAATGGTATGTTGTACTCATGATGTTGATGCTGCTTCGTGTAGTTGTTAGCGCGCACCGTCCGCAGGAGGAGAGAGATAGGATTGCCATCCGCCTTCATGATCTTACCCAAGAGCAACTTCAAGAGAGTGGATACTTCTGGGTAGATCATGATCGTGCGACTGCGTTAGCGACCCTGCAGGATCACGCCTCGTGAGTCATGCTCTTTCTGAAGAAGTCGCAGTCATGCCTGAAGAACATCTACCGGGCGATGTTCCCGTTGGATGATGCTCCATCAAGCCTGCTGGCCCTTCTGACGAAATTTCAAGATATGTCCGCGGTTCGCGAGTGCGTGAGGCAGCAGCTAGTGGCTGGTGCTAAGGCTGCGCTCTCTTTGGTGCGTTTGCACAGGCCTGACGTGGATGTCGGCGCCATTGCATCTGGGCCACCGATGCCACCTACAGGATCTTCCTGGAACATGGTGCCGCATTATCAAGCGGTGGATCGTCCAGCCAAGGAAATTGTTGACTTCTTCGAGGAACAGACTAATGTTCTTCTGTTGCAAGGGTAGCCAAATATGTATCCTGCATACAAGGGTACTGGTGTTGTAAAGCTCATATAAAATTTTGTAGATAAGTTAAAAATAGCTTTATAAGCATGGGGTGCGTTGCACTTATGCGAGTCCTTTTCGTTAGCCTGGTCATCTTTGTATCTTTCCCCTATCAACCTGTCAGCTACGTGGCAGCTGGGTTGTGTTTATGTTTAGGGGTTCGATTGATGTGCCAGCTACTCAGGATGTCACGTTATTGTTCGAAGAACATATGTATATAGGGTGGCGCAGCCCCCGAGTATGAAAGTTGACAAAAGAAAAGAGAGCACGGAGTTTTGGCAGACTTAGCTTTCATTTATTCGGAGAACAATACGTAGTACAATGTGCGGCTAAGTAGCCTTGGCTGAATAGCCTTATTTGCGATGTAAAAGTAAAGAAGAAACGACTAAGGGTAGAAGCGTCGCAGTTGTGCGACGTTCCAAGGGTTGGAGTATGCGACTCCTGTCTCTAAATCTTGAAGGCGATAGGCGCCACCTGGGATTACTTCTGTAATCACGTACGGTCCTTCCCAGTGGGACTCGAGCTTGAGATGCCCCTGTTGCTTCAGTCGCAGGACTAGGTCACCTTCGACGAAGGATCTTGGGCGAAGCCTTCTGCTATGGTAGTTGCGCAGGTTCTGCTCGTAGATCGTAGATCTTTCTGCGGCGATCTCTCTTGCTTCGTCAAGGAGGTCGACGGAGTCTTCGAGTGCGAGGGATGACTCCTTCTCGCTGTAGGTGACTACGCGCGGTGCTCTGTACCGTACTTCGGCGGGTAATACTGCCTCTGCTCCATATACCATGAAGAATGGTGTGTAGCCGGTGGCACTGTTTGGAGTTGTACGCAGGCTCAAGAGTACGGATTGCAGTTCGTTTGGCCAGCAGCCCGCGGCTTGTTCGAGTAGCCGGAGGAGTCGCTTCTTGATGCCGCTGCAGACGAGCCCGTTTGCCTTTTCCACCTGACTGTTGGTCTACGGGTGTGCGACTGAGGCATAGCTGATGTTGATCCCCAAGTTCTCGCAGAAATCTTGGAACTCCTTGGATGTAAAGTTTGTTCCATTGTCGGTGATGATGCTGTGTGGCACGCCGAAGCGGTAAACGATGGACTCGAAGAACTTGACTGCGCTGTGCCCTGATTGCTTGGTCACTGGCATGGCCTCGATCCACTTGGTGAACTTGTCGACTGCGATCAAGAGGTAAACGTAGCCTCCTTGCGAGGACCTTGGAAGTTTGCCGACCATGTCGAGTCCCCATTGGGCAAAGGGCCAGGCCAATGGAATAGGCCGTAGCTCTGCGCCTGGTGCGTGTGGCTTGTCCGCGAATCGCTGACAGGCGTTGCACTTTTGGACTATATCCTTGGCGTCGCGCATGGCCGTGGGCCAGTAAAATCCAGCTCGTAGAGCTTTGGCGACGAGGGCGCGGCTGCCAGCGTGGTGCCCGTAGGTCCCTTCATGGATGTCGAGGAGGACTACTCTTCCATCGGTTAGGGAGACGTATCGCTGTAACACGCCTGTGATGCTGCATTTATACAGTTCGCCGTTGATAACGGCGAATGCCTTGGAGCGTCGCGTGATGTGTCGTGCATCTGTCGGGTCGTCCGGTAGGCGCTTGCTGAGGAGGTACATAATGTACGGCTGCGTCCAGGATTGTTCGAGCATCATGACGCTCATTGGTCCCTCGAGTCCTATGTCGAGCTCCAAGTCATCGATTGTCGTTGGCTCATTGGGTGGCGTAGCCCCCGAGTCCGTTGCTGCGCTTGTTTTCTTCTCTGTGGCCTTTGGCTTGATGGAGCGTTCGCATATGCGCTCGAGAAATACCCCAGGTGGTATGGGTGCGCAGGTAGAACCTATATTGGCGAGCGCGTCCGCCTCCTCATTGCTTTTGCGACCTATGTGTCGCAACTCGCAGCCATCAAAGTCTCCTTCAAGTGTGTCGTAGAGGTCGTGGTATGCGATCATGTTGTCATTTAGTGCGTCGCACTCGTGCATTGTTTGGTTTACGACCAGCTTGGAGTCGCCATATATGATTAGCCTCTTTGCGCTGCAGGCTTTTGCCATCCTCATCCCGTGTAACAGGGCCTCGTATTCAGCCTCGTTGTTTGAGGCTGTGAACTGCATTCGCAGGATGTACTTCACCTTGTCCCCTTGAGGCGAGTGCATGGCCAAGTTGACTTGGAGAGTGATGGCCTTCTGCACCCTATTGGAGGGGCATCCCTTTTGGATCATCATGGTACCCATGGCCCGTGGGTACGGTTCGCCTCCGTGGTGTTGGTCCGGTGCAGCTCCGTTCGGGGGTGGCCCAGGTGGTGGTGGTGTGCCATGTGCCACGGCGCCTGGAGCGGTTCCGTAGCCTCTTTCGACCACGTTGCGGTTCATCCGCACCAATCCCTCGTGTAGCTTGAGGAACTCGCGGCAGTCCTTGAGGAGGTGAATGGACTTTCTCTTGCCGTCATGCTTGTCGATGTAGAAGTGTACCGTGCATGGTCCGGACAGTTTATCTTTGATGGTGGTCGCGGGTGCTTCATCGCGGGTGCGGCGTTGCCATACTTGCGTGGTTTTCCTGGAGTCGCGATATCCGCCGCTACGGTATCCGCTGTTGCGGTTGTCGTCGCGTCTATCGGCGTAGCCGGCGGCGACCATGTTGATGTCATCACGATCGTCATAGACACGCATACAACGTTTGCCCCAGTGGTCGCGTCTGAGTTCTGCTTCCTCGTCAGAGTGAGCGCGGTTCTTCAGCGAATCTTCTCCATCAGCCCACCGGTTCGCGATCTCCATCAGGTGGTCGATGGTCTTGGGCTTTGAGCGTCCTAGCTCCTCCCTGAGTTCTATGATGCGGACACCGTCGTTGAATGCATCAATCGCACGGTCTTCCGAGATGTTCTCCGCGGAGTTCTTGATGATGGACCACCTTGGATGTAAGAGCGCAGCGATTTGCCAGATTTTTGCTGGCAGCATCTCAGTACTTTGATTGAAGCGGGGCGTTTGTATGTGCCCTTGAAGTTGCATACGAAGCTATAGACCATCTCATCCCAGCTGCGAATGGATCCGCGCGGGAGGTTATTGAGCCATGCCCGGGCGGCGCCTTGCAGCTGTAGCTGCAAGCATTACATGGCGGTACTCCGACTGCCTCCGTGTAGCCTGACTGAGGAGATGTGATCTTCCGGCCAGATCTTGAGGTCCTGTAGACCGTCAAATTTCGGGTTCTCTGATGGGAGTTTGAACCCTTTAAGCATTCGCTTCTGCCTGATGGATCTGCTGAAGCATCCGGCACCGCAGAGCTCTCCATCTTCTTCTTCCGAATCAGTCGACCGAGCACGTCGTGCCCTTGACTTGTCGATCTTGCACTGCGTGAGCTCGTCGCGTGCATCGTAGTCGCGATCGTGCCGTCGCGAACGGCGGCATTGAGACAGGTCGTGACTTTCGTCGCTTGACGAGGACGAGGAATAGCGTTTTGCTAACGCCTTGCCCTTTTTGGGGTCGGGTACTGGTTCTTTGTCGAGGGCGGCCTCGATTAGTCCAAGGCCCACGATCGTAGATCGATGCATGGACGTCCGGGGATCTCTAGCCGGTGGCTAGTTGTTGAGAAGGTACATGGTGGCTGCCGTCACCGCAGCCTGCGGCGTCCTGGGAACCACGTTGCCTCTCGTGTCGACTGTCATGGAGCCGAAGTCGAGGATTTTCACGGCATCTATGCGTTCTTGCTCGGTGAGGTGAGCCATCCACGATTGCCTCTTCTTGGCGAGGTGTTCGTTACCCCTTGAGGAGGATCCTCCGTAGGAAGAGAGCCCAGCACGACGAAGGCTTGACTCGTCTGCCGCCGTTTTATGTGCCTCAAGTTCCGCGATTGCTTGTTTCTGGCGCTTGAATTCCTCCTTTAGGAGCCAGTGGTAGCCCATCAGTAGTTCTTGCGGGGACCCGAAGGGTAGAGGTGTACCCCGAAGGGTATCCCACTCTTGCTCGTTGAGCCTGATCACGACGCGTTCGCCGGTTTGCTCGTTGATTATGGTAGGGGGTTCGACTGCTCCTCCATTGCCACCGTTGCCACCGTTGGCGGTGTTGGGCGGGTCGGTGCCATTGCCGCGGTTGGCGGAGGTGTCGCCCGCGTTGATGACGGCACACATGAAGTGATTTGGGAAGCTGTTGCTTCCACAACTTTCAGATCCGGAACCGTAGGTTCCTTCTTCGGTGGCCAGATCGCTTAGATCGGAGTCACGACTGCTGTCGCTGACCATGTTCCCGACCGCCGCTGGAGCATTGAGCTTGCTGAGGGTACCGATCGGTGGAGGGAACAATGATGCTGGAGAAATTGCCGGTGCCGTTGGCTGATCGGGCATGCGAAGCGTGCCCATCTGACCAACTTGGAAGCGGAAGCTCCCAATTGCCAGGCTGATTCCTTCGCCCACGGAGTCGAAGGCTGGGCGAGTGGCCGGCGTGTGGACGGTGAAGTCAAAGGCGCCGAAGAGCTGGCAAATCTCTGCTGTTGCAGAGTTGTAGATCGTGTTTGATGGGGCCGAAGAAGCCGCAACATCAGCACTCCCAGTTTCCACAGACGGCGCCAATTGACGAGGGTTTAACTCGTCAATGCCCATTGTTATGGACTTGGGTTTTGGAGAAGGAGGGAGCACTGGAGACATCTATCGGCTAGCAAACAAGCACACAGGAGACAAAGGATTTACCCAGGTTCAGGCCTCGTAGAGGTCCCTACTCCTGCTTGTCTGCTCATGGAATTATCGAGGGAGTCGAAAGTTACAATGATGCGCAGATGAAATCTGGCGAGAGTTGCGAAAACTAGGGTTGCTGTGTCCTCCTCGATGCCCCCTCCTAGCCTTTATATAGATAGGCTAGGTCTCGGGTAGCAGGTCGAGTCGGTTACAAGTTAGGGTTTTCCCCTTCAAACTTTCTATCTTTAGCTTCTTCTTGTTCTTCAAGCAATTGAGATTCCATAGGTTACTCGAGTCCCTCCATCCGGGCCTTGGCGACACCATGGGCCTGTACGTATTTGGGCCGTATATACCAAGTTCGAGTACCTGTAGGGTATACCCATGTCAGTATCCCTTAAGTGTGTCACCCTATGGTTCGCGAATAATGAAGACATGATCGAGACCTCTCTCAGATCAATAATCAGAATCAGGACCTGGAGATCCATACTGACTCCTACACATTCAATGATGACTTCTGTGATCGTGAGAACCTTTAACGCTAGTAACTAAATCACTTTGTCTCACGATATATTACATGTCCGAGATTCGATCATCGGTATCTCCATACCTAGTTTGATCTCGTTACCGACATGTACTCTTTACTCGTTCCCGTGATATAACATTCTAGTGATCTCATCACTTGCTTGCAAGCTAACCAATGTGATATCACCAAGAGGGCCCAGAGTATATCTATCCGTCATCGGGATGGACAAATCCCACTCTTGATCCATGAGCCTCTACATAACACTTTCGTAGCACTGAACCCACCTTTATAATCACCCTTTCACGGTGTGACGTTTGATGTTATCAAGATACTCTTCTAGTGTTAGTGATTGACATGATCTCATGGTCTAAGGACTAGTATTACTTCGTATGATGCTATAGCAATATAAACACAATGACTTTGATTGTAATGCTATACTTTGGATGAATGTTCATCACATCATTCCACTAATGTTGTGACCTTGTTATTAACAACATCGAATGTCCATGATCAGGAAACCTTAATCATCTTGTTAATCAACGAGCTAGTTTATAAGAGAGGCATAACTAGGAAATTTCCTTTTTGTTTATTAAACACACATGTATTAACATTTCCAAATTAATACAATTATAGCATGCAAAATAAACATTTATCATAAACAAGGAATAAGATAATAACCACTTTATTATTGCCTCTCGGGCATGTTCCCTTCATCTTCTACGGTGGCACTCCACCTCTCAACAAGGACATAGATGCACACTTAGCGAGGCAGGGTGACGGCATGACGTTCATGACGTTGGCGAAAGGAGCTAAACGGGGCTTCGTGAATATCCCCGAGCCGACTCATCAGCTGAAGAAGTCTTGATGTTTGCCTAGCTAATTGTTAGCTCCAAACTTGTGTTGTAAACTTTATCGTCCCTATGTTAACTTGCCTAGCAACCTCTAGAGTATGTTGGTAAACCGTTGAACTTGATTGTGAGCGACGCTAGTTATTTGTGTTATTAACTATTTTAAGTGCTTGTTGCTTTTCATTCGTTATTGCCGCCCTACTTCTTGTGGTTTGCTTTCTTTGTCTTTCTTCGAAATGCCAATGATTAAAACGTGTTGTGGCGTCATGTGTGTGACCATGCCGTTGATGGATCTAGTGTGCCAAGTAGACTAGAGGTTTGTGCATATACTCTACTTGTCATGCCAGATCCATCATCGACATTGTCATTTTCCATGCCCAACCTAAATATGAGGCAAGTAGACTTGTAACAATGTCGCCCAAGTTAATACTATTTCATCTCGTAGCCCCAAAGTCGAAAGAGGACAAATATTTTCGAGGTTCATATACATAAGACATAATATGTTTAGCGGTAAGCCAAGGAAAGGATTCTGGATCCACGTGTCAATGACTCCTTTCGACACACCAAACTCGAAATGAGTCGTTGCCGTGGAGACCGAATCCTTTCCTTGCTTTACCGCTGGACATATCATGCCCATGCTATATGAATCATGGAAGTATATCTCTTCTTTTGTCTTTGGCAATACGAATAGATTAGATAGCGTGAATTAGATGAAATGGTGAAGTATTTAGTTTCAAATATCTCATTGTAGCCCCAAAGTCGAAAGGAAGAAAGACATTAATTCACTATTCGTATAGCATTGGTGACATTGTTATATGAATCGTGGAATGATTTCTTTCCTTTCGTATTTGATGATATAATGAAATGATAAACTATTTCATCTCGTAGCCCCAAAGTCGAAAGAGGACAAATATTTTCGAGATTCATATACATAAGACATAATATGTTTAGTGGTAAGCCAAGGAAAGGATTCTAGGTCCACGACAACGACTCCTTCAACACAACAAACTCGAAATGAGTCGTTTCCGTGGAGACCTAATCCTTTCTTTGGTTTGCCACTAGACATATCATGCCCATGCTATATGAATCGTGGAAGTATTTCTCTTCTTTTGTCTTTGGCGATACAAATAGATTAGATAGCATGAATTAAATGAAATGGTGAATTATGTAGTTTCAAATATCTCATTGTAGCCCCAAAGTCGAAAGGAAGAAAGACATTACTTCACTATTCGTATAGCATTGGCGACATTGTTATATGAATCGTGGAATGATTTCTTTCCTTTCTTCTTTGGCAATATAGTGAAATGATAAAATATTTTGTCTTGTAGACCCAAAGTCGAAAGAGGACAAATATTTTTGAGATTCATATAGATAAGACATAATATGTTCAATGTGAAGCCAAGGAAAGGATCATGGGTCCACAACAATGACTCCTTTCGACACACCAAACTCGAAATGAGTTGTTGCCATGGAGACCGAATCCTTTCCTTGCTTACCATTGGACATAACATTCCCATGCTATATGAATCGTGGAAGTATTTCTCTTCTTTTGTCTTTGGCGATACGAATAGTATGAGGCACGAATCCAAGTCATTCTTGGTTTGCTTTTTTGGTCTTTCTTCAAAATGCCGATGATTAGAACGTGTTGTGGCGTCATGTCTATCACTATGCCGATGTTTGATCTAGTGTGTCAAGTAGACTAGTAATTTGGGCATATACTCTACTTGCCGCACAAGATCAAAAAGCGAGCAGTGTTATTTCCGTGCCCAACCTAAGTATGAGGCACTAATGCAAGTCATTCTTGGTTTGCTTTTTTGGTCTTTCTTCGAAATGCCGATGATTAGAACGTGTTGTGGCGTCATGTGTATGACTATGCCACTATTTAATCTGGTGCGCCAAGCAGACTAGTAATTTGGGCATATACTCTACTTTCTGCACAAGATCAAACAGCGAGCATTGTTATTTTCGTGCCCAACCTAAGTATGAGGCACTAATGCAAGTCATTCTTGGTTTGCCTTTTTTTGGTCTTTCTTCGAAATGCCGAAGATTAGAACGTGTTTTCTTACATCCTGTTGCACCCATATATATGCATGATCTTCTTGTGAAATGCTATTGCTTTCCACTGACATAGATAATATCATCTATCTTATGTACAAGATATGGTGAAGAAGTGCTATGTCGTGTATGTCGGTAAGGTTCCAGGTGTGTACAAGGAGTGGGAATACTGCCAGAAGCAAGTGAATGAATTCTCGGGCAATAGCTACAAAGGCTACAAGACTAGAGAGGTGGTGGAAGAGAAGTGGAGGAGGCACGAGAGGAAGAAGTGGAGGAACTTCCTCGTGATCACCACCTTGTTGCTCTTCATGGTAGGTTATGTGCTCTACTTTATCTAGCAAGAGGGATCCACCGTGCATGTAGTTGTAATGCGATTCTGAACTTGTACTCGATCGGTCCCCGGAGAGATGTGAACTTGGTGTTGTATGTGTGATGTACTATAATTGGTTGATGTGTGAATTCTCATATGTCGTAGATTAATTCAAGTTGATGTGTGATCAACTTGTATTAGTGTTGGTTATACTATGTTTTGGCCAATTGTAACTGACGAGGGGTAACCTCGGCAATGCCCATGGTGATGGACTTGGGGTTTCGCGGAAAAAGAGAATGCTATGGATTTCGTCAGATGTCAGGAAAACAATGAAGTCAAAGTCGCCTGAATATTGGGTAAATCGCACTATTACAAGTTGTCCTCTAGATACCCTTGCTTTGGCTTCTCCCGTCCTATATATAATAGGCCGGGTCTCAAAGCTGTACACGGATAGGTTTCACCCACGCGTAATTCCAATACTAACACAATGTCGGTTCATAGTTTCTTTCCTAATACAATCAAAGCCTTTGTCGGTTGCTTCCTTGGGCTGTCATCTGAAACCTTCATGGGCCGTAAGCTTTTACCAAGCATAGGGTAGCAAATAATAAGCATCCGAGTAATCGTACCTATGTCAGTAGCCCCCGAGACTCTACCTGAACCGTAGTTTCAGGTTGAGTCTCAAATTTTCTTTTCCTTTATTTGTATCTTTTTTGTGTTTTGTAGGGATTTGGTACAACGAGTCTGATGCTTCTGACGGATCGAGAATCAGTTAATTGCTCCTGGGCAAAAAATAAGGTTGTCCTACATCAAATTCAAGTCCCTAGGCCTGAACTCGGAATTTATTATTGGCGTAATTCAGTTCAGGCCGCTGAGGTCTTACTGAGTACTGAATTCTAGCTTTTATTTTATCGGGTACCCAATGCGTCCGTTGGGATTTTTCATCGTATTGTTGATACGGATACTTTACTAGTAGAGCGCATTCTTGTGCGATTACCAGGCCACACAGGATGAATCCTGGGGTCTTACCTTCATGTTTCTGAACATGGCATTCGGATTTTTGTCGTGTTTGAGCGCGATCCGAGATTTTTGGTTTTTTTGGCGGTTGCCCTGCTGGGCTGATTTATTAAATAGTTTTAGGCTTTATACTGGCTCCCGATGGGAGTGATCTTTTCTTTTGAGATACCTTTTTGAGGATACATTTGATGTAGAACTCAAAGGTATTGTCAATCATGAATTTTTTTAATACTCAATTGGATTTTTATTGGGTGCACGCCAGCGCTCCTGATGGGAGTAGCCCTCGAGGCTATGTTTGGATGCCTGTATCTGGACATAGGCTCATAGTTGTTGTTAGCTTGAAAGGAAACATAGATCTTTTGAACAATAATAAAGATCTTAAGGCACGAAAAACTTATCTCTTTATACATAAGATAGAAAATCGATGATACGTTATTCTTTCGGGCGGATGGCATCTAGCCGTTGCTCTTGATATTCTGGCTTAAGAAGCCGAACTATAACTCTTATCATATTGTAAGTAATCTTATGCGTAAAAGCATCGTAGCTGTGCTATGTTCCATGGATTTGAATAGTTTACTCCTATCTTCTTGTCTTGTAGTCGATATGCTCCTCCAGGAATAACTTCTGTGACGATGTATGGTCCTGTCCATGGTGATTCTAACTTCTTGTGGCCATCTTGCTTGAGGCGAAGAACTAGGTCCCCTACCATGAAGGACCTAGGCCGCAATCTTCTACTGTGATAATTGTGCAAGTTTTGCTGGTACATAGTTGCTCTTTGTAGGGCTTCATCTCAAGCTTCGTCAAGTGCATCCACATCATCTTCAAGTGCTTCTCTTGATTCCTCTTCATCATATGCAGCTACTCTTGGGGATTCGTGTGACACCTCAACAGGAAGCATGGCTTCTGCACCATGGACCAAAAATAAAGGTGTCTCTTGTGTTGAGTTATTTGGAGTTGTACGTAAACTCCATAACACAAATGGCAATTCATCAACCCATTCTCCTTTTGCTCTATCAAGCGGTGCTAGTAGTCTTTTCTTGAGTCCAGAGTCCATTGGCTTTTTCTACCTGTCCATTTGTTTGTGAGTGAGCTACCGAAGCGTGGCTTACTTACCCATCTCCTGGCAGTACTCCTTGAATTCATTGGAAGTGAAGTTGGTCCCATTGTCTGTGATGATACAGTTCGGTACGCCAAACTGAAATACTATGGATTTGAAGTTCACAGCCGAAGTTCCGTCTTGGGTGGTGACAAGCATTGCTTCAATCCATTTAGTAAATTTGTTGACTGGTACTAGCAGAAAGACGTGTCCTCCTAGTGATGATCTGTGAAGTTTTCCCATCATATCGAGTCGCCACTGAGCAAAAGGCCAAGCCAAAGGTATGGGATTCAATTCAGCAGCGGGTGCTCCAGGCTTTATTGCAAATCGTTGACATGCTTCACATGTTCTGACAATGTCTTCTACATCTTGAACTGCAGTGAGCCAATAAAATCCTGCCCTGAATGCTTTTGCAACAATTGCTCGACTACTAGCATGGTGACCACAAACTCCTTTGTGTATATCTTTGAGTATGATTTTTCCTTCTTCGGGTGTTACGCAACGCTGCAACACACCTGAAATACTTCTCTTATATAGCTCTCCTTTGATTATTCTGAAGGCCTTCTATCTTCGGGTGATTCGCCAGGCTTCTATCACATCATCGGGGAGTTCTCCCTTAATCATATACGTTATATACGGCTGCATCCAGCTAGGCTCAATTAACATGACCTCTCCAATTTCCTATTCTTCTTCTTCAATGGCCTCTTCTATACTCTTGGTTTCTGGTGGAGCCCCGAGTCTTTTTGCGGATGCTTCTTTTTCCCTGTTTTTGGTGCTACAACCTCGGAGACCCTTTTTTGCTTTGATCGATCGCTCCATTATTTCTTCCCAAAAAACTCCAGGTGGTATTGGTAAGCACAAGGATCTGATGTTTGCTAGGTTGTCGGCTTCTTAATTGCTTGCTCTCCCTATATGTGATACTTCACACGCATCAAATTGAGCTTCCATAATGCTATATAGATTGTGATAAGCAATCATATTTTCGCTGATGGCGTCGCACTTGTTCATTGCTTGCTGTGCCACACGATTGGAATCTCCGAAGATTTTGAGGCGAGTTGCACCGCAAGCTTTGGCCATTCGCATGCCATGCATTAAGGCCTCGTATTTTGCCCCATTATTGGATGCGTTTGCAAAGCTCATCCGAAGTATATAGTGCATTTTGTCTCCTTGGGGTGATATTAGTATGACTCCTGCTCCTTCTCCTTCCGTTCTTTTTGATCCATCAAAGTACATTGTCTAGGCACTATAAAGGTCTAGTGGACCCGCACATTGCAACTCTGTCCACTCTGTAATGAAATCTGGCAGAACTTGCAACTTGATTACTTTGCGCTTCTCATACGTGATATCACGAGGGGATAATTTGATGCCCCATAGAGAGACACATCCAATTGCTTCTGGATTGTTGAGGATACTTGACAAAGGTGCTTCATTGACCACTATGATCGGATTCTCCGAGAAATAATGGCGTAGTTTTCGTGCTATCATAAAGACCCCATATGCTAGTTTTTGGTAATGTGAGTACCTTTGTTTGGATGGCTATAAAACCTCGCTTAGGAAGTAGACTGGCCTCTGCACACCGTGGGTCTTCCCTTCTTCGGGTCGCTCCACGACCAAAACCGTGCTAACCACCTGATTTGTGGCAACGATATAAAGTAGTAAAGGCTATTTCTCTTTTGGCGACATGACGACAGGAGATGTCGAAAGTGTCCTTTTAAAATCTTCAAAGGCACGCTGAGCTTCTTCCGTCCATTCGAATTTTTCTGATTTCCTCATGAGGGCATAAAATGGCAGTTCTTTTTCTCCTAACCTTGCAATGAAACAACTGAGTGCCCCTACTCGCCCTGCCAGCTATTGTACACCGCGTAGATTTGTTGGCTTCTTCATTGTTAAGATTGCTTGTATTTTCTCGGGATTAGCCTCAATTCTTCTGGCTGATACCAAATATCCGAGGAGTTGCCCCGCCGGGACTCCGAAGGAACGTTTCTTTAGGTTCAGTTTGATGTTAAACATGTCGAGATTTTTGAATGTTTCTTCAAGGTCCTTGATGAGCGCAGATCCTTGTCTTGTTGTAACTATAACGTCATCGATTTATACATGTATGTTTGTGCCTATTTGGCTTCCCAAACACTTCGGCATCATTCATTGATATGTTGCTCTCGCGTTTTTGAGGCGAAAAGGCATTGTTGTGTAGCGGAATACACAATAAGGCGTGATAAATGCCATTTCTCCTGATCTTCTTCCTTCATCCTGATCTGGTGGTATCCTGAGTAAGCATCCAGGAAAGATAGATGTTTGCATCCCGCGGTTGCATCGATTATTTGGTCAATTCGCGGCAATGGGAAGTGATATTTTGGACAATGTTTGTTCAGTGCAATAAAGTCGATGCACATTTGAAGTTCTGTAGTATTTTTCTTTGAAACACATATTGGGTTTGTGACCCACTCTGCTTTTGTTAGTTCCTTGATAAAATTGGCATTAGTAAGGTGATGGAGCTCTTTTCCAATGGCTTTACGCTTTGGTTCTGCAAAGCGATGAAAGCGTTGCTTTACTGGCTTCGCCTTCGGATCCAAATTTAATGCATGATCAGCGAGTTCCCTAGGAATCCCAGCATGTCAGAAGGTAGCCATGCGAAGATCTCCCAGTGCTCACGGCGGAACTCGATGAGCGCGCTTTCCTATGTAGGGTCAAGGTTGGAAGCCACAAATGTTGTTTTTGACGGGTCGATGGGGTGGATTTGTACTTCTTTTATGTCCTTTGTCGTGTCAAAAGCCTGATCGAGATTGACACGGGCTACTTCTAGTGGTTGTGCGTCTGCTGAAGTTTTGAGTTGTTCAAACTCTGTTGCCATCCTGAAGGATTCAGAAATTTTGTTGAACTCTCGATCGCAACTGTCGGCACATGTGAAGCTTCCTCTTACCCTGATGATTCCCTTTGGTGCTGGCATTTTCATGAATAGGTACGCATAATGCAGCACTGCCATAAACCATGCGAAGGCTGGCCGTCCCAGGACCGCATGATATTGTGATGGCCAGTCCATGACATTGAATTCGAGTTTTTCTCGCCTGGAATTTACTTTGGAACCAAAAAGAACATCAAGAAATACTTTGCCTAAAGGAATTTTGGCTTTTCCTGGTACTATTCCGTGGAAAGATGTTTCTGTTGGCGCAAGATTATCCAGTGGGTAGCCCATTGTTTTCAGCATTTTTGCGTAGATCAGATTTATGCTGCTTCCTGCATCCATGAATACCTTGCTCATATCGAAACCGCCAATTTGTGCTTCTACTATCAAGGCTGAGTGGCCTGGTCGTGGGACCCGAAGCGGGTGATTAGCTCTGTTTAATGTGATTTCTTGCTCGGACATGTGAAGATATTCGGGTGTGGTTGATGTTGCTGTTTCTGCCATATTGATTTGTCTTGTGATGAGCTTCTAAATTATGTTGGATGGACGTCCTTTCTGAATCATGGACATTGCTCCTTTTGACCTAGGGTACTCGTTGTTTTGATCATTTGTGTTTTGTGGTGATTCCGCTGATGGTGGTGGTGGTGCACCAATTGGTAATATGCCAAGCATAGATGCATATCCTCGGTTTGCCGATTAGGTTGCCTTTGCATTACAAAGCTCCTGCATCTTCAGGAATGTTCGATAGTCTTTCATGAGGTGGTTAGATTGTCATCTGCCTACTGAGTTGATGTAAAAATGCATTTTACAGGGTCCTTCCAGCATTTGCATTGCTGACATGGGTGGGTCTCGTGCTCTTTGCTGATACCGCTGTGCTGATTGGCTTCCTCCAACGTCATCCCTGTTCTAGCGGTATCCTCTGTTGTGGTCATTGCTTCTATTTTTACCTTCACCCGAAAAACCTGTTGTGACGTAATTTGGTCCCGTGTTTCCCTCTTTGTTCCTTCTTCTTATATCATTGCCTCGCTTATCCCTGTCTTCTTTGGGTGATCGCGCGCGCTTATTATGCAATGCGTCTTCTCCATCAGCCCAACAATTTGCTATTTCCATTAGCTGTGAGATTGTTTTGGGTTTAACCCGTCCCAGTTCTTCTATGAATTCTCGGCGACGGAGACCGTCGTTGAAGGCGTCGATGGCCCTATCGTCGGATATGGACTCAACTGAGTTTTTGATGATATTACATTGTTGGATGAATGCTCTTATTGATTCCCTAGATTTTAGTTTGCACGCTTGCAACTGCTCCAAGGATGCTGGTCGTTTAAACGTGGATTGGAAGTGCTAGATGAACTTATCTTCCAGGTCATTCCAGCTATCTATAGAATGTTCGGGTAACTACCTGAGCCATGATCTTGCGGCGCTTGTGAGATGTAGTTGTAGGCTTTGCATTGCGGTAGTTGTGGAACCGCCTTGTAATTTGACAGTGGCTAAATAATCTGCTAACCATGCTTCGGGTTCATGTAGTCCATCGTACTTGTGTCGGTCGTGCGGAAGTTTGAAGTCCTTGGGTACTGAGGTTTTGTGAATCCGCTGTGTAAAACAACTGGCTCCGCATAGCTCATAATCGTCTTTGTTGTATCCATCGTGATATCGTCGGCTGCAGTTTTTGTCACTTGATCCATTGTTCCCATGTTGCATGTTGTCGTTTCGTGTGCTGCTTCTTGGCTCGGGTGCTGCGAGATGTGCCTGGTGTCGATCAAGATCATCGGGTGTGTCCCACTTGCCGAGGACTGCTGTGATGGCATGGAGATATATTGGGTTGTGGCGTGATTCCTTGCTCTGCTTCCACGAGAGAGGCTCCCACCATGCCAAGGCTTATCAAGGCGGAGCGGTGGAGGGCCGCACGGGGATCGTCGGGTGCGGGCTGAGTGGTGATTAGATATGTTTGCGCGGCCACAATGGCTTCCTGAGATGTTTTCGCCTTGATGTTTCCTTCTTGGTCAATTGACATGAATGATAGGTCGAGATCTCGGATGAGTCCACTTCTTTCCGTTTTAGGGATATGCTGCAGTCGAGATGTTGCCCTTCTTGGTGGTGCTCCTCCTGTTACGCTCCCTGATCCTCGAGTAGAGCTTAACTATGCCCGTCGTAAGCTGGATTTGTCGGCTAACCTCTTTCTTTCGTCGAGTTGCCTATGCATCCTAAGTAGGTCTCTCTTCTTGTGGTGAAGCAGGTACTGGTATGCTAGTATATCCTTATGTGAAGCATCCGCTATCATTGGAACTGCTCCCGAAATTGCCTCCCTTGCTTTTTGCCATGCCGATGCTAGTAGCCGAAGTCCTTGTCTCCCTCCTCCATGCGGTTCTCCACCTCTTCCTTGGACTATGCGATTATTTGCTGTTTCTCCTCCGTTTCCGTGGTCTCCTTCATTGTCGTGGTTTCCTGCATTGCCATCTGATAAAATATCATCGGGGTTGAGGATAGGATTACCATTTTTCTTGCGTGGTTTTGAGGTATCCCCATTGATCATGTACACTTGGTGGTGTGTTATGTGTGGTATGATGGCGTCATCTTCTGCTTCAAAGGATGTGCTGATAATACTGCGAGATTGTATTTCTAGATAGATCTTCACCATCCTTTCTTTGAAGTCGACGTTTTCGCTACTTTCTTCGGGTTCTGAGTTTGTCGGGTTTGCTTCACGTGGTGGGGTTGGCCGATGACCTGACCCAAGGGGGAGATTACCATGAGGGTTATCAAGGTCCCCTAGATCCGTCTTGATTTGCTCGCCTTCTTCGTCTGCTTCGATCTGTGCTATGACATCAGTGGAGGATCCGATGGAAGATCCTGGTACCGCTGTTGACGAGGGTTTAACTCGTCAATGGCCATTGTTATGGACTTGGGTTTTGGAGAAGGAGGGAGCGCTGGAGACATCTATCAGCTAGCAAACAAGCACACAGGGGACAAAGGATTTACCCAGGTTCAGGCCTCGTAGTGGTCCCTACTCCTGCTTGTCTGCTCGTGGAATTATCGAAGGAGTCGAAAGTTACAATGGTGCGCAGATGCAATCTGGCAAGGGTTGTGGAAACTAGGGTTGCGTGTGTCCTCCTCGCCGCCCCTCCTAGCCTTTATATAGATAGGCTAGGTCTCGGGTAGCAGGTCGAGTCGGTTACAAGTTAGGGTTTTCCCCTTCAAACTTTCTATCTTTATCTTCTTCTTGTCCTTCAAGTAATCGAGAGTCCGTAGGTTACTCGAGTCCCTCCATCCGGCCTTTGGCGACACCGTGGGCTTGTATGTATTTGGACCGTATATACTAAGCTCGAGTACTTGTAGGGTATACCCATGTCAGTAGCCCCCGAGTGTCCAGTGGAATCGCAGATTCGACTAGGGACTTTTTGAAGCCTTCGAGTGTCTAAATGAGTACATTTTGATTGCTTTTATTTGTGTCATAGGGATTGTTGATATACGTGCCTGATATAACCGAAGTATCGGTATCATTTAACCACCTTAGGGTGAAACAACGCAATCTACTCAAATTCGCGTCCCTGGACTCGAATCCGGAAAAGTGCTGGTGTAATTCGCCTCAGGCCGCAGAGGTCTTACAGGAGTCGAATTCCAGTTATATGGGTGTGAGCACTTGACGCGTCCGTCAAGGCATGTTCATCGTGCCTGTAGGCACGGATATGTTTCTGGTAGTGCGCAGTTAAATGCATTGCCAGGCCTTATTCAGGTCTTACCTTTACGCCGTAGGCGCGGCATCCGAATTTTATCATCGCAGAGACGATTCGGGTAACCCAGGAGACGCAGTCTCTTTGTAGGGGAAAAATTATGAGGTGGTGTCGCCATGAATTTCGAGTGTGGATGTTATCAACACATAGTTTTTTGTACAAATAATCATAGGGTGCGCGACCAGCGCTCCCTATGGGAGTAGCCCCCGAGTGCCTGGTTGAGTCGAAGACTCAGGCAGGGACTAAAGAATTTTTGCGACTGCTGTCTTCTTTTGCTTGCTTGTTTCAGTCGATGACTTAGGCAGGTACTAAAACACTTTTGCGACTGCTGTCGTCTTTTGCCTGCTTGTTTCAGTCGATGACTCAGGCAGGTACTAAAATACTTTTGCGACTGCTGTCGTCTTTTGCCTGCTTGTTTCCGGCGCTCCCTATGGGAGTAACACATGTCCATAATTGAAATGTGTTTCGAGTGGTTGGGTTTGCTTTTGTGATTGTCCATGTTCCTGCAACAAGAAAAAGAAAAGTCGTAGGGTGCGCGGCCAGCGCTCCCTATGGGAGTAGCCCCTGAGTGCTTGGTGGAGTCGAAGACTCCAGCAAGGACTAAAAATAGTCGAAGTTTTCCACTGCATAGCCTTGGTGACGTCAGTGCTGACGCTTGTATGACCTTAGTTGCCCGCGTGAGCGATTTTGACGGGACGTGACGATCGGTGGGTCCCACTCTCTGACTTTTATTTGACTGGGCGTGCGTAATCTTATTTTTAACTGTGCCTCCTCGATTTCCGCGCGTAATGGTAGAAGTGGGGGGACGGTTCGCGCTTCCTCTTCTCCACGTGTCCAACGCGATGCGTGCCACGCGTCCAATAGGGTTTTTGTCAGCCGTTGGATTGCATCTCCCAGGGGTTAAGTAGCGATGCTGCGGCGGTAATTTCCCATCTGCGCTCTTTCTTCCTTGCTGCCATTGCCATTGCTGTTGCTTTTCTGCTTTCCCATGCGCCCATCTTCTTCACTATGCTGGACCAACTCCATTCGTTCCCGAGCTACTTCCTTCACTCACATCCCCGCCGCGCAATGGGGAAGAAGAAGGGAGGCGTTGTCGTTGATTCCGCGACCACCGTTGCTGCGGCGAAGAAGAAAGGTGGCTCCGCTGCTACGGGCATCAGCACCGCCGCCGGCGGGAAGAAGAAGGTCGCGGGCACCCGCGTGACCAATGGCGCATGGCGCCCCTCTATCATCAAGGCGTCAGATCTCCGGCTTCTTTGCCAAGATGGAGTTATCTCTGCGGCAGTCGCCGATGCGCGCGTCCCCAGCGGTGAGACCATTCCTGCTCCTCCTGCTGGTTTTCGAGTGATGTTTCTTGCATTCATCATTCGCGGTCTTTCCTTGCCTCTTCACCACTTTCTTCAGGGTCTTCTTTGTTTCTATGGGCTCCAGCTCCATCAGCTGTCCCCAAATTCGCTCCTCCACATCACTTGTTTCATCACTCTCTGTGAGTGCTGGCTCGGAATCGAGCCAAACTTTGGTCTTTTCAAGCGCATCTTTAAATTGAAGCGTCAGTCCGCATCTGGCTCTTTAGTTTATGACGTAGGTGGTTGCGGAACCCACGTCGACCCATCCGCCACCTACTTCGATATCAAGCTTACCATGTCCGTACAGGGATGGAGGGACAAATGGTTCTATGTTCGCGACCAGAAGGCCAAGGACGAGCACTTTCGACTCGCGCCTTTCGATCCCGCGACTCCCTGCAAGAAGATGTGTTCTTGGAAGAACGTGATCATGCCTTCCGAACTCGAAAAGATAGACGTTCTATATTAGTGCATCTGCGACCTCGAGAGTCGCATAGGCGCAGAAGAGGGAGGCTGCGCCCTTGTTAGGACTTGGCTGCATCGTCACGTCCAGCCTCTCTAGGCCAGGGTCCATCCATGTTTCAATGGGTTGGCGCTGATGATGCCACTCGCGTGTCTACTGATGGCCTGTCCGCGAGTGAGGTAGATAAGAGGGTGCGACTGGTCACGAAGTATACCCTCAAGGATGTGCTTCCGAACGAGCCAGTCATTCCTCCTTTCGATGCTTCGAATCCCCCTCCTGAGGTACAGTTGTGCTACGTAGTAGCTTATTTTCTCGATTGTGTTTTCTGTTGCTTATCTGTTATGTTTGCTGATCTTTACTGTTTGCATGCAGGAGTGGGCGGTGTCGCCTTGTATGCCTCCCCTCCCTGAGGGGATTATTCCTCGTGAAGCTTTGGAAGAGGACGAGTCTGAGTCGACTGTCCCTTCCGATGTGGAAGAGGAAGCCCCCGAGTCCGAGAGCCCGGATACTCGCAAGCGTTCGCGTAGCGGGGATTCCGAAGCGTCGACTCCTTCAACTCTAGGAGGCGTGGCTGTTGGCGCGGAGTCGCCAATTCCCGCTGTTCCTGTGAGGGCTGTGGCACCGTCTTCTTGCAAGAAGATGCGATTGCCCAAGGAGTCTTCGTCGGAGTCGGCGGAGGCCACATTTGATCTTGACAAATTTGACTGGTAATTTTGTTAGTGCATTCATTCTTCTCTATTTTCTTCTTGCTGGCTTTGCCCTTTCTGAGTGCGGATTTTGTCTTGCAGTCAAGAGGCATCGTCATCTTCTGGCGACGTCGAATTTTTGAAGGAATCGGGAGTCACGACTTCAAGGGCCAAGGTAGAGGTCGAGCACGCTCCTTCTCCGGCGGCGGCCCACTCCGGGCACAATTCTTCGAGTTCTCCTCACGGAGGGGAGCATCGAGTAGTTGCTCGGATGACGGTTCAGCAAACTTCTTCGGAGTCGTTGGAGGACCATGTAAATATAGCTTTCCTTCTTTTATAATGTGGTAGTCAATCGCCTTTTGTTGGCCTCTCTGATTCCTTGCTTTGTGCAACAACTCCTTGTAAGGGAGGCCGCGCAAGTGGCAGAGCAGGTGATGGCGATGGGTCGCCAGCATGCAATGCTGGAGACGCGTCATCGCATTGTCGAAAGTGAGTGTTCTATACTTATTCTTTTCGTCTTCTCTCTGTTTTGGTATAATCGACTGACAGCCAATTATTGACTGCCATGTAGCTGAGCATAACGCTTTACTGCGCGATGTCGCCATGTTGGAGAAGACGCTAGCCGCAGCTGTGAAGGGGCGTGACGAGGCAATCGCGGCTCGTGATGAAGCCCAGAAGCGCGAAGAGGATCTGCGCGCCTCCTTTGTGGCCAAGGAGAAGTTGTTCGAAGAGCAACTGTTCTCAGTCGCCAAGGCCCTCTCAGGTACCTTTACTGGTAGATATTTTATTGATGTTCTTCTCTTCCTCTGTAGTGCCGGTGGCACTAGAAGTTTGATCCATGAATGTATTTTGGTGTACATGCTGGCGGCTTGAGTTTTGATCCACGAGCCCTTTGTCGCGATGACGCTCTGGCGGGCGTGGTATGTGCGGTCGAGGATCGTAGCACCGCTGTCCAAAATACGCTATCCAAGGCTAGGGCCATCCTAAGTCGCCTCCAGGAGGAGCTGATGCTGAAGGCAGAGCTGGTCGACAATGTGGAGGAGCTGGTGGAGTCGTCATTTGGGGGTGTGCCACGCGCATAAGAACTCCCTCCGCGCATCTGGCGCGACCATGTCGCTTGCCATGGTGCAAGCCCACGGAGTCGAAGTAGATCCTTCTGCGGTGTCGAAGATGATGCCTGTTGGCGCGGATGGTCAGCAGGTAGTATTCGCTCCATTTGCGACTGCCTGTGCCAAATATGGCCATTCCTTGATAAACACTGTTGCCAAGTATTCGGAGGAGCTCAATCGTGCAAAGAAGGCGGCGAAAACTTCGGCCTCGGGGTCCGGCGGAAAATCAGTGGCATCTGATACTACCACGGACTTGATGAAGTCCCCGTGGTCATCAAAGTCGAAGAAGCCAGCTGCCTCGTAGTTAGTTTCTTTGTAATAGTTGATGAATTGCTCTTTTGATTGGAGAACATGCATGTTGGCGAATGTGTTTGTAGATACTTTTATGCTGATCCTGAATGCATCTGTTACTTTTGACTTTTGAGTTGGTCGCCTTATTTGCCTCTGGCTTGATTTTTGGTAGGGTACGTCAAGTGGTCCTGTGGGGGGAACCCCGGACTCGCCATCTCTTGAGGATACAATGGCACCACCATGCTCCAGGGTAGAGGAGCTTTCCTTGCTTTCGCGACTTCGTGATCTCGTTAAGCAACTGGAGCGTGAGTTACCCGTGATCCACGGTAGCGCGGACGTGTGGAAGTCAAAGGCTGAAAAAGCCGCCGCCCGCGAGCAATATCTGCTTGGCGAGGTGACACAGCTGGGCGACCAGTTTAAGTGTTAGTTTGCTCATCCTCATCTTTTCCTTTGTAGTTAATCGCAATGGTACGTTGTACTCATGCTGTTGATGCTGCTTCGTGTAGTTGTTAGCGCATGCCATCCGCAGGAGGAGAGGGATAGGATTGCCATCTGTCTTCATGATCTCACCCAGGAGCAACTGCAGGAGAGTGGATACTTCTGGATAGATCATGATCACGCGACTATGTTGGCGACCCTGCAGGATCGCGCCTCGCGAGTGCTGCTCTTTCTGAAGAAGTCGCAGTCGTGTTTGAAGAACATCTATCGGGCGATGTTCCCACTGGATGATACTCCATCAAGCCTGCTGGCTCTCCTGACCAAATTTCAAGATATGTCCGCGGTTCGTGAGTGCGTGAGGCAGCAGTTGGTGGCTGGTGCCAAGGCTGCCCTTTCCATGGTGTGTTTGCACAGGCCTGACGTGGATGTTTCCGCCATTGACTCTAGGCCATCGGTGCCACCAGTAGGATCTTCCTAGAACATGGTGCCGCATTATCAGGCGGTGGACCGTACAGCCAAGGAGGTCGTCGACTTCTTCGAGGAACAGACTAATGTTCTGCTGTTGCAAGGGTAGCCAAATATGTATCCTGCACATAAGTGTACTAGTGTTGTAAAGCTCGTATACATTTGTAGATAATTTACTGTTGACTGTGTACAAATAGCTTTAAGCGTAGGGTGCGTTGCACTTATGCGAGTCCTTTTCGTTAGCCTGGCCATCTTTGTATCGTTCCCTTGTCAACCTATCAGGTGCATTGCAGCTGGGTTGAGTTTGTGTTAAGGGGTTCGATTGATGTGCCAGCTACTCAGGATGTCGCGTTATCGTTCGAAGAACATATGTGTATAGGGTGGTGTAGCCCCCGAGTATGAAAATTGACAAAGTAAAGGAGAACACGGAGTTTTGGGGCACTTAGCTTTTATTTATTCGAAGAAAAGTATGAAGTACAATGTGCGGCTAAGTAGCCTTTGCTGAATAGCCTTATTTGCGATGCAAAAGTAAAGAAAAATGACTAAGGGTAGAAGCGTCGCAGTTGTGCGACGTTCCAAGGGTTGGAGTGTGCGACTCCTATCTCTAAATCTTGAAGGCGATAGGCACCACCTGGGATTACTTATGTAATCACGTACGGTCCTTCCCAGGGGGACTCGAGCTTGAGATGCCCCTGCTGCTTCAGTCGCAGGACTAAGTCACCTCCGACGAAGGATCTGGGGCGAAGCCTTCTGCTATGGTAGTTGCGCAGGTTCTACTGGTAGATCGTAGATCTTTTTGCGGCGATTTCTCTTGCTTCGTCAAGGAGGTCGTGAGTCTTCGAAAGTCGAGGATGACTCCTGCTCGCTGTAGGTGACTATGCGTGGCGCTTTGTACCGTAACTCGGCGGGTAGTACTGCCTCTGCTCCGTGTACCATAAAGAATGGTGTGTAGCCGGTGGCGCTGTTTGGAGTTGTCTGTGAGCTCCGTGAGTACGGATTGCAGTTTGGCCAGCAGCCCGCGGCTTGTTCGAGTGGTCGGAGGAGTCGCTTGATGCCGCCGCAGCACGAGCCCGCTTTTCCTTTTCCACCGACCGTTGGTCGTGGGTGTGCTACTTGGCGTAGCTGATGTTGATCCCCGTGTTCTCGCAGAATTCTTGGAACTCCTTGGATGTGAAGTTCGTTCCGTTTTCGTGATGATCTGTGCGCACGAAGCGGTGAGCGATGGGCTCGAAGAACTTGACTGCGTTGTGCCCTGATTGCTTGGTCACTGGCATGGCCTCAATCCACCTGGTGAATTTGTCAACTGCGACCAAGAGGTAGACGTAGCCTCCTTGCGACGACCTTGGAAGTTTGCCAACCATGTTGAGTCCCCACTGGGCGAAGGGCCAGGCCAATGGAATAGGCCGTAGTTCTGCACCTGGTGCATGTGGCTTGTCTGCGAATCGCTGACAAGCGTTGCACTTTTGGACTATATCCTTGGCGTCGCGCATGGCCGTGGGCCAGTAACATCCAGCTTGTAGAGCTTTGGCAATGAGGGCTCGACTGTCGGCGTGGTGCCCGCAGGTCCCTTCATGGATGTCGAGGAGGACTGCTCTTCCATCGTCTAGGGAGACGCATCGTTGTAACACGCCTGTGATGCTGTGTTTATACAGTTCACCGTTGATAACGGCGAATGCCTTGGAGCGTCGCGCGATGTGTCGTGCGTCTGTCGGGTCGTCCGGTAGGCGCTTGCTCAGGAGGAACGTAATGTACGGCTGCGTCCAGGATTGTTCGATCATCATGACGCTCATAGGTCCCTCGAGTCCTGTGTCGAGCTCTAAGTCATCTAGTGTCATTGGCTCATTGGGTGGCGTAGCCCCCGAGTCTGTTGCTGCGCTTGTTTTCTTCTCTGCGGCCTTTGGCTTGATGGAGCCTATGTTGGTATGGGTGCGCAGGTGGAGCCTATGTTGGTGAGCGCGTCCGCCTCCTCATTGCTTTCGCGACCTATGTGTCGCAACTCGCAACCATCAAAGTCTCCTTCAATAGTGTCGTAGAGGTCGCAGTATGCGATCATGTTGTCGTTCAGTGCGTCGCACTCGTGCATTGTTTGGTTGACAACCAGCTTGGAGTCGCCATATATGATTAGCCTCTTTGCGCCGCAGGCTTTTGCCATTCTCATCCCGTGTAACAGGGCCTCGTATTCAGCCTCGTTGTTTGAGGCTGTGAACTGCATTCGCAGGACGTATTTCAGCTTGTCCCCTTGAGGCGATGTCAGTATGACACCTGCTCCTGCTCCATCTTTCCTCTTGGACCCATCGAAGTGCATTGTCCAGAGGTAGGACATGTCTGGCTTGTCCGGGAGTTGGTTTTCCATCCAATGTACGAGGAAGTCAGGGAGAACTTGCGACTTGATTGCGCCGCGCTTTTCGTATGTGATGTCTCGTGGAGACAGTTCGATTCCCCAAAGCGCGACTCGCCCTGTGGCGTCAGGGTTATTGAGGATATGTCCCAATGGGGCGTCGTTGACTACCACGATTGGGTGTTCCTGGAAGTAATGGCACAGTCGCCGGGCGGTCATAAATACGCCGTACGCCAGATTCTGGTAGTGCGGGTACCGCTGTTTTGTTGGCGTGAGGACCTCGCTGAGGTAGTATACCGAGTGTTGTACACCGTGGACCTTGTTTTCCTTGGCCCATTCGACGACGAGTACTGTGCTAACCACTTGGTTGGTGGCGGAGATGTACAGCAGCAGTGGTTCCCTTTCTCGTGGAGTTACCAATACTGGCGAGGTGGATAGCAGGCGCTTGAGGTCTTCGAATGCTTCTTGCGCTTCATTGGTCCACTCGAATTTGTCAGCTTTGCGGAGGAGCTGATAGAAGGGCAGCGCCTTTTCTCCCATTCGACTGATAAATCGACTGAGGGCTGCGATTTGCCCGGCTAGTTGTTGAACGCCTCTTATGTTCTTTGGCTTCTCCATGGCTAGTATGGCCTTTATCTTTTTCGGGTTTGCCTCAATCCCTCTCGTGGAGATGAGATACCCGAGCAGCTGCCCGGAGGGTACGCCGAAGGCGCATTTGTCCGGATTGAGCTTTATCCGGTAACGATCGATATTGGCAAAGGTTTCGCACAAGTCGTCGATTAGAGAGGCTTCTTCCTTGGTTTTGATTACTATGTCGTCGACATAGACTTGGATGTTGCGACCTAGTTGCTCTTTGAGGCAAGCCTGCATGCACCGCTGGTACGTAGCTCCTGCGTTTTTTTAGCCTGAAGGGCATTGTGTTGTAGCAGAACACGCCGAAGGGCGTTGTAAATGCGGTCTTCTCCTGGTCATCTTCCTTCATTCGAATTTGGTTATAGCCTGAGTAGGCATCGAGGAAGCAGAGGCACTCGCATCCAGCGGTGGAGTCGATGATTTGATCGATCCGTGGTAGCGGGAAGTGATTTTTGGGCAGTGCTTGTTTAAAGAAGTGAAGTCCACGCACATCCGTAGGATATCCATGTCCTTTTTTGGTACCAGCACCGTATTGGCGAGCCAGGTGCTTTCCTTGATCTCGCGTATGAATTTGGCCTCGAGTAGTCTGTTGATCTCCATTCCGACTGCCTGTGCCCATGGCTCAGACAACCGCCTGATTGTTTGCTTGACTGGCCTTGCGTCGGGGTTGACGTTGAGTGCGTGCTCGGCGAATTCCCTGGGAACTCCTGGCATGTCCGCAGGACACCAGGCGAAAATTTCCCAGTGCTCACGGAGGAATTCGACGAGCGCGAGTTCCTATGCGGGACTCAAGTTGTTGGCGATGAGGGCCATTTTAGCGGGATCCGATGGATGGACCTGCACCTTCTTTGTGTGCACAGATGAGTCGAAGGAGAGGTCAGGTGAGCTTGGCCTACTCAAGGGCGGCAGACTGTTGTCTATCGTTTCCTTCAATCGCGCGAGCTCCTCCTGCATGCCGAAGGACTGGGAGATTCTGTTGAATTCCCTGTCGCAACTGTCAGATCGCTCGAAGCTCCCGTTGATCGTGATGACGCTGCTGGGACCTGGCATTTTCATCTGCAGGTAGGCGTAGTGGGGTACTACCATGAACCTAGCGAACGCGACGCGTCCGAGGATGCAGTGGTATTGTGAGGGCCAATCGACGACCTCAAAGTCGATGCGCTCGCGCCGGAAGTTCCTTGGCGTGCCGAATATGACGTCGAGGTTGATTTTGGCCGGGGTGTATACGCCTTTCCCTGGGATGATGCCGTGGAACATTGTGTCCGATGCCTCCAAGCAGGTTAGAGGGATCCTCATTGCTCGCAAGGTACTCGCGAATATGAGGTTGATGCCGCTTCCGCCATCCATGAAGACGCGACTCATGTCGAAGCCTCCAATTTGTGCCTCGAGTACGAGGGAGCAATGACCTGGGCGAGGTACTTGAGGCGGGTGGTCTCGTTTCTCGAAGGTAATGCACGACTCACTACCACTGAGGTACTCAGTGGTGGATGGTGGCGAGTGCGTGGCCAAATTGACTTGGCGAGGGATGGCCTTCTGCACCCTATTGGAGGGGCGCCCCTTTTGGATCATCATGGTACCCATGGCCCGTGGGTATGGTTCGCCTCCATGGTGCTAGTCCGGTGCAGCTCCGTTCGGGGGTGGCCCAGGTGGTGGTGGTGGTGCTCCATGTGCCACGGCGCCTGGAGCGGCTCCGTAGCCTCTTTCGACTGCATTGCGGTTCATCCGAACCAATCCCTCATGTAGCTTGAGGAACTCGCGGTAGTCCTTGAGGAGGGGGCTGGACTTTCTCTTGCCATCATGCTTGTCGATGTAGAAGTGTACCGTGCATGGCCCGGACAGTTTGTCCTCGATGGAGGTCGCGGGTGCTTCATCGCGAGTGCGGTGTTGCCACACTTGCGTGGTTTTCCCGGAGTCGCGGTACCCGCCGCTGCGGTATCCGCTGTTGCGGTTATCGTCGTGTCTATCGGCGTAGCCGGCTGTGACCATGTTGACGTCATCGCGATAGTCGTAGACGTGCATGCGACGCTTACTCCGGTGGTCGCGTCTTCGTTCGAGTTCTGCCTCCTCGTCAGAGTGAACGCGGTTCTTCACCGAATCTTCTCCATCAGCCCACCGATTCACGATCTCCATCAGGTGGTCTATGGTCTGGGGCTTTGAGCGGCCTAGCTCCTCCCTGAGTTCCATGCGGCGGACACCACCGTTGAATGCATCAATCGCGCGGTCTTCCGAGATGTTCTCCGCGGAGTTCTTGATGATGGACCACCTTTGGATGTAGGAGCGCAGCGATTCGCCAGATCTTTGCTGGCAGCATCTCAGTTCTTTGATTGAGGCGGGGCGTTTGTACGTGCCCTTAAAGTTGCGCATGAAGCTGTAGACCAGCTCATCCCAGCTGCGAATGGATCCGCGTGGGAGGTTATTGAGCCATGCCCGGGCGGCGCCCTACAACTGTAGCTGCAAGCATTGCATGGAAGTACTTCGACTGCCTCCATGTAGTCTGACGGAGGAGATGTGATCCTCCAGCCAGATCTTGGGGTCCTGCAGACCGTCAAATTTCGGGTTCTCCAATGGGAGTTTGAACCCTTTAGGCATTCGCTTTTGCCTGATAGATCTGCTGAAGCATCTGGCGCCGCAGAGCTCCCCATCTTCTTCTTCCGAGTCAGTCGACCGAGCACGTCATGCCCTTGACTTGTCGATCTTGCGCTGCGTGAGTTCATCGCGTGCATCGTAGTCGCGATCGTGTCGCCGTGAACGGCGGCGCCTAGACAGGTCGTGACTGTCATCGCTGGACGAGGGCGAGAAGTAGCGCTTTGCTAATGCTTTGCCCTTTTTCAGGTCTGGTACCGGTTCCTTGTCGAGGGCAGCCTCGATTAGCCCCAGGCCCGCGATCATAGATCGGTGCATGGCCGTTCGGTGATCTCCTGCCGGTGGCTGGTTATTGAGAAGGTACATGGTGGCCGCTGTCACTGCGGCTTGTGGTGTCCTGGGAACCATGTTGCCTCTCATGTCGACTGTCATAGAGCCGAAGTCGAGGACTTCCGCGGCGTCTATGCGTTCTTGTTCGGTGAGGTGAGCCATCCGCGATTGCCTTTTCCTGGCGAGGTGCTCGTTGCCTCTTGAGGTGGATCCTCCGTAGGAGGAGAGCCCAGCGCGACGAAGGCTCGACTCATCCGCCGCCTTTTTACGTGCCTCGAGTTGCGCGATTGCTTTTTTTTGGCGCTTGAATTCCTCTTTTAGGAGCCAGTGGTAGCCCATCAGCAGTTCCTGCGGGGACCCGAAGGGTAGAGGTGCACCTCGTAGGGCTTCGTGGCAGCGTTCCCACTCTTGCTCGTTGAGCCTGATCACACGCGTTCGCTGGTTTGCTCGTTGATTATGCTGGGAGGTTCGACTGCTCCTCCATTGCCGTTGTTGCCGCCGTTGGCAGCGTTGGGCGGGTTGGTGCCGTTCCCGGTGTTACCACCGTTGCCGCTTGGCGGAGGTGTCGCCCGAGTTGATGAAGGCGCACATGAAGTGATTTGGGAAGTTGTTGCTTCCACAACTTTCAGATCCGTAACCGTGGGTTCCATCTTTAGTGGCCAGATCGCTTAGATCGGAGTCGCGACTGCTGTCGCTGACCATGTTCCCAACTACCGCCGGAGCATTGAGCTCACTGAGGGTGCCGATCGATGGAGGGAACCATGATGCTAGGGTAATCACCGGTGCCGTCGGCTAATCGGGCATGCGAAGCGTTCCCATCTGACCAACTTGGAAGCGGAAGCTCCCAATCGCCAGGCTGATTCCGTTGCCCATGGACTCGAAGGCCGGGCGAGTAGCCGGCGTGTGGACGATAAAGTCGAAGGCACCGAAAAGCTGGCAAATCTCCGTGTTGCAGAGTTGTAGATCACGTTTGATGGGGCCGAAGAAGCCGCAACATCAGCACTCCCAATTCCCACAGACGGTGCCAATTGACGAGGGTTTAACTCATCAATGCCCATTGTTATGGACTTGGGTTTTGGAGAAGGAGGGAGCACTGGAGACATCTATCGGCTAGCAAACAAGCACACAGGGGACAAAGGATTTACCCAGGTTCAGGCCTCGTAGAGGTCCCTACTCTTGCTTGTCTGCTCGTGGAATTATCGAAGGAGTCGAAAGTTACAATGGTGCGCAGATGCAATCTGGCAAGGGTTGTGGAACCTAGGGTTGCGTGTGTCCTCCTCGCCGCCCCCTCCTAGCCTTTATATAGATAGGCTAGGTCTCGGGTAGCAGGTCGAGTCGGTTACAAGTTAGGGTTTTCCCCTTCAAACTTTCTATCTTTAGCTTCTTCTTGTCCTTCAAGTAATCGAGAGTTCGTAGGTTACTCGATTCCCTCCATCCGGCCTTTGGCGACACCTTGGGCCTGTATGTATTTGGACTGTATATACCAAGCTCGAGTACTTGTAGGGTATGCCCATGTCAGCTGTAGGCGCATGTTTTTGCACCGACAGTTCTGATGTGATCAGGGCCGAAGGGTGCGATTCTTGCGGGTCATCTGCTTGAAAGCGAAAATTTCCGATGATCAGATTGGATCTGCCGTTGAAATCAGCGGGTACCAATACAAGGGTGGGCGGGCATGAATCTTCTTTCGTCGGGTTGATGCTTGGTGGAGAGCGGTCCACCGAATCCATGGTTCCAGCGTTCAGGTTTCCCACAGATGGCGCCAATTGACGCGGGGTAACCTCGGCAATGCCCATGGTGATGGACTTGGGGTTTCACGTAAAAAGAGAACGCTGGAGATTTTGTCAGATGTCAGGAAAACAATAAAGTCAAAGTCGCCTGAATATTGGGTAAATCGCACTATTACATGTTGTCCTCTAGATTTCGATACCTTCGCTTAGACTTCTCCCGTCCTATATATAATAGGCCGGGTCTCAAAGCTGTACACGGATAGGTTTTAGCCACGCGTAATTACAATACGAACACAATATCGGTTCATAGTTTTTTTCCTAATACAATCAAAGCCTCTGTCGGTTGCTTCCTTGGGCTATCATCTGAAACCTTCATGGGCCGTAAGCCTTTTACCCAGCATAGGGCAGCAAATAATAAGCATCCGAGTAATCGTACCTATGTCAGTAACTTTCTGAAAATTCTGTGCTGTTTATACTGTATTCTAGACTATATAATACCTGTATACTATGTATTCTGGACTATATTGTGGATCTGTAAAATTTAAAATTCAAAATTGATATTTGAGTCACATCTGTGAACATATGAGAGACGCATCTGTACACTTATGAGAGGCGCATCTCTAATACATACTAGAGTCGCATTCCAGATGCGCCTCCTATAACCTACATATAGGAGGCGCATATCTATATGCGCCTCGCATATGTAGGTTATAGGAGGCACATATCTATATACGCCTCGCATATGTAGGTTATAGGCAGTGCATCTCAAATGCGACTCAGGTAACAAATACTAGCAGCGCACCGCTAGAGTCGCATCTATAATGCGATTCAAGATGCGACTCCAGTAGCCTTTTCTCTAGTAGTGTGATTTAGAGGCTTCCACACCTTTTGTATCAATATGTCATAAGGAGTTTTTATGGAGTAAGCATATTATAAAATCATCAAATTTAATTAGATGAGCACTTATTTCGAGTAATGAATTATCATTGCTTGAGCTGCTCTTTTTTTACTCTTGTACTTTATTTTGGCTTGAATTTCTTTGATAGCCGAGTCTTTTTCTTTTCCATCGAGCTAAGTCATTTGATCAATTTTAATACTCTTTTATGGATCTTATAAACTTAAACTTGTGACCATAACATGCTATCATGATTTTCTTCTCATAACTAATCAATACTTTGTTGGTGTGGAAGGCCCTAAAATTATAATAGTGGTACAAGTATCATAGCACTCATCCTAATTCATACATCAAATATAATAATCATGGATAAAAAATTACTTAAAAATATTATAAAGTCTCAAAACTCAATGGATATAATTCTTTCCTTGAACCGAAGGAATTTGAACATGATGCAGCTAATGCAAATTCTGGAATTAAAAACCTAACGTGCATGCAAGAAATTAAACATGCTAAAAGTGGAAGATAGATTGCAAGGTCCTTACAAATCCCCCAAGGCTTGGAATCAAGGCTGGGGAGATCCCAAAACTCCTTGTGAGTACCTAATCCTTATTACGGGGTGAAGAAATCATCATCATCTTCTTCTTCCACTTTGAGGCTGCAAGCTTGAGCAATACATGCAAAACAGGTGGACAATTCCATGATGCAAACATGTTTCTCTTTAATTATCTTGCAAAGAATCTTCCTGTCATCATCCATCTCAACAATAATCTTAGTTAGCAATTGAACTCTATGATCGATGTCATCAATCCTCTTTTCGAGGTCTTTGCCCATCATCCAGTAGGAGTCAACTCCCTCTCCAATAGTTTCAACACAAGCCTTGGAAATATTTTCAAGGTTCTCGATCTTGTCTCTAATCTCATCCCGTTTTTCTTCTTTCTGGGAAGTGAAACTAGGAGGAGATTTGAGAGAAGATCCACGAAGGTTGTACATGTAAGGATTGTGGGGGTATTCTTCTTTGTTCTTTCTTTGTTCCACATGCCTGAGCATCTCCAATTTGCGTGGAAACATGTCCTTCGAGTTGGGGAGTGGAATCACTTGAGCAGTCTCTCTAGTTGAGGAAGACGAAGAATCCCTCTCAAGTTCCCTTCCTTTGGTTTTTGCCGCCGGTGTCTCTTCTTTTCTGGTCCAGGTCTGCTTGATGTGAAAAGGCTGCATAGTCCTTGAATGATCAAGTGAGGTCTGATGCATGATAACAAGATGCAAGGGTAGAAGAAAGATGAACCCTAGATCTGAAAGGCAAAATCAAAAAGTGAAATAGGAAAAAGGAGAAAAATAAGCTTAGGATAAAAGGCAGCTTATGTCGGTCGGGAGTGTCAGTACGGGCAGGATCCGTCCGTACTGCGCGCCCGTACCGACATCTGCTAATCTACGCCCATTCTTTTTTAAAGTAAAAAACAAATGAACGGGGAAACAGTGCTGGTAACGATCTTCTGTACGGTCGGAGATGCCGGTATGGTCCGATCATACCAAAATCCGAGAAAATGAACAGGAGGTATTGGCGAGTTAACAACCACTAGTACGCTCGCACGCACTCGTACCGCCCGGTCGTACCGAATTTCGAGAAATTGAGTGAAAATGAGGAACTATACTAAGGGTTTAACATCCACTAGTACGGGTGCATCTGCCCGTATGGCCCACCCATACCAGGTCGAAAACAGATCAATTTAATCATAAAAGGAGAGGAAAACAAAGAACAAAACAAGAGGACCTAAAAAGGTTTTAGAAGTGCAATACGAACCAATTAATACTATTTGGTGTCTAATTACCTTGCTTTTGTTTGACGAACTCCTCGGTCGTAATCAAGGAGATTAACTCCACAGTTTAAACCTCCCCAACTCTATAGTGTTTCAAACGTTGCGTGTTAAAAATCCAGGAAGAAGAAGGGGTATTACCTTTTAGTTTCACTACTCCCGAAGGATAAGCTTCTTCCACTTCATAGGGTCCTGCCCACATGGATCTTAATTTTCCTGTAAAAATCTCAAGCCTAGAGTTGTCGAGCAAAACTTTATCTCCAGATTTGAATTCTTTATTCTCTATTTTTCTATCATGCCATTTTTAACTTTCTCTTTGAATATTTTACAATTTTCATAGGCCTCATTTCTGAGTTCGTCTAAAGCATGAATATCTAAGAGACGTTTTTAACCCGCAGTTTTAAAATCAAAACTCATAGTTTTTATAGCCCAACGAGCCTTTTTTCTAACTCTAATGGGAGATGACAAGATTTACTATAGACCATCTTATATGGCGTCATTTCCATTGGGTTTTTAAAGAACGTGTAATATGCCCACAAAGTATCATTTAGCTTCATATCCTAATCCTTTCTTGACTTATTCACCGTCTTCTGAAGTATGACTTTAATCTCCCGGTTGGAAAGCTCGACTTGCCCACTAGTTTGTGGATGGTAGGATGAATCTACTTGATGGTCGACCCCATATTTTTGAAGTATTTTCCTGAAGTGCCTTTCACAAAGTGAGTTCCACCATCAGTAATCAAAAATCTAGGTACTCCAAACCAGGGAAGAATGATGTCCTTGATCATCTTGATAGAAGTTGTCGCATCTGCATGAGAGGTCAGTATAGCCTCTACCCATTTAGTAGCATAGTCAATAGCAACAAGAATATGAGTGTAGCTGATAGAAGAGGTAAAAGTTCCCATGCAATCTATTCCCCAGACATCAAATGGATCTAGTATGAGATTGGACATTTCTTGTCTTTTCCCAATATTACTCATTCGTTGATAAGCATCACAATGCCAAACATAATTATGAGAATCTTTGAACAAAGTTGGCCAATAAAAACCCGATTGTAGGACTTTGGCGGTTGTGAGGCCACCAACATGATGTCCCCCATAAGGGCTATCATGACATGCTTTTGAAACAGCTCTCATCTCATGATCAGGTATGAATTTCCTAATCATCCATCAATCCTATGCCTATATAGATAAGAATTGTCCCAAAAGTAATAATACAAATCATGAAAGAATTTATTCCTTTGCTGATAGTTCATTCCTTTTGGTAGAAACTTACCTACAAGAAAGTTAGGATAATTCGTGGACCAAGGATCATGCGACTCTACAACTTCAAGATATTCACCAGGCATAGATTCATTAAAAGGAGTAGGATCTTCTATAATACCTTCCATATGTGAGAGATGGTCAGCTACTAGATTATGTAATACTACAATACTGAAAAGACCGTAGCTTCTATGCAACATGCCAATCCCTGGATCGGTTCATTGGCTTATATAGAACATATATGAAATAACAAAGTAATAACCCGTGTATCATAAATAATGAAGATCCAGCAGATTCAATTATTACAATATTCACATAGCTCGAAGGCTAGCTTACACAATTATTCAAATAGCAACATAATTAAAGATAACTACTCCATATTCAAATTGCCCACAAGGGAACAAGTGTCGAGTGGAGTACCGTGATCTATTTCGATCACTCGGAATCGGAATAACCAGCAACATGAAACGTAGCAGCCCCGAAGGGTCAATACATGGAATGTATGGCAAGTAGCGCTAAGGTAAAAGAGACAATGCACCTAGCATCTACATGCTTATTGGGCTACTGGAGCTTTGGCTAGCTTGCACTTTTCAAACACATTTATCCTACTTTCGTAAACCATTTGATTCACAGCAACCCATTAAGTTCACCCATCAAGTTTTAGTAATTAGGAAATAAGGATGAGTGAGAATATGTCATAGTCTCAAGATCAAGCAACTCAATCGTCTCAAGATCAAGCAACTCAAGGCTGTTCTTCCTCTTGCGTCTCTCCACCTGCTGCTATTTCCCTTCTAGATTTCTGGCCTTCTCCATCAGTTCTTGAAATGTTAGGCAATAAACCACAGATAGCTGAAGTAAAAGCCCATCACTGAGACCATCCAGGAACGTCTCTCTCCTCTTGGCATCAGTGTCCACATCCTCAGGGGCATAGCAAGAGAGATTGTTGAATTCTTCTATGTAGTTCGCCACATTGCGGTTGGTTTGGCGCAGGTTGCGAAATTCCTTCCTCTTCAGGCTCATGGTCCCGGCAGAGACGTGGTTCATCCTGAACCCTTCCTCAAACATGGCTCAGGTAACAATGTCTAGCGGGTGGGTGATTTGGAAGGCATCCCACCAGGAAGCAGTTGATCCTTCCAGCAAGTGAGCGGCAAACCTCACCTTTTCAGCATCAGTGCAACCAACGTTCACCAAGTCCTTGTTCACAGAACGGAGCCAATCGAGATAAACCATGGGCTCAGATACAGAGGAGAACTTAGCTGGCCTCAGCCTCAGGAACCTAGTGAGAGCATCTCCCTCTGGCTGATTGTTCCCGTTGTTGTTGTTGTTGTTGTTGTTATTGTTGTTCTGATTTGCCATGAACTGTGTCATTACTTGGGTCAACTGTGTCTGAGCGGCCATGAGCTGAGCTATCTCATCAGGTACTCGGCAAGGAGCCATCTGCGGTTCAGCGCAGGTAAGATTAGAAAGAAGCAACTAAGGAAATATTCCCTACCCGTGTATAATGCTCATGCAACAACCATATGCTTATAGACAATGGCAAACAGGTATCACACAAGCTAATACACAACAAGCATAGGTCCAGGTGTTTATGTTAACAGTATATAGCTACAAAATAGTTTAAAAACATTTGCATCAACATCTAGATACAAAAGAGCAAAAAAAGAGCAATAAACAGATTTCTGCCAGAATAGTTCAGCTGTGTTCACGAATTTTTCTGCCTGACTTAAACTCGTCAGGAATTTTTGCTAATTTTTGTGCAGATACTAAAGATAAATACGCACCAGAGCCCAATTTCACATATTTTTCGCAGTTACCAGTAAAACATGAAAAATCGTACAGTGCAGCAGATTCAGCAGAAAACTGCAGCGATAAAAACACGAATTTTACCCAAACTTGTCCAAATATCATTTAATAAATCTCACGAAAATTCCTGTAACTTCAAGGTACTTAACTGAGCATTCTAAACACAATAGGCTAATAGTGCAGAAGTTTACATTGATGGATGTCTAAGACTAACGAATTTCCCTAACGAAGACTAGTTTTGGAGGACCATCTCTAACTATTTGATGAACAGGTTGCAATAGGTTCTGGAGTCCATGCGCTGATGCTTCGATCCTTGTGCATGCCACGGTGGTGGCATGTACACCTCTCCTGAGTCTTCTTCACTCGAGTCCTCGAAGTCCACCTCTTTGGGGTCCTCCTCCCCGCTTTCTTCACCAAAAGCGCCCGCTGCATCTCCTCCATCACCGTCACTGCCTCCATCATCGTCACTGTCTCCTCCACCACCATTGTTACCTCGATCACCATTATCCGCATCCTCATCATCATTGCCATTATTTGGTGGAGGATTCTGCCGCGCTTGAAGGGCAGCAATCTGGGCAGCCATATCCATAATGGTTTAATCTCGCTCCACCACAACTTGATTCCTTTCCACAATAGTTTGGTTCAGCGCTGCAATTGTGGCATCCCTACCAATGAGGGCTTGATCCATTGTATTCACATCGGTGTGCAGAGTTTCCATCTCATACCCTTGTAAATGCACAGTGCCTTGAAAATAATCCAATGCCTCCTTTTGCTGCATCAGCTTCTCTTCCCTCTCCCAAGCTTTAATTTCCATGTCCTCTATATGATTCTCATGGAATGGCATGTTGTTCCGGTTGCCTGCGGTAACCATCACGTTACCGTCTTCATTCCTCTTCCCAAGTGCAAGGAAAGGTGAACCTGCTGGAAGGCGGTGATGGTGAAGATAGCACAGGCGTGACAGTGCCTCATGCATGGCTGATTCCACTCCTTGCTCCCAGGTGAGGTACTTCTTGGGGCGGTTCAGGTTTCCAATGTCAGGCACGGTGGGATCTGCAAGAACAATAGTGGTGATCTCCCACACGCGATCTCCAGGCACATATGTGTTCATCCTCCTCCCTTTGAACATCGGCATTAATATGCCCAGCGTCTGACAGAGCTCCGCCAACTGTCTTGCGAAGAGTCTTGGTGATTGGAACCCAACATGCTCAACTCTGGTGATGTCTCCCATCTATCAATTGTAAAGAGGTAAGAGTGAGAACAACAAAGGATAAAAATTTACTAGAATGAAGGCATGAGAATAAAGACAGAATGTAAAATAGACTTAAATAAATATGAGGCTTCCGATTCCAATCCTAGGTCATGATCCTACTGTCAACACACGGCTCTGATACCATCTGTAATACTATAGTACTGAAAAGACTGTAGCTTCTATCCAACATGCCAATCCCTGGATCGGTTCATTGGCTTACATAGAACATAGATGAAATAACAAAGTAATAATCCGTGTATCATAAATAACAAAGATCCAGAAGATTCAATTATTACAATATTCGCTTAGCTCGAAGGCTAGCTTACACAATTATTCAAATAGCAACATAATTAAAGATAACTACTCCATCTTCAAATTGCCCACAAGGGAACAAGTGTAGAGTGGATTACCGTGACCTATTTCGATCACTCGGAATCGGAATAACCTGCAACATGAAACATAGCAGCCCCGAAGGGTCAATACATGAAATGTATGGCAAGTAGCGCTAAGGTAAAAGAGACAATGCACCTAGCATCTACATGCTTATTTGGCTAGTGGAGCTTTGGCTAGCTTGCACTTTTCAAACACATTTATCCTACTTTCATAAACCATTTGATTCACAGCAACCCCTTAAGTTCACCCATCAAGTTTTAGTAATTCGAAAATAAGGATAAGTGAGAATATGTCATAGTCTCAAGATCAAGCAACTCAATCGTCCGTAACCGGGTACATGGATAAGTACTTAGTTTTACACCCTGCAGGGGTTTGTACACTTTACCCATATGACCTAGCCAACCCAGCTCGTACCATCACACTCATATGGTGTGGTGATAGGGAGAAGACCAAGATGAGACCTTTCGGGAAGTAGATCTCCAAACCCCACTGCGCACCGGTCCCATCCTACCATTCACTACATCTCTGGCTACACTGGGTTCGGATCACCACGACCTACTAAGTCCAACCAGCCACCCATTTCTTACTGGCACATGGTTGCACACGTAAGCTACTTTAACAAGGAGAACCAATCCTTCTCAGTACCCTGAGCGGCATTCCCCACCATTATCCTCACTCCGTTGATAATCCAACCATTCCGCCCAGGTAGTTCATTAACATTATGTTGTTTTATTTTGAACAAACACATACTTCACCATAATGTGATCCCTTTTCTCCCGTCTTCACAGCAGGTCTAAGCACATCTACTGAACGGGGCTCAACTACAAGGAACTCCTACCACAATATATAGGATATAGCATAGCATAGTAATTCCTACACAGTATCTACAGAAATACACTACACATGCATAGGAGAAAATACTAGGACAAGGTATGAACAAAATAGCATCTACTTGCCTTGGCGGTAGGAGTCGAGAGTACAATCCTCGCAGAAACAAGCGTTGCACTCATCACAATCTACATGATACAAAACAACACATAAACAAACATACACAATCATAGACAAGTGCACAAATGCATGCATGATAGCTTAACAAAGGTTTCAGTAACCTCTCGGTGTTCTATAATGTTTATTACTATTGCATGATGCGTGGAAAAACCTTTAATGCAATAAAAACAAAACAATGCAATTTGTTAACCCATTTAATAGGCCTTTAGGCAAAACACTAAGCCTCTGTAGCAAACAGGGTTGTAAAACCTGGGCAAAAATACTACTGTGTGGACAAACCAAAATAAAGCCAGGGGCAATTGGAATCACGCAAAAAGGTGTTACAGATCTTTTTCTGCAATTTTTATAGTGCAAAAAGCCTTTAATTAATCTCAAACATATTCATATAGTAAAACTGCAATTTTAATTCAGAAACATGTTCTATACTTTCTTGTGATTCCATAGACACCTTATTTGTAATTTTCTGAATAGCAATTATTTTCTTATGAATTTATTACTCTAAAAAGGGTATTACTCTATTTAAATAACTACGACAAAACCTTACAGTAATAACCTGAACCAATGACATGACAATAATCTACATGGAAGTAGCTTTCCAACGACCTATTAATTTCTATTTTTGGACTAGTAGATTAGTCTCTGTGATTTTTACAAGCTATATCAATTTTCTGGATTTTAATCTATTTTTCAGAGACTCCAGGGAATATTCCGAGGAATATTCTCGCTGACAGGTGGGATTGGTCTAACCCGCCGGTTGACCGGTCAACGGTCAGTGCCTTGGTCAGCGCGCGATCTGGACCACCCGTTTCGCATCGGACGGCCGAGGCGGTTTCGGCCTTGCTCACCTTGGTCCGGCAGCGGGGTCGGTCCAGCGACGGCGACGGCGGTGCACCAGCGAGGAATCGAGCTCCTCCCGTGGCCTGCACGGAAAGGGGAAAGGTCAGGGCGGTGAAGCTCCATGCGGTGGTTCCGTTTGCGAGGGAAAAAGGGGAGGGCGAGGTCGGACGGCGTCGGAGCGGTGCTCACCGACGGCAATGGAAGTGGCGGCGGCGACGAACTCCGGCGAGAAATCGCGGAGTGTGGCAGCGGTGTAGATGCGTTCCAAGAGGGGGTTTTCAAGGAGGGGGTCGAGGGCTTTAAGGGGGGTGGCGGAGAAAAACGCGGGGCAGAACCAACTCCCGTAGAAATCGGAGTCCGGCAGCGGCAGGCAGTTGAGATGTCCGTGCTCAACACGGACGGTGGCGGCGGCGTCTTGGCGGTTAAGCACTGCTTGTCGGTACAGGCGGCGGTGTGGGCTGTGGCTGGTTCACGTCTTGCGCGTCACGGCTGGGTGTCTTGGAGTAGCAATGCTCGCCAATGCTCTTTTTTCTCCTTTTCTTTATTCTTTTCCCTAGACTGTTAACTGAAAAATGAACTGTGTGTTTTCTGAATTTCTGAAATTGACTAAACTGTTTTGGCCATAACTTTTGATCTACTACTCCAAATCAAGCAAGACAAAAACCTACGGGTTCATAATCGAGAAATATATGTAGCTAAGCACCTAGAATGACCATAAGACATACAAGCAAATGCTATATAAAACCACATCTAGGCTCAAAATATGAATACTAAGGAAGCAAAAGGTGTTTTAGCAAAAAGCCTTTAAAACTGAATTTTTGCAAAGATGAACATGATGCAATGACATGTATGACATGCAGTACCAATTCTAATAATTGGGATGTGACAAGACTAACCCCCTTAAGATGAATCTCGTCCTCGAGATTCGCCGTGGCTAGCAAATAGGTGTGGATGGTCCTCTCGGAGGTCATCCTCTCGCTCCCAAGTGGCTTCCTCCTCGGTGTGATGGCTCCATTGTACCTTGCAAAACCTGATCATCTTGCTACATGTAAACCTCTCCACTGTTTTCAAGATCTTGACCGGCTTCTCCTCATAAGTCAAGTCGTTCTCTAGCTGAACCTCTTCAAGCGACACGGTGTCTCTCAATGGTGTATCCACCATCTCCGGATGACACTTTCTCAGCTAGGACACATGGAACACGTCGTGAACAGCAGATAGAGATTCTGGCATCTCCAACTAATATGCAACCTCTCCTTTGCGTGCTAGGACCTTGTAGGGCCCTATAAACCGAGGTGCCAGCTTGCCCTTAATTCCAAATCGCTTAATTCCACGTAGAGGAGAAACTCTGAGGTAGGCTTGATCTCCAATCTCATACACCACTTACTTGCGCTTAGCATCAACATAGCTCTTTTGCCTTGATTGTGCTACCTTCAGCCTATCTTGAATCAAGCTGACCTTCTCCTCAGCATCCTTGATCAAATCAGGTCCAAACAACTGACGTTCACCTACACCATCCCATAATAATGGTGTCCTGCACCTCTTACCATATAGAACATCAAAAGGTGACGTCTTGATGCTAGTCTGGTAGCTGTTGTTGTAGGAAAACTCAGCATAAGGCAAATTCTCATCCCAGCTAGAGCCATGAGCTAGAGCGCAAGCTCTCAACATATCCTCTAAAATCTGATTCACCCTCTCCGTCTGTCCATCCGTCTGAGGGTGGAAAGCTGTACTGAACTCCAATCTAGTACCCAACGACTCATGCAGCTGGCGCCAAAAGTGAGAGGTAAATTGGGTGTCTCTATCTGAAACAATACTCTTGGGAACTCCATGTAGACACACAATTTTGTCCATGTAGATCTGGGCCAATCTAGCTCTAGTATAGGTGGTCTTCACAGGTATAAAGTGAGCTACCTTGGTCAAATGATCAACCACTACCCAAATAGAGTCGTATCCTAACCTTGTCCTGGGAAGTCCTGTGATAAAATCCATTCCAACTCTATCCCACTTCCAATCAGGTACTGGCAATGGCTGTAGCAGTCCAGCTGGCTTTTGATGCTCAGCATTTTCTCTGCTGCAGACATCACATAAAGCGATATACTCTGCGATATCTCCCTTCATGTTAACCCACCAAAACCTTTCCTTCAAATCCATGTACATCTTCGTGTTACAGGGATGTATGGAGTATGGCGAGTCATGGGCTTCCTAGAGAATCAACTTCCTAATCTCCTGATCATTGGGCACGCACAGACGATCTCCATACCATAGAGATCCTTGTTCATCTTCGCGAAATCCCTTTGCTTTACCCTCAGGTATGTTTGCTCTTATTCCCTCCATGTCGCTATCCTTCTTTTGAGCCTCCCTGATCATGTCCAGAAGAATTGGTTTGACTTCCATTGTTGCCAAATACCCATCGAATACTACCTCCAACCTAAGATCCTTGAATTGTTCACACAAATCCTTGGGTAACTCTCCCACGGTCAAACCATTAGTGTACACTTTGCGGCTTAGCGCATATGCTACAACATTAGCCTTCCCGGGATGATATTGCAGGCTCATGTCATAATCCTTTATGAGCTCCAACCATCTCCTTTGCCTCATATTCAATTCGTTCTGTGTGAATATGTATTTCAAGCTCTTATGGTCCCTGAATACATCACAATGCTTACCCATCAAATAGTGCCTCCATACCTTGAGCGCATGCACAACTGACGCTAGTTCCAAGTCATGCGTGGGGTAATTCCGCTCATGGTGTTTAAGTTGGCGTGAGGCATAGGATACCACCCTACCATCTTGCATCAACACACTTCCAAGTCCTTGACGAGATGCATCATAGTACACCTGGAAATCCTTCTGAATATTAGGCAAACACAAGATAGGTGCGGTCACTAAGCGTTGCTTTAGTTCCTGGAAACTAGCTTTGCACTCTTCTATCCACTCAAACCTTTTCTCCTTCTTCAATAACTCAGTCATTGGCTTCGCAACCTTGGAGAAGTTTTCTATGAACCTCCTATAGTATCTAGCAAGTCCCAAGAAACTCCGAATATCTCCCACATTTTTGGGAGACTCCCATTCAGTGACTGATGATATCTTGCTTTACAACTCCTTCACCCGACACTATGTGTCCGAGAAAACCAACAGTGTTCAACCAAAACTCGCACTTGCTGAACTTAGCATATAGCTTATGCTCTCTCAACTTCTCCATAATTAGGCGCAAATGCTTCTCATGCTCATTGTCATCTTTAGAGTAGATCAATATATCATCGATGAACACCACGACTAATTTATCCAAGTACTCCATGAATACCTTGTTCATCATGGTCATGAAATATGCTGGAGCATTTGTTAGTCCAAAAGACATAATTGTATACTCATACAAACCATACCTAGTGGTGAAGGCGGCCTTTGGTATGTCCTGCTCTCGTATCTTTAATTAGAAATACCCTGACCTTAGATCGATCTTGGAAAATACCTTTGCTCCCTTCAACTCATCAAACAAGTCATTTATATTGGGTAGAGGATATTTATCCTTGATGGTAACCTCATTAAGCGAGTGATAGTCTACCACTAGCCTCTTACTACTATGCTTCTTCTCCACAAATAGAATAGGTGCACCCCAAGATGAAGAACTTGGTTGAATGAATCCCTTGTCCAACTGTTCTCTAAGTTGCTTCTTCAATTCCTTTAGCTCATCCACATCCATCTTGTACGGTCTCTTGGCTATTGGTCCAGTTCCCGGCATTAAGTCAATGAGAAACTCCACATCATGGTCCGGTGGCATCCTTGGTAATTCTTCCGGAAACACATCAGGGTATTCTCTCACTATGGGTACGGTGTCCATGCTAACCCCCTTAAGAGAGTTTGCCTTAGCACCCCTAAGACGTGCTGCCGACTTGAACTTAATCTTTATGCCTTGTGGTGTCCTGAGAGAGATGGCACATTGTCCACAATCTATCTGGCCATCATGCTCGGATAACCAATCCATTCCCAGTATTACATCTAGTCCTTGTGACTCCAAAACTACCAAATGTGCTGGGAAGATGTGTGCTCCAACCCCTAGGGTAAGATCACGACATCCCTTACTAGCTAGCATCTCTCCTCCGGGTGAGCTCACTCTAATAGTCCCTTTTAGTAACTCAGTGGCTCACTTATGTCTATCCACAAATGCCTTTGATATGAATGAATGTGATGCACCGGTATCAAATAGAACAAGTGCAATATGGGAATCGATTGGAAACTTACCAATCACGAGATCCAGCTCATCACGGACTTCCTCCACATTCACATGGTTCACATTCGCCTTCTGGTTGGGTCCAAGCTTGGGTCCTACTCCTGTGTTCTTCTCCGGGAAGGTACTAGCATAATGGCCCAGCTTCTTGCACTTGTAACACTCCACATTGCTGAGGTCCTTCTTGCTCACATAGTCATGTCCATTGCTCCTCCCAGAGTTGCTGTGGTGGCTCCTGTGACCATTATGGTGACGGTCATTTCCTCCCTGGTGCTGATTGTTGCTCCTATGACCATCGTGGCGATGTCCATTACTTCCATGGTGGTTGCGGTCATCTCCGCCATGCCTAGAATATCCAGAGTGTCCATCATAAGAGGTGCGAGCACGGTGGTGTGATCCTGAGGAGTGATGGCTGTTCTTCCTCTTGCGTCTCTCCACCTGCTTCTATTTCCCTTCTAGATTTCTGGCCTTCTCCATCAGTTCTTGAAATGTTAGGCAATAAACCACAGATAGCTGAAGTAAAAGCCCATCACTGAGACCATCCAGGAACGTCTCTCTCCTCTTGGCATCAGTGTCCACATCCTCAGGGGCATAGCAAGAGAGATTGTTGAATTCTTCTATGTAGTTCGCCACATTGCGGTTGGTTTGGCGCAGGTTGCGAAATTCCTTCCTCTTCAGGATCATGGTCCCGGCAGAGACGTGGTTCATCCTGAACCCTTCCTCAAACATGGCTCAGGTAACAATGTCTAGCGGGTGGGTGATTTGGAAGGCATCCCACCAGGAAGCAGTTGATCCTTCCAGCAAGTGAGCGGCAAACCTCACCTTTTCAGCATCAGTGCAACCAACGGTCACCAAGTCCTTGTTCACAGAACGGAGCCAGTCGAGATAAACCATGGGCTCAGATACAGAGGAGAACTTAGCTGGCCTCAGCCTCAGGAACCTAGTGAGAGCATCTCCCTCTGGCAGATTGTTCCCGTTGTTGTTGTTGTTGTTATTGTTGTTCTGATTTGCCATGAACTGTGTCATTACTTGGGTCAACTGTGTCTGAGCGGCCATGAGCTGAGCTATCTCATCAGGTACTCGACAAGGAGCCATCTGCGGTTCAGCGCAGGTAAGATTAGAAAGAAGCAACTAAGGAAATATTCCCTACCCGTGTGTAATGCTCATGCAACAACCATATGCTTATAGACAATGGCAAACAGGTATCACACAAGCTAATACACAACAAGCACAGGTCCAGGTGTTTATGTTAACAGTATATAGCTACAAAATAGTTTAAAAACATTTGCATCAACATCTAGATACAAAAGAGCAACAAAAGAGCAATAAACAGATTTCTGCCAGAATAATTCAGCTATGTTCACGAATTTTTCTGCCTGACTTAAACTCGTCAGGAATTTTTGCTAATTTTTGTGCAGATACTAAAGATAAATACGCACCAGAGCCCAATTTCACAGATTTTTCGCAGTTACCAGTAAAACATGAAAAATCGTACAGTGCAGCAGATTCAGCAGAAAACTGCAGCGATAAAAACACGAATTTTACCCAAACTTGTCCAAATATCATTTAATAAATCTCACGAAAATTCCTGTAACTTCAAGGTACTTAACTGAGCATTCTAAACACAATAGGCTAATAGTGCAGAAGTTTACATTGATGGATGTCTAAGACTAACGAATTTCCCTAACGAAGACTAGTTTTGGAGGACCATCTCTAACTATTTGATGAACAGGTTGCAATAGGTTCTGGAGTCCATGCGCTGATGCTTCGATCCTTGTGCATGCCACGGTGGTGGCATGTACACCTCTCCTGAGTCTTCTTCACTCGAGTCCTCGAAGTCCACCTCTTTGGGGTCCTCCTCCCCGCTTTCTTCACCAAAAGCGCCCGCTGCATCTCCTCCATCACCGTCACTGCCTCCATCATCGTCACTGTCTCCTCCACCACCATTGTTACCTCGATCACCATTATCCGCATCATCATCATCATTGCCATTATTTGGTGGAGGATTCTGCCGCGCTTGAAGGGCAGCAATCTGGGCAGCCATATCCATAATGGTTTGATCTCGCTCCACCACAACTTGATTCCTTTCCACAATAGTTTGGTTCAGCGCTGAAATTGTGGCATCCCTACCAATGAGGGCTTGATCCATTGTATTCACATCGGTGTGCAGAGTTTCCATCTCATACCCTTGTAAATGCACAGTGCCTTGAAAATAATCCAATGCCTCCTTTTGCTGCATCAGCTTCTCTTCCCTCTCCCAAGCTTTAATTTCCATGTCCTCTATATGATTCTCATGGAATGGCATGTTGTTCCGGTTGCCTACGGTAACCATCACGTTACCGTCTTCATTCCTCTTCCCAAGTGCAAGGAAAGGTGAACCTGCTGGAAGGCGGTGATGGTGAAGATAGCACAGGCGTGACAGTGCCTCATGCATGGCTGATTCCACTCCTTGCTCCCAGGTGAGGTACTTCTTGGGGCGGTTCAGGTTTCCAATGTCAGGCACGGTGGGATCTGCAAGAACAATAGTGGTGATCCCCCACATGCGATCTCCAGGCACATATGTGTTCATCCTCCTCCCTTTGAACATCGGCATTAATATGCCCAGCGTCTGACAGAGCTCCGCCAACTGTCTTGCGAAGAGTCTTCGTGATTGGAACCCAACATGCTCAACTCTGGTGATGTCTCCCATCTATCAATTGTAAAGAGGTAAGAGTGAGAACAACAAAGGATAAAAATTTACTAGAATGAAGGCATGAGAATAAAGACAGAATGTAAAATAGACTGAAATAAATATGAGGCTTCCGATTCCAATCCTAGGTCATGATCCTACTGTCAACACACGGCTCTGATACCATCTGTAATACTATAGTACTGAAAAGACTGTAGCTTCTATCAAACATGCCAATCCCTGGATCGGTTCATTGGCTTACATAGAACATAGATGAAATAACAAAGTAATAATCCGTGTATCATAAATAACAAAGATCCAGAAGATTCAATTATTACAATATTCGCTTAGCTCGAAGGCTAGCTTACACAATTATTCAAATAGCAACATAATTAAAGATAACTACTCCATCTTCAAATTGCCCACAAGGGAACAAGTGTAGAGTGGATTACCGCGACCTATTTCGATCACTCGGAATCGGAATAACCTGCAACATGAAACGTAGCAGCCCCGAAGGGTCAATACATGAAATGTATGGCAAGTAGCGCTAAGGTAAAAGAGACAATGCACCTAGCATCTACATGCTTATTTGGCTAGTGGAGCTTTGGCTAGCTTGCACTTTTCAAACACATTTATCCTACTTTCATAAACCATTTGATTCACAGCAACCCCTTAAGTTCACCCATCAAGTTTTAGTAATTCGAAAATAAGGATAAGTGAGAATATGTCATAGTCTCAAGATCAAGCAACTCAATCGTCCGTAACCGGGGACATGGATAAGTACTTAGTTTTACACCCTGCAGGGGTTTGTACACTTTACCCATATGACCTGGCCAACCCAGCTCGTACCATCACACTCATATTGTGTGGTGATAGGGAGAAGACCAAGATGAGACCTTTCGGGAAGTAGATCTCCAAACCCCACTACGCAGTGGTCCCATCCTACCATTCACTACATCTCTGGCTACGCTGGGTTCGGATCACCACGACCTACTTAGTCCAACCAGCCACCCATTTCTTACTGGCACATGGTTGCACAAGTAAGCTACTTTAACAAGGAGAACCAATCCTTCCTAGTACCCTGGGCGGCATTCCCCACCATTATCCTCACTCCGTTGACAATCCAACCATCCCGCCCAGGTAGTTCATTAACATTATGTTGTTTTATTTTGAACAAACACATACTTCACCATAATGTGATCCCTTTTCTCCGTCTTCACAACGGGTCTAAGCACATCTACTGAACGGGGCTCAACTACAAGGAATTCCTACCACAATATATAGGATATAGCATAGCATAGTAATTCCTACACAGTATCTACAGAAATACACTACACATGCATAGGAGAAAATAGTAGGACAAGGTATGAACAAAATAGCATCTACTTGCCTTGGCGGTAGGAGTCGAGAGTAATATCCTTGCAGAAACAAGCGTTGCACTCGTCACAATCTACACGATACAAAACAACACATAAACAAACATACACAATCATAGACAAGTGCACAAATGCATGCATGATATCTTAACGAAGGTTTCAGTAACCTCACGGTGTTCTCTGATGTTTATTACTGTTGCATGATGCGGGGAAAAACCTTTAATGCAATGAAAACAAAACAATGCAATTTGTTAACCCATTTAATAGGCCTTTAGGCAAAACACTAAGCCTCTGTAGCAAACAGGGTTGTAAAACCTGGGCAAAAATACTACTGTGTGGATAAACCAAAATAAAGCCAGGGGTAATTGGAATCACGCAAAAATGTGTTACAGATCTTTTTCTGCAATTTTTATAGTGCAAAAAGCCTTTAATTAATCTCAAACATATTCATACAGTAAAACTACAATTTTAATTCAGAAACAGGTTCTATACTTTCTTGTGATTCCATAGACACCTTATTTGTAATTTTCTGAATAGCAGTTATTTTCTTATGAATTTATTACTCTAAAAATGGTATTAATCTATTTAAATAACTACGGCAAAACCTTACAGTAATTACCTGAACCAATGACATGAGAATAATCTACATGGAAATAACTTTCCAATGACCTATTAATTTCTATTTTTGGACCAGTAGATTAGTCTCTATGATTTTTACAAGTTATATCAATTTTCTGGATTTAATCTGTTTTTCAGAGACTCCGGGGAATATTCCGAGGAATATTCCCGCTGACAGGTGGGGCCGGTCTGACCCGCCGGTTGACCTGTCAGCGGTTAGCGCCGGGGTCAGCGTGCGATCTGGACCACTTGTTTCGCATCGGATGGCCGACGCGGTTTTGGCCTTGCTCACCTTGGTCCGGCGGCGGGGTCGGTCCAGTGACGGCGACGGCGGCGCTCCAGCGAGGAATCGAGCTCCTCCGGTGGCCTACGCGGAAAAGGGAAAGGTCAAGGCGGTGAAGCTGCGTGCGGTGGTTCCGTTTACGAGGAAAAAGGGGAGGGCAAGGTCGGACGGCGTCGGAGAGGTGCTCACCGATGACAATGGAGGCGGTGGCGAACTCCGACGAGAAATCGCGGGGTGTGGCGGCGGTGTAGATGCGTCCCAAGAGGGGGTTTTCGAGGAGGGGGTCGAGGGCTTTAAGGGGGTGGCGGAGAAAAACGCGGGGCGAAACCAACTCCCGCAGAAATTGGTGTCCGGCGGCGGCGGGCGGTTGAGACGTCCGTGCTCAACACGGACGGTGGCGGCGGCGTGCTAGCAGGTGGGCCCCACCTGTCGGCGGCAGAGGGCAAGGCAGTGTGGGCTGGCGCTAGCCGGTTACATGCCGCGCGTGCGGTGGCGTCTGCGGCGGTAGTGCTATGACTGCTGGCCCGGGCCTGGCCATGTTGGGCTGGCCTGATGCTGCGTCAATGCTCTTTTTTTATCCTTTTCTTTATTCTTTTCTCTAGACTGTTAACTGAAAACTGAACTGTCTGTTTTCTGAATTTCTGAAATTGACTAAACTGTTTTGGCCATAACTTTTGATCGACTACTTCAAATCAAGCGAGATAAAAACATACAGGTTCATAATCGAGTAACCTATGTAGCTAAGCATCTAGGATGACCATAATACATCATCCAAGCAAATTCTAGATAAAACCACACCTAGGCTCAAAATATGAATACTAAGCAAACAAAAGGTGTTTTAACAAAAAGCCTTTAAAACTAAACTTTTGCAAAGATGAACATGATGCAATGACATGTATGACATGCAGTAACAATTCTAATAATTGGTATGTGATAAATTATCCTTACCTCTTCTATCAACTATTTGTATGTCATACTCTCGTAAGAGCAGGACCCATTTAATTAAACCGGGTTTCACATCTTTTTTAGCCAATATATGCCCTATGGATTGATGGTCGGTGTGAACTATTACTTTGGAGTTTATAATGTAATGTCTAAACTTATCACAGGAAAAACTATAGCTAGAAATTCTTTTTTAGTTGTCGCATAATTTCTCTGATCTTCATTAAAAATTCAACTAGCATACTGAATGAAGTTTAGATTTTGTCCTTCTAGTTGCCCTAGAACAGCCCCAATAGCATAGTCACTAGCATCACACATTATCTCAAACGGTTCACCCCATTTAGGTGGCTGAATAATAGGTGCTTTTTTCAACTTTCAAAGGAGTCAATGCAATTTCTATCAAAGGCAAAAGCGGTATCCTTTTTTAGAAGGTAAGTTAAATGTGTAGCCAGTTTAGCAAAATCCTTAATAAAACGCCTATAGGATCCCACATGCCCAAAAAATTCTTGACCCCTTTTATCTGCTTTGGTATCGGTAACCTTCCTAAGATGATCAAGCTCGAATCATATACCTCAGTTCCCTTCTCAGAAATTTTATGTCCAAAAACTATACCTTCCCTTACCATGAAACGGATGTGCTCCCAATTGGGAACTAGCTTGGTTTTTCTACATTGCTGCAAACTCTAGTAAGATTATAAAGACATTGTTCAAAAGCAGTTCCATAAACAACAAAGTTATCCATGAGAACTTTTGATGAAACTGTCAAATATTTTCAAAACACATTCTTGAAAAGTAGAAGTGGTGTTACATAAACCAAAGGGCATTAGTCTGTAAGCATAGGTTCTATAAGGGCAAGTAAAAGTAGTCTTATATTGGTCTTCAGGTTGAATGGCAATTTGAGAATATCCTGAATAACCATCAAGAAAACAAAAATAAGAGTTGGTAGACAGTCTTTCTAAAATGCAATTCATGAGAGGTATCTGATTATGACTCTTCATGGTTTCCTTATTTAATTTTCTAAAGTCTATACACATTTTGTACCCCACTATTGTTCTAGTAGGGATTAGCTCATCCTTATCATTATTAATTATGCTTATGCATCCTTCTCTAGGTATGAAATGAGTTGGACTAACCCATTTACTATCATAAATTGGATAAATAATGCTAGTGCCTAACATGCGTATGACCTCCTTTCTCACCACTTCTTTCATTTTGGGGTTCAACCTTTTTTTAGTGTCAACAAAAGGTTTAGCATCCTCAACCATAGGTATTTTATGGGTAACTATGGAAGGATAAATCCTTTTATATCGCTAAGGGTGTATCCAAAAGCTTCATGTTGTTTGACAAGTACTTCTAATAATTTCTTATTTTCCTCAGGAGAGAGATTATCATTGATAATTATAGGACACTTACCTTCTTTGTATAAAAATTCATACCTAAGCCCTTGGATGGATAGGTTTTAAAATTAGAGGAGGTGGGTCGTCGTCTCCATTTCTTTCTAATTTTTCGAATTCATCTTTAAAAAGATTCTCCACTTCTGGTGCATCATTAAGTATATCATCTAGATTTTCTTTTGCAACATCATTTGGGAGTGATCGTTGTTCGTCAAGCTTCTCTCTAGTTCAGTTTTTGGGGTGCTCAAGTAGATTGCCGCCAATTCTTCAATAGTTTTTTTCTTGTTTGATCTCAATCTTCCTCTCATACGGAAACTTTTTAAATTGCCTGCAATCGACCTTGAGAACCTCTCCTCCAAACTGCAAAGACATAACTTGTTTCTTGTCATTAATATCAATGTTCATGGAATTATAAAAGTGACTACCAAGGATCATAGGGGGAAAGAAATTCAAAGGCATATCAATAATGTGAAAGTCAACCAGGTAGACGAATGTTCGTACAGAAATATAAACATTACAAAGAATTCCGAAAGTTTGCTGCAAGGTTCTATCTGAAAGAAAAATGGTTAGATTAGACGGTTCAAAGTCTAGTTCATCAAGATGGCAACATAACTCCTCATAGATATAATAAGGGATAATATTAATGGAAGACCTTAAGTCGCAAAGTCCAACATAATTAGATTCTCCTAAACAAAAGGAAATTTTCTATTGACCTTTACACTTACCATTAGGCTTACCTCCAATTATATAAGAGGATTTCTACTTATCGTTGTTACCTCGTTCTCAACCACCTCGGGTTCTAGTAGTTCTTTTACTATGCCAATATTTGTCTTGATAGTTCCCAGATCGCTAATTAATTTTCCTAGACTTTTGTTTCTTTATTTTCATTCTCTATTTTCTTTGTAAGGATAGTTTCATCTTCAACTAGCACCCTCTTCTCCATTCGCGAAAAAATATCCTTGGGGCCAACTATGGGGGGTTTGACTTTACACGGTGGCGTGTAATTATCCCACTTCTTTGGAATCAACAAATGATCAGCATCGATTTTAACAATTTGAACGATCATACGAGGGTCAAGGTAGAATTTTTCAATCAGTTTTTCTACTCTTCCTGATGCTAGAAATTTTCTTAGGAAATCTTACTCTATAGGATTTTCTCTTCATTAAGTTTAGCTCCACAATAAGCTTTTTTCCATCCTCTGAACTGTATCTAGCCAATTTCAGGATCTTTCAATGCTAAATTCAGCAGATGACACATTAGTAAGTGAGTCTAATTTATTTCTATTATCAGTACTCAAACCTGTGTAGAAGGTATATATTACCAACCAAGGTGGGAAATTATGGTGGGGCAACGGTCAAGTAAACCCCTAAACCTTGTGTATCCTTCATGGAGGCTTTCCTCTGGTCTTCTCTTAAAATTAGTAATCATACATCTAGCTCCAAGGGTTCTTGTCATGGGAAAGAAATCAACTAAGAATGAAGAGGATAACCTCTCCTAGGAGTTAGTAATTTTTTTAGGACTTTGAATATACCAAGAACAAGCCTCATCAATAAGAGTTTGAATAAAAAGAGCAGTTTTAACCTCATTCTCAGTAAATATATTAAGGCAAAAAGTCCCACATGTATCTTCGAAGAGCCCTATATGCTCATACAGATCCTCCGTACTGTCCCCTGCAAATCTTTTAGCATGCAAAAGATCTAGAAGCATGGGGTTAATATCATACCCATCAAGGCTATTGGATTTTAAATAAGCATCCATGGGTGGACCAAAATTCTTTATAGCCCGAAGCTGAATTATATATTGGTACTCGACCATGGTGTTTAACTGAAACTAGTAAACAACTTTAGTAAACAATTAGTAGAATAAGCAACTAAGAACAAATATCAACACTACAAGAAAAAATGCCTTTTACAACGGACTATTTTCGTGGTTGAAGGCCCGTTTTTCGTGGTTAAAGAGTCTTCTACGACAGATGGCCTTCGTGGTAAAAGACCTTCACAAATAAATCTACCACGGGTTTTTTCGACCATGGCAGATCGTACCCTTCAGCCACAGAAACTTTTTCCGTTGTAGATTTGTTTGCCAGCCGCGTTGATTGCTGACGTCATGCAAACTGCCACGTGGCAGGCGCCATTAACACCTAGTTACCGCCGTTAACACCTAGTTACCACTGTTAAAGGTCATAGAAACTATGGTAGAAGCCTGGCCCAGCTAATGCCTGCTAATTATTAAGTGGGCCGGTCCATGAGGAGATGCCAACAAGAATACGATCTGTTACTATTTCGTCCTATAATGTTTGAAATGGGCCTATTAATGCAGGCAACCGTGACCCATGAATTTTCAGGCCCAATACTATTTAGGCCTACAAAAGGCTGACATTGGTCAAATATTGTGCGGTCCATTAGCAGCCTGCGTCAAGTCGGTCTGATACCTTTAAGTCCCACGGTCCGCTCGTCACTATCCTCGAGCATGAAGGTGATAAAACTAAACATGGACTTTGGAGTTTGTTACCTTTGCTTCCTTCATTATAATGTAGAGTTCATAGGCTTAATTCCTTTCAATGAAACATAGTATGCAAGTGTACTATCAAGTTGTATCTTTTACACATCTATAAATATGCTAAACAATAAGTGATGGTGTGATAAAACAAATGATGAACAAAATAAACCTTCAAGCACCCTTTGATAAACCTATAGAATAAGAGACTCTTTTCATGATTGGCATTGGTGTTTTCATGCCTTTATTTTTGGGCTACTTCTTAGTTTCATGCCTTTGACTGGAAGACTCATTACATAGTTTTATACCTTCCCTTGAGATTGTCACATCCCAAAATTTTCCAAATTTTGGAATGTGAAATAGATAAAATAAGTTTGGTTGATTGTTTTACTTTGTTGAAAATTCTCAAGGAAAAGAAACTTTTGTGAATTGGAAGAACTCACTCTATTATGACCTAAGTAGCCATATAGGCAAAAAGGTGTGGATTGAGTTTTAGTTTTAATATATGTGAGAATGTTGTAAAAATGAAAATCATGACGCATTCCTAAGCATTATATTACATCGATGCAAAGTTCTAAAATTAAATCCAAATCCTAGTATCTGAATCCGATAGTTGATTTGACCAAATATTCCTATAGGGAATATAGAGAGATTTATGAAGCACTATTTTCATACTAGTGAAAATTTTAAAAAAGGATAACCTATGATGATCTACTGAATTTTAGAAAAATTTAGAAACAAGAATCATGTCATTTGGAGTTCGTATACAAAATATATAAAACAAATACCAAAAATAGAAAAGAAAAAGAAAAAGAAAAACTAATAGGCCACCGGCCGGCCCACTCAACTGACGGGAGGAGATACCGCAAGAGGAAGAGATGGATGCCTAGGTTGCATCAAAAAGCGTGCTAAATTTCGTTTTCTCAAACCTATCTCTATTCAAACTCCTATATCTTTTTATATACAACTTCGAATTGACTTCCGTTTGTTCCTACTTGTTTCCTACTCAAAGATCTATCTCTTCATTGTCCTAAACCCTTATATAATCCTCCGGAGCCATAGCTATATCACTTTTACTTCTCAAAATCCTGAATCTACACCTTCCTGAATCATATTTGGCTTCTAAACCTATCTAAACTTTGTCGGTTACCTTCGGCTCCAACACGAAAGTTGTTGATCTTATCAAAATATTTCAATACCAATAAACCTCATCTATTTTCATCCACCATAGAGGGAGAATTTCGCAACACAATATTTCAGATCTGATGGCATAATTTCATGATTAACGCGCGCTCGTTTCTCCAAATCCAAAATCCTTTGGTGAAAAGGTAGATGTAATGATTCTCCACAACTTTTATGTTAGAAGTTTTTCGATTTAATCTACAGATTTATCTCTCTAACACAGATCCGCTTCTAATCTTTTTTGAGCCAAAATCGAGCCGATTTGGAGCTAACTTCTCTCCTATCCGCCGGATCCTATTTCGATGGTCGAGATCCAATCGTCCCGGTCAGCTTCCAGGTCAGCGTCTAGTTCTAGTCAGTATGCACGGTCAACCTGTCGAGTAAGCAGAATATTCCTTGGAATATTCCGTTCGAATTTAAAATTACAGATTATAGATCTAATTTGTAAAATCCATAAGAAATTCATACTATGTGCAAAAATTGCATATAATATTCAAATTGAAGATAATTTCATGTAGTTTATTAATATCAGATTATATCTAACTTTTGCACTACAGTTAACGGGTAATTAATTAAATAGTTTTAATAGCCTTTTGGAGTAATAAATTCGTAATAAATTATTTATAGATCCAAAAAATTATAAATGATATGTCCATGGATTTACAATTTCGTGTAGATCCTAGATCCGGCTTTAGAACTATTTTTGATCATGGTAAACTGTTTAAATAATTTAAAATTTATTAAGTAGTAATTAAATCATAGAGAAAGATCTACATCTCTGTTTAGGGTGAATCTGATTGCTACTGGTTCATATTAATGTCCTCTATCGAGTACACTTTAGATCTAAATTTAATATCAAAATTAGTACAGAAGTTCCAACAAAACTATTAAAATTCTCCTATTGGCGATTAAGAATTAATAATAAATACCGTAATGCATTAAATGATTCTCCACATGCATCATGTGATCTAGTATTGTTTAGAGAACTAACTACAACCATTGTGATATATTAAATCTTCATGCATGCATTTTATCATCATTGTTTTATTGTATTGTGCATAATTGCAATGTTTTAAATGGTGCATTGTTGTGCTTTGTTTTAAACGTTAGATTGCAAGGAGTGCATCTACTATGATCGCAATTGCTATGATTGTGAGTATTGTGATTGCAAATATTTTGAGTGCGACGAGTGCAACCATTATATTTGTGAGGATTATCTAATCGACTACATCTACAAAAGTCAAGTGGTGCTATCTTGGTCATAAATGTCCTACTATTTTTCATATGCATTGTAGATGTTTTGTAAAACTACATGTATATGAATTGATGTGTATATGCTATGCTATATCCCATATTATTCCCTAGTTATCCTTATTTATGAGCCATCGTATTGGTAGATTGTTTAGCCATGCTATATTAGACGAGGGCTGGGATTACATCATAATATGGTAGTTGTTTCTACTAGTATTGTTTTGTGAAAACCAAAACAACTTAATGAATGACTCTCCTGGGAGTGATGGGATTGATATTTTTTGGTGGTTTAATGCGGAAAGGCACCTAAGACACTAAGAAAAGATTGGTTTCTTTATTTGGTAGCTTACGCGTATAACCATGTGCCAATAATGAAATGGGCGGTTGGATGGACTTAGTAGGTTGTGGCGAATCGAACCCTACGTAGCCAAAGATTTAGAATAGTGTAGGTTGGTACGATGTGTGGATGGGTTTGGGAAGCTCTTCCCAAATGGTCTCGTCTTGGACTTCTCCCTATCATAACACAATATGAGTGTGATGGTACGAGCTGGATTGACCAGGTCACATGGGTAATGTATACAAACCCCTACAGGGTGTTTAATCTAATTACTTAGTCGTGTCCCCGGTTATGGAAAATTTGAGTTGCTAGATATTGAGGCTATGACATATTTCTCACTGATCCGTATTTCTCAATTACTTAAAACTAATTGGGAGAACATAATTGGGTAGGAGCACCTGGGAGTGAACTATAGTGTCCTATTTATTGTATTGGAAAACTACTTTGTTACAAATGTTAGGATACAACTATTGCTTTATGCAAATGGGAATGCACTCCACCTAGCCAAATAAGCATGCAGTTGCTAGATCTGTTGTTAACCACTTTAGCCTACTTGACATACATTCAATGTATTGACCATTCATGGCCACAACGTTTCATGTTGCAGGTTATATCATTTTTGAGTGATCATTATAGGTCGCGAGACTCCACTTAATAATTATTCGCCTATGGCACATTTGAAGGATGGGGATATACCTTGTAATGCTTTCCGCTGTAATACAATGTAAACTCTATATCATATTCGTTATATTTATGATGCACAATTATATTTGGTATCATTTTGTATTGTGTGTGCTAGTGAACCGATACAGGGATTAGCACTATACACAAGAACTCAGCCTTATCAGGCGAGGGTGTTACAAGATGGTATCAGAGTTGTGTGTTGACTATAGGATCGTGACCTAAGAATGAAATAGGAAAAGCTATAGGAATTATAGAATCTATTTCATTATATTCTTCTTCTCTTCATACACCTGTTTCTAGTATCCTCTTACAACTTCAATTCGCATACTTCTACTATTAGAAGTAGTCCAACACAAATATCCCTATCCCTAAATGATACTTGGCCTACAAGTAAAAGAACAAATAAGATGATACAATAAATATTCCACCAAGTTGAGTAGATCTGGACCACCATGTCTTATCTCTTTAGGAGACGTTCGTTATCGTGATAGTGTATTGACCTTACCAACTTATGTGGCAAAGGAAATACTAGTTGCTTTCTTGCTTGATTGAATTGTTTGTGTTCTTGTTGCTTTGAGTGTTGTATGGTTGTGTTAGCATAGGGATAATGTTTCCCCTAGACCTCTAACTTGTTTGTGATAGATGCCCTAAGACTCTAAAGATTTTTAGGATAACCCATTAGAAATCACAACCCACTTTCGCTTAGCTAGAAACATTTGATGTGGTGATCCATTAGTTGGCATTCCTTCCTTGTTTTCATGATAGCTAGGAATGGAACTTATTTCCTAACATAATGTTGTTTGTATGGGTATCTTTAGCTTCTTTCCTCTAGAATCTATTCTTTTCTATCTTAAACCCTTAGAGTTAGAACGATTTGTTGAATACATGGAGGAGGATTTAGTGGGGATTTTTGGATGATGATGCCCCAATGAAGGTGAATAGCTTATCTAATGCAACAAAAAGGATGTGGAAGTAAGAAGTGTTGCAAAGGATGTTATGTAGTAAAATATGCAACCTTAATGTTTTGGAGCAATTATAGCCTAATTTTTGTAGTAGCTTTGTTGATTGAATACCTGGGAGTCTGCAAAGAGCATTGGTTCATGCCCATGGAAGCTTTCTGCAAGGTAGGTGAGGATGCCCAAGTGATTAAGTTACGCGGTTCACCTATCCTCATGCAGAGTAATAATTTGGGTGCAGAATGGATTGATCATCATTCCTAATACTCTTATTGTTCGCTCTTGTACTATTGGCTTTGCGAATCTTGAGTGCCGTTCCAACCTTAGCAAAGAGACGACGTTGAGTCTGGACCTTAGAATGGTATGACTTTGAATCCTTACAGAAGCATTTGTTGCTAACCATAGGAATATACGGTAAGGATGAATCTCAACCATGTATAATGGGTATCGTGAAGCAAACATTCCCTAATTGCCTACCTTGAGAGTATCACTAGTTCAAGTAGTGTTAGCCTAGAATCTACAAATCACGGAGTTTAGAAAATATAGGGACATTGTACCAATAAATGTCCAAGGGAGAATCAATAGGAGCCAAGAGAATTATCAAGAAACAATCTAGTTAATTTCCTTTTAAGGGTTGTAACATCATAGTGGATCCTTAACCCATCTTTCTTTCTAGCCTTCCCGAATCTCGGGACGAGATTTTTTAAGGGTGGTAGTTTGTCACTTGGAATGTGAAATAGATAAAATAAGTTTGGTTGATTGTTTGACTTTGTTAAATATTCTCAAGGAAAAGAAACTTTTTTGAATTGGAAAGAACTCACTCTATTATGACCTAAGTAGCCATATAGGCAAAAAGGCGTGGATTAAGTTTTAGTTTTAGTATATGTGAGAATGCTGAAAAAATGAAAATCATCAAGCATTCATAAGGATTGCATTACATCCATGCAAAGTTCTCAAAAATTAAATCCAAATCCTAGTATCTAAATCTGATAGTTGATTTGTCCAAATATTCCTATAAGGAATATAGAGAGATTTATGAAGCACCATTGTCAAATTAGTGAAAATGTTAAAAAGATGAACCTATGATGATCTACTGAATTCTAGAAAAAATTTAGAAACAAGAATCATATCATTTGGACTTCGTATGCGAAAGTAATAAAAAAATACCAAAAATAGAAAAAGAAAAAAAGAAAAAGGAATAAACTAATGTGCCACCGGCCGACCCACTCAACCGACGGGAGGAGCTCCCGCAGGAGGAAGAGATCGATGCCCAGGTTGCATCAAAAAGCGTGCGGAATTTCGTTTTCTTAAACCCATCTCCATTCAAACTCCTATATGTTTTTATCTACAACTCCGAATTGACTTCCGTTTGTTTCTACTTGTTTCCTACTCCAAGGTTTATCGACCCACCATCCTAAACCCTGATATAATCCCCTAGAGTCACACATATATCACTTTTCCTTCTTGAAATCCCGAATTATATTTCGCTTTTAAACCTATCTAAACTTTGTTAGTTGTCTTCGGTTCCAACATGAATATTGTAATGTTGTCAAAATCGTTCAATCCCAATAAATATCATCTATTTTCATCCACCACAGAGGAAGAATTTCGCAACGTAATATTTCAAATATGATGGCATAATTCTATGATTTACTCACCCTCGTTTCTTCAAATCCAAATTTCTTTGGTGGAAAGGTAGATCTAATGATTCTCCACAACTTTTATGTTTGAAGTTTTTTATTTGATCTACAAATTTATCTCTCTAACACAGATCCGTTTCTAATCTTTTCTGAGCCAAAATCGAGCCGATTTGGAGCCAACTTCTGTCCTAGCCACCGGATCCTATTTCGACTGTCGAGATCCAATCGTCCCGGTCAGCTATCTCGTCACCACCATGTCATCGCTAGGTCAGCGTCTAGTTCTAGTCAGTATGCACGGTCAACCCGTCCATTCGGCGGAATATTCCCTGAAATATTCTGTTCGAATTTAAAATTGCAGATTATCGATCTAACTTGTAAAATCCATAAGAAATTCATACTATATCCAAAAATTGCGTATAATATATCAAATTAAAGATAATTTCATGTAATTTATTAATATTGGGTTAGATCAAACTATTGCTCTACAGTTAACTGGTAATTAATTAAATAGATCTAACTCTTGGAGTATTAAATTCATAATAAATTATTCATAGATCCGAAAAATATAAATAATATGTCCCTGGATTCACAATTTCGTGTAGAGTCTAGATATGGTTTTAGATCTATTTTTGGTCGTGGTAAACTGTTTAAATAATTTAAACTCTATTAAGTAGTAATTAAATCATAGAAAAAGATCTACAACTCCGTTAGGGTGAATCCAATTGTTGTTGGTTCGTATTAATGTCCTCTATATAGTAAACTTTAGATATAAATTTAATATTGCAATTAGTACAGAAGTTCCAAAAGAACTATTAAAACTCTCCTATTGGCAATTAAGAATTAATAATAAATACCCCAATGCATTAAATGATTCTCCACATGCAACATGTGATCTAGTATTGTTTGGAGAACTAAATACAACCATTATGACATATTAAATCATTATGCATGCATTTGATCATCATTGTTTTATTGTATTGTGCATAATTGCAATGATTTGAATGGTGTATTTTTGTGCTTTGTTTCAAACGTTAGATTGCAAGGAGTACAACTACTATGATCATAATTGCTATGATTACGAGTATTGTGATTGCAAATATTTTGAGTGTGACGAGTGCAACCATTATATTTGTGAGGATTATCTAATCGACTACATCTATAAAAGGCAAGTGGTGCTATCTTGGTCATAAATGTCCTACTATATTTCCTAGGCATTGTAGATGTTTTGTAAAACTGCATGTATAGGAATTTATGTATATATGCTATCACTATAAGAAAAGTTGGATCTTACAATGGACAATTTTCGTGGTTGAAGGCCCGTTTTTCGTGGCTGAAAAGTCTTCTACGACGGATGCCCTTTGTGGTAAAATCCCTGTCACAAAAGAATCTACCATGGTTTTTTCCTGACCGTGGCAGATCGCACCCTTCAGCCACAAAAACTTGTTTCGTCGTAGATCTATTCGCCAGCCACGTTGACTGCTGACGTCATGCAAAATGCCACGTGGCAAACACCGTTAATGCCCAGTTACCGCCGTTAATGGCCACAGAAACCGTGGTAGAAGCCAGGCCCAGCCTAGGCTTGCTAAATATTAAGTGGGCCGGCCTATGAGGGGAGTCCAACAATATTACGGCCCATTAATGTTTCGATCGACACTGTTTAAAATGGGCCCAAAAGATGCAGACAGCATCGACCCGCGTATGTCAGGCCTGTTACTATTTTGGCCTATAGAAGTCCACATTTTTCGAATACTGTGCGGCCAGTTAGTAGCCTGCGTCAAGTTGCCCCGGTACTGTTAAGGCCTATGGTCTGCCCGTCACGGTTCTCACAGCTCGTCCCGGTCCTCTTACTAACGACCCACCTTTGAGAAGGTGTGGTACTATTCTGGCCTTTTACTGTATCGTCTGTCAACTTTTCGGGCCCACCAGCGACCTACAACTATTCTGATCTGGTACTGTTCTAGCCTGGCAATATGTTTGGCTTGTTACTATTCCTATCTGGTAAATTTTCCAGCCTGCAACTGTTTTACCTCGTTACTATTCTAGCCATCTACTATTCGAGTATGTTACTGTTGTGGTCCTTTACTGTTCTGGCCCGCCACTTTTCTAGTTTGTTACTGTTCTAGCCCGTTACTATGCTGGGTTACCTCTATTACTGGCTTTCTTTGGTGTTACGGCATTACTATTTTGACTGTTAATATTGTAGCTCGTTATCAAGCATTAGTTGCCACCTGAGGGTAGGCCCGTTACGGTCGCGAACACCTATAGTTTCGGCCTTTCTAAAGCCCACGCAAATATCATAAAAGGAGTATAATTAGCGAGCATATTTTACTGTTCATGGTAGGCATAATACAATAAGGGAAAATAACAAAGCCCTAAACTGCTACCTGATCGACTTGGCTGGCGCAGTTATGATATCACCTACCGCCATGCATGGACGGCGTCAACTAAATGGCTACATGGCCCAGCTAAAAACCATGCCTACATAGCCTATGCGAGTTATCTAGATATTACATTAGCTGCAAACTTCTTAAAAAGATTACATAATATCAACGCTCGGGAAAGAAAATTTGGCATTTCAGTTGACAATCAAGTTGATAGCATTGTCCTCAATTTGCTTTCTCAATCCATCAACTGCATCTCCCTTTGAGTGTAAGAGCTACATTGAAAAAACACCTTGAGACATGATCTTGCAGCCCCCTCTTTGGTGGCAGTGGCAATAATTGCAGTATGAAATTAAGTAATAACAAGTTAATACAGCAAACAAGACAAACTACTCATAGCTAAGAATGAACCAGATAAAAATTATAATCGCATCATACGAGAACTTGTATAGCGGAAATGCAAACGAGGAATGAACTATATATTGTAGAGGATAGTTATGTCGTTGCTTAGGACGAACCAGAACGAGATATGAGATATAGTAGCATCGCACATGAACCTGTAGAACAAGACAAACAATCATTAGACAACTGTGCCTACAATGAAATGAGTAATCAAACAAAGTGTTTTTTAGAATTTTAGAAAATATAAACTAGGCAGGTCATATAAGCAAATATATATGGAAGGAGTGGTATTTCCTGGAATGCAAGAGACGTTCGGTGACTCAGAATTTACGTTGAGCTATACAATGTCATGCAGTTTCTATCATAGCTAAGAATGAACCAGATAGAAATATAATGGCATTATAAGAGAACTTTTAGAGAAGGAATACAAACCGCGAGTGAACTACATAGTAGAGGATAGTTATACCATTGCTTAGGACGAACCGGCACCAGATAAGGAAATAATGGCATCACTTGTGAACTTGTAGAAGAGGCTATGCAAACCGTCATGTTCATTGTTCCATTCTGGGCTCTATGCAAGAAAAAGAAAATAGTTTGTATTGCAGCTTTTGAAGAACCAGATGGCAACAACAAAATTATAATCGAATTAGTATGAAGAGTCTAAGCAGGTACTACAGGACAACATAATGATGCCAAGGAGGAAATAATAATAGGAACTTATCTCAGGACAAACCAGATAGATTCAGTAACTGTGGAGCAGGGAATCTAAAGTGATACTTTCCACTAATTTTACATTTTGCAAGAACTACACGATAGCATGGAATTACTGTTGTTCGGAGTAGCTAAGAACATGTGCATGACTTCAAAATTTGTAGAGCAGCGAATGCAAACCAACATGTCTAGTGACCTACTCCATAGTATGTAGCACGAAGAACAGGCATGCACTTTGACTGGGTGTACAACATGATTAGAAAAATGTAGTTCACTGCGACAGGCTTGAACCTACTGTACTGCTGAACAAAACAAAAAAAGAGTTGGAGATTTCATTACCATGGTCGGATAGGCTTCTAAGAATCATCTGTATCGGCACGGGTGACATCATGTCACCCAGGATGCTGCGGTTGCATCGACTATTTGCGTCGGGGAAGTAGATCTTGGGCGCTCGATGCTGGATTGAGCATGGTGGACGAGGGAGAATCGGTTCACTGCATGACGGTTCAGGTAAGGTACGGGTGGGGAGGATGCTGGTGGCGTTGATGCAAATCTTGGGCAGTCGTTGATGGATTCGGCGCCGTGGATGGGAAAGTGGGAAAAGGAAATCAGGTGCGGTGGACGACGGCGGACTCGGTGACCAAGGTCGGGTGCGGTGGACGTCGGTGAAGCGACAATGGTTATTTGGATGAGACCGCAGCTGATGTAGCTCCGGTATACTGTTGGGTGAGGAGTGCATGGTGTCAAGTTCTAGCGGGCAGCCGGAGAAGTGCTGCAGGAGGTTCCAGGCGCGAGAAATTTTGCAGTGTTTGAAATGGAGGGGCGCGTGGGAGTGGGGGACCACATGATTTTGGTATTGTTTGAAATGGAGGGGCGTGAGAAATTTCGCAGTGTTTAAACTATAGGGGTGCAAGGGAGTAGGGACCACATGATTTTGGTATCATTTGAAATGGAGGGGCGCCAGAATTTTCGTAGTGTTTGAAATGGAGGGGCGCGAGGGAGTGGGGGACCACGTGATTTTGGTATTGTTTGAAACGGAGGGGCACGAGAAATTTCGCAGTGTTTGAAATCGAGGGGCGTGAGGGAGTGGGGACCATGTGATTTTGGTATCGTTTGAAACAGAGAGCCGCCAGAAATTTCGCAGTTTTTGAAATGGAGGGGCGCGAGGGAGTGGGGACCACGTGATTTTGGTATTTTTTGAAACGGAGGGGCGCAAGAAATTTCGCAGTGTTTGAAATGGAGGGGCGTGAGGGAGTGGGGACCACGTGATGTTGGTATCGTTTAAAACGGAGGGACGCCAGAAATTTCGCAGTGTTTGAAATGAGGGGCACGAGGGCTTGGGGACAACGTGATTTTGGCCATCGAGCAATCTTGTCTGTCTATCCCAAATCAGCGGGCCAGAGGGGATACCTTCCCTTCGAAGGCTCTGGCGCGGACGCCTATGCAAGCAATTGCTGGGTGTCCCAAAGTAGACTATAGGAGTAGATGTGTAGGTTACTGCAGCAGCAGACCATGAATCGGGCTAGCTGGTGCGATGTCATTTTGGCGCTCCACAAGTTCAAACTTTTACTCATGGTGTTCAGGAGTAAATGCATGCAACTAAAAAAAGGAACTTACGTGATTACGTGCATGATATTATTAGGATACTGAGTTGCATGCATCGTGTAGTAATGAGTGGATTCTATTGGGTTGATCGTTGTATTGCTCATATTCTCTCTCCGTATATACGTTGATCACAGCTAGTTACTGAGTTGCATGGATGTGAGCACAATTTATTGAGTGACAAACCATTTTTTGTGCGGTCCAGGCCCCCATCCGCTGATGACCCTCGCTAATCAATGCAGCTCACACATACTGTACTTTGCAGTCATAACCAGACTTCTAATGAAATCAAACTAGTAACTCATAAGCACAGTTACATTTTTTGTTTTAGAAGTGTATTTTACGTAGTAGTAGTAGGAACATCATCCAGGGAGACAGAGTTCAACGTCTAGCAATTTTGTCCGTCCAATCTGAAATCCATGGGTCAAAGCGGATACCTTCCCTACGAAGGCTCTAGCGGAAATGCCTATAACATGCATAAGCTGGGTGTCCCTGATATTGACGGTGCATTTTCTTTTTTAGATAGACACCGCGCCTCCTGATAGACTGTCTAAACGGTGGAGCGCAGTTGAGTAAGAAAGATTTCCTGAGGTGAGTCTAGTACTACACAATGTCTACTGCAATAAATAAATGAAAAGGAACCAGAGAAGAGAACAAGGTTGAACAAAACTTGTAAGTTAAACATAGACTATAAGATGCATAAGTTATTATTGTATGTTAATACAGGAGTAGTTCATTTATTAGGTAATAGACTAATTTCAGCTTGCTATGTGTGAATAACTCACTGCCACATAAGCAATTTTACTGAGTAGGACCCTTAGTTACTCATGAAGTTATTTGCACTATGACTAGCGTCAAAGGATTCTTCCCCTAAATTTTGCTTATCTCCAGCAGCAACCCTATATTATCTCCCCTATATCATAACCACAATATTATAATAGGAAGAGCAAAAAATCACCCAATAACTCACTCAACGATGTAGGGGCCACATAAAGGGAAGACAGAATAGTTGATATATATACTAGACACTGGATCCCTACACATCTGACAAAGTAGAAAGTATGACCAAATTTAAAGTTCACTCATTGACGATTTAATTATTTTGATTTATCATACATACTCTCCCTCCATCCTAATTTTTCTGAAAATGCCCTCCAACCTAATTAAAAAGGATGTCACATATTTGACTAATTTTGAATGTATATGTACACTAAATAGTGACTACTATACGACAAGTATATCGTTACAAAAGCTCCACAGAGTACATTCGATCGCTAAGAGTGCAATGTAATTATGCGATGACGGATGAGAGAAAACGATCCATGCACCCAAAAGAAAAAAAAGAGGGCCACGCTGGCAAGTCCTCCCCTTCCTAGTTCCTACTCTAAGATTCAGCGATTGCAACACTGTGGCCGCCCTGCGGAGGAGGGCCTCGACAAACTCCGCAATGGTCGCGACCTCGACGACCAACATGAGATGGCTTCTCTCTTCCTACTTAGCGGGGCGTGATCTGGACGATCTCTGCAATGGTAGCTGCTGGCTGCAGAGCTCCATGACTTCCTTCTTCAAATTTTTGCACTCAGCGCGAAGCATGGAGGAGTCATGCTCGTAAGATCGTGCGAGCTTCATTTGAAAAGACAAATCGGCTCGGAGGCGATCACACTCTAGGTTGAGCTCGAATTTTTTCTGTAGAATGTTGATGTTATGGCTGTAGATTTCATCTACTTTGGCCGAGGTTCTCACCCTGACTTCCTGCATGGAAAATGCATCATCAGTAAGAGAGCATAGAGTGCATGCAGAGGAGAACATAAAATGCCAATACATGTATAGTGACTACAATACCTCTCTTCTTCCACCGAGAGCGGGCATGAGGGCATCGTATGCATCAGAGATATCCGTCGTGTTATCGACCCATTGATACGTCGTAAACGTATCTATAATTTTTGATGTTCCATGCTTGTTTTATATCTATTTCTTATGTTTTGTTCACACTTTGAGGTATTTTTATACATTTTCTAGAATTACCCTATTAACAAGATGCCATAGTGCCAGTTGCCTGTTTTCTGCTGTTTTTGGTTTCAAAAAAGCCCGAAAAGAAATATTCTCGAAATTGGATGAAATAAAGCCTGAAGTTCCTATTTTTTCCGACATGAGACGGAGTCCAAAGTAGAGACGGAGGAGGTCCAGGGGGTGGCCATATCATAGGGTGGCGCGGGTCCCCCTGGCCACGCCACCAGGTGGTGTGGGCCCCTCAGACCGCCACCGACCTTGCCTCTTCGCCTATATATTCCCCTGGGGACGAAAACCCTAGATACCAGATTAGAATTCCACAAAAAATTCTGCAGCGCCGCCGCCACCAAAGAGGAGATTCGGGGGATAGAAGTCTCTGTTCTGTCACCCTGGCGGGACGGGGAAGTGCCCCCGGAGTCATCTCCATCGACTCCACCGCCATCTCCATCACCGTTGTTGACTCCCATGATGAGGAGGGAGTAGATCTCTCTCGAGGCTAAGGGCTCTACAGGTAGCTATGTGTTCATCTCTCTCTCTCTATGCATGATCTTATTGAGATCATGAGCTTTGTAATCTATAGATCTATTCTGTTACTCAAGTGCTTTACTTAATCTCTGCTTATCCCCATGTGTGTGAAGTTGACAGTGTGCACATTGTGTGGCACTTTGGCTAAGGTTACATAAATACTTATCATGAGTATAATTTGAGTTGTATGTCTCTATGAGATTGTGGTGTTTGTTGGAACCATCTAGCGCTCAAGGTGATAGTGAGTGGTTATCTAGATGGGGAATGTGAACTTTAAGGTGTGCTGTTATAGCCCTACATCGTCCAACCGGAGAGTAGTTCAGGGTAGCATCATGAAGAGAATATATTTATATGAGAGTGTCCACTAGTGAAAGTATGATCCCTAGGCCTTGTTTCTAAGCATTAAAACACCATTTACAATCAGTTCTGTTACATGTTTTCTTGGTGCCACTCTTATTTTAGATTGTAATTACCACTTATAATCATCCATATTACTTGTATTTCACTATCTATTCGCCAAACTAGTGCACCTATACACCTGACAAGTGTATTGGGTGTGTTGGGAACACAAGAGACTTCTTGTATCTTGATTGCAGGGTTGCTTGAGAGGGATACTTTGAGCACTTCCTCCCTGAGTTCGATAAACCTTGGGTGATCCACTTGAGGGAAACTTGCTGTTGTTCTACAAATCTCTGCACTTGGAGGCCCAACACTATCTACAAGCATATAAGCGTGCGTAGAAATCACCCGTAGGGTGGAAAAATCGACGCTCGAGCCGGCTGCCCTAGAAGATGTACAGAGACGGTTCAATAGTAGGAGCAGACAACCTAGGAATCAACGGAATTACAAACCTACCCGGACTCTTGGTCCCCATGATAGCTACTATTCGGATACATGCGCGAAGACGAGCCCTCTCCCATGGCTGGTCTCCTTTCTCGGTCTGAGCCTGCAGGTCACCCTGCCGGACAGATTTCTCCATGACTCTAACCACCGCCATCTTGTTGTTCTTCCGACAAGACAGAATATTTTGTGACATCGCTGGATGAAGAAGTAGAGAAGAAAGGGAGGAGCAGTGGAAGAAAATGGTTTCTACGAAGGCGGAGCGAGGTAGTAGTACTAGTAGGAGGAGAGAGGAGAGTGAATAGTGAAAGCAAAACGTCAAGGTTTGGGTCTCGTCGCCGGCCTTCGAGCAATCTCGTTGGTCCATCAAGCGATCGAGCTACTAGATGCAAATATTTACGATCCACCCAAAGTTTATGGAGAAATTTAGCTAGATACATAGTGGTGCAATCAATTGGCTTATGATATACTAAGTGGGTCCTATCTTTAGGATTGGTTTTTGCCAGCCAGTCTAGTAAATTTCTAGTAGATTCGGAAAAAAGTCTAGTACGTACATTTCTTAGCCATGTCTAGGAACAAATCACGCTGTGCTTGCTCGTAGTAGTAGTACTCCTGCCAATCCATATTACTTATCGCTGAATTAGACGTATCTAGCAGTGAATCGGAGGGAGTAGTTGTAGTAGTAGCAGTAGTCACATTGAATATATTTAGGGCTTGATGCATAAGCTTCACAAACGGTCGCCAAAATATCAAACGGCAAACTTAAAGATAACTTGGGGCTTCTTTGGATAATAGGATTTAAAAACACAGGAATTTGACTCGGTCATAGGTACAAAACAATAGATTGCAAAATAGAGGAAATAGCTATCTTTGGATCAAAGAATTTCAGAACACAGGATAATAGGGTCAGAGGTACAAAACAGAGGAAATCTGTAGGCCTCAAGTCATTTCAATGAAACACAGTAAACATGGAGGAAAATTGCCTCAATCTTACGCGAATGAGTGTAAAAAAGTGGATGTTGAAATTCCTATGGGATTGGGGTGTAGAAATGTAATTTATATGAATTTTGGAGGTATGATTCCTTTCATCCAAAGGGCTTCCTTATAAAAAAATCCTATGGGTCAAATTCCTCCAAAATTGCTTTGAAAATCCTTTGATCCAAATTGGCACTTAATCAAGATGTGCATGCTCACAACAGACAAACACCTTCCGGCAGGAGGTGATGCGGTCATAGATTTTCATCTTGAACCTGTCTGCGGTGCCCTTGAACATAAGGCAGTCACCCTCCTTCAACTCATGGAAAGCAGCAAAGGTAGCCCACTCTTTGTCCAGGACGATCTGGCCTTTGTTGCGGTTTGCATGGACAACCCACTCACATTCCTCGCATGCTTGGATCACCACTAGTTGTGGGTAGGGGCGTCCCTTCACATAAGTCTTGAAGTAAGTCGGGATGATAAGCATATACAAGTCATGCTAGACTAACTGGATGTAGAAGCGCATTGGATGATGCGCTGCGGCATGGTGTCCAACTGACCTAGGGCGTCTTCTTGGTTTGCAGAAGTAGCGACCGACCTAGTAACACTAGCCCTTGCAAGGCCTCCACTCTCCTGCCCGGAAGCTTCAACTCCCTTGGTATGATGGGGAGAGCATCTTCATAGCCACCTAGAGCTGGAGCATTCCGTTCAAGAATGTAGTCTAAGTTCGGTATTACAACTGGGCTGTCCTACATGAAAATTATCATTGCGTCAGTCCTTTGGAATTACCAAAACACCACAATGCATTGTATAAATTGACTAAAGATCACAATGCGTCATTGCACCATCAAAATTACCTAAACAACACAAGGTATCAGGTAAATTTAATTGCCTACAAAGCACAATGCATCATCAAAATGACCTAACCCGATGGGTCCTCAAAATTATCTAAACAACTAGTAGAAGGCATAACATTTAATTAGCTTGATTAAACATCACAATACATAATCTGAATGGTTAAAACGGCACAATGCATTATCTAGATAGACAAAACAACATATATGAACATCATCAAAAATACCAAAACAACACAAGGTATCATGTAACTAAATTTAATAAACAGTGTCTGCACAATCAAAATTACCTAAACTGATGGGTCATTGATATAATCTAAACAACTAGATGGTATATCATTTAATCCTAAACAGCAGAACGCAGATCAAAATGGACGAAACAACACAGTGAGGAGACAGGACACAATGCGTCATAAAAAAAATACCAAAACAACACAACGCGTCATGGAAAATTCCTAAACAGCACAATGCATCATCTAAGTACCAAAACGGAACCCTACATCATTGTCATCAAGAATATTCCATAACTAAGCATAACAACACAAAAGAGAAATATAGATACATTCGAATCTAGACAAAGTCAAGTCAGTTATTTCTAGACGGAGGGAGTATAAAGAATAGTACAAAATACAATTATCAAGAATATGACATACAACTAAGCAGTTCAACAAAGGACCTGCAGTATACATTGCAAAAATCTTACTAGATGCACGCCGGATTTGGGTTAAAGCACCAATCCTCCAGATCTAACCTTGTTGTGGTTGGGGGCCGTGAACTTGCACAGGGGTCGATGGGTTGAGAAGATGAACAGGGCGCCAATAACGAAGAACCAGCCACATACACCGAAGAAGCATAGACAATCGTAGATGAAGGGGGAGCCACCGATAGGGGTTTCACCACGTACACTCTGAAATTTGGCACATTAGGATTGAGAGTCCAACCTGTAGACAAAAAGGACACGTCCGAGCTGCTGCACAAGCATTCGGTCCCAATGCACGCGGAGCCTGAGGCTTGGACGACCGCTCGGAGGGCGATGAGGGTTTCAGCACGACCGACCGAAACCCTAAGGGCGACGGACGCCTCACCTTGGGCACGACCCGCACACACGCGAAAGGCAAAGGACGCTTCAGAGAGGGTGCTGCGGCCGGCGGAATCGAACAAGCCACCTGCAGCTCCGAAGTAGAGCTTGATGAGGACCCCGGCTCAACCATAGACAATTGTTTTGGCATTGGTTTCATCGAAGCAATGGCTGGGTTAACGACTGAGAGTTGTGAGGTGAATGTGGGAATGTGATAGCAAGAGAGGGAATGGTGGGGAAGGAGTTAGACAATGGGAGTGGATAACCCTCTATCCGCTTTAGTAGTACCGTACTAAAAAAACTACATTTCACATATCATCACTTTTTTACGAACTAGTTCATTTCTTTGAACCGACTAAAATAGTGGGTACCCTTTAGGTTTAAAACTTCCATCTGGTGCCTGTTTTGCTAGTAGTAAGTACATTACAATACTTTGTATTAACCTCTGATGACTGTAAGTGCACAGATCATTTGTAGCTAGTTTCAAAATAAAGATATCGATCCCACAAGGAGCAGGAGTCTGAAGTCTAATAACTCTTGAATTAAATACTGAAATAGAAATGCTAAATAAAGTTCTAAGTAACAAGATAAAATGTGAGTATTGTGTAAAATGGTGTTTTTGGGTTTTTGGTATAAGAGAACAATAAGTAAAATAAAACAAATGAACACAGAAAGTAAGTATCGCATATGTAAAAGAGCCTTGAACTGCAATAGTGACAAAAGCGTTCTCAGGGATTAGCGGATACACCTCTAACATTATAGAGAGCTAAGGTAAAGATTATTATCATGAACATTCTCAAGTATGTATGTGTGAGAGGAACTCAGTATTTGAACAAATAGGCAGCAACCACTGCTCACATCATCCTCATAACCATAGCAGACAGCAATCGACATCAATCGAACTACTGCGCTATTAAGGGACTTAATCATGTAGGACGTATCCCATGGCATGGATAGTGTTCCATGAGTTTCCTCGGTTCTCAAGTTGATATGTAATGGGTGCCAACAACTTTATAGTCACTGTAAGTGCTAAGACACCTCCATCTACCAACAAGTAGTTCCCTCCATCAAGTCCCCATAAGAGGCAAACATTGAGAGGTCGACTTCTCCCAACATCAAGATGAATACAATCTAACACATGGTCACAGCGATGAATATCATAATAAACTTTATCTTATTTCAATCTCATACTAGTGTTTCTCCATCTCCCCAAGAACTAATGATCTACTCAGACATGGAGGCAATCAACATCATGGCGATAACAATGGAATCTATCATAGATGAATAATACTTCTATAAATCCACAATGAGTAAGGAAATTATAACAAGATCTAGAAAAGATGTAGATGGGATGGATGGAGATGGTGGTCATGTAGCAGTTGATGATGAAGATCGATGCCTTAGCCTCCCGGATCTGCGCAGGGCAAAGATGGATCCCCGGTGGACGAGTTCCCCCTCTAGACGCCTTCCGGAGGTGAGGTTTCGGTGATTTCTGGTTGTTCTGTATGTCGTCTCCTCGATCCAGTTGCACGGGGTGAAACTATTTGAGGAGGCGGTGGTGCCGCCAACTATACGGCTGGAAAATTAATTTCTGCTGTATAGTTGGTCGTTAAACCCTCTGTATGCCTCGATCGCTTCGGATTTTCTTCTAGCGTTATTGATATTTTCCAAAGAAGCGATTTACATTGTTTTTGACTCCTTATCTCTCCAGTACAACTGCTCCAAAAATTGTGTCTATTGTATCCATCATCTGTCCTGATCCTAGTGAAAATAGACATAAAATATGCACGCGAACGCCGTAAAATACCAAGATCCTACAACTACAATGCAAAATAATAATATAAAACATGATGTAAATATGCACTCATCAACTTCCCCAACCTTAGACTCTTGCTTGTCCCGAGCAAGTTTAGCTTAATGGATGTGATCCTCATATTCATGTGTTTGACACGAGAAAAACGTCTAGAGAGTAGAGGAGTGCTACTTTGGGGAAGAAGATAGTAGCGTGTTTTTCTCATGCACCGGGTAAAGAAAAAGAAATGCGGGCGTGCCAGTGTACCGTAGTACACAAGAAAAAATAGGGAAGTCGTATTTCATTAATCTCTCTTGGAGAAACAGAGTACAATATCTCAAGTACATGCGCTCTGTGGCCTGCTTGCGCGGCTAGCCTGACTATGGCGTTTGCTAGCTCCTGGTTCCCGGGACCTCGGAAGGCGCTCGGTTAATTACTCCCGCGGGTTACGCCACGGGACACCTCCGATTAAGCCGTGTGGTCATCTGCGTCGTCCTCGCTTCGCGTTCTCCATGCATGATGTAGTGGTGGTGTGTGTATGGGCGGTGGCAGAGCCTGTGTCCTTATTGGTACACGCGCCGCGAGTAGCGTGGCCTTTGCTCCGGCCACGCCCGTCCTCGTGCCTTGTCGGTCTTGACGGCGTCGATGTAGTTAGAGTTAAAGTGGAATGAGTTCGCTCAGCTAGGACTTCTCGAGGACCAGCAGTCTCGTCGGGGTGCGCAAGGGATATGTCTCGCAGGAGCAAGTCGATGGAGATCGGCATCGGTGTCAAACCGACACACACGTCGGCGGTGCAACAAGTGTGATCGAGGCCTCGTCTCAGCTCGACGCCGAATTCACGGCAGTCGGCGTGACCAAGAGGGCCGTCTCACGGACGATTGGGCGAGAAGTTGGAGGCACTGCCTAGTAAGTGGCGACGAAGAGTAGGACCGTCGACAGGTCGCATGGCTCGAGTGCGGAGACGACTTCGATGAAGCTCAAGAAGCACCCAACTAGCTTTTTGTCATCAATGATTCCCGCTCGCAAAGGTGTGATTGCACCTAGCTAGCTAGACGGGATGTGCTTTCATGGTTAATGCATGTGCATTGCCATGCACGTACACACTAGCTAAGTGCGTGTGAGCTCGATGTAGACGTAGATGAACACGACCGGAGGTCGCAGTTGGCAGCTCGTCCGCGTGGCCACCGGAAGTGAGGATGGTGTGGCGGGCTACACACAGGCAACCCCGGCCGTCCCCCCAGACGTGCGACGTGGTCCTTAGGAGTTGAAGATGATGGCGGGCTACGCGTCGTTCACAATGAGTGGAGAAGTTGCCGGCTTGCACGCCGGCAGTGCCCACATGGCTACCGAGTTCAGGTTCACAGGAATGAAGGTGGCGCTACTACATGTCGGCCGCCCCGACGCCATCGGGTTGTACTCCAGCTGCCCCGACGCCATCGGCTATGACTTGTGGAGGCGAAGAGGACATGGGCTGTACACCGGCGGGTTGCCGGAGTGGATATGGCGCCGGCTTGCACACCGGCAGCCCCGCCATCGTCTTCATGCCGTTGGCGAGGGTGGAGGTGAATCCGGGCTGCGTGGCCTACGCCCCGAGATCGCCGTCTTGGGGGTCCTGGAGAGTGCGCCAGGCTGCACGCCAGCAGTCTTGACGTTGCCGTCTTGGGGTTGTCCTGGAGAAGGCACCGGGCTGCACGCCGGCAGCCCCGACATCGCCGACTTGGCGCCGCTGCACGTCGGCCGCCTCGACGTCGCCATCTTGGGTGTCGTGGAGAGGGCACCGGGCTGCACGCCGGCAGCCCCGACATCGCCATCTTGGGTGTCGTGGAGAGAGCGCCGGGCTGCATGTCGGCAGCACAGTTGCCCTCTTCGGCTTGAGTCGTGACTGGTGGCCACGGAGATGGGGTCTGGCTGCCTGCCGGAAGCCCTAGGACCATCGCGACCGTCGTCTTGGTAGCGCTGGAGATGGCGCCGGGCTTCACGCCGGCAGCCGCGCGCCCTCTAAGCCGTCGTTCTTCAACGAATGGCAACCGGGTTGCTCGACAGCGCCGCTCCGCAGGTCGGCAACCCGGACGTAGTCGTCGGGCCGCACATGAGCGGCACCTGCGCCGTCTTCACCGTGGCGTGGAAGTTGGAGGCGGCCGCTCCCCGGCAGCACGCCGACGCCATCATCGTCCGTCAAGTTTGAGGCAGGCAAGGCCTCCCGCTGGTTCTGGGCAGCACCTCGACGTTGGCAGGCTGCTCGCCGGCAACGCCTTGATGCCGCCGTCGTCGTCCATGGCATGACCCGCGGCTATGGGCTGCGCGCCGGCAGCCCCGTCCATCACGCGTCTCTTCCCGCGGTAGTGAGCAAAACCTCGGCTCCCGGCGAGATGCATGTGTGCAGGAGTGCCGGGGAGAGAGAAAGAAAAAAAATAGAGAGAGTCAACCTCTATGCTCACCGTCAGAAATCATCGGCTTCACCTCCATGGTGTCTCCTTCTTGCTACTGATCAATATGTGTATGTGTATGGTATTTTTGATTGGGATGCTAGCTTGTGTATGGAAATTTGTATATGGGGTTTTGGTTGTGGAGTCGTGTAGGTGTATGGGATATTGTGTCGGTGGCTGGATGAGCGCGGTGGTCGCCTCCACCGGCTATGAGCGCTCTGCCTCCAGGTACAAAGTCCTGCCTCTCTAGGAGCGAGAGCGTATAGCTTGGCGTCTTCCGCCTGGTCTCCTCCGGGTGTCTCCTTTTATAGGCAGCTAACGACGCCTGGTGGATAGCGACGGGGCGCCCGGTTCTCCGGAGTTTGTTTGCCTCCACCGGCTACACCACATACTAGTATGTCAATTAACTAGCTCACCCACACATGGGCAAAACTTGTTAATCAACGAGACCAGTATGTATGCACATACCCGGGAACAGGTCGATCAACGGCGTGTATACCGAACCGCCGTTTCTTCCCCCTTTTTTTTATGTCGAGGAGTAATCTACTGCACTAGACTGGTACAAAATCACATCGAACAAATGCCCCCACCAAGTAGAGTTCGATCGCGAAGTGAATCGAACTCGACTTGGTGAGAAACCAATTTGGCGCAAATATTTCATTGCAGCCTTGGTTCATCATGTAGAGGTGGCACGGGTAAAACCTTCCACGTCCATATCTGCGCGAGAAAATTTGTTGAGCCATGTAATAGCTATGGCGCCAACCAACAAAAATTCTCAGTTTGCCTCCGCAGCGAAATACCATGCTGCGTCTCGGGAGTAAATTTATCAACCTAGTCGCGACCGCATAGCGGCAACAGTGCCAACCGACTAAATCAAAGGGTTTCACAAATTCGTGCTAGCCGCACTGGCGCACTACACTGCTTCCGTATCTTCATGTGTTGGTGTAGATGAGACGCCGGAAAGACATTGGCATCGACACCACCCCGGTGTTGCCGACGTAGGCTAGTGTAGACACTTGAAGTTGAAAGCGCTCGGAGTATCGTGTACTGCCAAGCGTCGTTCCGCTTGTAAAAGCATATGGCCGAGTATTCGTTTGGAGAATAAAACCCACAAGAGCCAGAAAATACGAAATCGAGAGAAAAAACAAGGTTTTGGGTTTGGGTTTTTTAAATGTTGACTTTCTCCTTATACACTAGCTATATTTGTGATATCTGAAAAGGCCGCCAAAGGACTTGTCTTCGGGAATCGTCGCAAGACCATGACGATAACAACTTTTTCCTTCCGTGTACGTGTATGGAGACGCCGTCTTCAGAGATGCTTCCGAGAGGCAGTAGAGATTCATACTCTAGACCATCATGGTACCGAGGAGCCCCACGGCTCAACCATGCCCCCTGCGCGATACCCCGCGAACCCGGAGACTTGGGTATGGTAAAACGAAGGGGTAAGGCTTTGGAACGACAACTTTGAAAATTCCATGCCTTACTGAGGGGTGGTGAACAGCTACCTTCCGCCCTCCTCCGAATGGTTCCCTCATGCTTGGGATGGTTTGGACTTGCTTCTTGGAATTTATGGATTTTGCCCTCTTGCGAGGATTTCTTGCACAGGCCACTTGGGTGCCCATGGACTTCATAGGATTTCTTGCACTCTTTGGGATTTTTTTATGCTTGATTTTGGCTTGAACTTTTGAGGTTCTTTTCCTTCTTTCTTCGCTCGGCGACCCACCTTCGAAACTTGGAAGGCAACCGTTCACTTTGGTGGCATAAGGAACCCTCTAGCACTTTATCTGGAGCTTATGGTGGCACACCCCAGGGTTGTCACGCGGCTACGCACCAAGTTGGGAAGCCCTTTCATGATCTTTTCCCAGGGTCTTCCCTGGGGTGTGAGCCTCTACGCGGGGCACACCAGAAAGCACGAGGGGCATGGAGTCTCGGTACGCTGAAGTACCCAAGTAATCTTCTCCACTGCCTATGGAAGCATGCACTTGTTACGTGGCGTGCTTCATGGGTGTAGGAGCCGCTCGCTTGCGACTTTGACGCCCTGTGCCACCTTCTGACAAGTCCTAAGGTGGCCAGATCTTCAATCACCAACGTGGTACGATGAGGGAAAGCCAGTTTTTTTGTTGGGGGCGAACAAAGATCCACACTATGCGAAGGAGAATGCATTATGGATTTGAGGCGACCGAGCAGTTCTCCATAGAAAAACGAAAGAAGAAAGAGAAAAATAAAAGGCAAAGGAAGAGGCAAATCTTTAACAAAAATATTTTTTAAGAAACCTTCCGTTGATTGGAGGCATGGGCCGGGCTCCTTCGGAATCAACCAGCTGGTATGCACCCCCGTCGTAGACTTGCTCGATCGCGTAGGGTCCTTCCCACTTTGGCTCGAACTTCCCCTTCGTCTCGTGTGTGACAATGATGGGGCATCCGAAGACAAGCAGTATCTCGCCCTTCCGAAAGATGCGTTGCTTGACAAGTTTGTTGTAAGATCTCACCATGTTATGACGGTACAGCTCTAGGTTCTGCAGGGCTTGGAGACGCTCCTCCTCTAGGGCGTCAAGCTCCTAGAATCGCAGTTGCACCTATTCATCCTTGGTGAGTTTATCTTGGATGGCGATGCGAAGAGAAGGTAGTTGTACCTCCAGTGGGAGTACTGCCTCACTCCCATAGACAAGGGAATAGGGTGTGGACTGAGTTGGGGTACGAACTGTAACGCGGTACGCCCATAAAGACTCAAAGAGACGGTCGGGGCAGTCCTTCTTATGTCTTGTCACCGTCTTCTTGAGTATCTTGCCGAGCGTCTTGTTAAAGGCTTCGATTGCCCCATTGGCTTGTGGGTAGTAGCCGGTGGAGTAGTTCCACTTGATCTTGTACTTCGCCATGAACCTGTACATCTTGTTGGACTTGAATGCCTTGGCGTTGTCGGAGGTGATGCGGTGCGGTATACAAAAGCAATGTATGATATTTCGCTCTAGGAAGTTGATGATGTTGTCTCTCTTCACCTCCCGCAGCGGGATAGCCTCCGCCCACTTCAAGAAGTAATCCGTCGCGGCAAGGATGAAGCGATGACCCCTGGGAGATGGCGGATCGATGGGCCCGATGACATCGATCCCCCAGGCATCGAATAGCCATTAAGGGATGGTGGGATGTAGAGGAACCGACGGTTGATGCTTGAAGTCGCCATGGATCTGGCAACCATGGCATGACTTGGCCACCTGGAGGCAGTTCCTCATGATGCCGGGCCAATAGTACCCAGCCAAGCGTATGGCATGGTACATCTTGGCTCCGCCTTGGTGTCCGCCGCAGACACCATGGTGCGTTTCCTTGAGGATCTTTTCAGCTTCTCCTCGGTTGACGCACCGAAGTGAATCTCCGGCCATGAGACCGTCTGTACAAGACACCAGCCTTATATACATAGGACGGGAGTTGTCATTGAAGTCGGCGCCTCTCGACGGGGTCGTCGGGGAGGCTGCCGTGCTTGAAGTAGTTGAGGAAGGGTTGCAGCCACTCGTCCTCCTCCACGATGTTCGTCATGACGGTGTTGACTTCATCTTCCTTCGGGATGAGATCCAGGACCGCGGGAAGAAGCCACCTTTCTTCCACTGTCACCTGTATGGACTTGTCACCTGGTAGCATCAGCGTCGATGCCAGTTTTGCCAAGGCATCAGCAGGTGCATTCCTGCTTCGCGGGACATGAAGAACTTCAACTTGTTGAAATTTTTCCATGAGCTTCCGGGCCGCATTGTAGTACGGCACTAGTTCGGGCTTGCGTACCTCGTAGATGTCATTGACTTGCAGAAAGATGAGCTGGGAATCTCCATAGGCCCGTAAAGAACGGACTTCCATGGAGAGTGCCAGGAGGAGGCCAAAGACGAGCGCCTCATACTCCGCCTCGTTGTTGGAGCATTCTTCCATGAGGAGGGAGAATGAGTGATACATCACCCCTCCTTGTGGTGTCTTGAACACCAATCCGACCCCTGCTCTCCACCTGGGGTGCCATCAGGGTTGGCCTCTGTGCGAGAAGCCCCGTCGAAGTAGAGCTCCCATGGCGCCTCGAGCTCCGTGGTGAAAACCTCCTCATCCGGAAGGTTGGTCACGAGAGGAGAGTCGTTGGGGATGGGATGCGCCACAAGGAACTCCGCTAGGGATTGGCCCTTGATCGACTTCTGAGGTACAAAGGTTAGGTCGAACTCCATCATGAGCAATGCCCATTTACTGAGTCGCCCCATCAATGCGGGCTGACTTAGCACGTACCTTATGGGATCCGCTCTAGCAACAAGCTGGATTTGGAGTGCTAGCATGTAGTGCCTCAACTTCTTCAACGCGAATATAAGCGCCAAGCATAACTTCTCTATTGGAGAGTAGTTTTTCTCGGCGCCCACCATGGTGCGTCTCAGATAGTAGCAAGCAACCTCCTTCCCCTCATCATTGTGCTCAGCGAGAAGAGCACCTATTGAGGTGGGTTGCGCTGCAATGTATAGAATAAGAGGGCACTCTTTTAGAGGAGCTGCCAAAACAGGTGGGTTAAGTAAGTACTTCTTGATGTCGTCGAATCATCTTTGACACCCTTCATCCCACACGAACGGAGCTCCTTTCTTCATGAGACTCGAGAAGGGCTGGATGCGTCCCGAGAGGTTGGAGATGAAGCGACGGATGTATGCCAACTTCCCTTGTAAGGCTCTCAATTCTTTGAGATTACAAGGTGGTGGCATGTTGAGGATGGACTTGATCTTCTTTGGCTCGATCTCTATGCCTCGAGGATGGACGACGAAGCCGAGGAAGAGACCTGATTGAACGGCGAAGGTACATTTTAACGGGTTCATCTTGAGCTGGTGTCGACGTAGGCGCTCAAAGACAACCCGAAGGTCCTCTTGATGATCTCGGCGGTCCTTGGTCTTTACCACCGTGTCATCGAAGTAGCACTCCACCGACTGGTGGATCAGGTCACCGAGGATGTATGTCATGGCACGTTGGTACGTCGCGCCCGCATTCTTCAGGCTGAATGGCATGCCAGTGTAGTAGAAGTTGCCCTTTGCGGTCCTGAACGCGGTGTTGATGGCGTCATCCGGGTCCATCTTGATTTGGTTGTAGCCCGAAGAACCGTCCATGAAGGACAGTGCTCCATGGCCCGTGGTGGAGTCAACAACCATTTCTGTGATCGGCAAGGGAAAGTCATCCTCGGGGCATGCTCGGTTTAGGTCGCGGAAGTCCTGGCAAACCCTCACTTGGCCATTCTTCTTCTCCACGGGGACGATGTTGGCGAGGCACTGAGCATATTTCGCCTCCTTGATGAAATCTGCAATGATTAATTTATCTACCTCGACAATGACTTGGTCCTAAAACTCCGGTCGCAAGCATCGTGGAGGCTGCTTGATGGGAGGATGTTGCGGGTCAATCACCAGCTTGTGTGTAACGACACGAGGGTCGATCCCCGGCATCTATTTGTAGCTCCAAGTGAAGCAATCTCGATACTCCATCAAGAAGCGTCGATAGCTCTCCTCTTCCGTCAGCATGGAGCTAACAAAAGTGGGGCGTGGATAGTATTTGGTTCTGAGGTTGACTTCGACAAGCTCATCTATGGTGGATTGACCACCATCTTCTAGCTCTTGTGGGGCCATCGTGGACTTGTCCTCTTCCTCCACCTCAATTGGCTTGTCGCCCATGGAGTTTTGTCGATGAAGACCGTGACATGAAGGTTCCTCATCATCTCGGGAAGATACGGACGTAGCATGGCATGTGACTCATGTGAAGTCACCACTTCCCTCCTCTTCATCATCGTGGCCACCCGGGTGGGTGTAGCCAAGCCCGAACTTGGTTCGAGTCTTGCCCTTCTGCTTGATGAGATCCTCGTCTTGTCTCCACCACGCCTCGTAGACTGCAGGCGGTGGCGGTATCCTATTGTTTTGCCAAAGAGTGAAGCCTGCCTTCTCCAGCAAGCACACCATTTTGGCTCGGCCTTCATTGTAGATAGTGCTTCTTCTGTATCACCGCGAGGTTGGGGAAGCTCAAATATGGAATCGCAATCTTGTACCTACGGAACTTTATAAAAAATAGTTTGGGTTCTAGACCCAGATGAACTTGGGATGGCCCAAACCTCCAGTGGAGAAGCCATGGATATGTAGAGGGATGGGGGCTGCATGATGTGAGCTCCCCACGCAACTTCCTCGATTTCCTTTATCCTGCTTCTAACCGTTCCTTCTTGTGTGGGTACACATTCCTCCTTTGGAGTGTTGCGCACCGGTAGCGTGATTGTTGATGGCGCATCATTGCTACCGATCGACGCCTTCAGACCTTCCTGGGCACCTGTAGAGCTTCGAAGTGTTAAACAACCCGGCTCTTGGTGCGCCAAAGTCGATGAAGATGTAGAAGACGCTGGCGGAAGCGTCGTTGCCGACATCAACATGATTGGAGTGGACAACGGATATCTTACTTTCAGTAGCAATGGGGATGTCGGGGACGGCATAGAAGATCTATCCCCCAGTAGATTAAAGTCGAACCCCCCGTTCCACCGTGGGATGAGGGTTTGTAGTCATGCTGCATAGTTGAGGAAGGTCGTCTATGCCCGGGGTGCTTGCGATTCCGGGAGGAGGAACCACGTGCATCCGTGGGAGAGCATGGCATGATGAGGCGCCGTGCTTCCAAGACTGGCGCAACGCCTAGCTTGACTAAGACGTCAAACGCTGGTGTTGTCCTCCCGACATGTTGGCCGTCCTCCTTGACGGGGAAGTAGTACTTTGCATCCGCATGATGCGACTCCTGCATTGTGTAAGGTTTGGTGTTGTCGATGATGTGTTGTTGCGTTCCATTGCCATCGAGGAACTTTAGGCATTGGTGAAGAGTAGAAGGCACCACATGATACTTGTGGATCTAAGGCCTTCCCAATAGAGCTGAGTAGGAGGTGTTTGCTTCGATGACGAAGAACCGCACCTTGAAGCTGAATGTAGACATTTGGATCTTCATTGTGATGGCCCCAAGTGTGGGTTTCCCTTGGTTGTCAAAGCCACATATCATCACGTCGGTGGACTCCAGGTCATCCATCGTGAAGCCTGCCCGTTTCATAATCTAGACGGGCAGTATGTTCACAGCAGACCCTGGGTCGATGAGGATCCGACGAAGATGCGCATCCCCAATGTTTCCTTCCACGTAAAGTGGTCGGTTATGGGCACCGTCTTCTATGAGATTGTCCTCCTCCTCGAACGTGATCTCGTTCATGAACAAGGGGTTGGCGAAAAGATGGTGCTTTGCCATGCACACTTCATAGAGTTCTGGCGCCTAGAGCACCTTGATGAGGGCTTCGCGTAGGTTCGGCACTAGCATGAGCACATCGTGCACACTCCGGATTGCTGGGATTCGCTTGAGGTGGGTAATGATATTGTAGTCGACATCATGTGGTTTTGCCTTCCCCTCATCATGTGCTTCGGGTACTTATACACATGGTGCCGCCTCCTTCTGAGCCGCCGTCTTATCTACTGTTGTTTGCTTGGCCTTTAGGGGGTCGAGTAAGATCTTTCCCCCACGCAGGTTCATGTTCACCTCTTCTACCTGCGAGCCCTTTGTGGCTCCTTCGGCATGGAATGTTTCATGCTCTTCAGGAGTGAACATGTTGTCTGACTCGGAGCTAGGCGTTTCCTTGTAGTTGAGGACGACGTTGCAACTTGCCATGTTGCGCACTTGAGAGAGGATTGCCTCGTCTTGTTCTCCTTCTGCCTCCCCTGCTAGCACTTGGCCCCAACCAATTGGGAGAAACTGCGCCAAAGTGCGCAGTCCTTGTCCTGCTCGGGGGAATGACTCGTCTCCTCAGACTTGGGAACAGCCCCCGATGGACCGTGCTCCAAGGCCTCTCTATGGATATGGTTGATGTAGAATCCCATTGAAGGAGAGGTGTCGATGATGTCGTGAGGACGAGGTTGGATAGATGGCCCTCCACTTGTGAGAGGGGCGCCCATCCATCTTCATGTTCCACTTCTTTCCTTGATGACAAGGGTACAACTACGCTCACCAAGTTCATGGCTTGGTAATCTGGATTAATGGATTCTAGGTCCAAGTTGATCCTCTTCTCATTAACATCTCTTTGGAGCCATTCCTTGAAGGCGACGCAGTCTTCGATAACGTGTCCCACGTACCTATGATATGGACAAAACAAAGCATTATCCGTCATCCCCACCTAATCGGGTCTTTGACGCTCCGGAAGATTCAAGGCTCGATGTTCCATCAACTGGTTGAACATGTCCTTCACCAGCTCTCTACGGAAGATGTATTTCTTGTTGAGGAGTTCTTGCATCGTTGGTCGTTGCCTTGCTCCCGCTTGCCTGCCTCTTGCCCCCAACATTGGCACGTTGCCTTGCGGTATAGAGGAGAAGACTCTTGCGGCCTTCGCCTCCGCCGGTGCCTTCATCTTAGCCCCATTATTGGTTGGCTTGGATGTCTAAGAGAAGCGTTTGGATGGGTCGAATGCGCTGGCATTCTTGTAAAGCTCCATGATCTATGGTGACTTCTTGAACTCGAGCTTCGTTGCTGCCACCACGGTGCTTAGAGAACTAAAGGTTCTGTGCTCGCGCCGAGAGACCTCAAGTGACCAATGTTGTTGCATCCTGTGGACACACATCTCGATAGCGTCCTCAAGGTGCATCTCTCGAGCGAGCCACACATAGCTATTGCAGAATCGAATGACGTAGTCGTTGATGGACTCTTCTCATCGTTGTCGAACTTGCGCAAGCTCAACAACGGAGAAGTCCTTCTTCATGGCGACGAAGTGCTTCTTAAAGACTTCCTTCATGCCCAACCAACTTCGGATGGATCCAATCGATAGAGGGCCGTACCAATGGAAGGCAGGTCCGGTTAATGATCCCGAGAATTGTCGAAGGAGAAGCAACGAGTTGTTTGCAGTGTTGCCACATGACGCCTATAAGTACGCCAAGTGCTCCCTTGCATCGCCTGTCCCATCAAATTGACGGAACTTTGGTGGGTGCCACTGCTTGTTGGCTCGTGTATTAACAAGCTCGTTGGGGAACCCCAAGAGGAAGGTATGATGAGCACAGCAGCAAGTTTTCCCTCAGTTATGAAACCAAGGTTTAATCGAACTAGTAGGAGCAAGGAAACACCCCAAAGGTGTTGCTAGCTGAGCCTTGGCAGGGCGCACTACCGGTGCTAGTAGCAACGTGGAGACCTGCACAACACAACCACAGAACTCTGTTCCCAACTTGCGATGAGGTTGTCAATCTCATCGGTTTTGCTGAAAATAAAGGATTAAACGTATCGAATGGGAGGAAGTAATAGTTTGCAGAAAGTAAACACAAAGCAGTAAACAATTTATAGATTTTATGTTAAAGAAAGGACCGGGGTCCATAGTTCACTAGAGGTGGCTCTCCTTAAGATAGATAACATGCTGGGTGAACAAATTACAGCGGGGAAATTGACAAACATCGAGAAAGCAATACATGCATATACTAATCATCTTGACTCCTTTGAGATTCGATTGGGCATTACAACATTATACATAGACCGTCATCCAACTGCATCTATGACTAATAATCCACCTTCAGGTTATCATCCGAACCCCCTCCAGTATTAAGTTGCAAGCAACAAATTATTGCTTTTTAATCATGCGGTAAAGTAAACAATATGATTGTTCTATGAACAAAGGATTGTTGTTTTCTCCCTAGTAGCAACAAAGACATCGAGTACCTTAGAGATTTCATCACTTCCCAGATTACCAGAGGCATGAATCCACTATCGAGCATAAATACTAACTCTTGGAGTTGCTAGCATCTACTTGGCCAAGATAGCTACTAACAACGGAAAGCATGCAAGATCACAAATAACAAAGACATGATAGAATCAATAATCAATCTGAAATAGCATCTCAATATCCATCGGATCCCCGCAAACACAACATGCAGAATTACAAATAGATGATCTTGATCATGAACGGAGCTCACAAGATCTAAACATGAAAGCACAAAGGAGGAGAACCAGCCATCTAGATACTACATGGACCCGTAGTCCAAAGATGAACTACTCACGCATCACACCGGAGGCTTGCATGGTGATGAAGAAGGCCTCCAGGGTGAGTTCCCCTCTCCGGCAGGGTGCCGGGAAGAGCTTCAGATCCCTCCCGATCTAGGGATGGAGATGATGACGACTACAGACTCTTCCGTGGATTTTTGATCGGGTACTTAGGGTTTTCGTCCCGAGGGCAATATATATGCGGAAGGAGATGCCAAGGGGGTGCTAGGGTCGGCGAGACCACCCCCTAGCACGGGCCAGGCCTGGCCACACGGCCAGGTGGTGTGGCCGGCCCCCAACCCTTCTCCGTCTCATATTCTGGCATCTGATGACTTCCGGAAAAATAAGCACTTTTGCTTTTGTCCCGTCCAATTCCGAGAATATTCATTTTCTGACTTTCCTGGAACCAAAAATAGTAGAAAACAGGCAGCTGGCACTGTGGCTCTTGTTAATAGGTTAGTCCAAGAAATCATATGAAAAGTACTCCAAAGTATGAACAAAACACAAGAAAGTGGATAAAACCAAGGATGGAACATCAAAAATTATAGATACATTTGCAATGTATCAGCCACCCCACAGGGAATGACACCAGGTCATGCCATGCTTCATAGGGCTTCTCCAGCTCGCTCCCCGTGGTACGAGGAGAACTATCGACCTTCATTTGCTCGAACCTCTTATCAACCACGTCTTGAAGCATGTCATGGTAGCCTTTTAGCATGCTCTGTTGTCGGTTTGAGTCGGCCGGACCAGCGGGTCTAGCCCAATGTCGAGCATGCGCACTTGTTCCTTCATGTTGGCGTCCGTGATTGGGTGGCGCACTTGTTAGAGCGCCAGCCTGCAGCTCCTCCTCTTGCGGGTTTGTCACCCTCGGTGGTATGCTTTGTGGCGGAACACCGTCGTCGTCGTTGTTGTTGTTCATCATGAGCTCGATGAATTGGTCGAGTTTTGATGTTATTTGGTCAAACTTTTGGCGATGCTCCTTCATCTCCTCTTCCAGGGCAGCTTCTCTCCCTCACCGCACTAGCTTCCGCAGTCGCAGAGCCATCGTTCTTTCCACCATCTACCGCCATGTGGGCCGGTGCGGTATGGAGGTCTTCAAGGCCGTCTTCTCAATCTGATAGGACTAAAGGGGCGAGCTCATGGTATGGAGGGGAGTATGGAAGTTTCTCCAATGAAGAGGTAGAAGACGAGTCAGAGAAGCTCTCTTCATTGTCACCGTGGTCGTCCATCCCTTCCTCTCCGGTTGACTCGTCGGTCACACTCGAAGTGCGACAGGCCTTAGCCGCGTCTTGGCCCCGGATCAACTTGCAACCTGCAATAACTCATCGGGATCTGGAAGTCTTGAGGTGATGTCGGTGTAGTGTCGTGGTGAAATGTCCGGGTGGTATCCTGAGTCTCCATCAGAAAGTGAGCCTTTCCCTGCCATGATGGGAAGGCATGGGGCAGTAGACCTTGCTCCCTCTTGAGTTGTAGAAGTGTCGGACTTGGCCTCCGCGTCTGTGCCCTTGAACCATGAACGTACATGGACGAGGCGTGGCAAGAAAGCTTTCTTGAAGTCGGCTTTGGGGTTTTGCACAATCTCCTCGTCTGAGGGATAGCCAAACTCATGGGTCACTTGAGGAGGTTTCCACCCGTGACTTGGCTCAAGCCTCGGGCGCACTGCAACGGTGTCGCACAAGGCAAGGTTCTTCTTCGTCGCTTCTTTTTCGCCTATAGCCTCCTTTTGGAGGGCTTCCTCCCTGATCTTCCCCACTCCTTGAGGAGAAGAAAGTGAAGGGTTCGCGGGAGGCATCTCGTCTTTTCCTGGGGCAACGGAGGTTGAAGCCCCAAGATACGCCTCGGGGTTAGGGGAAGTTGCGGCTGGAGTCTCCTCGACGCCCTCCATTGGCGTGGCTATCGGTGTTGGTGTCTTTTGCCTTCGAGGAGGCGAGGATGACGATGTGTCCATCACCTGTTCACCGTCTTGTTGAGGATTTGCTGAAGGAAGCGGTGGTGGAACCGCTTCACCCTTTTGTTCCATACCCCCTATGGGCTCCTTACGTGGTTTTGGAACAAGGCGGCTGCGCAGGTAATTGTACCGATCATGCCGCTCCAAGCTTGGAGAGATGCGGAAGCCGATCCTATCACTCTCTTGAACGACCGCACCATCGGGCCGTACCCGAACTTGGGTATGGCAGAGCACCAGGTCTTCTATCTCTTTGTACAGAACTTGACGATTCCTCCGGTGCCTCTCATGCTTGCGTTGATTCTCCGTGGGAACACACTGGGCTCTCGGGGGTGCTGATGGAATAGGTAGAAGAGGCGGGGCAGCTTGTCACTATGACATAGTAGGCGCATCCCTCAAAGGGTGCACCTGAAGTTGCTCTCCACGCCTATGAGAGGATGAAGTCCGCAGTGGAATGACAGCTCGTGGGGGATCCCTTGGTCTCCACTACTAAGTGGGACGGGGGTCCCTCTCATCATTTTGAAATCATGACCAACGGTTCCAACGTGGGGGCATGCTAGGATGCCCCCGCTAAGTGTGTCGGATGGGTGAAGGTTGGCGTCGGGGCGCCAATATGTGGAGCTCATGTTGAGGACGATGGCTAGGGGCTTAGTGTCTAATCCTGCCCCCAGCCTATGTCGATGATGAACTTGGCGCTCCTTGCTCATGGAGCCGCCTTTGGATGCTATTTATTTGATCCTGCAAGCGGAGAAACTCTTGTCGTAGATCTTCTCCGCGTGGCGCAGATGCCTCGTTCTGAAGAATGGTGAACCTGTTGTCGCTGGGGATGGGATGGTCGTTGACCACCGAAGTGTGGCAGCATGGTGCACACATGCTGCCTCGGGGATATTCGGGGTTGATGGAGAGCGTAGGGCCTGGCAAGACAGACTCCTTGCGGGAGTACCGTTTCCGAACTCCTTCATGATGGCTCTTCTCATCGCCAGCTTGACCTCCGATGGCTCAGTGCTCATGCATGTGAACACCTCGTCAGCGAGGTCCTTTGCGTCAAGGGACCAATCTTCCGCAAGCACCGCGCTCTTGGTGATGCGGGAGCTTAATTGCTTGTGGAGTGGTTGTACCTTGCGGTACTTCCTCCGGTAGTTCCTCAGTGGATGCGGGCTTTTCGACAAATGGGCGTTTGTCATGAGACTCCGCAGGTCGCTAGAGGCGGCTTCCAAGCCTCCCAGAAGCTGAACTCCGGTGCGCCCCATCGTTGGCGTCGGCTACTCTGTGCGTGAGGGCGGGGTTGGGGCGTGCAATGACGCCGGACCCGCCGGCTTGTAGGGGGCATTGGAAGAGAGGCGCTGGAGCGCCCCCACGTCCCCTGTGATGTCGTATCCTATTGACTCCTTCAATAGGGCGCGTGCCTCGAGCATCAACTCGCGTCGCTCCTTCTTCGTCATGACGGATGGCCGCCTTTGTGCCTTCTTGGATTGCACAGTTTGGAATTGCGCTGGCTCCTAGGCTTGGTGCATGAACATCTTGGTGCCGACCTCGACGACAACCATGGGAGGGAAGGATGATCCAAAATGGATCACCCAGGGCTCCATGTTGGCAGCGTGGGAGAGTCCTCCTGCATGAAGAGGATTCTTGATCAGCGGAGCTTCATGCCATTGGCTTGTCATGCAGGATGCTGTGTGGGTTGGGTGAACGGGCGAAGACGATTATGACGACCACAACGGAGCAAAAATGGGAGGAGAACCATGTCCCACCGGGCGTGCCAATTTGTTTGACACGAGAAAAACGTCTAGAGAGTAGAGGAGTGTTACTTTGGGGAAGAAGATAGTAGCGTGTTTTTCTCATGCACCGGGGTAAAGAAAAAGAAATGCGGGCATTCCAGTGTATCGTAGTACACAAGAAAAATATAGGGAAGTCGTATTTCATTAATATCTCTTGGAGAAACAACGTACAATATCCCAAGTACATGTGCTCTATGGCCTGCTTGCGTGGCCAACCTGACTATGGCGATTGCAATCTCCTGGTTCTCGGGGCCTCGGAAGCCGCCCGGTTAATTACTCCCGCGGGTTACGCTGCGGGACACCTCCGATTAAGCTGTGTGGTCGTCTTCATCGTCCTCGCTTCGCGTTCTCCATGCATGATGTAGTGGTGGTGTGTGTGGGGGCGGCGGCAGAGCCCGTGTCCTCGTCGGTACACGCGCCGCGAGTAGCGTGGCCTTTGCTCCAGCCACACCCGCCCTCTCCATCGTGCCTCGTCAGTCTTGACAGCGTCGATGTAGTTGGAGTTGAAGTGGCATGGGTTCGCTCAGCTAGGACTTCTCGAGGCCCAGCAGCCTCGTCGGGGTGCACCAGTGGTATGCCTCGCAGGAGCAAGTCGATGGACATCGGTGTCGGTGTCAAACCGACACACACGTCGGCGGCGCAGCAAGTGTGATCGAAGCCTCGTCTCGGCTCGATGCCGAATTCTCGGCAGTCGGCGTGACCAAGAGCGCCGTCTCACGGACCGATTGGGCGAGAAGTTGGAGGCACTGCCTAGTAAGTGGCGACGAAGAGTAGGACCGTCGACAAGTCGCATGGCTTGAGTGCGGAGACGACTTCGATGAAGCTCAAGAAGCACCCAACTGGTTTCTTATTGTCAGTGATTCCCGCTCGCAAAGGTGTGATTGCACCTAGCTAGCTAGACGGGATGTGCTTTCACGGTCAATGCATGTGTATTGCCATGCACGTACACACTAGCTAAGTGCGTGTGAGCTCGATGTAGACGCAGATGAACATGGCCGGATCGTCGCAGTTGCCAGCTCATCTGCGTGGCCACCGGAAGTGGGGATGGTGTGGCGGGCTACACACAGGCAACCCCGGCCGTCCCCCGGGACGTGCGACGTGGTCCTTAGGAGTGGAAGATGATGGCGGGCTACGCGTCGTTCACAAGAAGTGGAGAAGTTGCCGGGTCGCACGCCGGCAGTGCCCACGTGGCTACCGGATTCAGGTTCACAGGGATGAAGGTGGCGCTACTACATGCCAGCCGCCCCGACGCCATCGGGTTGTACTCTAGCTGCCCCGACACCATCGGCTATGACTTGCGGAGGCGAAGAGGACATGGGCTGTATAGCGGCGGCTTGCCGGAGTGGATATGGCGCCGGCTTGCACACCGGTAGCCCCGCCGTCGTCTTCACGCCATTGGCGAGGGTGGAGGTTAATCTGGGCTGCCTGGCCTGCGCCCCGAGGTCACCGTCTTGGGGGTCCTGGAGAGTGCGCCAGGCTGCACGCCGGCAGTCCCGATGTCACCGTCTTGGGGTTGTCCTGGAGAAGGCGTCGGACTGCATGTCGGCAGCCTCGACATCGCCGTCTTGGCGCCGCTGCATGTCGGCCGCCCCGACGTCGCCATATTGGGTGTCGTGGAAAAGGCGTCGGGCTGCACGCCGGCAGCCCCGACGTCGCCATCTTGGGTGTCGTGGAGAGGGCGCCGGGCTGCACACCCGCAGCCCCGACGTCGCCATCTTGGGTGTCGTGGAGAGGGCGCCAGGCTGCACGCCGGCAGCACCGTCGCCCTCCTCGGCTTGAGTCGTGGCTGGTGGCCGCGGAGATCGCGTCTGGCTGCATGCCGGAAGCCCCGAGACCGTCGCGACCGTCGTCTTGGTAGCCCTGGAGATGGCGTTGGGCTTCACGCCGGCAGCCGCGTGCCCTCGAAGCCGTCGTTCTTCAGCGGATGGCAACCGGGTTGCTCGACGGTGCCGCTCCGCAGGTCGGAAACCCGGACGTAGTCGTCGGCCCACACATGAGCGGCACCTGCGCCGTCTTCACGGTGGCGTGGAAGTTGGAGGCGGTCCGCTCCCCGGCAGCACGCCGACACCATCATCGTCCAAGTTTGAGGCAGGCAAGGCCTCCCGCTGGTTCTGGGAAGCACCTCGACGTTGGCGGGCTGCTCGCCGGAAACGCCTTGATGCCGTCGTCGTCGTCCACAGCATGACCTGCGGTTGTGGGCTGCGCGCCGGCAGCCCCGTCCATCACGCGTCTCTTCCCGCGGTAGTGAGCAAAACCTCGGCTCCCGGTGAGATGCATGTGTAGGAGTGTTGGGGAGAGAGAAAGAAAAAAATAGAGAGAGAGTCAACCTCTATGCTCACCGTCAGAAATCATCGGCTTCACCTCCACGGCGTCTCCTCCTTTCTACTGATCAATATGTGTATGTGTATGGTATTTTTGATTGGGATGCTAGCTTGTGTATGGAAATTTGTATATGGGTTCTGGTTGTGGAGTCGTCTAGGTGAATGGGATATTAGGTCGGTGGCTGGATGAGCGCGGTGGTCGCCTCCACCGGCTATGAGCGCTCTGCCTCCAGGTACAAAGTCCTGCCTCTCCAGGAGCGAGAGCGGTATAGCTTGGCGTCTTCCGCCGGGTCTCCTCCGGGTGTCTCCTTTTATAGGCAGCTAACGACGCCTGGTGGATAGCGACGGGGCGCCCGGTTCTCCCGAGTTTGTTTGCTCGGTATGCTTATCTTATCGTGCGCGCTCCAGTGAAACCGCGGCCGTTACAGTGTGCTTCAGGCTGGGATGATTATCTCATCGCCTGGATACGTGAATCGGTATCAGATAGTACAATACACACGTATATGCTGCCGGCCGGACAGCCATACTCTAGTTATACATCTTTGTATTTTGGCACACACGTGTACACATAAGCAAGAATTGCCCGATCAATCGAATAACCAGCCACATGTGTTCATGTACACGGCTTGCTTATTGCTCATACACCACATACTAGTATGTCAATTAACCAGCTCACCCACACATGGGAAAAACTAGTTAATCAACGAGACCAGTATGTATGCACATACCCGGGAACAGGTTGATCAAGGGCATGTATACCGAACCTCCGTTTCTCCCCCCTTTTTTATGTCGAGCAGTAATCTACTGCACTAGACTGGTACAAAATCACATCGAACATCACAAAGCTAAGTCGATAAAATAAATGAGGCAGTTGCAGCATGTGTTTATCATATATGATACATATGATTAAGTTTATGAGTAGTACCTTACTCGAACCATCTGAATAATATTAGCAGGCTTCCATACCTTAGTGATCAACAATTTACAAAAGATCACTCTCAATATAATGTAAAAGTATTCAGTTCAACCGAATGAGTTATTGAGATACTCCCAAGTGTTTTTAGATTAGCATATTCACTTGGGATTTAAAATCTCAAAAGCTTCTTTGTCATACTACAATATAGTAGTGTATGCATATTTGCTCTTTGCACAATCGCTCATTTTCTTATTTATATATGCTCACACTTTTGTTTAAGTGATGTGCAAAGGAGCTAGCCATACATTCCACTTCATGTAGGAATTCAAAGTTTAACGATCTCAATTACCAAATTCCAATTGTATATGAAGCAATCTTTATAGCTTGAATATTCTACCTCCTCTTGATCTCACTCTAATTTGATAACACTTTTAATTTTTCTATGTTCAAGGTTTCTTTTTCAACTTAACTGATTAGATAATTTTTTCTTTCCTTGTAAATCAAACCATGTACTTACAGCATATTGACCAAATTATCTTTGTATGTTCTATTAATACTAATGGTGTGGAAGACTCCTATTGCTATCATCAAGTGCAAGTAAAATTATACTCAAGCCATTCATATATCCAATAGGATAAGCACAAACTCAATATTGCTCCATGTATGATAATAAATTCGAAATTTCATAAAAGGGATCGACTATTCCTGAAGGGAATTCTAATGATGCAAACTTTATTTCTAATTTGACCTAATGAAAAACTAGAATAGTAATGTAAAACTTATAAGATAGATTACAAGGTCTTAAAGATCTCCCCAAACTTGGAATCAAGCCAGGCGGGATCAAATAATCCCTTGCGATTATTTGATACCATGATTATTGTAGATCATTGTGGTGCCATGACATGTAACACCACGGTGCGTAGCTTCTTGTTGGTATCCTCCAGAGCAGTGATGTGGCTGTAGCACCTGCGCAAATCAGATTGCAAAGTGTCCACTTTATCCGCGAGTTTAGTAAAATAGGAGAAGATCATCCTTCTTCTCTATCTCCTTGAGACGGTGACGGACTTCAACGCGATGGAGTAGCTCCTGCTTCTTATATATCTCCAGTGCTCGCACGCGGTCCTTGGTTCTAGGAACAACTTCTTCTTCCTCATCCATAATCGATGGTCGGGGAAGTAGAAACTCTTCCTCCACTCTTCTTGAGGCTTCACCCTCATGCGAGCACCAATGGTAGGCTTCACGAATGGCACCATCGCTCCCTTGCTAGCACATGCGCAAATATTACGTAATTCCTTACGCTTGTGTGGCCTGGGGTCCATGGCGATGAACTTGACCATCTCCACACGCCCTTTTCCATGCGGCTTGTGACCTTCTCTCTCTTCTTGAGCTCTCTTCATTGCCTTCCAGTTGATCTCTGAGGGATCATAGACATCACGACAGATGTAGATGTCACTCCAATCTTCATCGGGATCGTTGTTGTAGAAGCTTGGCTCGACGCACTCCTTGTACCCTGGGCTAAACCTCTCCACCTCCTCATTGTTGTCCTCCATGGATGGGCTGCGAGAGCGGTCCCTGGAAGGAGCAATGAGACCCAGGTGTTTTCCACGGCCTGAGACAGGATAGCGCATGGCTGGATTGGTTTCTGGAGATTATGATTAGAGATAAATACAATGGCAGTATATAAGGGGGGTCGGAGGTCGGTAAAAATTGCGAGAAACACCAAATTCACGCCCAAGAAAAGAATTTTAACGAAACAGGGAAAGAAAACACGGATTTGGAGAAGTCCTGCCACGTAACGACCAACTATACGGGCGGGACCCATATAGCTCTGGCTATATAGTTGGTTCCGGGCAGATATTTCCAAATATATCGAGTCCAGGTTGATTAAGTTGCCGACTTGGAACCGACAAAACTGGGGTGTTTTTAGATCAAAAATGAAAAAGGAATCGAAAATGTCTAGAGAGTTTAACGACCAACTATACGGCGGGAGGATTTTCTCTGGCCGTATAGTTGCGATCGTATAGTTCCCAGACATTGAAATCAATTTCGTGAAGCATGTACTGAAGGTTTAACAACCAACTATACAACAGGAGATTGTTCTCCAGCTATATAGTTGCGAGCGTATAGTTGGTCAAAACCTTCAGAAAAACACGGCGAATTCAAAGGCAAAAATTTCAGAAGTAAAATTTGTGAAAAGTAATCACTTATTTGGGTAAGAACACTTACCTTGCACTTACCGTTTTCTTATTCGGGGATGACAAGCTCCTCCAACAACAAAGACTTCTTCTCTTTTGGAGAAATTGACCTTAGTTCATTTAATAAGTCTCATAAACGAAAACCACCAGGACTAAAGTTCCTCTCAATAAGATTGGTGTCTTGCTCGGCAAATATGGACACTGCATCCAACATCTTTATTTCTTGCCTCTGCATAATCTACAACTCAAATTCTTGAAGTGAAAGGATCCAACTGATCAGTCTTGACTTGTGATTTTTCCATTCAAGGAGTTCTTTTAAACCATCACGATCCGTATGCACTCTTACTTTTGCATCAACTATATAGGAATGAAATTTATCGAAGAGAAAAATACAGCAAAAAGTTCCCTTTCTTCCTTAGGATAATTATTTTGAGCACTATTAAGAGTTCTACTAGCATGATGTATAATATTAAAACTGCGACCTATATGTTGTCCCAGAGTTACTCCTACAACATCATTACTAGCTTCACATATTAAGTCAAAAGTCATATCCCAGATAAGTGGTTTAATGATAGGAGTATGGGATAAAGCATATTGAAGTTTATCAAAGGCCACAAGACATTTATCATCAAAATTAAATCTTACTCCCTTTTGTAGAAGGTTAGTCAAAGGTTTAGATATTCCAGAGAAATTCCTAATGAATCTTCTATAAAAACCCACATGACCCAGGAAACTTCTTATACCTTTTATATTCCTAGGTTGTGGCATTCTCTCTATGGCCTCAACCTTAGCTCTATCCACTTCAATTCCCTTACCTGATACCTTATGTCCAAGGACTATATCTTTTTTGACCATAAAATAGCACTTCTCCCAGTTTAGAACAAGATTGGTTTCTTCACAATGTTGCAAAACTCTTTTGAGATTATCTAAGCAACTAGTAAACAAAGTTCCATAGACATAAAAGTCATCCATAAAATACTTCCATTATCAGTTCTATAAAATCCTCAAAAATAGCAGTCATGCATCTTTGCAAAGTAGCTGGAGCATTACATAAATCAAAGGCATACGACGGTAAGCATGTAATCCATAAGGACTAATGAAAGTTGTTTTAAGTTGGTCATTAGGATGGACATCTATTTGCGAAAAACCAAAGTCTACGTCCAAGTAGCAAAATGAGTGTGGTTTGCTAACCTCTCTAAAGCTTGATCTATGAATAGTAAAGGATAGTGATCTTTCCTAGTTTCTTTATTCAATTTCCTAAAATCTATACACATCCTATGTCCAACAATAGTTCTAGTTGGTATCAATTCATTGTTTTCATTAGGAACAACAGTAAAACCGCCCTTCTTAGGGACACAATGAACATGACTAACCCATTCACTTTGTTTTACGGGATAGATTATACCTGTGTCTAATAGGCGTACTATTTCTTTTCTTACCACTTCCTTCATTTCGGGCTTCAGTTGTCTATTAAATTCCACAACTAGTTTAACACCTTCCTCCATGAATATTCGATGGACGGTTATCATGGGACTAATGCCCTTCACATCATCCATTGAGTACCCAAAGTCCTTGCGATGCTCCTTAAGTATTTTCATGAGTTCTTCTTCATCTCCTGAAAGTTTAGCACTAATAATAACAGGAAATTTATTTGTATCATTTAAAAATCAGTATTTAAGATTATCTGGTAGAGTCTTCAATTCTGGGGGTGGTAGTTCCTCGTCCCCTCTCTTTTCTGGCTCTTTGAAAGCCTCATTAGTTGGAGGCCCTATAATGGGAAGTGAATCAAAATCACCTTGTAGTTCTTCTAGGGACTTGTCCTCCATAACTATTTATTCGTAATTTGAGTCTTCATTTATTTCTTCTTCTTGGTCACTAAAGAAGGGAGATGCCATTTCCTCAATAGTTTTGTCTTTCTCTTCTTCTTGTATTTGTGGAGGTCTGTCTTTAAATTTGGAAAAGTGGAATTCTTTTTCCGCTTCCCCAAGTTTAAGAGACACAATCTCCTTTTTGAAATCCACGTTGGCACCTACATCACTCAAAAAGTTTCTTCCAAATATAATTTGGCAAAGAGTGTTAGCTAGGATATCAACAATTACAAAATCGATAGGAAAGTTTTTATTGCCAATTGTGATAGTTGCATCTTCAACTACTCCCATTGGAATTCTAAGAGTTTTATTGGCTAACATGATTGTCATATCAGTATTTTCAATTGTAGCCGGTTCTATTTCTTCTTTTATTTCTAAATAAAAATCATAAGATATAACATTAACTTCGGTGCCAAGATCGCAGAAACCATAATGCGAGGTTTCCTTAAATATGCAGGGAAGAATAGGCTTACCCACATCTTTTACCTTTGTTTTACCTTCAACCAATACGGAAGTCTGTTTATCAAGTTCAACTATGTTACAATGTGCATACATAGCCATAATTGCTTCCTTGGTTACCTCTTCATCTTTGGTTTCTTTTAGATGTTCCTCAACTTCTGGCATACTTTCCTCTTCCTTCTTCTCCTATACTGCTTTGGCATATTCATATTCAAAAAAATGCTTCTATGTAGTGTTAGGGAAAGGTACATCATATATTGGTTCTAGGGAGGCCAGTGTTGCTTTAACTTCTCTTTTCTTCTTAGGTTCAGGTGGTGGATCATACTTGACCAAACCCTCTTTTGGAGCTTTGATGTGTTCTGTAAAATCTTTAACAACATGCAACACAAGATCTGGATCCAAATAAAGTTCTTTAGATAATTCATTAACATGGCCCTTTTTCTTATAGTCATGAATACAATCATAATATATTTATAGGCCTCCTTCGCTTCCTAGACCAAAATTCCATGAAAATCTATGATCACGAATTTTATTAAGTAAAGCCCAAGCTTTAGTTATAGGAAGATTCATAAAAGCTCCTCTCGTGAAAGATTCTAGTTCAATTTTATTAGGTTCAATTAAACCGCCATAAAAGATATGCAATAAATAACATTCAGGCAAATCATGTGAGGACATTTATTAAGTTAGTCTTTAAATCTGATATAAGCTCTTACTAGTCCTTCATTAGGATGGTTCCTCCAAGTCACTATAAGACGCCTGATTCCAAAAGATTTTGATCATGGATAATATTTTTCTAGAAACTCACATGCTAAATTATCCCAAGTAGTAGTGGCTTGTAGGGGTAGAGATCTATACCATGAGCGAGTTGTACTAGTCAAAGTCTGACTAAAAAGTTTAACCCTTACCTCATTAGCAATATATCCCGGTAATTGGAAAGTGCCACATATATCTTTGAAACATGCAATATGCTCATATGGATTAGGATCTTCTTCATCTTCAGTAAATTGCTTCTTGTGTAGAATACCAAGTAATAGAGGATTTATTTCAAACCCCCTTGTCTTCTCGTTGGAGTTGTCTCTTTTATTAATATCACAGGGCTTCCCAAAGTGGCTGAGTGAGTTAGCACTAGTCATATGCTCAAACTCCATCATGTTAGTTGAAACCTGGAACTATAAACAAAACATAGCAAGACAAAAATAAGTACGCAAAAACTAAAACACCTACAGTGCTTAGCTCCCCGGCAACGGTGCAAAATAGCTTGATGACTACAAGTGCACAGATCGTTTGTAGCTAGTTTCGAAATAAAGATATCGATCCCATAGGAAGCTGGAGTCTGAAGTCTAATAACTCTTGAATTAAATACTGAAATAGAAATGCTAAATAAAGTTCTAAGTAACAAGATAAAATGCGAGTATTGTGTAAAAAGGTGTTTTGGGGTTTTTGGTATAAGAGAATAATAAGTAAAATAGAACAACTGAACACAGGAAGTAAGTATTGTGTATGTAATAGAGCTTGGAACTGCAATAGGGAAAATGCATTCTCAGGGAGTAGCGGATACGCCTCTAGCATTATAAATAGCTAAGGTGAAGATTATTATCATGAACATTCTCAACTATGTATGTGTGGGAGGAACTCCGTATTTGAACAAATAGGTAGCAACTACTACTCACATCATCCTTATAACCATAGCAGACATCAATCGACATGAATTGAATTACTGTGCTATTAAGGGACTTAATCCCGTAGGATGTATCCCACGACATGGATAGTGTTCCCGAAGTTTCCTCGGTTCCCAAGTTAATATGTAAGGGGTGCCAACAGCTTTATAGTCACTGTAAGTGCTAATACACCCATGTTTACCAACAAGTAGTTCCCTCCATCAAGTCCCCATAAGAGGCAAATATTGAGAGGCCGACTTCTCCCAACATCAAGATGAACACAATCTAACACATGGTCACAACGATGAATATCATAATAAACTTTATCTTATTTCAATCTCATACTAGGATTCCTCCATCTCCCCAAGAACTAATGATCTACTCAGACATGGAGGAAATCAACATCATGGCAATAACAATGGAATCTATCATAGATGAATAGTACTTGTATAAATCAACAACAAGTACGGAAATTACAACAAGATCTAGACAAGATGTATATGGGATGGATAGAGATGGTGGTGATGCATCGGTTGATGATGAAGATCGATGCCTTAGCCTTCCGGATCTGTGCAGGGCGAAGATGGACCCCTAGTGGACGAGTTCCCACTCTAGATGCCTTCCAGAGGTGATGTTTCAGCAATTTCTGGTTGTTCTATATGTCGTCTCCTTGATCCAGGTGCATGGGGTGAAACTATTTGAGGAGGCGGTGGCAGCGCTAACTACACGGCGGACACTATACGGCCGGAAAATTAATTCCCACCATATAGTTGGTCTTTAAACCCTCTGTATGCCTCGATCGCTTTAGGTTTTCTTCTAGTATTATTGATATTTCCCGAATAAGCGATTTACGCTGTTTTTGACTCTTTTTCTCCCCAATACAACTGCTCCAAGAATTGTGTCCATTTTATCCATCATATGTCCTGATCCTAGTGAAAATAGACATAAAATGTGCACGCGAACACCATAAAATACCAAGATCCTACAACTATAATGAAAAATAATAATATAAAACATGATGCAAATATGCACTCATCACCCTCCATGGTAGTATAAAACATTTTTTTAGATAGAGGAAATTTCACGATCCACCATCTATTCATCGCACTTTTGCACAAAACACTTTGTGGACGTCATTTTTGCACATTTGAATAGTTTTTGGCCTAATATGCACAAATTTGGCTAGTTAGTCCTGTAATGACCGATTTAACCTTATTGGTAGCAATACTGACAAGTGTTCCCCGAATGTCATTGCTCCCGTTCACACACAAAGATTTGAATGATGCTATAAACTGAATACTAATGATATTTAAAACCCACAATACTTTTTGGATGCATGTAGCTAGGATGTAAGAGACTTATTTCATATGAAACGTCAATGTTTACACAAAGGTACAAACATACCAGTCCATCACACATTGAATTTTTTAAGGCTTTATTTGGTCGTAATAAACTTGTTTTTGAACATAACTTGTTTATGCATAAGATTTGACGTTTCACTCACATATCCAAATATCCATCAAAGAGTTTCTTTTAAAGTGTCGGACAAACAATATATGTTTGTTTATTACACCTCACACAAAAAACACCCCGATGTATCATAAACTTTAAGCAAATAATTATTTTCCCGGGATTTATTTTCCTAAGAGCAAGCACAGTGAATATGCCTCGGAATGCCATAAGCGCAGTTTATAGACAAAGTTTGTACATGTTTCACTTAAAATTATGAAATTTTTTGAGTTCTCAATGTTTCCTAGCAAACATCACATTCTTAAACTAATTTAAGATGATTTATCAATGTTAGACAAAATTTCAACTATGAGTAAGTAGTAGATTGTTCTTAAAGTTATACAAGTATCTTTTGAAGGTACCCACACACAGACTGCCAATATATTGGAAACCAATGAATTTGTTGAATTCAACTTCTTGCTAAGATTTTGCATGTACAAAATTTTACTTTTATTCGAAAACAATAAAAAAAACATTGCACGATGACCTCTGACTTGTACTACTTGCTGTGAAAAATGATTATTATCAAGAGAGTTTGCATATAAAAACAAACTAATTGAAAATATGGCCTACCATGTATGAGCATATCCTTAGGCTTCAGGATGAAAAACAAGCTAAATGGCCTTATATATGTACAAAATACTTTATGATAAAGTTCCCATATTTAGTAGATGATTGCATCTTGGCATGGTGAATAATAATGCTACCAGTACTGGGAGTTTCCAAAATTTAGGAATAAAAAATCATTTTCAAATTTGAACTACAGGCAAACATGATAGGATGCTCTTAAAAAGTTACAAACATCCTTTGAGTCTTTATGGTACCAAGGCGGTCAATACTTCAAAAACCAATGAGAGTTCTATAGGATTTAAATTCTTGCGACGAATATGCATGTTGACAATTTGATCCTCACTAGCAATGAACAAAAATAATGAAAACCCTAAAAATGAAGCCTTCTTCATGGCGTCCTCTTGCGTGTACTACTATTTGCACTGAAAAATAATTAATAACCATGAGTCATCATAAATTACAAAAAAATAGTTACACAATATATATATATAGCCCATGGTGTATGAACACTCTTGGGTTTCAAGCCGAATGACAAAGGTAACAACCATATGCACATCATATTGTATTGTAATATTCCCATATTTGGTAGATGTGTGCATTTTGGCAAGGTGAAAAATGGTGGCAACCACAGTTTCCAACTTATAGGAACAATAAATCTGAAAGTGACAAGTTTTTTCTGTAAGAAAGTACGAAGAAAAATGGTTTAGAGTACCACAACAACAACCCTAGTTTTCAGACAAAGCGTGGACCTTAATACACTTACTATTGATTACCAATTTTTCTGAGTTCTCAAGCTTCCCAGCCAATTGTTTTCCTTGCTTAATTTTATGGGTTCTTCATGCTAAATGTATGGACATCGATGTAATTTTACCTTTTTAGGTCCTTGATGTAAAATAGACTTCCACCATCCATGTAAAATTCGAACCTAGAAGCAAGTGGTAAAATTTAAATATATTTAAGATTATTAGTTGTCAATGAGTATGAACATTCTTGGAGTTTCAAGCCGAACGACCAAGGTCATGGCCATATCAACATCACACTTTATGCTGATGATGATCCCAAATCATAGAATTTGCGTGCCACCAAATTTGGCCATATAATTTGAAAACAAACGAACATGAAGTAGCGGTATGAAGAGTATGGCTCGATCAGGCGCTCTCACAAGAATGAGCCAGACCCGACTGTTTTATTTCTTTGCTTAATTTTGGAGTACTTCATGCTAAATGTAAGGATCTCGATCTAATTTCCCCTTTTAAGGCCCTTGATGTAAATTGTACTCCCACCGTCCGTGTAAAATTCGAATATAAAATCAAGTGGTAAAATTTAAACGTATTTAAGCTTATTAGATGTCAATGAATATGAACATTCTTGCATTTCAAGCTGAATGACCAGGGTCATGTACATATCTACATCATACTTTATGATGATGATTCATGACCCCATATCGAAGAATTTGCATGCCGCCAAATTTGCCATATTTGGAAAACAAACAAAGAGGGAGTAGTATGAAGAGTATGGCTCGATCAACTTTTCTATCGAGAAGGAGCAAAAGATGACTGTTTTCCCTTCTTAATTTTAGGGTGCTTCTTGCTAAATGTATGGACCTCCATGTAATTTTACCTTTTTTAGGTCCTTGATGTAAAATGTACTCCCACCGTCAGTACGTGTAAATTTCAAACCTAAAAGTATTTGGTAAAATTTAAACGTATTTAAGATTATTAGTTGTTGATGAGTATGAACATTCTTGGATTTCAAGACGAACGACCAAGGTCATGGCCATATCTACATCATACTGTATGCTAATGATTCATGATCCCACATCCAAGAATTTTCATGTTGCCAAATTTGGCCCTATTTTAAAAACAAAAGAAGAGGAAGTAGTATGAAGAGTATGACTCGATCAGCTTTTCTCTCAAGAAGGAGCAAAACATGATTGTTTTCACTGCTTAATTTTAGAGTGCTTCGTGCTAAATGTATGGACCTCGATGTAATTTTATCTTTTTCAGGTCCTTGATGTAAAATGTATTCTCACTGTCCGTACGTGTAAATTCGAACCTAAAAGCAAGTGGTAAAATTTAAACGTATTTAAGATTATTAGTAGTCGATGAGTATGAACATTCTTGGATTTCAAGACTAAAGACCAAGGTCATGGCCATATCTAAATGATACTTTATGTTGATGATTCATATGATCCCATATTCAAGAATTTGCATGCCGCCAAATTTGGCCATATTTTTAGAAGAAACGTAGAGGAAGTAGTATGAAGATTATGGCTCGATAAGCTTTTCTCTCGAGAAGGAGCAAAACATGATTGTTTTCCCTACTTAATTTTATGGTTCTTCGTGCTAAATGTATGGACCTCGATGTAATTTTACCTTTTTAGGTCCTTGACATAAAATGTACTCCCACTGACCATACGTGTAAAATTCGAACCTAAAAGCAAGTGGTAACATTTAAATGTATTTAAGATTATTAGTTGTCGATGAGTATGAACATTCTAGGATTTTCAAGCCGAACGACCAAGGTCATGGCCATATCTACATCATACTCTATGCTGATGATGATCTCATATCCAGGAATTTTCATGCCACCAAATTTAGCCATATATTTTGAAAACAAACAAAGAGAAAGTAGTATGAAGAGTATGGCTCGATCAGCTTCTCTCTCGAGAAGGAGCCAAACATGACTATTTTTCTTGCTTAATTTTAGGTTGCTTCATGCTAAATGTATGGACCTCAATGTAATTTTACCTTTTTTTAGGTCCTTGATGTAAAATGAACTCCCACCGTACGTATGTGTAAAATTTTAAGATAAAAACAAGTGGTAAAATTTAAACGTATTTAATCTTAGTTGTGAATGAGCACAAACAATCTTGGATTTCAAACCGAACGACCAAGGTCATGGCCATATCTACATCATATTTTATATCGATGATTCATGATCTCATATCAAAGAATTTGCATGCCGCCAAATTGGGCCATATTTTGAAACCAAACAAAGAGGAAGTAGTATGAAGAGTGTCAACACCCGGATTTTTAATCCCAGATGCCTATTATGCCATACATCGCAATCCCAGGATTACCATTTTTGCGAGATATAACAGATTGGATATCATAGTACATCATCCATTATAAACCATAATAAGGTCTTACACAAATAAAGGATCTCATGATCTAGTCTTAATACAAACAAGCAGCAGAATAATAAGCGTAGTAGTGGGATCCATCTTCAGTGTCACAGGCAATGCTGACGATGGGAGATGATCCTAGTTGTCGTAGTCGTCCTGCTATCCATCTTCCTGATAGTCCTCCTCATAGTCTGGCCACGGGAATAGCCAGGGACAAAGCCATGAGTACTCTTTAAGTACTCGCAAACTATCACTAACAAGTAAGATAGTTCTAGTTGGAATCCTAAGCTCTAAGTTTATTTGCAAAAACCCAGATTTATCTAAATTGAGTTTAGAAGTAAAGAAAACTAAGTAAATATTCTAAATCACTTTAAGTTGGGAACCTAGTTTTCATATTCACAACCCTGTTGTGGTCAAGTCAAAATTATAGTTCACTTCACAAGTCATTTTGAAAACATCTGACGACCGAACAGTATGGCCACTCCAACTGTCCATGACCGCGGACGCGGCTATTCGAATAGTTTGACACTCTGTAGAGGTGTTACACTTTCACCATAAAATTTGATACATCCGTCAGGGATAACCCTGAATCATCATACTTAGTATGCGGATAATCAATCATAACCTTTCAATTACACACTCTAGTATAGGCACCTCCCCTATGAGCTTGGCCTCCCAACCATGGCCATCTGCCATCCTGGGCACTACATAGGTGGACATCATCAAGAGGTAGCCTCAGCTCAAACCTCTTTCGCGAGGGAACCCATACTAATGCATATAAACTTCCGGCTAAGCCTTACCCAATTTAGGTATTGTGGTTGTACGGTAAAATTGGAATGGTATCGCATCCGAACCCAACCATCAGTTTTTATAAAGGGATAACGCTCATGCCTCAACATTTTCATCATCAAATCCATTTGTGTCTCTCAACACATGTCAAAACATTTCAATAGAATGACTCATCATTCCAAGGTTTTCATAATCATTTTCACCAAGTATTCCCATCTAAAAGTGATCAAGTTTTATGCTTTAGCACTAGCCACTAAGTTAAGAGTGTTCACTAATGAGGGATGCTAATCTCTATCTCATACCATAGAATGACATCTAGTATAGGCCTAGTTTTATAATCTTTATGCTATCTATACTACTTTCCCAAAATCCTCACAAAAAATTAACTAAAAGTAAAGAACTTTGGTAAAGTAAAGAGTAAAGCTTGCAAGTAAAACTTAGGATGTGTATAAATCAAAGGTATATAACCAAAGCATGCCTAATGCATCTTGCTTGAGTTAAGAAACTTGCAAGTGTTAGCTTGCAAGGTCTAGCTTTCTAGTAATGATGGCTTGTCTTGATTGGTGCAATGATTGAAGTTTTCCTCCTCTTCTTCTGGGTAGAACTCCTCCTCCTCGTATCCTTTGTCAGTACTATTGTCTATAAATAAATACGGGATACACAATCACCAAACAATACTTAACTAATTCTATTTAGCACACTAAGGCTCACACTTGATGATCTAGCATCATCACAATCATCACATGAATTAAAGAACTAGTTTTATTTAGTTTATTTGAGAAAAGTAATTTCCACTCATTGAAATTAATTAAAGATTTAATATTCTCCAATAAAATATGGGATCATGTGGACACATGTCATCACCACATATTCTAATAAATGGGAATGTGATTTAAAGTGGTGGTCGCATTTTATAAAGTGTAAGATTATTATTTAATAGATTTAAAGTGACTAGAAATGCCCTAATAGCATTCTTTTGGTACTAGTCCAATGTCACTACATGCAAACCTAGATATTTTTACATATTCAGATAGATATTGTCAAATGTGATTTTTGAGAGTTGGAATCAACTCAAAAGCTATTATGGTTGATTTTTGAAAAATGTTTGAAGTTGAAAAAGCCTCTGTCTTGTTATTTTTACTAAAGATTATCTCTAACTCCAAATGATTTAAATCCAACGGGCTTGGATAGATAATTTAATTATCTTTATGGCAAAATTTGAATCATGCAATTTGGTTTAGTTCAACTCTCCGAATTGATTTTTGAACATGTGAACAAAATAGGGTTTTAGCTAAAAAGGAAAAACCCATATTTAAATTTCCAGGCCTGAGCGGGAAAGCTAAATGGGCCGGCCCAGCTACACTGGACAGCACAACGGGCTGCTGACAGATGGGGTTCACCAGTCAGCGAATGTTTTAACGCGAAACGATATCTTTCAACCAGAGCCCTACGATCTAAATCTAATCCAACGGTCATGGTTCATCATCGACGACGAACAGCTCCGGCGAGGAATCAACCCTAACGCAGCAGTGGGGGTCTTGCGGGGCTCAACTGGGCTCCATCTAGGGTCGGCGACATGGGCAAATGACGTGGTAGACGACGGCGAGGCGAGGCGCGGTCACGACAGGGATCAGCATGGTCAGAATCAACGGCGCCCTTCTCCTCCAGTAGCAGCGGGCTCCGGTGAAATTCTAGCGCGGTGGTGCTCGCCTTGCTTCGGGGAGAAGTGTGGGAGGCTCAGAGAGGAGTGGGGAGTGGACTGGTGTGGAGAATGGAGGCGGGGGTGGCCTCCTTTTATAGCGCGGCGAGGGGACTGAGCGGTGCGGCGTGAGCTCGACGGTGGCGTCCTTATAGGTGGCTATCAGCATGGGCGAGGGCGTAGGACGGTGCGGTGCTCCCAAGCGGTTCTCACGGACTTAATGGCAAGGCGTGGGGCAGCGTGGTTCGGCCGGGAGCGAGCGGCACTCCACGCAGAGGCAGAGGTGTTTGCGGCGGCGTGCGGCAGATGCGGGTCGCGCGGAGGTGAATGAGGGTGTCTGCAAGGGTGAGGTGATCATGGCGGGCTAGTGCACGCAAGGCGGGGGCAAGGTGCGAGTTGGTCGGGCGCGGCGCACTGGCACGCTCTCGGCATGGCGCACAGAGGTTTGGGCGCGACGAGCTAGGGTGGTCCAGGGCTTGGCTTTGATCGTGGGGTGGACAGGGGGTGGCTGTAGGCTACGGAACACCTCCTGGACATCCTGGATAGGGGCGGGGCGGTCTGCTGCGAGCTAGCCGTGGTCGGCCGGCGATGACCAAACTCGGGCAGCGCTCCACTGTACAAACCGTGAAGGAGGAGCTAGTCTGGGGCTGGGTTAGACTTAGGGGAGACAGAGGAGTAAAGAGGGGACCAAATGGTCGACTATTACTGTGCACAACAGTGAAGTTAGGCAGTAGGTTTATCTGTGCAGACAGGGTGTTTGTGTTAATGGCCGCATGAAACAAAGTTTGGAAATTTTGATTCAAAATTTTTGAGTGATCTTTAATTAAGCTTGAGAGTCTATGTTTGTTTGGAGAGGTCAAGGGGAAATGATTTGGTAGATTTTTGAAAAAGTGGGATCTTAACATATGAATTAGATTCAATTTTTAACTATCCATTAAATTTATTTGAAAGATGTTTTTGTATGTTTGTAAGTGGTCCTTCATACACTTTTACTTGGTCTAGTAAGGGGTGAAAAGTAATAGAAATGTTTCTGTTAGAAATCTTCTTCTAGGAACACCTAAAGTGGCCTAGTGGTTTACTTTTGTCAAAATGACTATTTGCTTTATTTATACATATTTGATTTCTTTCTCTTTTGATTTTGTTTGTAAATGGTCTAGATGATGTAGTATTCATCTTCAAACCATTTCACGTCATTTAGAACAATCAAGCATGGCATAAAGACTCAATTCTACACTAATGCAAACACACATGCATTCATATTCTTTTTCTTAATAAAAGTTTTTGTTAACCCTAAATTGGGTGATTAGAACTTGATAATCTTGATTATAAGATTTGGGGTGTTACAAACCTTCCCTCCTTAAACAAAATCTCGTCCTGAGATTTAAGAAAAACTAGGAACTAAAGGGATCTGGAAACATAGTCCTTATGTAATCTTCTCGCTCCCAAGTAGCTTCTTCTTCGGTATGGTTGCTCCATTGGATATTGAGAAACTTGATACTCCGGGTCCTAGTGGTTCTGAAGGCTTGTTCCAAAATACGAATGCGCACTTCTCGATATGTCAGATCCTTGTTGATATCAATGGCTCGGTTATCGATGTTCTTGAACACTTCGGTCTTCTCCGGAACTTCTAAGCATTTGCGAAGTAATGAGATATGGAACATATCATGGATGGCTGACATCTCCTCTGGCAGTTCTAGTTGATATGATACTTCTCCTCGGCGATTCAAAATCTTGAAGGGTCCAATATATCTGGGGGCTAACTTTCCTTTTAGCTGAAAACGCTGCATTCCTTTCAAGGGCGACACTTTGAGATACACAAAATCTCCGACATTGAAGGTCAGATCTCTACGTCTCTTGTCAGCATAACTCTTCTGTCTGGATTGGGCGGTCTTGAGGTGCTCACGGACTTTGTGAACCTTCTCTTTGGCTTCTCGTAGGATGTCGGGTCCGAAAATCTGACTCTCTCCTACTTGCAATCAAATGGGGTCATTTGCAAACTGTCTTGATAACTGTTGTTCTATGCGAATTCTGCGAAAGGCAGGCAGTCTTCCCATTTTGATCCATACTCTAGAACACAAGCTCTCAACATATCTTCTAAGATTTGATTGACTCTTTCAGTCTGTCCATCGGTTTACGGGTGATAAGCTGTACTAAAATTCAATTTGGTTTCTATTCCTTCTTGGACTTTCTGCCAAAATCTCGAGGTAAATTGGGTTCCTCGATCTGATACGATGGTCTTAGGGGTTCCATGCAAACTGACAATTCTAGCAATGTACAACTCTTCTAGCTTTGAACTCTGGTAGGTTGTCTTGACAGGTATAAAATGGGCCACCTTGGACAGTCTATCAACTATGACCCAAATAGAGTCATTTCCCCTACTAGAAGTAGGCAAACCGGTGATAAAGTCCATTCCGACGGAATCCCATTTCCATTCTAGAATCTGCAATGGTTGCAAAAGTCCTGCGGGCCTCTAATGTTCCGCTTTGACTCACTGACAGATATCACACTTAGCTATGTAGCTTCCGATATCTCTCTTCATCTGGTGCCACCAAAATTTCTCCTTCAAATCCTGATACATCTTCGTTCCTTTGGGGTGGATAGAATAAAGAGTACCATGAGCTTCCTGCATGATAACTTGCTTCAGCTCCGAATCTGCTGGCACATAGATATGTCCTTTGTACCACATAAATCCTTCTTCATCTTCGGTGACTCCAGGTACCTTTCATGTACCAATACGACGTTTTATTCCGTCGATACTTGCATTTCCTTTCTGGGCTTCCTTGATTTGGCGAATCAAAGTGGGTTGAAGTTCAATGCTAGCTAAAAAGCCTTTGCTAAGAAGCTCCATTCTAAACTGCTCCAACTCTTCATGCAAACTTGGTTGGGCTTCTTTGATCATGGTGTTTAGCCTACACGGCAATCTGCTAAGAGCATCCGCTACCACATTGGCTTTGCCGGGGTGATAGTGAATGTCAAGGTCATAATCCATGATTAACTCTATCCATCTCCTTTGCCTCATATTCAGCTCCTTATGAGTGAAAATATACTTCAGGCTCTTGTGATCTGAATAAATCTCACAACGGTTACCCATAAGGTAATGACGCCATGTCTTCAAGGCTAAAACTACAGCTGCTAATTCAAGATCATGTGTAGGGTAGTTCTGCTCATGCTGCTTCAGTTGTCTTGAAAAATATTCTATGACTTTTCCTTCTTGCATCAACACACATCCGAGACCAATATTTGATGCATCACAATACACATCAAAAGGCTTCTTGATATCTGGCATAATCAAGATTGGGGTAAAATCAATCTCTTCTTGTGCTCTTGAAAACTTGCTTCACATTTGTCGGTCCATTCAAACTTCTTGTCTTTCTTCAACAATTGGGTCATTGGTCTTGCGATGCTCGAAAATCCTTCAACGAACTTGCAGTACTATCCCGCTAATCCGAGAAATGCATGGACATGGGTTTGAGTGGTTGCGGCTTCCATTCTTCAACATCTTTGATCTTGGCGGGATCGACAACGAGTCCTCCTGCCGACACAATATGTTTGAGGAATCCTACTTCTTTCATCCAGAACTCACATTTGCTAAACTTGGCATACAACTGATGCTCTCCAAGGGTTTCAAGGATGGTTCTTAGGTGTTGCTCATGGTCTTCTTCTGAATTGGAATAGATTAGAATATCGTCGATAAAAACTGATGACCCACAAGTATAGGGGGTGTATCGCAGTATTTTCGATAAGTAAGAGTGTCGAACCCAACGAGGAGCAGAAGGTGCTGGCGAGTGGCTAGGAGCTAGAATTCTCTCTAAATACTTAGCAAACAGATTTTTATGGGTTTTTGATAATGCAGGTAAATAAAGTACGAGTAAATAAAAGACAAAAAGAATAAATACAGCAAGTGGCCCAATCCTTTCTTTAGCAAAGGACAAGCCGGTTGTATTACTTAAGATGACCAAACGTTCTCGAGGACACATGGGAATATCGTCAAGTGCTTTCGCTTCATATAGTTGATTAATCTTATTTAGTTTGCTAAGTGTTGTGTGGGTGAACCTGTGCTAATGTACCGACCTTCCTAGGACTAATACATACTTGTGATTATACCCCTTGCAAGCATCCGCAAGTACAAGAAAGTAGTTAAGGTAGAAACCTAACCACATCTTTAAACTCTAAGATCGTGACGTCCCTTGTGCAAAGGTTTCCTAACAGGGGTTCAGCTTTCTGTCACTCCAGCAACCCCTACGATTAGTAGACAAATACACAATGCATTCCCCTAGGCCCATATAGGTGAAGTGTAATGTAGTCGACGTTCACATGACACCACTAGAAGAAATACACCACAACTTAAATATCAAACCATTGAATCTTTCTCAACACAATTCCATTACTAACAACATAACTTCTCCCATGTCCTCAAGAATAAAACGAACTACTCACAAGACATCATATGGACCATGATCAGAGATGATATAATGATATGTTTAACATAAACGATAATTCAACGGTTCACTCAATAGCATCAACTACAAGGAGTAATTAACATCGGGAATGTTTCCCCTAAGAACTATGCAAGATTCAACCCAATTGTTACAGCGGTATGAAGTGGTGATGATGGTGCTGGTGGAGATGATGGTGATGATGATGATGATCCCGATGAAGTCCATCTTGATGGTGGTGTTGATGGCGATGATCTCCCCTCTCTGGGAAGGAATTCCCCTAGTAGAATTTTGTCTGTCAGAGAGATTTTTCTCTCTCGGTGTTTTCTGCCTCGCAGAGGCGGCGGAATCTTTCTGTGGTTGCTCCCTGATGTCTACGCACTTCTATTCTTGTAGACAGTTGTTGGGCCTCCAAGTGCAGAGGTTTGTAGAACAGTAGCAAGTTTTCACTTAAGTGGATCACCCAAGGTTTATCGAACTCAGGGAGGAAGTGGTCAAAGGTATCCCCTCTCAAGCAACCCTGCAATCAAGATACAAGAAGTCTCTTGTGTCCCCAACACACCCAATACACTTGTCAGGTGTATAGGTGCACTAGTTCAGCGAAGAGATAGTGAAATACAAGTGGTATAGATAATTATAAGTGGTAACGGTGATAGAAAATAGCTTGATGGCGTGGAAAAGACTAAAGTAAAACTGAAATAAAGACAGAAGCAAGCAAACATGTAATAGATCTAGTTGCAAATGGTGTTTCAATTCTTAGAAACAAGGCCTAGAGATCATACTTTCACTAGTGAACACTCTCATATAAATATTATCTTTATGATACTACTCTGAACTACTCTCCGGTTGGACACTCTAATCCATGGTAGGGCTATAACAGCACACCTCAACGTTCATCTTTCCCATCTAGATAACCCCACACTGTCACCTTGAGTACTAGATGGTTCAAACAAACACCACAATTTCATAAATACATCCAACTCCAAATATAACTCATAACAAGTATTTGTAATCTCTAGCCTAAGTGGCACCATGGTGTGCAGACTGTCAACTTCACACACATGGAGAGAGCAGAGATCTATTAAAGCACTTGAGTAACAAGGTAGATCTATAGATTACAAGCTCATGATCTCAATAAGATCATGCATAGAGAGAGAGATGAACACATAGCTACCGGTAGAACCCTTAGCCTCAAGGAAGAACTACTCCCTCCTCATCATGGGAATCAGCAATGGTGATGGAGATGGTGGTGGAGATCGATGGAGATGGCTCCGGGGGCACTTCCCCGTCCCGGCAGGGTGCCGGAACAGAGACTTTCTGTCCCCCGAATCTCCCCTTTGGTGGTAGCGGCGCTGTGGAACTTTTCGTGGCTTGAGGGTTGACGATTTAGGGTTCTTGCATCGGGAGGCATCTTATAGGCGAAGAGGCAAGGTCGGTGGGCGGCCAGGGGGCCCACACCACCTGGTGGCACCCGCTAGGGGTCACCCGTGCCACCATATGGTGTGGCCAGGCCCTGACCCTCCTCTGACTCTGCTTTGGGCTCCGCCAGTCTTCCGGTAAAATAATGACTTTGGCTTTTGTCTGGTCCAATTCCGAGAATATTCATTTTCTGACTTTCTGGAACCAAAAACAGTAGAAAGCAGGCAACTGGAAATGTGGCATCTTGTTAATAGGTTAGTCCAAGGAAGTGTAGAAATACTCCAAAGTGTGGACAAAACATAAGAAAGTAGATATAAACCAAGCATGGAACATCAAAAATTATAGATACGCTTGCAACGTATCACTCCCCGAGTCTTAGGGTTTCGGGAGGATAATATACGCCAGTGGGCAGAGACTAGAGTGGACCAGGGCGGCCACACCACCTGGTGGCGCGACCTGGCGTGGCCTTCACCAGGGGGTGCTGTGGGCCCCATGTGGCCCATCTCCACTTCCCCTTCTGGCTTTCTTCGTCTTCTAGAAAAATAGGATTTTCCATGTATTTTCCCGGATTTTCTGATCTTCGCGAATTTTGCCTCCGAACATCACCTTTTCCATCAGAATCCTGACTGCAGTGGTCCATGCTCCAAAAGTCATCAACCATGCAAAAACAGATGAAATAACATAAGTATCATCTCTTAATATGAAATATATCAATGAATAACAGTAGATTATGATATAGAATAGTGATGCAAAATGGACGTATCAACTCCCCCAAGCTTAGACTTCGCTTGTCCCCAAGCGAAACTGAACTCAATAAACATGACCTCGCACTACTAGAGAAAGGCTTATGGATAGATTTATTATCAGTGGAGCATTGTTTTGAATATGCTCCACTGATAATTATTAGTGGCACATTTAAAAATATGCTCCACTGATATTATTTATAACCAATGGCGCATATCACAAATAATGCGCCACTGATAATGTGGGTTTGACACTCTGGAGGCATGTGGACCAAATATCAATGGCGCCTATATCCATATGCGCCATTGATATATTATTATCAGTGGCGCATATGCAATATGCGCCATTGATATTCTCCTCACCAATGGCGCATATAGTAGTAAATGTGCCATTGGTAACTATGTGGGCCCCACCTAGACCCCACCACTCTAAAAGGTGGCAGGAATATCAATGGCGCATTTAGGATATGCGCCACTGATACTTGGTCTTCCAATGGCGCATATAGTATTAAATCCGCCACTGATAAGTCCTGGGCCCACCACCTGAAAAGATGGCAGACTTATCAGTGGAGCATTTATTGTAATATGCGCCACTGATAACTTCGTCCAGATCTACAAGTTGGCATCCACCCCCACCCACCACCACCATTCCATTCTTCTCCAACCACCACCCCAAACTAGATCTAGCTCGTCCTCCTCCTCCCTACCACCTCAATTTCTCCATTCTTTTCTCCATTCTTGGTTGTTGAACCTACCTTGCTTCATAGTTTTGTGAGGGCAAGCCTCCTCGAACATCCATCTTGTTCTCCAACAACAACCACACTATCTCGTCGCGGATTTGGCTCGGTAACAATTCTACTAGGTGAGTTGTTGGAGGACATGCATGTGGATGTTTTGTGTGGAGTGTGGACGTCGGTGCGGTGTGTATGTGTGTGCATGCTTATGTTTGTGAAGCCTTCTTATTAATTGCGAGAGGGATGGTGTGTTTGCATGGATGTGGTGCATGAATGTTTGCAGGTGACGAAGAAGAAAGCATGTTGCTTGCTCTGGTGGTGCATGGATGTTTGCCGACATGTCTATTAATTTCCGTTTCGGCAAATTTTTGCACTATCCATATGTCCCATTTTTAGGAGATGTCATGCCGAATTTTTCCGGCAGCCATGCATGCATGTGTGTGTGTGTGCATGATGGTGCTGTGGTTCTAAGATACTCTCTCTTTTTGCTCTATACCGTGTAGGAAACCATGGTTAGACACATGAGCGAAGGTCGAGCAGCTAGATACAAGAAACGTGCGGTGGCCGACATGATTCTAAACAAGACGACCTACATAAGATGTCCGTGTCGAACATGCAATCTCGGGAGCTTGGTTGACCCTAATTCTGGAGACCTGGAGAATCACCTGCTCACGCGTGGTTTCATGCACGGCTATGATTCTGAATATGACGAGGACGTCAACGATCCTGAAGACGAGGGCGGGCATGATGATCATCACGAAGGAGATGCCGGCGGCGGACATGATCATGATCATGAAGGAGATGTCGGCAGCGGCGGACATGATGATCAACACGAAGGAGATGATGGCAGTGACGAACATGATGATCATCATGAAGGAGGTGCCGGTGGAGAAGACACAGACACAGAAATGACGCGGCTAACCTTGGCCTTGCAGGACCCTCATGTTCAGGAATTACTTCTTAGGGAGACGAGCAACACCAAAGCTGCTGCCAGGGAGAAAGCCAAGCTAGCGCAGATGGAGATAGACAGGAAAACTCCATTGTATCCTGGGTGCCGGCCCGAGGATACCCGCTTGAACGTAACGCTCAAGGCTCTAGAGATGAAGGTAGAAAGCAAATGGACCGACGTAAGCTTCGACAAAAACATGAGATTCTGGCAAGAACGTCTTCCCAAGGGGAACACGTGTCCAACTAGTATCGAGGAGGCCAAGAAAATCGTATGTCCTCTCGACCTACCATATGTTAAGTACCACGTCTGCATTAATGACTGCACACTTTATCGGGACGAGTACAAGGATAGAACCACATGTCCGGTGTGTGGCCAAGGACGATACAAGAGAGGGAACAAGAAAGTTCCTAGGAAAGTGGTATGGTACTTTCCTATCACTCCCCGTCTGCAGCGGTATTTCGTGGACCCTAAGGAAGCAAAGCTCATGCAATGGCACGCGGAAAGGAAGAAGCCGGCCGAAGATGATCCACATAAGGGCAAGATCCTCACACACCCTTCAGACGCTAGCCAGTGGAATGCACTGGACATTGACTTTCCAGACTTCGGGGGCGATCCAAGGAACGTCAGGCTTGGTATGAGCACCGGTGGACTCAATCCGTTTGGCAACCAGAGTAGCACACATAGCACCTGGCCCGTGTTTGTATGGCCGTACAACCTCCCTCCCTGGCTGTGCACCAAGCAGAGATACGTACACATGTGTATTCTGATTCAGGGGCCTAAACAACCAGGTATCGACATGCATCTGTATCTTGGGCTGCTGAAAGATGAGTTAGCCACGCTGTGGGAGACGCCAGCCCATACGTGGGACGCATACACAGGAGATTATTTCCCTATGAGAGCCACGCTGCTCACGACGGTGCAGGACTATCCAGGTTACGCATACGTGTCTACCTAGGTGAACCACGGACACAAAGCATGTGTCAAGTGCATGGATAAGAACCCGCATATCCAGCTACCAAGGGATCCCGGGTCATCGAAGACCGTGTTCCAACGGACTCGAATGTGGCTTCCAAAGGATCATGCGTGGAGAAAGCATAGAGATCTGTTCGATGGCAAAGTCGAGCTCGAAAAAGCCCCACGTCCGAGGAGCGGAGAAGTGATCCAAGATAAGTTGGACAACTAGGAAGAGTGCCCTTTTCCGGGAAAGAAGCGTCCGAGGACGAAACTGCTGCATGGTGTGTGGAAAGCTAGGCTTGTTTTCTGGGACCTGCCATACTAGAAATACCTCCACACACCCCATAGCCTTAATGTCATGCACATCACGAAGAACGTGTGCGAGAGTCTGCTTGCCACTATCATCAACATGCCGGATAGGACCAAAGACGGGCCGAAAGCAAGGAACAACCTGATGGAACTTGGCATCAAGGAAGAACTTCATGAGACACCGCTGCCCGATGATGATGATGATGATGAGACGGCGCCTGAAGATACTCAAGGTCGCCGCAAAAGGGTTAAGAGGGGAATTGCAGTGTTTCCAGCTGCCTGCTTCACTCTAAGTGAGCAGGAGCTTGAGCAGTTTTTCAACTGCCTCCTAGGAGTCAAAGTTTCTTACGGTTACTCGGGGAACATAGGCATATATCTGGACAAAGCGAAGAAGAGGTTCAGTGGGATGAAGTCTCACGACTGTGACATGCTGATGACGCAGATACTTCCCATTGTGATCCGAGGGATAATGGACGAGCACGTCCGTGAGACCCTGTTTGGCCTCTGCAACTTCTTCGACGTCATCTCGAGGAAGTCGATTGGCTTGAAGCAGCTCGACACACTACAAGATGTGATCGTCGTGATACTATGCGAGCTCGAGATTTACTTCCCGCCCGCATTCTTCGACATCATGGTCCATCTACTCGTCCATGTCGTGGATGACATCATTCATCTCGGGCCGACATTCCTGCACAACATGATGCCGTTTGAAAGGCTTAACGGTGTTATCAAAGGATTCGTACGCAATAGGTCCCGTCCAGATGGAAGCATTGCCAAGGGCTTTCTAACCTACGAGTGCATCTCTTTCTGCCAGAATTATCTACGAACCGGCCCGGACGACGAGGATGACCCTGTTGGTCTGCCCAAAAGGACGCACCTCGGCAGGCTCGCTGGATATGGCCACCGCGAGGGCTTTCGCACCATGCATGTTGGCGCGAAGGGTCGACGTGACAACTTTGACAGGGCACACCGAGTCGTGCTACAACACATCGAATTGGTCGATCCTTGGGTGGAAGAGCACAAGCTTAATCGAGTAGAAGTTCATTGACCTTGGTCGACCGAGCAAGAAGGGAGACGTAACAAGAGAGCACAACTCTATCTTCACGGCTTGGTTCAAGAAGAAGCTTCAAGACAACCCCCCCCCCCCCCCCCCCCGTAGACCCGCAAACACCTTCTACGGAGGATTAAAAACTAATTTTTGCCCTGTCAAATGGCCCCGGGTACAACGTGAGGACATATCAGGCATACCACATCAATAGGTACAGATTCTACACCGAGAAAAGGGACATGAGCAGCGACTATCAGAACTCAGGAGTAACGATGCTATCCTATGCCGATGATGAAGCTACCGTCAAGGAACGATTTTTCGGAAGGATCGAGGAGATCTGGGAGCTCGATTACGCCGGAGAGAAGGTGTCGTGTTCCGTGTCAGATGGGCCAAGAGCGTCCAAAAATAGGGTCGGTATTTCACCACCATGGTTATACCCGATGCCTCCGTGAAGAACGCCTCCGCAAAAAATGAGCCATGGGTACTCGCGAGCCAAGTTGACCAATGTTTCTTCATCACTGACCCGTCAAAACCAAGTCGTGTTGTTGTGAGGAGGGGCAAGAGGAGCATCATCAGAATGGACGGACCCGCCAACGAGCAAGACGTAGAAAAGAACGGTGATCCGAAGATCAAAGAGGAATTCGACAAGTACTTCGACAAGCCAACTGCTGCAGGAAAAAGGAAGACCACCCTACCGACTAAAGATTGTCCGTTCACGAGAAGAAACCTTAACCTTTCCGAGCTAAAGTATTCAACCACGAGGAAGAAGGGAAAGAAGATTGCAAAGAGACACTAGATTTATGAAGAATATTGGTATGTATGGATATTGCCTATGTACTTGCAAATGGATGTCCTTGTTTTAAATAAATTAATAATTTCCCATGTACTTGCAAATGGATGTCCTTGTTTTAAATAGATTTGTGAATGTTAAACTTAATTACTATTTTACAAAATATACTAGATATTAATGACAAGTATTTTGGCTAAGTGCCAAATACTAAAAAAAATGAGAGAGCCAGGAATCGAACCTGGCTGCTCCAGATGTAGCACACAGTGTCAACAACCACTGCAGTAACCTTGGGTTGTTGACATAGACCAGGGCATCGTGGTTTTTGGCTAAGTGCCAAATACCAATGGCGCATATAGGGAAATATGCGCCATGGATATTTGACACATAGCCAAAAAATGTGAGGCAACCAGGAATCAAACCTGGATGCCCCAGCCTAGGTTTTGCCCCATGAGTCGAACCACTGCGGTAAGCCTGTGTTACTGTCACATACGAGGGGTCGTTTTATTTGACTAAGTGTAGAATATCAATGGCACATATCGAAAAATATGCGCCACGGATGTTTTACACTTAGCCAAAAAATCGGCCCTTTCTTCTCACTCTCACTGTCTCTCATATCCAATCCCCTTTCGTGTCTCACGCGAACCCTAGCACGCCAACACAGAGCCGTAGGTCACACCGATGCCCCCTCCCACCAAAACTAAGGCGCAACCGGTGGTGCTTCATAAGGCATCTCAGCGGGAGGACGATACCGGTGTCTCGACATTAGCCGAGCTCAACGCCATCTCCAAGGTAATGACGTCGGCCAACACATGCATGTTGATAACATTTCATCTCATTTGCCTTTGATGACTAGCTAGCGCCATCTCACGATGCTTGTTCTTCCACATGACACTCCTTGAATGCTCTTGCATTACGTGGACGGCGATCTAAAGGATGTTGGCAAGGGCTCAATTATTCAACCAAATAGCCACACGATGGACCACAAGTCGATGGAGGATGATGTGTTCAAGGTCCGGCTGGCTCGGGTGTTGCCGGGGTGCGAAGACATGGACCCCCTAGCCAACCTCGAGGCGCTGATGATCATAAGAACCTTCAAGATTGTTGTGGCTGGGTCTTGACATGGCCAAAGACCCAGATTCGGCTTGTGAAGGAACAACAAGTAACTCAGAAGCCAAATGTGCCCTTGCCGTGGCGGCCACAACAACCAGTCACCGCCACCACCTCTCGTCACCAGCAATTGTTGGCCACCGCTGCACCGTTGCCTCCACATGGAAAGGCTACCGCTGCGCCGCCGCCTCGACATGGCAAGGTTGTCGCCGCACTGCCGCCTCCACATGGCAAGGCCGCCGTTGCACCCCCACCGCCCAAGGATGCACCTGGGGACAACATTAACAATGATGATGATGACAACCCAGATAACTAGATCAACACTAGCGTCACGGACTCTTTGTTCATGCCAAACATGGACGGGCCCTACCGCGTTGCCGACGACCCAAATGCTTGTACCAGAACATGCACGTGTCTAGACTTCCATGGTACCCTAGAGGAGACGCCTCCGGATGCTGGTGTCACTGGTCCTTATAAAGGCACCCAGGGAATCATTTTCAGCCCCACCACACTCCATAAGGCGGCGGATGAGCAGATGGCTGCTAATGTCAAGACGAAGAAGCATCGCAAGAGAACCAAGAAGAAGAATAAGCAGTCTTTGAGTCATCCGGGTCCGAAGAGGCCCCGGTCTCAAGAAGACCCGTTAACATAGCCCCCTGAGGGCACCTTGACCAGGGTTCACATAGCTGGTCAACCGATTCTGAGTGAGGAGCTGATCAAAAATGCAAGTGGAGCGATGGCTAACCTACAACATGGTATTCTATATCTAGAGGAGTGCCTTCTTAAAGAAGCAAATCCATCGTACCCTGTATTCACGGTCAATGTTCCAACGGGCGCGGGCTTCATAGATAATGCCCCCGCGAATATCTTCTTCATATTGTATGAGGACATCTTCAAGCTTTTCCATGGTAAGCGGATGAACTATAACTTGGTCCGCCTATACGCGCTCCATCGGGTGACCAAGGTCAACAGAGAGAAGACCCCTGGCATCGCGATAGTGGACCCCTACTTCATGCGTGATAGCCAGTTGGTGAATCCAGTGACCCGGGCCAGCGCAAGGAACTACCTCCAAAATTTCATGGTGGACAACAAGAGTGGAAAAGAGCTTATTTTGCCTTTATTTCCCGAGTAAGTGCACACACTCGCTCGTCGCCGTAACTTGTCCTTTCTTACTTTTTGGTTGCTCTTTTTCCAACATTGTTTCGTTTCAATTGTTTTGCACAGAGACAGATACTGCACACTAATCCTCATTCACCCGAGTTATTCGCTAGCCACGTACTTGGACTCGGGGAGCGAGCAAAAGAAGAAAGACTACACCAACATAAGGAGTCTTCTAGATGATGCTCTCGAGGTATACGTCAAAAATGGAGGCGAATTCAAGAAGGGGGCAGAAAATTTCAGGGATGGCAGACACGTGTTCAAACACGTAATGAAGTTCTCCTGCGTCAAGCAGCCGGATAACAATGTCAAGGAGGCCTACTACTCCCTCCATCACCTGCGGGCAATTGTCCGGGATGCACACATCATTACGTTGCCATCTAGTCTCCGAGCATGGGCTGAAGCTGAGGCAAGAATGGACGATGATGAACTTAAGGACGAATTCTTACGCATCCATACTCAGATTGCGACCATCATGCAAGAAGATTTCATCACAAGGGGGGCTTATCCTACAAAAGAGCGTTCAGTAAGCACGAGATCGAAGCACGGCTCGAGGCGTAGGGTGACCGTAGGACATGGACAACGAAAGACGGCTACAAACCGTTCCCGGCGTCGTGTAAAACAAAGTCTTCATGATGTAGTGTTCCTAGGTAGCTAGCGCTCAGCCGGTTTGTGTATCTCGTGTGTGTGTGTGTCATAAACTTTAACTTGCCTTAGCTCGAAACGGTCGTTGTTGGACTTCGTTTACTTATTAACATATGTATGAAACTTAATAGCTTGCCTTAGATCGAAACCTTCTTTTTTGTGGAGATGCATGTGATGAACCTTTTAATTCTTTTTGTTGCATGATATAGTACTTATATGCCTTGTGTATAGAGATGTCGTGCTACGTGGTGTTCAGAGGGAGGGTCCCAGGAGTCTACGACGAGTGGGAGGATTGTCATAAGCAAGTGAACAAGTTCAGTGGCAACTGATACAAAGGGTACCCGACGAGAGAGCAGGCGGAAGCTAGGTGAAGGAACCACCTCCTTGGAGAGCAGAGAGACAGGAACCAGATGAAGACCTTGATGATCGTGCTCCCCGTCTTGCTCATCACCGCCATTGCGGTTGTACTCTACTCGGTCCTTTAGTAGTTTAGGACTTGGCTAATGATCATGATGATCAACTTGTTGTAATGTGTAATGTATGAGAAGATGAGATCAATTTGTTCTAGACTTGTATAATATTCGGGCACTTGTCACTATGTCGGGTTCTAATTGATGTGATGATGTATAATTCTAGTGGTATTATTATCTCTATTTTTACACTGTTGTGTATATGTATATGTACGTGTATATGTACCTGTATATGTACCTGTATATGTACCTGAGAGCCCTGTATTGTGTATACCTATACGAAACATCAGTGGCGCATATTTTATTCATCCAGTGGCGCATCTAGTATCAGTGGCGCATTTGGCTATATGCGCCACTGGTAAAATATCAATGGCGCATATCTAAGGTGCGCCAGTGGTGGGCCTATTATCAATGGCGCATATTGTATATGCGCCATTGATATCTATTTATCAGTGGCGCAACACTAGTGGCGCATTACATATGCGCCATTGATAACAACAAATATGCTCCACTGATAAGCAATTCTCCACTATTGTCGGGTTTATGGAGTAAAGAGTCGATAAAAGAATACAGACAAGTAGCATCACATTCATCAATACATAAGTCATAATAGAAGACAACTCACTATTATATAACTTACTTGTAATAAGTAAAAAAAACACAATAAAGATGCATAAAGTAAATCATAATTGGCAATGGCAAACTTAGATCTTGGTCGAAGAATAGTTGACAATTTGCTGGAGTTCACAAATAACTGGTTTTCAATGATAGCTTTCAAAGTAGTAGACACTAAGATAAGAGCAATGTGCAAAACAAGGAACATAAGAAACATGATTGGATAAATCATCATATGAATGAATGAAACACAACAACTCAAAATACGGGATGAGGAAGAAGGGAATAGGTTTACTGACTCAAATAAAAAGTAAAAGAAAGGCCCTTCGCAGAGAGAAGCAGGGATTTCAAGTTTCATAAAGAGCATCCAAAAATTATGGTACTTATTAGCTTTCAGCTCTGATTGCCCCTATCATAGGCATATTTAGGTGGTTAAGGTTAAAGTGATCAAATATGAGGATATGCTTGACAAGTTGCAAGTTGAAAATCTCATGTCCCTTGAATACGAGGGTCGCTCCTCATGCTACTCGAGTTTAGTTACCGGTAAGTTCTTGTCATAGTAAGTATATGTGTATCATAGAGAACCACCAATGGGATACCCCTTGCCCTATGATACGGAAGAATACCCATATCAAAATGACAAGGCAAGCAGACAACAAGCATCTCAGCAATCGTCTTATTTACCATGGGAATATGGTGCTTTTTCTCTCTTTCCTCTTTTCTCATTTTTTTATTTTTCTCTTTTTCTCAATCTCAATCTCTCTTGTTTTATAAGAAGAATGCTTCATAGATGCTCGTTATGGTTACGCTACAGGTTTCTACCATGACAGCATGGATTAGACCAGTGGCACAGGCGTTTCTCTAACACACATACATAACTCCATGGACTTACAAGCTCCCCTTTCATTTCACACCGACGACATCCATAGACAAAAGAACATGATATCAACTAGGTACAAAGTACCGGTGCAATGTTGAAAGCATTCCCCATGACATCATGGTTCTGCTAATTCACAACTTACGAAGCGCAAGCATATACGCAACATAGATGGGCACAATGGTTCTAGTTTATTAAGTGCAAGAAAGTAAAGTGTGCCATCAAGTTCGTGAGAGCTTTAATCACTAATCTTCACATAACAAGTTTAATTTGGAAGGTAGATAAAAACATGAATTTAGTTGGAATAGCAATAGTGCTAATAGGTAGGTATGGTGGACATAAATGGCATAGGTTTTGGTTTAAGGATTGGATGCACGAGAAGCATTCCCTCTCAGTACAGGTTTTTGGCTAGCAAGGCTGGGTAGCAAGCATAAGAGTTGAAGGAAACAAACATACAAGTGATAAAAGCAAACATACAATCTTCCTTGGAAGCACAAAAGATCTTAACTAGAGAATACTAAACTTTTGATCAAATCAAGAAATAAAGATGATGAAATTATATTTCTTTAAGAGTACTTTTATCTTTTTGAATCAATTCTCAAAATAGTATTGCTACAGACCGAGCCAGGTTTGCCAAAACCAACTAAATTAACTCAATGATCCCAAAGTGATACCAATACTAATGACAAGATCAATCATATAACCATGAATTGAAAACTAATATAAGATATGCAAAAGAGTAAATGCTAGAACTTCTCAGTAATATTCCATAATGGCAACTCACACCAAGGGATACATAGATATCTAACAAGAGGGGGGACACGTCCATAATACAAACCATCCTACATGATAACTTCTCTATTCATGATATGACTCTACTAAAAAGGTAAAAATATAGAAGATAGTGATGTGATACCGCGGCACTCCCCCAAGCTTGGAACAAACCAAGGGGATGCCAAAACCTGATGATGAATTACTCCTTTGGTGGTGGTGGTATTCTCTCGATGAGCTTTTTGATTACTTTCCCCAAGTCCTCAATCTCAAAGGTGAGATTACGAATCAACTCCGAGTTTTGCTCAATGTGGCTCATGATCATGTCGGGTTGCGAATTCCAGCTCTTGTGATTCTTTTCCCAGTCTTCCTCCTTTAAGTCTTCTTTTCCTACATGGCTAGAACGAGGCAAATCCCAATTGGAGGGTAGTTTCTCCTTGGGCATATTCTAGTTTTGATGCTCATGGATAAGGGTATGGAAGGGATTCTTAGTGCGTGGAGGAAGTGACCGTGGAGCCAAACAGTGATGCGGAGGTTTCCTTCTAGTTGACATCCGTGCAGTCCTTTTGATCCTGGCAGGTTTTGCCAACACTCCAATGCTTGCAATGGTAGTGCCAGTGTGTGGATGTTGGCTTTGCTTTGCCTCCTCTTCATCTTCACTCTTGATCTCCTTCTCCTGCCCGGGGTCTTGGAGATCTTCCTCTCTAGGTTCCTTTCCTTTATCCTTGGCGGACACCATTGTACTTCTAAACTTTCAAGAATAGTTCCTGGCAGAAACAGATCGAAACGAAAACATGACGAGAACACGATATACGAACCTCGGAGGATCTGGGGGCTTATATATTACGAAGTTTTACAACAAAAGGAAGGTACTGGGAGAAAACGGGTCGGAGACGGAGTCCGAGGTGGCCACACCACCTGCTAGCACGACCAGGGGGCCACGCCAGGGGGTGGTGTGAGCCACCCTGGCTCCGTTTCCATCCCTCTTTCGCTTCGTAGCTTTCCTTGTTGGATAAAAACTCCAAATATATAATTTGACAGAATTTTCACGGAACTTTTCTTACTAGAACTATTACCTATTCGAAAACAGACTCTACAGGTCTCTGAATTTGGTCTTTTCCGGAGTTACTACTTGAATAGCATCAATATCTTCATCTTCATACACATATTGCTCGAGTCATGAAACCTTTCTCTTTCTTATTACACCATTTTCTCTCATAACCTAGAAATTTCTTTCACACAAAACTTTACAAAATTCTCATTAGCAACATTAGTGTAAGCGAGGTAATAAACCTTTTAGTCCAATTTCAACTGAAATCCAGCAAATCATAAGCTACTGTAGCAACTCCTTCCGAAAACCCAAAAAGAATTCAAAAAGGAAATCGACTTAAGAAGCAATGCAAGAGTGACAAAATCTGTCAAAATAGACTAGCAGGTAAAGATCAATTTTTTAGAAAATCTTCTAATGCTCAAATCAAAAAGTGAAAAACTAATGAAAGTTAAATAACAATGTAGGGCAGAAGCACAAACAATTACATCTCAATCCGACATACAGAGATCTCTCACAAATTTATACGGTGAAGCTAAAAAATCTGTTTCAGGATAGCAACTTCCCCAAATCTTACTTCTCTCTCATTAGAGGTTGATCTTGACATGAAAACCAAACAAAAAGGATAAGGAGAGGTTATTGCCGAAACAATAACTTCCAAGACTCAAAGAAACAAAAACAAACTGAAAGCAAGAATATAATGGGTTATCTCCCAAAAAGATCTTTCTTTATAGCCATTAAGATGGGCATGATAATTTCAATGAAGCTCACATAGGAATATGAATTGAAGTAAAAGAGAGCATCAAAAAGCAAAAATATACATGCTTAAGTCTAACCCACTTTCTATCCAAGGGAATTTTGTAAACAAACAAGTTGTTAAAACCAGAGGCTATAAGCATAGGAAGGCAAAACAACTGCAACATAAAGACTTTAAGCATAAAACGAGGAAACTTGATATTATTGAGATGCATTAGAACAGTCTTCCTCTCTCATAATAACTTTCAGTATCATGCATAAATTTAATGATATAGCTATCATAAGAACCATTGTAGCAATGATCACTTATCCTAACAGAAAACACAGGGACACTAGCTCTCACAACACTACTTTGTGAAACAATATTAGGGATATCCTTACAAAGGATAGTGTGTCCCTCTTCTACATATTTAGTGACGAAGTCTTTCACATTTGCTATTATAGGTTCATCATCCATTTGTTTATCAGGTTCAATAGCTTTATTTGTACTTTCATTAACCATGCTAGCTATCATAGAATGTTCCTTTACTTTAACCGGGAAAGGTGTTTTCTCAATGTAAAGTTCAGGTAAAACATGATTAGCAGTATAAACTTCAGTATTTCTTGCAGGAACACTACTAACAATGTCTTTATAAGGTGCATGATACTTTTTTTTTAGAAAAGAGTATATATTAATATCATAGGGATACCAATTACACCCAACCTCTACAACAGCGGCCCTACGAATGCACATAGCTCAGAAAAAAAGAAAGAAAAATTACAAAAATAAAAGTCCCGCTATAGAGAACTAATCCTCAAAGAAACGACACTGACACCATCAGAACAACACTAGTAGTCCACCACTCCAATAACAATGCCTTCAAGAAGTAAACAGTGCCCAAGCACCGTCGTTGCCCGATCAAAGATCATAGGTTTTCACCCTCGAGAAAGTCCTTGCTCACAAAACAATGCCTTCAACAAGGTCATTGCCAGGCACAACCAGTTAAGACCAGACCTTGGATTTTCACCCTACGAGATAAGACTAGGAACTCCCCCTGTGTTGTCATCCCGCACCAATAGTCACTGCAACGAGTCCCAGATCATGCAGCCATATCTCCATCGCCAATCACCATCGCAACCCTCATATTTCTTCTTTGCTAACATTCTCCGCATCTGACTTCACCATGGCCCTAAGAATGGCAATTGGTGGGAACAAACAACAGAGCTTCGCAACGCTCCCGCTGAAACCAAACAGCCAGAAAAACAAGGTGCACACGACCGAATACCTTCCGATCCAGCAATCTCCAGGCATGATTCGCCCATGGGAGTTCGCCGACGGAGCCTTCCGGAACCCGCCTCTCCAGACCAGATCAACGAGGGCAGACATCAAGCAGATCTTCGTCTTTGTGCGAAAGAAACCAAAGGACCACCTCCTTTATTAGATCTGACACAGCGATCCCCACACCACCGGCCGGTTCCCGGAGAACGGATCGAGCATGCAATTAGGGATATAGAGCCGATCTAGGTCTTCCAACGGAATCCCATCACCGGCACCTCCTCCACCAGATTGGCCACCCACCCCACTCCGGTAGAGGCCACCGCCTCCAGATCCGAGCTCCCACGAAGCCACCGCCGGCTGGAGCCGCGAAGACGTCGATGGCGAGGGGGCCCCGTCCAACACCTGCGTTATCCTCCCTACCGCCGCGCTAGGGCCGGGAGACCAGATCCCCACCGCCCCCATTACCTGTGCCGTGCACTTAGGCCGGCGGCCCTCCGGGGGCGACGAGGAGAGAGAAGGATGGAAGGGTAGGAGGTGGCGGCGAGGTTAGGGTTTGGCCCCCTCGGTCGCCAGGAGGGGCGACGCGAGGGGGAGGGGGAGGGGAGCAGGTGCATGATACTTATTCCACTTCTTTTTAGGAACTTCAATATAGGAAGCAAAATCCTTAAAATAAGTTGCAATACCTTGAGAGTCTAAACCATAGGTATTTTTAATATTTTGAAAGTCATCAGTTCCCATAAAAGATTCAATGCATTCGTAATCATAATTTATATCTGACTTTCTTCCTTTATCATTCTCCCATGCTTCAGCATTGTCTTGAATACGGTCTAGAAGATCCCATTTAGCTTCTTCTTCCATACGTGTGAATTATCCAGCACAAGAAGCATCCAATAAATCTTTATCATGAAGAGAAAGCCTTGCATAAATGTTATTGATAATAATATTGTTCGGGATCTCATGAATGGGAAATTTGAGCATTAGTAACTTCAATCTCCCCAACCTTGAGATGTACTCTCTCCATCAAGAGGCCAAAAGTTGTATATTTGATTCCGATCTTTATGAATCTCACTAGGAGGATAAAACTTTGAATAAAAGAGAGGTACTATTTCCTCCCATTCAAGAGCTTGACCATTCTTCAACAGCTTATACCATTCTTCAGCTCTTCCTTTCAGTGATAATGAGAATAACTTCTTCTTGACTTCATTTATTGTAATATCTGCACACTTGAACAACCCGCATATTTCATGTATAAAGAGCAAATTATCACCGGGATGGACAGTTCCATCCCCAACATAATAGTTATCCATAACATGATCAATAATTCTTGTAGGTATTTTAAAAGTATCATTCTCAGCAGGTGATGGTTCATCTACTACCTTAGTAGTGGTAGTAGCATTACGAAATAAGAAACTCATTGAATTATCCATATTGAAATAAAGCAACTAACAGAAGTAAACAATACTCCTAGTAGAAGTTTCCTTTACCAATTCCACTCTTCAATAGCGCTTCACTCCCCGGCAACGGCGCCAGAAAATAGTCTTGATGACCCACAAGTATAGGGGGTGTATCGCAGTATTTTTGATAAGTAAGAGTGTCGAACCCAACGAGGAGCAGAAGGTGCTAGCGAGTGGCTAGGAGCAGGAATTCTCTGTAAATACTTAGCAAACGGATTTTTAGGGATTTTTGATAATGCAGGTAAATAAAGTACGAGTAAATAAGAGATAATAAGAATAAATGCAGCAAGTGGCCCAATCCTTTCTTTAGCAAAGGAAAAGCCGGTTTTATTACTTAAGATGACCAAACGTTCTCGAGGACACATGGGAATATCGTCAAGTGCTTTCGCTTCATATAGTTGATTAATCTTCTTTAGTTTGCTAACTGTTGTGTGGGTGAACCTGTGCTAATGTACCGACCTTCCTAGGACTAATACATACTTGTGATTATACCCTTTGCAAGCATCCGCAAGTACAAGAAACTAATTAAGGTATAAACCTAACCACAACTTTAAACTCTAAGACCCTGACGTCCCTTGTGCAAAGGTTTCCTAACGGGGGTTCAGGTTTCTGTCACTCCGGCAACCCCTACGATTAGTAGCCAAATACACAATGCATTCCCCTAGGCCCATATAGGTGAAGTGTCATGTAGTCGATGTTCACATGACACCACTAGAAGAAATACACCACAACTTAAATATCAAACCATTGAATCTTTCTCAACACAATTCCACTACTAACAACATGACTTCTCCCATGTCCTCAAGAACAAAACGAACTACTCACAAGACATCATATGGATCATGATCAGAGATGATATAATGATATGTAACAATGTGAACATAAACGATAATTCAATGGTTCACTCAATAGCATCAACTACAAGGAGTAATCAACACCGAGAAAGTTTCCCCTAAGAACTATGCAAGATTCAACCCAATTGTTATAGCGGTATGAAGTGGTGATGATGGTGCTGGTGGAGATGATGGTGGTGATGATGATGATCCTAATGAAGTCCAGCTTGATGGTGGTGTTGATGGCAACGATCTCCCCTCTCCAGGAAGGAATTCCCCCCGGCAGAATTCTGTCTGCCAGAGAGATCTTTCTCTCTCGGTGTTTTCTGCCCCGTAGAGGCGGCAGAATTTTTATGTGGTCGCTCCCCAAGTCTTACGGTTTCGGGAGGATAATATACGCTAGAGGGGAGAGGCTGGAGTGGACCAGGGCGGCCACACCACCTGGTGGCGCGACCTGGCGTGGCCTGCACCAGGGGGTGCTATGGGCCACATGTGGCCCATCTCCACTTCCCCTTCTGTCTTTCTTCGTCTTCTGGAAAAATAGGATTTTCCATGTATTTTCCTGGATTTTCTGATCTTCGCGAATTTTGCCTCCAAACATCACCTTTTCCATCAGAATCCAGACTACAGCGGTCCATGCTCCAAAAGTCATCAACCATGCAAAAACAGATGAAATAACATAAGTATCATCTCTTAATATGAAATATATCAATGAATAATAGTAAATTATGATATAGAATAGTGATGCAAAATGGACGTATAAAAAACAATGACAAACTTATCCAGAAAGTTCATAAAAATCTTATTCATGAGGTTCATGAAATAAGCGGGGGCATTGGTTAATCCAAAAGACATGACCGTATACTCATAGAATCCATATCTGGTAGTAAAGGCAGTCTTTGGAATATCCATTGCACGAATCTTGAGTTCGTGATAACCAGTCCTAAGATCAATCTTAGAAAACACTCTAGCACCAGTCAACTGATCAAACAGATCCTCAATCTTTGGCAGTGGGTACTTGTTCTTGATGGTGACATCATTCAGCTTCCGGTAATCCATGCACAAACAGTTACCTCCATCTTTCTTGTCCACAAACAGAACAGGCGATCTCCATGGCGATGTGCTTGGTTGAATCAGACCTTTCTCCTGCATAGCATCAAGTTGCTTCTTCAGCTCCACTAACTCATATGGGTTCATACTATAAGGTATCTGAGCTATGGGTCTAGTTCCAGGAATTAGTTCAATAATGAACTCGATATCCCGATCTGGGGGCATACCGGGTAATTCATCTAGGAATACGTCGAGATATTCATAGACTACTCTGACTTGGTCTAGGGTTGGTTGGGCTAGACTCTTGTTGCATTTGAATTGACGGGGCAAGGTTTCAGATACATGCTCTACTGATACTCCAGAGCTACTGGTCATGGTTATGTCTTTCTTGGCACAGTCAATCAATCCTTTATGTTTCGACATCCAATCCATTCCTAGTACTACTTCCAAACCTTTGGTTCCAGGTACTATTAGATTGGCATAAAAATATATCCCATGGATTCTGATAGGTACAACTTTGCAAATTTTTCTAGCTTTGGTGGTTGAACCAGGTATTTGAACTATCATAACATGCTTCAATTTTGTTGGTTGAATCTTACTAGTGCATGCAAATTCTTGTGTAACAAACGAGTGCGATGCTCCAGAATCAAACAACACTCTTGCAAGTACTGTGTTAACAGAAAACATACACATGACGACATCTGGCGCTTCCTGAGCTTCTTTAGTATTGATGTGAAACAGACGACCGTTGTGGTTGAGCGAGTTCCATGGGGCAAATCTTCTTCCAGGCTGAACATGGCGTTGCTGCTAAGCTGGGGCATTCACATTGTTGGTGGCTGCAAGCTTCTTGGGACACTCGTTGTAGTAGTGACCCTTGACTCCACATTCAAAACAAGTAATCCGAGACTTGTCTTTGGCTGCAACAAGCATGGCATTGCTTCTAGTCCTTGGGGCAATATTGTTGTTGTTGTTGTTGGACTTGGGCGGTGCACGATTGAAGTTGTTGGAGTTGCCGGGGTTATTTTTGTGGTTTCCTCTAGACTTCAAGTTTCCTGTGCTACGATTGGGGTAGCTTGGTCAAGATATCGAGGGTCTATTGTTTCTTGGGGCATATCCTGCAGACGGGTTGGGGTGATACTTCTGGGTATTGTGGGACCCAGTCTAGTGCATCATTCTGCGCTTGCGGTTGTCATTGGCTTGGTTGATCTTCCCTTCCATCTGGATGGTAGAGTCAACTAGCTCTTCTAGATCTTCAAAGCGGATGTTGACTAACACCGTTTGCATCTCATCATGCAATCCATTCAGGAACCTTTCCTTCTTCTTGGATTTAGTGTTGATCTCATCAAGGGCATACCTAGCGAGGGACAGAAATTTGTCACGGTACTCAACTACCATCATCCTTCCTTGCTTCAGTTCCCTGAACTCATCTCTCATTCTGGTGACCAAACCTTGTGGCACTTGGGTGTGGCTGAACTTGATCTTGAATGCTTCCCAAGTCATGACTTGATCGTTGTTCATAGTACGGGTGCTATTCCACCAGGCTCTTGCATCTCCGGCCAGATAATGGGTGGCAAACAGTACTTTCTCATTGGCGTCAATTCCTGCGACTTCCAGATTGTTCTCCATGGTTTGCAGCCAGTCATCAGCATCTAAGGGATCCTCAGATTTGTTAAAGAAACGGGGATTGGTATTCTGAAAGTTCATCAGCTTGGATCCATGATGATCCTGATTTCCATGGCCTTGATTATTGTGGGTCATCTGAGCTATCTGTTGAAGGGTGACTAGATTGGCTTGGCGTTCGGCTCTACTAGCTTCACAGTCGGAAACTAGCATCTACAGAATCTGCAACATCAGGTCCTGCGATGAGCTGCTTCCTCCTTGATTTCCACGAGGCATCTGAAGATTCAGATAGATAATGAGATAAGAGGGAAATTCTAAGGTTCATGGTTTTGTTCAAAAGCTTTAAACTTTGAGTTTGGCTCAGGTTTTGCAAACTAACTCCTTCTCATTCATTCATTCAAGCACACAATACAACACACACCACACACAAATGGAAAATAGATGGTTTTAAGAACCATTCTGTGAACTAAGATACACTGGGACCGGTACAACTCATTCCTACGGTAGTGATCAAGTGCATCTACTCATCATCAATGAAGTCGGAATCATCATCATCGGTGTAGAAATCCATGGCATCATCCTCTAGGTAGTCGTTGTCATCACTGAGGTACGAGTGAAGATCTCACTGGATGTCTTCACCTTCTTCCTCTTCCTTTGCTTCAAGCTAGAATTCTTGCTGATGGATGGTCTTCTCGAGGGCGGCCACCTTCTTGCAAAGACGAGCGATGGTGCGATCCTTCTTCTCACGTTGACGACGAAGATATTGGCGATCCTTGATGAGCATGGTGAGAGTCTGGTCCTTCTTGGCGGTAATGGCAAGGTTGTGGTTGGCGTAGGCTCAAGCATTGTCCAATTCCTTCTGCCTATCATACAGCAGGAAGTCAAGGTTCTCCACTTGGAGCTTCATCTCCAGGTGACATGGCATCTCCAATGGCATTCCCATAGAATCACGCCTTCCATAGTGCGCAAAGCGAGTTCCTTGGATCAAGTTGATGTTTTGCCCACATAGACGGGCAAGAGCTTCATGCATAGCCCTGGCAATCCATCTAGCCAGTTTTTCTCCCGCACGGTGAGCTGAATCTTCTCAGAAAGGGGTGCTTCCATCTTACCTATGAGATCTGCAACTATCAGCCATTGTAGATCTCCTCCTGGGTGATCCTTGAGTTGAGCCCCGAAGAATTCCGGATGCGGGCACTCAAGGTACTCTGACAGTGCATCAAGATCCCTCTCAAAGATCAGCTGGCCTCCATTGCCCAACAGGTAGAACTTGCAATACTGAAGTTCCATCTATAAGAATTTAGGATGAGTAAGTTAGTGAGGTGATCAAGTGTGTCAAATTTTATGTAGGAATGTAAGAATTTTTGAGGAACATGATTTTTTTTGAAAGAATCAAGGATAAGAGTGTGAATAGTTTTTCATAAATACTCACTTCTTTGGTTTTGAAACTAAGTTTTTGTTTGGACGTCCATTCTAACTAGGGTCTCCTATGGTCAGGATGTCTCTGATACCAACTTGTCAACACCCGGATTTTTAATCCTAGATGCCTGTTATGCCATACATCGCAATCCCAGGATTACCATTTTTGCGAGACATAACAGATTGGATATCACAGTACATCATCCATTACAAACCATAATAAGGTCATACACAAATAAAGGATCTCATGATCCAATCTTAATACAAACAAGAAGCGGAATAATAAGCGTAGTAGTGGGATCCATCTTCAGTGTCACAGGCAATGCTGACGATAGGAGATGATCCTAGTTGTCGTAGCCGTCCTGCTGTCCATCTTCCTGATAGTCCTCCTCATAGTCTGGCCATGGGAATAGCCAGGGACAAAGCCATGAGTACTCTTTAAGTACTCGCAAACTATCACTAACAAGTAAGATAGTTCTAGTAGGAATCCTAAGCTCTAAGTTTATTTGCAAAAACCCAAATTTATCTAAACTGAGTTCAGAAGTAAAGAAAACTAAGTAAATGTTCTAAATCACTTTTAGTTGGGAACCTAGTTTTCATATTCACAACCCTGTTGTGGTCAAGTCAAAATCATAGTTCACTTCACAAGTCATTTTGAAAACATCTGACGACGGAACAGTATGGCCAATCCAACTGTCCATTACCACGGACGTGGCTATTCGAATAGTTTGACACTCTGCAGAGGTGGTACACTTTCACCACAAAATTCGATACATCCGTCAGGGATAACCCTAAATCATCATACTTAGTATGTGGATAATCAATCAAAACCTTTCAATTACACACTCTAGTATAGGCACCTCTCCTATGAGCTTGGCCTCCCAGCCATGGCCATCTGCCATCCTGGGCACTACATAGGTGGACATCATCAAGAGGAAGCCTCAACTCAAACCTCTTCCGTGAGGAAACCCATACTAATGCATATAAACTTCCGGCTAAGCCTTACCCAATTCAGGTATTGTGGTTGTACGGTAAAATTGGAATGGTATCGCATCCAAACCCAACCATTAGTTTTTATAAAGGGTTAAGGCTCATGCCTCAACATTTTCATCATCAAATCCATTTGTGTCTCTCAACACATGTCAAAACATTTCAATAGAATGACTCATCATTCCAAGGTTTTCATAATCATTTTCACCAAGTATTCCCATCTAAAAGTAATCAAGTTTTATGCTTTAGCACTAGCCACTAAGTGAAGAGTGTTCACTAATGAGGGATGCTAATCTCAATCTCATGCCATATAATGACATCTAGTATAGGCCTAGTTTTATACTCTTTATGCTATCTATACTACTTTCCAAAAATCCTCACAAAGCATTAACTAAAAGTGAAGAACTTTGGTAAAGTAAAGAGTAAAGCTTGCAAGTAAAACTTGGGATGTGTATAAATCAAAGGTATATAACCAAAGCATGCCTAATGCATCTTGCTTGTGTTAAGAAACTTGCAAGTGTTAGCTTGCAAGGTCTAGCTTTCTAGTAATGATGTCTTTCCTTGATTGGTGCAGTGATTGAATCTTTCCTCCTCTTCTTCTGGGTAGAACTCCTCCTCCTCGTATCCTTGGTCGGTACTATCGTTTATAAATAAATACGAGATACACAATCACCAAACAATACTTAACTAATTCTATTTAGCACACTAAGGCTCACACTTGATGATCTAGCATCATCACAATCATCACATGAATTAAAGAACTATTTTTATTTAGTTTATTTGAGAAAAGTAATTTCTACTCATTGAAATTAATTAAGATTTAATATTCTCCAAATAAAATATGGGATCATGTAGACACATGTCATCACCACATATTCTAATACATGGTAATGTGATTTAAAGTGGTGGTCGCATTTTATAAAGTGTAAGATTATTTAATAGATTTAAAGTGACTAGAAATGCCCTAATAGCATTCTTTTGGTACTAGTCCAATGTCATTGCATGCAAACCTAGATATTTTTACATATACAGATAGATATTTTCAAATGTGATTTTTGAGAGTTGGAATCAACTCAAAAGCTATTATGGTTGATTTTTGAAAAATGTTTCAAGTTGCAAAAGCCTCTGTCTTATTATTTTTACTAAAGATTATCTCTAACGCAAAATGATCTAAATCTAATGGGCTTGGATAGATAATTTAATTACCTTTCTGGAAAAATTTTAATCATGCAATTTGGTTTAGTGCATCTCTCTAAATTGATTTTTGAATATGTGAACAGAATAGGGTTTGAGCTAAAAAGGAAAAACCCATATTTGAATTTCTAGGCCTGAGCAGGAAAGCTAAACGTTCCGTCCCAGCTGCACTGCACAGCGCAGTGAGCTGCTGATAGATGGGGTCCTCCAGTCAGCGACTGTTCTAACGTGAAACGGTGTCTTTCAACCAGAGCCCTACGATCTAAATCTAATCCAACGGTCATGGTTCATCGTCGACGACGAACAACTCCAGCGAGGAATCAACCCTAACGCGGCGGTGGGGGTCTCGCGGGATCACCTAGGCTCCAGCTAGGGTCGGCGACAGGGTCAAATGACGTGGTAGATGACGGCGAGGCGAGGCGTGGTCACGGCAGGGTTCGGGGTGGTCGGAATCAACGACGCCCTTATCCTCCAGTAGCGGCGGGCTCCGGTGAAACTCCGGCGCGGTGGTGCTCGCCTTGCTCAGGGGAGAAGTGTGGGACGATCAGAGAGGAGTGGGGAATGGACTAGTGTGGAGAATGGAGGCGTGGGTGGCCTCCTTTTATAGCGTGGCCAGGGGACTGAGTGGTGAGGCATGAGCTCGACGGTGGCGTCGCTATAGGCGGCTATCGGCATGGGCGAGGGCGTAAGACGGTGTGGTGCTCCCTGGCGGTTATCACGGACTTAATGGTGAGGCATGGGGCGGCGTGGTTCGGTCGGGAGCGTGCAGCGCTTCGCGTGGGGGCAGAGGTGTTTGCGGCAGCATGCAGCAGCTACGGGTCGCGCAGCAGCGAACGGGGGTGTCTGCTAGGGTGAGGTGATCATGGCGGGCTGGTGCACGCCAGGCGGGGGCAAGGCGCAAGCTGGGCAAGCTGGTCGGGTGCGGCGTACTGGCGCGCTCTCGTCATGGCGCAAATAGGTTTGGGCCCAGTGAGCTAGGGTGGTCTAGGGCTTGGCTTCGATCGTGGGGTGGACAGGGGGTGGTGGTAGGCTGCGGCGCACCTCCTGGACATCTTGGATGGGCTTTGGGCGGTCTGCTGCGAGCTGGCCGTGGTCAGCTAGCGATGACCAAACTCGGGCGGTGCTCCACTGTCCAAACAGTGAAGGGGGAGCTGGTCTGGGGCTGGGTTAGACTTAGGGGAGATAGAGGAGTAAAGAGGGGACCAAATGGTCGACTATTACTGTGCACAATAGTGAATTTATGCAGTAGGTTTATCTGTGCAGACAAGGTGTTTGTGTTAATGGCTGCATGAAACAAAGTTTAGAAATTTTGATTCAAAAATTTTGAGTGATCTTTAATTAAGCTTGAGAGTCTATGTTTGTTTGGAGAGGTCAAGGGGAAATGATTTGGTAGGTTCTTGAAAAAGTGGGATCTTAACATATGAATTAGATTCAATTTTTAACTGTCCATTAAATTTATTTGAAAGATGTTTTTGTAAGGTTATAAAGTGGCCCTTCATACACTTTTACTTGGTCTAGCAAGGGGTGAAAAGGAATAGAAATGTTTCTGTTAGAAATCTTCTTCTAGGAACACCTAAAGTGGCCTAGTGGTTTACTTTTGTCAAAATGACCATTTGCTTTATTTATTCATATTTGATTTCTTTCTCTTTTGATTTTGTTTGTAAATGGTCTAGATGATGTAGTATTCATCTTCAAACCATTTCACATCATTTAGAACAATCAAGCATGGCATATACACTCAATTCTACACTAATGCAAACACACATGCATTCATATTCTTTTTCTTAAAAAAAAATTTGTTAACCTTAAATTGGGTGATTAGAACTTGATAATCTTGATTATAAGATTTGGGGTGTTACAAAGAGTATGGCTCGACCAACTGCTCTCTCGAGAAGGAGCCGAACCCGATTGTTTTTCCTGCTTAATTTTAGGGTGCTTCGTGTGCTAAATATATGGACCTCGATGTAATTGTACCCTTTTTAGGTCCTTGCTGTAAAATCTACTCCCACCGTCCGTGTAAACTTTAAACATATTTAAGCTTATTATTTGTCAATGAATATGAACATTCTAGCATTTCAAGCCGAACGACCAGGGGCATGGACATATCTACATCATACTTTATGCTGATGATTCATTATCCCATATCGAAGAATTTGTATGCCGCCAAATTTGGCCATATATTTTGAAAACAAACGAAGAGAAAATAGTATGAAGAGTATGGATCAATCAACTGCTCTCTCGAGAAGGAGCCGCACCCGACTATTTCCATTGCTTAATTTTAGGGTGCTTCATGCTAAATGTAAGGACTTCTATGTAATATTTCCCATTTTTAGCTCCTTGATGTAAATTGTACTCCCACCATCCGTGATGGTCCCATATTTGGGAGTAAAATGAGTTTGAATCATGGCATGGTAACAATGTTGCCACTAGGAGTTTCCAACCATGAGGAAAGGAAAAAAATCAATTTTCCAAGTGACAGGACTGTATTTTCTGTAAAGCAAGTAGGAAGAATATGTATTTTCTATAGAAAAGAAACAAAGAGAAAGAAGAGAAACTATGGGCATAGTGGAAGCAGCTGGAGAGAGCAGCGAAGAGGAGTTAAAGGCGGTGCGATATGAGAGCAAAGATGTGATGGCCTGCTGACACGAGGTACGGGGTACAGTCACCTAGTAGTACTAGTAGTACGAAACTAGTACTAGTAAATTTCAGGACCTTTACTATATACTGTATGCACGCAAAAAAAATTGTGTTTTCTCTCTCCTTCACTGCCTCATCACCATTCCCACACCCCGGCTAGCTGATCTCTGCCTCGTCCAAAACGTGGCGCTGCGCACATGTGTCGACCTGCCTTATTGTTGGCTCCATGTCAGTATCAGGCATGCTGCATAGAAGGAACCATTTTGGGGCTTAGCGACAAAAGGTACAGTACACATACTATTATTAGAGTCATAGTTCAAACTTTTGCAGTTTCAAAATTTTCTTCCCAAACATCTGGAGGGAAGGTTATTCAAAATATTCAAAAGATAGTGGTGCACAAGGGATTGTTTATACTGTCTGTAGAACGTCCCATTGCATTCGATGCACTTCATTATGATCTGGCCAGCTTTACCACTACTCCATAGTACTCTATTATCGTTCCATTTCACATCCTACGAAGAGGAAGCCACCAAGCACACCCACAACACACTGGATCGAAAGTATAGTAGGAGTAGTACGAAGGGTATGGCTCGGCCACTCACTCGAGAAGGACCCGCACCCAACTGCTTTTCATTGCTTCATTTTAGCACCCTTTGTGCTAAATGTATGGACCTCTATGTAATTTTCTATTTTTTGAGGTCTTCGATGTAAACTGTACTCCCACCGACCTTCTCAAATTGCTGTTAAAATTTTCCAAAAATCTTTTGAAGCTAAGTAGGAATTTGGTACATTGAAAAACCACCGAAAGTTCTGAAAAATTCATGTTCTTGCTATGCATCCGCATCTCGAAAAAGTTGACACAATTTTCATAACATTTCAAATAAAGAATAAGAAGTATAATATTTTTCTATGGCATAACGTTACGTGTATCCGGAAACACGTGTTATAAAAATTATAATACTAACAATATTAATTATTCTTTGGTTTCGATAATACTTTATGTTTATGATTCCATATCCAAGAATTTTCATGCCGCCAAATTTGGCCATATTTTGGATGTGGATGCCATAAGCCAAGTTAACAGACATATATAGTGGATCGACAACATGTTGTACTTGCGATTCCCATGTTTTATGACTTTTCAAGCTTCCTAGCTAACCCCGCCCATTTGAATGACTTTATGTGGATATCTCAGAATTAGATAAAATTTGAAACTACAAGTAAATTGTAGGTTTTGCTTTGACAGTTTTACGAAAAAGATTTTGGGGGTACCCATTGATATGTTGCTAACGTATCCATAATTTTTGATGTTCCATGCTTGGTTTTATCTACTTTCTTATGTTTTGTAAACACTTTGGAGTACTTTTTATACACTTTCTTGGACTAACCTATTAACAAGATGCCAAAGTGCCAGCTGCCTGTTTTCTGCTGTTTTTGGTTCCAGAAAAGTCAGAAAATGAATATTCTCAGAATTGGACGGGACAAAAGCCAAAGTCGGTTTTTCACTTAGGGGGACACAGAGCCAGAATACGAGACGGAGAGGGGCCAGGGGCCGGCCACACCACCTGGCCGCGCGGCCAGGCCTGGCCCGCACCAGGGGTTGGTCTGGCCGCCTAGGGCACCCCTCGGCCTCCCCTTTCGCCAATAAGATGCCTCCGATACAGAAACAATAAGACCCGATCAAAATTCCATGAAAGAGTCGGTAGCCGCCGTCATCTCCATCCCTAGATCGGGAGGGATCTGAAGCTCTTCCCGCCACCTGCCGGAGGGGAGAATTCACCCTAGAGGCCTTCTTCATCACCATGCAAGCCTCCGGTGTGATGCGTGAGTAGTTCGTCCTTGGACTACGGGTCCATGTAGTAGCGAGATGGTTGGTTCTTCTCCTTTGTGCTACCATGTTTAGATCTTGTGAGCTCCATTCATGATCAAGATCATCTATTTGTAATCCTACATGTTGTGTTTGCAGGGATCCGATGGATATTGAGATTCTATTTCAGATTGATTATTGATTCTATCATGTCTTTGTTATTTGTGATCTTGCATGCTTTGCATTGTTAGTAGCTATCTCGGCCAAGTAGATGCTAGCAACTCCAAGAGTTAGTATTTATGATCGATAGTGGGTTCATGCCTCTAGTAATCTGGGGAAGTGACAGAAATCTCTAAGGTACTAGATGTGCGGTTGCTACTAGGGAGAAAACAGCAATCCTTTGTTCATAGAACAATCGTATTGTTTACTTTACACGCAATGTGTAATGCAATTATCTGTTGCTTGCAACTTAATACTGGAGGGGGTTCGGATGATAACCTGATGGTGGATTATTAGTCATAGATGCAGTTGGATTACGGTCTATGTATAATGTTGTAATGCCCAATCAAATCTCAAAGGAGTCAAGATGTTTAGTATATGCTTGTATGCTTTCTTGATGTTTGTCAATTGCCCCACTGTAATTTGTTCACCCAACATGTCATCTATCTTAAGGAGAACCACCACTAGTGAACTATGGACCCCGGTCCTTTCTTTTATCATGAATCTACAAATGTTTACTGTTTTCTGTTTACTTTCTTCAAGCTATTACTTTCTTCCACACAATATGTTTAATCCTTTGTTTTCAGCAAAACCGGTGAGATTGACAACCTCACTGTAAGTTGGGGGCAAAGTTCTGTGGTTGTGTTCGTGAGTTTCCACGTTCTTTGCTAGCACCGGTAGTGCGCCCTGCCAAAGGCCAGCTAGCAACACCTTGGTGGTGTTTCCTTGCTCCTAATGGTTCGATAAACCTTGGTTTCATAACTAAGGGAAAACTTGCTGCCGTGCTCATCATACCTTCCTCTTGGGGTTCCCCAACGAGCTCGATATATATTGGGCCATCAAGCTATTTTTCTAGCGCCGTTGCCGGGGATATCAAGGACATCTTCACAAGGGGAGTCCCTCATAACCAATCTCTTCACTTTATTGTTTTTGTTTTGCTTAGTTTATTTCTGCTTTGTTTGCTTGTTTCTTTATCAAAAACACAAAAAAATAGTTTTACTACTTTGCTTTCTTTATTAAAAACGGAAAAAAATTTAGTTCCTACCTTAAGTTGCCATTATGTCTAGCATTGCTCCAATCACTATGTCACTTGAGGAAATGATTTTCACTTTTAAATAAGGAATTGAAGAGAGTTTCAAAGAAGCTTGGTCGAGAATCTCTGATTTACATGAAAAAATTGAACCTAAAATGACTCAAAGCTTGTTCCTTAGCAGTTTTTACATTGGAATTGCTCTTTGCTTTAGATATGCTTTGGATGCTATAGTGGGAGGAGATTTCCTCCAATGCAATGAGGATGGTGCTTTTAATGCCATAAGTAAGTTGTTCTTTACTTACAACTTGCCTAGCAAATCTGATTCTTCCTTCATAAACATATTTGCTAGATTGAATACTCTTGAGACCAGCGCTGCTAGTTTAAAAGATTGCTATAATACACTTAGAGAGTATCATGACTATGTTCCAATAAATGTTGAACCCTCAAAATGGCTTCCCACAGTAAAGATTGCTACAAATAATGAAACTTTTCATGCTCGCTGTGATATCATGTCTGAATTCAGTCTTATGCCTAAAGATATCTATGAATATTTGAATCTTTGGGGACTTTCTGAATGAGGAGAAGAAATATTTGTTGCTAATAATACCACAATATCACCAATTGGAATAGCTGAAGGAGTGTTTACAAAGATCCTAGGGAAAATGGTTTCTACTGATTATCTTGTTATTGAATGTGTAGGGAAAGGACAAATTACACTTGGAAGATCCATATTGAAACTCCTTGGAGCAATAATAGATGTGGAAAAGGGCACCATGCACTTTGCTTCTCCACCAAACAACCTTATGTTCCCCAAGGTTAAGAATAAAAGTAAGAGAGGTAAGCGCAAGAAATTTTGTTTTAATGCTTCTTCATTTGAGAACACTTGATTCTTTTTCTTGCTTCTTATGCCTAACTTAAAGGCGTTAAAAAAGTACTTATTGGAAGATAACCCAAAAGTTTTAGATGAATCTTGGAAGTTATTACCTCTGTAATAACTGCTCCTTATCCTTTTTATTTGCTTTTTGTGCCAAGAGTAACTTCTAATGAGAGAGAAGTAATGATTGGTAAAGTTGCTGTCCTGAAACAGATTTTTGTGCTTCACCGTAAAAATTTGTGTAAAATCTCTATACGTTCTTTTAAGGCGTGAATTTTTGTGCTTCTGCCCCAGCTTGTTATCTAACTTTTGTTAGTTCAATACTTTTCGATTTGAGTAACAGAAGGTCTTCGAAAAAAATGGTTTTTACCTGCCGGTCTGTTTTAATAGATTTCTGCCATTATTTGCATTTGCTTCTTGTTAGTTCATTTTTGAGTTCTTTTGGGGAATTGCGATTTTTGAGGGAAGTGCTTCAGTAGCTTGTTTTTTAATGGAAGTTTTATTGGTGTTGAAACTGAACCTAAAGACTTATTATCTTGAGTGCACTAATGTTGCTAATAAAGATTGTGTGAAGTTTTGTATGAAGGAAAAAATTCTGGTGTATGGAGAGAATGATGTAATGAGATGAAGAATGGACTAAAGATCAAGATTTGGGATGCCACCCCGTGTCACCCCAAGAAATATTCAAGAGTTACAAGCATCAAAGCTTGGGGATGCCCAAGGCATCCCCTTCTTCATCAATAAAAATCCCAGGTTTCTTCCAAACACTTCATTTTTATTGTTTCATGCACAATTGTGTTGTTCTTGGAGCGTCTTTTTTTTGTTTTTGGTTTTCGTTTACTTGGTTTTCTTAGTTATTGTGAATAAATTGGTTGGACCCCCTCTTTCATGCATTGGTTTTCAAATAGTTTGGTTTGGTTTGGAAAAAGAGTAGGAAAGTTCATGCTTAAGTGGTAAAGAGAGCTTGTTTTTGACTGTGGCCCATGCTTTGTCATGCCACTCTTGATATTTTTTTGGCTTTATGCTTAGTGATCTTTGCTGTAGCATGACATGTTATAAACAATTGATATTGCTTAATGTGCCTTACTATGACAAGAACTTACTATGACAAGAACTTACCGGTAACTAAACGTGAGTAGCATGAGGAGCGGCCCTCGTATTCAATTGACATGAGATTTCCAACTTATACTTTGTCAAGCATATACTCCATAGTTTGTTCACTTTAACCTTATCACTTCAAGATGCTTATGATAGGAGCAATGAGAGCTGAAAGCTAATAAGTACCATAATTTTTGGAAGCTCTTTATGAAACTTGAATCTCTACTTCCTTCTATGAAGGCCTTTCTTTTACTTTTATGTTGAGTCTCCACCTTATATCTTTATGCACCTATTGAGAGAACATAGTGGCCATTCTTAGTTCTATGTGCATTGTCCCAAGACTTGTTGATTGATGCATAATTTTGATATTGCTTGTTCTTAAACTATTTGTATCTAGTCACTCTTATGAAATTTGAAGGTGTCCTATGCATTTATGTTTGCTACTCTATAAGGGACAATCTGAATTCCACTATGCTATATTTTCTTTATGTGAAACAAACAAACGTCTTGCAAAGTACTGTTATTCATGAATATTTTGTTTGTGCCGTTTCATGTTGCAACGTAGTTGCTATGTCTTATTGTTAGAACTTTATCTTTCATGCTATGTTGAAGTACTATGATCCCAGCTATCAATGTTTTACAAATACTTTGATCACGTTTATGATGGTGCATGTCACCTCAAAAATTATTCTTTCTTTCTATCACTTACCTACTCGAGGACGAGCAGGAGTTAAGCTTGGGGATGTCCCATCGAGGGGTCAAAATTAATATATCAGAAACCAGCGAGAGTTTCGACAATAGGTTCAACTTTTTCCTAAGACATTGCATCGTGACAATTTAACAAAATTAGGTCAAACTTGATCTAGGTACAAGTAAACACCATAGATTGCTCTTGAATTAAATATCTTTTCAGAATTAGATCAGTGCATCTTCTTGTAGTAAACAGTGTCGTCATTGTGAGTTTCCAACTATCAAGAAAGAACATTCAATTCAACATTTTCCGAGTGAATACGAGCGTGGTTGTTCTTTTTCCTAAAGAAAAGTCCAAAAAATATTGGATCTGAATGACACAAGCCAAGTTTATAGACATTTATATTGGACTAACATGTTGTACCAATGATTCTTATGTTTTATGAGTTTTCAAACTTCCTAGCTAAATCTGCCCATTAGAATGACTTTATGTCGATTTATCGAAATTAGGTCAAATTTGAAACAACAAGTACTAGTAAATTGCACATGCCCTGCACGTGAGACTCAGATAATAGACGTCTGACATATCATCACTATATAAAATTATAATAGGTAAATCAAAAAAAAATTGATCAACATCTATAAAGTATGAGTGTATATTTGGTTCTTGTAGTTTGTATATCATGTAGAAGTCAACGATTATTAGCTATCTAAAACTTGAAATTTTTGGTAACATGGTCTAGAGAAACGAGGGAGAAGATTCTAGAATGATGGAGAAGTGCGTTTTGAGTTTTGTGCATAGCATTCATTGTGACGAAGACTATCAGTAGAATCTTAGCGGATGCCACATACTAGGCCTTAAGGTGTGCTTTCGTACACATTGTTGATGCTCTTATTAGGGAAAAAGTAGATATAGTATAGTAGTAGTACACTAGTAGTAGTACTCATTTATTTGGTTAGACATATGCTCACCTCTATCCACGCGTTGTACATGCTAGGAGAATAAAACATAGGTAGGGTAAGAGGGCAGCAGCGAAGAGGAGTTGAAGGTAGTTCGATGTCAGAGGAAAGTTATGGTGGTTTCCTGACACGAGGTACTCCCGTGGACACTCTACTAGTAGTAAATTTTAGGACCTATGCATGCAAAAAAAATTGTATGTTTTCTCTCTCCTTCGCTACCTCTCACCATCCATCCTCCCTCTCTCCTCCCCTTTCCCCTCGTGCACCGGCCCGGCTGATCTCTCCCTTGTCCATAGCATGGTGTTGCGCACGTGTGCCTTGGTACAGCGTCTTTGTGTCTCTAGCATGTTCGGAAACCGCGTTGGTGTGGAGTAGGTACAAGGAGTACATAGTAATGAAACCACTTTAGTCCTTGGCGGCAAAAAAATTCAAACTTTTCCGGTTTTCAAAATTTTCACTTGCTTCCCAAACATCGAGAGGGAAGGTTACTCAAAAGATCGGCCATTCATAGTACTTCTTATCTTATCTTTAGATTGTCTTATCTTTTCCAATACCATACCATACCACCATATAGAGTAGGGATAATTTCAAACATGGACCATTGGATCAAGACTAGCAAATCCAAACATTGCTAACCATTAGATATTCTTTTCTATTCTTAGCATCTACACAAGTAAGGGCAATTGATTGCTATTGAATTAAATGTATTTTCAGAGGTAGACGGGTGCATCTTCATGTAGTAAACAATGTCATCAGTGTTAGTTTCCAACTATTAAGAAAGAAAATTTAGTTCTAAATATCTTGAGTGATGACAAGTGGTTCTTTTACGTAAAGAAACTTCGAAGAATATGGATCTGAATACCACAAGACAAGTTTTTAGACATAAATGTATGGATGTTGATGTAATTTTACCTTTTTTAAGGTACTTGATGTAAAATGTAATCACACCATCCGTGTGAAATTCAAACCTAAAAGCAAGTGGTAACATTTAAACGCGTTTAAGATTATTAGTTGTCCATGAGTTTGAACATTCTTGGATTTCAAGTCGAACGACCAAGGTCATGGCCATATCTACATCATACTTTATGCTGATGATGATCGCATGTCCACGAATTTTCATGCCACCAAATCTGGCCATATATTTTGAAAACAAACAAAGAGAAAGTAGTATGAAGAGTATAACTCGATCAGCTTCTCTCTCGAGAAGGAGCCAAACATGACTATTTTCCTTGCTTAATTTTAGGGTGCTTCATGCTAAATGTATGGACCTTGATGTAATTTTACCCCTTTTTAGGTCCTTGCTGTAAAATATACTCCAACCGTCTGTGTAAAATTTGAACACAAAAGCAAGTGGTAAAATTTAAACGTATTTAAGCTTATTAGTTGTCAATGAGTAGGAACATTCTTGCATTTCAAGCCAAACAGCCTGGGTCATGGACATATGTACATCATACTTTATGCTGATGATTCATGACCCCATATTGAAGAATTTGCATGATGCAAAATTTGGCCATATTTTGAAAACAAACAAAGAGGAAGTAGTACGAAGAGTATAGCTTGGTCAGGTTCTTTCTTGAGAAGGAGCCAAACCCGACTATTTTCCTTTGCTTCAGTTTATGGCGTGCTTCATGCTAAATTTATGTACCTCAATGTAATTTTCCCCTTTTAGGTTCTTGATGAAAACAAACAAAGAGGAAGAACTATGAAGAGTATAGCTCGATCAGTTGCTCTCTCGAGAAGAAGCCGAACACAACTGTTTTATTTTCTTAATTTTAGGATACTTCATTCTAAATGTATGGACCTCGATGTAATTTCCCCCTTTTTTAGGTCCTTGATGTAAAATGTACTCCTACCGTACGTGTAAAATTCAAACCTACAAGTTAGTGGTAAAAGTTAACAGAATTTAAGGTTAGTTGTGAATGAGTATGAACAATCTTGGATTTCAAGCCGAATAACCAAGGTCATGACCATATCTACATCATACTTTACATCGATGATTCACGATCCCATATCCAAGAATTTGCATGCCACCAAATTGGACCATATTTTGAAAACAAATGAAGAGGGACATAGTACGAAGAGTATGGCTCGACCAGCTGCTCTCTCGAGAAGGAGCCGAACCCGAATGTTTTTCCTGCTTAATTTTAGGGTGCTTCGTGCTAAATGAATAGACCTCGATGTAATTGTACATTTTTTAGGTCCTTGCTATAAAATATACTCCCACCATCCGTGTAAAATTCAAATAGAAAAGCAAGTGGTAAAATTTAAACATATTTAAGCTTATTAGTTGTCAATGAATATGAAAATTCTTGCATTTCAAGCCGAACGACTTGGGGCATACATATCTACATCATACTTTATGCTGATGATTCATGATCCCATATCGAGGAATTTGCATGCCGCCAAATTTGGCCATAATTTGAAAAGAAACAAAGAGGAAGTAGTATGAAGAGTATGGCTCGATCAGCTTTTCTCTCGAGAAGGAGCAAAACATGACTATTTTCCCTGCTTAATTTTAGGGTGCTTCATGCTAAATGTATGGACCTCGATGTAATTTTACCTTTTTAGGTTCTTAATGTAAAACGTCCTTCGACCGTCCGTGTAAGATTCTTATTTATTGATGAGTATGAACATTCTTGGATTTCATGACGAACGACCAAGGTCATGGCCATATCTACATCATACTTTATGCCGATGATTCATGATACCATATCCAAGAATTTGCATGCCGCCAAATTTGGCCATATTTTGAAAACAAACGAATAGGAAGTAGTATAAAGAGTATGGCTTTATCAGCTTCTCTCATGAGAAAGAGGAAAACATGACTATTTTCCCTGCTAAATGTATGGACCTCGATGTAATTTAACCTTTTTTAGGTCCTTGCTGTAAAATGTACTTCTACCGTTCGTGTAAAATTTGAATATAAAAGCAAGTGGTAAAATTTAAACGTATTTAAGCTTATTAGTTATCATTGAATATGAACATTCTTGCATTTCAAGCCGAATGACCAGGGTCATGGACATATCTAAATCATACATTGTGATGATGGTTCATGATCCCATATCGAATAATTTGCATGCCACCAAATCTGGCCGTATATTTTGAAAACAAACGAAGAGAAATTAGTATGAAGAGTATGGCTCGATCAGCTTCTCTCTTGAGAAGGAGCCAAGCATGACTATTTCCCATGCTTAATTTTAGGGTGCTTCGTGCTAAATGTATGGTCCTCGATGTAATTTTACCTCTTTTTAGGTCCTTGCTGTAAAATGTATTCCCACCGTCTGTGTAAAATTCCAACATAAAGGAAAGTGGTAAAATTTAAACGTATTTAAGCTTATTTGTTGTCAATGAGTATGAACATTCTTGCCTTTCAAGCCGAACGACTAGGGTCATGGACATATGTACATCATACTTTATTCTAATGGTTCATGATCCCATATCGAAGAATTTGCATTAGGCAAAAATTGGCCATATTTTGAAAACAAACAAACAGGAAGTAGTACCAAGAATATGGCTTGGTCAGGTTCTTTCTCTAGAAGGAGCCGAACCCGACTATTTTCCTTTGCTTAATTTTAAGGCGTGCTTCGTGCTAAAATTATATACCTCGATGTAATTTTCCCCTTTAAGGTCCTTGATGAAAACAAACAAAGGGGAAGTACTATGAAGAGTACGGATAGATCAACTGCTCTCTCGAGAACGAGCCGAACCCGACTATTTTATTAGCTTAATGTTAGAGTACTTCATGCTAAATGTATGGACCTCGATGTAATTTCCCCCTTTTTAGGTCCTAGATGTAAAATGTACTCCTACCGTTCGTGTAAAATTCGAACCTAAAAGTTAGTGGTAAAAGTTAAATGAATTTAAGGTTAGTTGTGAATGAGTGTGAACAATCTTGGATTTCAAGCCGTATGGCCAAGGTCATGGCCATATCTATATCATAATTTATATCAATGATTCACGATCCCATATCCAAGAATTTTCATGCCACCAAATTGGGCCATATTTTGAAAACAAACGAAGAGGGAAGTAGTATGAAGAGTATGGCTCGACCAGGTGCTCTCTCGAGAATAAGCCGAACCCGACTATTTTCCCTGCTTAATTTTAGGGTGCTTCGTGCTAATTAAATGTATAGACCTCGATGTAATTTTACCTTTTTTTAGGTCCTTGCTGTAAAATGTACTCCTACCGTCCGTGTAAAATTCGAACATAAAAGCAAGAGGTAAAATTTAAACGTATTTAAGCTTATTAGTTGTCGATGAATATGAAAATTCTTGCATTTCAAGTCAAATGACCAGGGTCATATATATCTACATAATACTTTATGCTGATGATTCGTGATCCCATGGCGAAGAATTTGCATGCCGCCAAATTTGGCCATATTTTGAAAACAAACGAAGAGGAAGTAGTATGAAGAGTATGGCTCGACAACTTACCCTAAGGCACTCTAAATAACCTTTTTTCTTTCTCTATTTTCTGTCTCTTGTCTGTAAATATTCTTTAAACTTGTGTTTCTATCTTTCACTTCATTAAAGGACTGTGGGGGGCTCCCCTACAGTAGAAAAGTTCAAAAAAAAGAGTATGGCTCGGTCAGCTTCTCTCTCTAGAAGGAGAAGAACATGACTATTTTCCCTGCTTAATTTTAAGGTCTTTGTGCTAAATGTATGGACCTCGATGAAATTTTTACCTTTTTTAGGTTCTTGATGTAAAATGTACTCCGACCATCCGTGTAAAATTGGAACCTAAAAGCAAGTTGTAAAATTTAAACATATTTAAGATTATTATTTTTCGATGAGTATGAACATTCTTGGATTTCAAGACGAACGACCAAGGTCATGGCCATATCTACATCATACTTTATGCTGATGATTCGTGATCCCATATCCAAGAATTTGCATGTCGCCAAATTTGGTCATATTTTTAAAACAAACAAAGAGGAAGTACTATGAAGAGTATGGCTCGATCAGCTTCTCTCACAAGAAGGAGCAAACAATGATTGTTTTCCCTGCTTAATTTTAGGGTGCTTCGTGCTAAATGTATGGACCTCGATGTAATTTTACCCTTTTTAGGTCCTTGGTATAAAATGTACTCCCACCGTCCGTATGTGTAAAATTCGAACGTAAAAGCTAAAATTTAAACATATTTAAGATTATTAGTTGTGGATGAGTATGAACATTCTTAGATTTCAAGACGAACGACCAATGTCATGGCCATATCTACATCATACTTTATGCTGATGATTCATGATACCGTATCCAAGATTTTATATGCGGCCAAATTTGGCCATATTTTAAAAACAAATGAAGAGAAAGTAGTATGAAGAGTATGGCTTGATCAGCTTTTCTCTCGAGAAGGAGCAAAACATGACTGTTTTCTCTACTTAATTTTAGGGTGCTTCGTGCTAAATGTATGAACCTCGATGTAATTTTACATTTTCTAGGTCCTTTATGTAAAATGTACTCCCACCATCCGTACGTGTAAAATTCGAACCTAAAAGCAACTGTAAAAATTTAAACGTATTTAAGATTATTAGTTGTCAATAAGTATGAACATTCTTGCATTTCAAGTCTAAGTACCAAGGTCATGGCCATATCTACATCATACTTTATGCTGATGATTCATGATCCAATATCTAAGAATTTGCAAGCCACCAAATTTAGCCATATTTTGAAAACAAACAAAGATGAAGTAGTATGAAGAGTATGGCTCGATCAGCTTTTCTCTCGAGAAGGAGCAAAACATTACTATTTTCCCTGCTTAATTTTAGGGTGCTTCATGCTAAATGTATGACCTCGATAAAATTTTACATTTTTAGGTCCTTGGTTTAAAATGTAATCCCTCCGTCCTTACGTGTAAAATTTGAACCTAAAAGCAAGTGATAAAACTTAAAAATTATTTAATTTTATTAGTTGTCGATGAGTATGAACATTCTTGGATTTCAAACCGAACAACCAAAGTCATGGCCATATCTACATCATACTTCATGCTGATGATGATCGCATGTCTAGGAATTTTCATGCCACCAAATTTGGCCATATATTTTGAAAACAAACAAAGAGAAAGTAGTATGAAGAGTATGGCTCGATCAGCAGTTCTCTCGAGAAGGAGTTGGACCCGACTATTTCCCTTGCTTAATTTTAGGGTGCTTCATGCTAAATGTAAGGACCTCTATGTAATTTTCTCAATTTTTAGCTCCTTGATGTAAATTTTACTCCCACCTTCGTGATGTTCCGATATTTAGGAGTAAATGGGTGAATCATGTCATGGTAACAATTTTTCCACTCGGAGTTTCCAACCATTAGATATATCTATCACTAAAACATGACCTTCACCATCCCCACACGTAAAACATTATATGGATCGGAGGGAGTAGTATATATATGCATTCAAAACAAAATGTGTTTTCTCTCTCCTTCAGTGCGGCATCACCATCCCCACACGCAAAACAAATTTGAGGACATTTCGAACTTTTTTTCTTCGGTACGGTGTGATTTGCTACCCCTAGCTACCTACCGGAAAAAACAGTAGTGCCTCAATCTAGGGGCCAGCATTGCGGGCTGGAGCATTTAAGAAATATATCTAATTTTCTGTTATTATTCCTTTTTGCATAAGAGTCTATGTTAACGTCCCATGTTAGTTTTTACCTAATATACCAGGTCGAAGTAGTTGATCCGACAAACGGAGGAGAACCGCCCCGCGCCCCTCATCGTCTTCCTCTGCCGCTCCGGCCTCTTGTGCACCATCGTAGCCCCTTTCCACCCTTGCAGAAAGGTAGAAACCGCAAACTCATCCTGACTAATCTTCCGCAGTACTCTTCCTCGGAATGACATCTAGAGCGATGAAGCATAAGATATCTGAGTGCTATAGCCAGGCAATCGAATTTGGCAACCTCCACTACGGACCGCTGAGCAACATCACCGGTCGTGTCGATTTTCTGAGCACCGCTCGCCTGGCTCGCGACATGGTTGGGATGCGTCAAGGAATTGCGGAAGATCCTAGTCTCCCATTTGGTTTGCCCTGCCTACTTCACTCTGACCCATAGACATGGCCACTAGACCGTGACGAGCAGGTAAAAATCAGCTTTGCATGATTTTTGTAGCATACGAATCCTTAGATTCTTTCCTATGGATTGCATTTGGATCAAAGGAATCATGGTATGCAAATTCTTTTGAACTGCAACCCCCCACCCATGCTTAAATCCCGTAGGAATTGGAACATCTACTTGAGGCTCAACTCTTATCGCGTGCGTAGGACCAAAACATGCCATTCACATAGATAGTTTTACTATATTTTATAATCGCCTGTTTTTCACCAGCAAACCTGTGGAGTTCCTGTGTTCTCAATCCTGCAATCGAAAGAGGCCCAAGACTATTGCTTCAGTGTGCCCCCTCTCCTCCAAACATACTAGTCTGAAAACACAAGAACGACTAGGATTGTTGATACCCGTAATAGAATGTGTATTGGCCAATCAACGCTGGCGTTATATTTTAAGTTTCATGTGTTTTACAAACACAAGATTTCCGTAAAAAATTGGCTGTTTGGTTTACATGAATACAAAAACATAGGATTACTTTAAAACATGGTAAAATCAAAGTCAAACCTCACGGGAGAGTATATTTATGATGTTATCGTGTCTCTTGGGATCTCATTCTTGTTCTTTGCATGCGTAGGAATTTGAAAATGAGGTCCAAGTTGGATATGAAGAATTTCATATGAGTTTTGGAGGATTCTAACCCATAGGATTTTGGAAGATATCAAATTCCTATGGAGTCCCTTCTTAGTTCCTATGCCCTCCATTCCATAAGAATCTAAACATGAGCTCCAACCTCATTCTATTTCTCCTTTGAGAAGTCTAATGCGCTCACACTATATTCCTGCAAAACTCCTGTGTTTGTTTCCTATTCACCATCCAAAGACACCTGTTACAAAATTCCTGTGTTTTTAATTCCTAATATGAATTTAATGTACCTACCATGTCAATCCTGTGTTTTTACTATTCCTACATTTTTTAAAAAGCATTGATCGAAAGATGCCCCTAATCTTGTTAATCAACCGTAGGAAATTGACTGCATTTTTTCCTCTGGTCCATTCCTCTGAATAGTGCCAACATAGGAAACTTAACTATTCCTACACTTTTTCTTTAATGCAAACAAGACCTTATTCCTTGGTGTGTTTGTTTGCATGCATTCAAGATTTATTCATCACGTTTCTACATCTTTCAGATAGTAGTTTTTCTATAAAGCTAGCTAGCACTCCCCCTTTGTCAAACACCTTGCATGCCCCTAGATATGAAGAAAATCTTTTGCAGGGCATTGACGCGTTGCTGATGCCACTAGATAATACAACAGTAGAAGCATTTGTACCAGTTGATGATGACATACCCGGAACATGGGATGATGAAGGATTTGAAAACAAGGGTCCCTGGCTTGGTGCCAACGGAGAATGGATTGCGATTGCAAAGCACCTCCAAAACGTCTACAGTATGGCACATATCAAGCTGCCACGTGTGCAGCGTGTTGATATTTATCCATCGGGTAACCAGTGTTTCCCTGACCCCCATGCACTTACCTCTACAAGCACGCGAATATCGAGATGCCAAAGATACAAATAGAAAAGAAACCGTACATATTTGACAACCAATGGCACTACAACGCAATGGCGGTGTTTAACAATTCATTGCTATCATAGATTTTCCTTGTGACAGGGACTGGATTATCCTTCGAAACGACTATCTTGTACTAGCTGCGCATATCGATGTCATTGCCACATGTCTAATCAGTGGTTCTATTGATCGCATATACGCGGTGACAGAACCGCGAGGAGATGTTCTTGTCTAGGAACCAAACAAGGGGAGTGAGTCCCGTTATTTAAAAGTAAAATTTATAAATTACTTACAACTGCATTATTCGTGATACTTTTGCTAACTGAAATGCACACACAGTATACTTGTAGGCCTGCGTGTCATATAGGCTCTAGTAATTTAAGAGCTGGCAAACGTCCAAGCTCGTGACAATGCCGAGGCTGAAGATATTGCATTACGCAGCTGGTACTTGGCAGAGCTTGGCTAGGATATCCTATGGATTCACACCAGGGGTGCACGAACCAGCATCCATGGTGATCCTGTATCATACATGGGTACAGAACTTCTCTCTTATCCGTCGCTCCGCTGCCACGTTTTCTAGAGGGCCCTTAACTTGGATGACCCTATAGCACTAGACTTAATCAGAAGGGATAATCTTGAAGGGAGGTCAGTGTTTGTGGGAATCAACCATCCATTCATCCTCGATCCCCCTACAAACCCCTGTTGGAGATATACCCTAGAGGCAATAATAAATATAGTTATTATTATATCTTTGTGTTTATGATAAATGTTTACATTCATGCTATAATAGTATTAACAAGGAAACATTAATACTTGTGTGATTTGTAAACTTAATTTGAAGTCCCTAGTAAAGCCTCTGTATAATACTAGCTTGTTGGTTAATAGATGATTGTGGTTTCCCTATCATGAACATTGAGATGTTATTAACAACAAGATCATATCGTTAGGAGAATGATATGGTGGACATACTCCTATAGATAAGCGTAGCATAAAGATCAAGTCATTTTAATAGTTCAATTGCTATATGCTTTCTGATACATAGTTATCTAATTCCTTCGACCATGAGATCATGCATATCACCTTTGCCGGATGGATGCTTTGATGACATCAAACACCACACCGTAACTGGGTGGCTATAAAGGTGTCATTGAGTGTTCAGAAAGTATCGATTGAAACACATGGATCAAGAGTGGGATTTGTCCATCCATATGACGGATAGATATACTCTGGGCCCTCTCGGTGAAATGTCATCCAATTAGCTTGCAAGCATGTGACTGGCTCACAAGGGATCACATATCACATGAACGAGAAAAGAGTACTTATCAGTAACGAGGTTGAACTAGGTATGCAGAGATACCGACGATCATAACCTCGGATAAGTAAACTATCGTGAGACAAAGGGAAATTGATATCGTATGTAAGTGGTTCATTTGATCGCAAAGTAATCGTAGAAATATGTGGGAGCCATATGAATTTCCAGATTCCTCTATTGGTTATTGATCGGAGAAGTGTCTCGATCATGTCCGCATAATTCACGAACCGTAGGGAGACACACTTAAGGATTCGACGTTGTTTGAGTAGTTAAGGAATGATGAGAAAGAGACCGAATGTTGTTCGGAGTCTCGAATGGGATTCGGGATATCACGAGGAGATCCGGAATGGTCCGGAGAATAAGATTCATATAAGGAAAGTCCCGTTTCGGAATTGGGGAATGGTTCCGTGTTTTTCGGGAACATTCTAGAAGGTTCCGGAATGTCCGGCACTCCGGGGGGGAAGGGTACATGAATGTGTCATTGTAAGTTGGAATGATTGCATCATGTACTAGGTGTCTTTGCTGTCCAAAATAAAGGGTTTATTTAAATCCTAAATTGAAAAGTCAAACGGCTAGTTTGAAAGTCAAACGACAATTTTTGGAAAGAGGAGGAGAAGTGGAAACCGAGTTGGGGAGGGATTCCCTCCTCCCCAAGCCGGCGCCCCACCCAAGCCGAGTTGGGGAGGGACTCCACTCCCTCCCCTTGGCCGGCCAGCCCCTCCACCTATATAAGGAGGGGCAGGGCTCCCTCCTAGCACACAAGTCCCTCTCCTCTAAACCTAAACCCTAGCCACAGCCTAGGGATTTCTCCCAAGCCGTCAAGTTAGAGCTTCTAATTGCCCTAGCCTCCGGTTTAGAGCTTTCTAATTGGTGTGTCTAATCCCTAGATCACCAAAGCTCTCTCATACTCCACCATACTCGCTCCGGCTTAAGGCGAAGCCCTGCGAGATCTCCCCTCTACTTCCGGTACCACGCCACAGTTGCCGGAATCGCGAGGAGAGTGCTACAACCTCCGCTGCCTGCTGGAACAAGGGAGAGGAAGGTCTTCGTCGAGTACCGAACGTGTGACCGACTGCGGGAGCGCTGCCGGAACGCGGCGCCGGAAGGATCGTCTACGCGATCTTGAGATCGGAAAGAGTACGACTACATCACCCACGAGAATCTGCTCTCGTTAAACACTTTGGAATCTTCGAGGGTGAGTTATTCCATCGACTCGTTGCTACAATCTAGTAGATAGATCTTGGCTTGTTTGTTTGTATGCGGTAGAAAATTTTTGTTTTCCATGCTACGAAACCCTACAACCCCGTACCTGGTGTTGCCGATGTTGATGAAGCTCTACCAGTGTTCAGAGGAGACGGTTTGTTTGCTACACATGTGTGTTGCGGACATCGTCCACAGCTAGTTCCAGATTGGAGCCGCATGCACGTCAATGGGGGGATGCCATAGGTTCATCACTTAACTACACTGGAGTGCAACATAGGGAGCAAATGTTCGAGGCGCCAATGTGGTTCGTGCCAATCCTGCCTCGTTAGAACTACGTGAAGTTTGACCAAGATACTGAAAAGTTGATTATGAGCACTCGCAACATCATTTCTTTAGCTAGTACTTGTCACCATGAAATGTACAGTACTGTGTACATAGTACTTTCATATTGTATTGTAGTATCAATACTTGCAACATCATTTCCACTATTGCTTCTATTAGGCACCATGTACATAATAATATACTTTCATACTATATTGTAGTATCAGTACTTGCAACATCATTTCCCCTATTGCTTATACTAGGCACCATGTACGTAATAATATACTTTCATAGTATGTGTTTGATGTTTCCCTATTCAAGCACTCAAGCTGCCATGCCCAATTTTCTAGGCTATTAATTTTGGCATGAAAATTAGTAGTACTGTATTGTTGGCAAGGTTTGCTTTGTCCACAACATTCGTCTAACCTCGCCGCATTTATTCCCTCACCAGCCACAGCCCCATCTCTCTCTCACACAGCACTCCTTAATCGTCATTGCGCTTCCCTCCATTGACGACCACCACCGCTGCAACTTACTCGTCTTAGGCGGGTCGGCTATGGGCGGCGGGACCTGCAACCTAATCTATAGAGTCGTCGCATCCCGTAGACATCGTGGTGGCAGTGCGGTATGTACATAATCACCAAAACCCTCAATCTTGATGATGAGATGCGGTCAAGCTTTTATTAGAGCTTGGTTAAAATTGGGTTGGTGTTGAGTATTGACGAGGGTTTAACTCGTCAATGCCCATTGTTATGGACTTGGGTTTTGGAGAAGGAGGGATTGTTGGAGGCGTCAATCGGATAGCAAACAAGCACACACGGGCGCAAGTTTTACCCAGGTTCAGGCCTCGTAGAGGTTCCTACTCCTGCTTGTCTGCTCTTGGAATTAACGAAGGAATCGAAGATTAGAGGGGTGCGCAGATGCAATCTAGCGAGAGTTGTGGAAACTAGGGTGGTGATTGTCCTCCTCGCCGCCCCCTCCTAGCCTTTATTTAGATAGGCTAGGTCTCGAGTAGCAGGTCAAGTCGGTTACAGATTAGGGCTTTCCCTTTGAACTTTCTATCTTAAGCTTCTTCTTGTCTCGCAAGCAATTGAGAGTCTGTGGGCCACTTGAATTCTCCATTGGGCCTTGGCAACACCGTGGGCTTCTGCCGTATCTGGACGATATATACTAAACTCGAGTACTTGTAGGGTATACCCATGTTAGTAGCCCCCGAGTGTCCAGTGGAATCGCAGATTCGACTGGGGACTTTATGAAGTCTTCCGAGTGCATGACTGAGCATTTTCAAGTGTTCTATTTGTGTCATAGGGATTATTGATATACGTGCCTGATTTAACCGATATATCGGTATCAGTTAACTGCCTTAGGGCAAAACAACGCAATCTACTCAAACTCGAGTCCCTGGACTTGAATTCGGCAAAGTGCTGGCGTAATTCGACTCAGGCCGTGGAGGTCTTACAGGAGTCGAATTCCAGTATATAAGTATGAGCACTCGACGCGTCCATCAAGGCATGTTCATTGCACCTGCAGGTACGGATATATTTGTACTAGTGCGCAGCAGATGTGTTGCCAGGCCTTATTCAGGTCTTATCTTCACGCTGTAAGCGCGGCATATGAATTTTTTGTCATCGTGGAGATGATTCGGGTGGCCCAAGAGACGTAGTCTCTTTGTAGGGAAAATATGAGGCGGAGTCACCATAGTATTCGAGTGTGGACGTTATCAACACATAGAAAAATAATCATAGGGTACACGACCAGCACTCCCTATGGGAGTATCCCCCGAGTGCCTACTCGAGTCGTAGATTCGAGTGGGGACTAAAAAACATTTGTGATTGCTGTCGTCTTTTGTTGCTTGTTTCAGTCGAATATGCTTTCAGCGCTCCCTATGGGAGTAACCTGCAGTTCATAGTCGAATCAATGATTCGAGTGAAGGGTTTATCTTGAATGTTTGTATAATTGCATAAAAAAATTCGGGTGCGCGACCAGTGCTCCTGTTAGGAGTAGCCCCTGAGTGCTTGGTTGTGTCGAAGACTTGAGCAAGGACTAAAGCAGTCGAAATCTTCTGCTGCTGGAATCAATGACGTTAGTGTTGACGATGTGATGACCTCGGTTGCTCGCGTCGAAGGTGATGCAGGAGTCGTTTTCAGTGAGGTACTCAGTGGTGGAAGGTGGAGAGTTTATCGCCAAGTTGTCTTGGCGAGTGATGGCCTTCTGCACTCGATTTGAGGGACGTCCTTTTTGGATCATCCCCAAGTTGCCCACGGCTCGTGGGTATGGCTCGCCTCCGTGATGCTGGACCGGCACGACCGCGGGTGGTGGTGGTCCAGGCGGTGGTGGAGGAGCTACATGTGCCAAAGCGCCTAGGGCTGCTCCGTAGCCCCTGTTGACCGTGTCGCGATTCATCCGGGCCAGGCCCTCATGGAGTTTGAGAAACTTGCGGCAGTCCTTGAGAAGGTGGCTGGATTTCTTCTTGCCATCGTGCTTGTCGATGTAGAAGTGCAAGTTCCATGGCCCGGACAGGTTGTCCTCGATAGATGTTGCGGGTGCCTCTTTGCAAGTGCGGCATTGCCACACCTGCATGTTTTTTCCGCTGTCGCGGTATCCACCACTGTGGTGTACGTTGTTGCGGTTGTCGTCGCGTTTGTCGGCGTAGCCAGCTGTGACCATATTGACCTCATTGCGGTCATCGTAGACGCGCATCCGACGTTTGCCTCGGCGGTCGCGTCTACGCTCGAGGTCGTCGTCGTCATCGGAGTAGGTACGGTTTTTCACCGAATCTTCTCCGTCAGCCCACCGATTCGCGATTTCCATCAGGTGGTCGATCGTTTTGGGATTCGAGCGGCCCAGCTCCTCCCTGAGTTCTATACAGCGAACGCCGCTATTGAATGCGTTGATTGTGCGGTCCTCCGAGATGTTTTCTGCGGAGTTCTTGATCATGGACCACCTCTGGATGTACGAGCATAGCGATTTGCCCGATCTTTGCTGGCAGCTTCTCAGTTCTTCGATTGATGTGGGCCTTTTGTAAGTGCCCTTGAAATTGCGCACGAAGCTGTAGACCAGCTCTTCCCAGCTGCGAATGGATCCGCGCGGGAGGTTGTTGAGCTATGCGCGAGCAGCGCCCTGCAGTTGTAGCTGCAGGAATTGCATGGTCGTGCTTCGACTCCCGCCATGTAGTCTGATGGAGGAGATGTGGTCCTCCAACCATATTTTCGGGTCCTGCAGTCCGTCAAATTTTGGGTTCTCCGATGGGAGTTTGAACCCCTCAGGCATTCGCTTCTACCTGATGGCCCTACTGAAGCATCTGGCACCGCAGAGCTCAGTCTCGTCTTCTTCTAACTCATTCAAACAAGCACGTCTTGCCCGCATCTTGTCGACTTTGTGCTGCGTGAGGTCATCGCGTGCATCGTAGTCGCGATCATGCCGCCATGAGCGACGTCATCGTGACTGTCGTCACTTGAGGAGTACGAGTAGTACTTTTCCAGATCCTTACTTTTCTTCGGCTCAGGCGTTGGTTCTTTGTAGAGGGCGGCCTCGATTAGGCCCAAGCCCGTGATCGTAGATCGGTGCATTGCAGCTCGCGGGTCTCCAGCCGGTGGCTGGTTGTTAACGAGGTACATGGTGGCCGCTGTCACCGCAGCTTGCGGCGTCTTTAGGAGCACGTTTCCCCGCATGTCGACTATCATGGAGCCGAAGTCGAGGACTTTTGCGGCCTCTACGCATTCTTGCTCGGTGAGGTGGGCCAGTCGAGATCGCCTCTTGTTGGCGACATACTCGTTGCCTTTGGAGGAGGATCCTCCATGGGAGGAGAACCTGGCTTGTCGAAGACTCGACTCGTCCGCTGCCTTTCGGCGTGCTTTGAGTTGCGCGATCACCTGTTGCTGGCGCTTGAATTCCTCCTTTAGCAGCCAATGGTAGCCCATCAACATGTCTTGCGGTGTGTTGGGGGGGTAGAGGATTGCCCCATAGATCTTCATGACAGCGGGCCCACTCATTGTCGTTGAGCTTGATCAGCATGCGCTCAACGATGTTTGCATTCGCCGAGAGCGATGGTTCTCCACCTATCCCGTTGTTGACGAGCACGCCGTTACCACCGTTGGTGGAGCCGCCATTTGCGACTGGTATGCCACCATTGGGCGTGCTGCCGTTGGGTGATCCGGTGCCAGATCAGGTGCCAGCATATTCGCGATTAGCGGTGGTGTCGCCCGCGTTGATGACGACGCACATGAAGTGGTTGGGGAAGCTGTTGCTCCCGCAACTTTCAGATCCAGAGCCGTAGGCTCCATTTTCAGTGGCTAGGTCACCCAGATTGGATCCACGACTGTTGTCGTTGTCCGTGCTCCCAGCTATTGTCGACGCATTGAGCTCACTGAGGGTGCCGATTGGTGGCGGGAACCACGATGCTGGAGCAATCGTGGGTGTCTTTGGCTGGCCAGGCATGCGAAGCATGCCCAGTTTACCAACCTGGAAGTGGAAGCTCCCAATCACCAGGCTGATTCCATCGCCCATGGACTCGATAGTCGGGCGAGTGGTCAGCGTGTGGACGGTGATGTCGAACGTGCCGAAGAGTTGGCAGATCTCCATTGTTGCAGAGTTGTAGATCATGGTTGATGGGGCTAAAGAAGCCACGAGATCAGCACTCCCAGGTCCCACAGACAGCGCCAATTGACAAGGGTTTAACCTGTCAATGCCCATTGTTATGGACTTGGGTTTTGGAGAAGGAGGGAGTGCTTGAGGCATCAATCGGCTAGCAAACAAGCACACAGGGACGCAAGTTTTACCCAGGTTCAGGCCTCGTAGAGGTCCCTACTCCTGCTTGTCTGCTCTTGGAATTAACAAAGGAATCGAAGATTACAGGGGCGCGCATATGCAATCTGGCGAGAGTTGTGGAAACTAGGGTCGTGATTGTCCTCCTCGCTGCCCCCTCCTAGCCTATATATAGATAGGCTAGGTCTCGGGTAGCAGGTCGAGTCGGTTACAGATTAGGGCTTTCCCTTTGAACTTTCTATGCTTCTTCTTGTCTCACAAACAATTGAGAGTCCATGGGCCACTCGAATTCTCCATTGGGCCTTGGCAACGCCGTGGGCTTCTGCCGTATCTAGACCGTATATACAAAACTCGAGTACCTGTAGGGTATACCCATGTAAAGTATAGTTCTCATATAGTGCATTTAACCCATTTGTATACTACAATTCAGTTTTACACATGCAAGCTAGTTCCGGGGCTAGATCTACGGTAAACTATAATAATAAGTTCAAATTTTGTATTGATTGATCCACGGTTGATGATGATTTGGGAGACCACTCGACATGTTTTGCTTTAGATTGGTCTCAGGGCGGAGGCCCCTTTAATTTGGGCAAGTTAGTGCAGCTGTTGCCCTACCCTCATTTTTGCCAAAATTTCAAGTAATGTACGCATCTCTACCATCGGCAACAGATAGAGCTCATCATGTTCGTCCATTCGTTGTTCCTGGGTGTTCGGTATTTGTACTGCTCGATAAAGAAAAACACTAATGTGATGCCTAGACCTTGGAAGTAGTACTAATATAACCGGCGTTCATGCTAGCTAGAGTTAAGAATTTAATTTGTGTACTTCGATAACAAAATTGCTCCACTTTACTTTCTTAGTTGATCTTGTATTGTACTATTTCACAATTATTGATAGCTAGTAGAGACATTATCTGTCCATGGATTTTTTTTTGCAGTGTTCGGGCAAGAAGCTCAAGCTTGGAGAGACTCATCATCGAAGAAGACAAGAGATCCCTGTGCAATCTAGATGGAGGGGAGAGCCAGGACACCCGCGTGGAGAACACCTATGACGAGTTCTGCAAGATGCTATTAATACCGGGAGGGTTAGACCTGCGGGGCATACCCAACTCCTTTTTGCCAATGTATGGCAGTGAGTATCCAGAGGCCATCAAGCTGAAGATATGCAAGTCCTGCAGCTGGGACGTCGAGCTGAAGAAGCAAGATGGCAAGGTAATCCTTGACGAAGGATGGATAGATTTTGTCAAAGCACATGACTTGACGGTAGGATACTTTCTGCTATTCAAGAAGCTTGCCACCACTTCCTTTAAGGTGATAGTATTTTATCATGATAACTGCGATAAGGTGATTAGATGTGCAGGTTATCACCCATCATATGATGGACAATTTACTATATCGTAGGTGTATTAATGTAGTGACTGATCGCTTCTAATCATAACTATTATGTAAAGAGGTGCTTGAACACCTTCCATTATCAAGCATCGTGTTGGAACATCGTGGTACTGTAGGGTTTCGTAGCATGGAAAACAAAAAATTTCTACCGCATACAAACAAACAAGCCAAGATCTATCTACTAGATTGTAGCAATGAGTCGATGGAATAACTCACCCTCGAAGATTCCAAAGTGTTTAACGAGAGTAGATTCTCGTGGGTGATGTAGTCGTACTCTTTCCGATCTCAAGATCGCGTAGACGATCCTTCCGGCGCCGCGTTCCGGCAGCGCTCCCACAGTCGGTCACACGTTCGGTCGTCCACGAAGACCTTCCTCTCCCTTGTTCCAGCAGGCAGCGGAGGTTGTAGCACTCTCCTCGCGATTCCGGCAGCACAACGGCGTGGTACCGGAAGTAGAGGGGAGATCTCGCAGGGCTTCGCCTTAAGCCGGAGCGAGTATGGTGGAGTATGAGAGAGCTTTGGTGATCTAGGGATTAGACACACCAATTAGAAAGCTCTAAACCGGAGGCTAGGGCAATTAGAAGCTCTAACTTGACGGCTTGGGAGAAATCCCTAGGCTATGGCTAGGGTTTAGGTTTAGAGGAGAGGGACTTGTGTACTAGGAGGGAGCCCTCCCCCTCCTTATATAGGTGGAGGGGCTGGCCGGCCAAGGGGAGGGAGTGGAGTCCCTCCCCAACTCGGCTTGGGTGGGGCGCCGGCTTGGGGAGGAGGGAATCCCTCCCCAACTCGGTTTCCACTTCTCCTCCTCTTTCCAAAAAATTGCCGTTTGACTTTCAAACTAGCCGTTTGACTTTTCAATTTAGGATTTAAATAAACCCTTTATTTTGTACAGCAAAGACACCTAGTACATGATGCAATCATTCCAACTTACAATGACACATTCATGTACCCTTTCCCCCCCGGAGTGCTGGACATTCTGGAACCTTCTAGAATGTTCCCGACGAAAACACCGGAACCATTCCCCAATTCCGAAACGGGACTTTCCTTATATGAATCTTATTCTCCGGACCATTCCGGATCTCCTCGTGATATCCCGAATCCCATTCGAGACTCCGAACAACATTCGGTCTCTTTCTCATCATTCCATAACTACTTAAACAACGTCGAATCCTTAAGTGTGTCTCCCTACGGTTCGTGAATTATGCGGACATGATCGAGACACTTCTCCGATCAATAACCAATAGAGGAATCTGGAAATTCATATGGCTCCCACATATTTCTACGATTACTTTGCGATCAAATGAACCACTTACATACGATATCAATTTCCCTTTGTCTCACGATAGTTTACTTATCCGAGGTTATGATCGTCGGTATCTCTGCATACCTAGTTCAACCTCGCATCGATAAGTACTCTTTTCTCGTTCCGTGATATGTGATCCCTTGTGAGCAGTCACATGCTTGCAAGCTAATTGGATGACATTTCACCGGAGGGCCCAGTATATCTATCCGTCATATGGATGGACAAATCCACTCTTGATCCATGTGTTTCAACCAATACTTTCCGAACACTCAATGACACCTTTATAGCCACCCGATTCGTTGTGGTGTTTGATGTCATCAAAGCATCCATCCGCAAAGGTGATATGCATGATCTCATGGTCAAGGAATCAGATAACTATGTATCGAGAAAGCATATAGCAATTGAACTATTAAAATGACTTGATCTTTATGCTACGCTTATCTATAGGAGTATGTCCACCATATCATTCTCCTAACGATATGATCTTGTTGTTAATAACATCTCAATGTTCATGATAGGGAAACCACAATCATCTATTAACCAACAAGCTAGTATTATACATAGGCTTTACTAGGGACTTCAAATTAGGTTTACAAATCACACAAGTATTAATCTTTCCTTGTTAATACTATTATAGCATGAATGTAAACATTTATCATAAACACAAAGATATAATAATAACTGTATTTATTATTGCCTCTAGGGCATATCTCCAACAGTCTCCCACTTGCACTAGAGTCATCTAATCTAGATTACATGGTAATATACCGAACACCCATGGCAGTTTGGTGCTGGTCATGTTTTGCCCTCGGGAGAGGTTTAGTCAACGGATCCGCCACATTCAGATCTGTGTGTACTTTGCAAATCTTTATATCCCCATCTTGGATATGTTCTCGAATAGCGTGAAAATGTAGCTTGATGTGCTTCAGCTTCTTGTGTGACCTTGGTTCTTGCGCATTGGCTATGGCGCCCATGTTATCACACTAGATAGACATTGGGTCCAGCGCACTAGGAACCACACCCAGCTCTGCAATGAACTCTTTCATCCATATTGCTTCTTGTGAAGCCTCCGAAGCAACCATGTATTCTGATTCAGTTGAAGATCTCGCCACAACACTTTGTTTTGCACTCCTCCAGCTAACTGCTGCACCATTCAAAATTAATACGTATCCAGATTGTGATTTAGAATCATCCGGATCGGTGTTCCAACTAGCGTCGGTGTAACCATTAACAACGACCTGTTCATCACCTCCATAAGAAAGAACCATATCCTTAGTTCTTCTCAAGTACTTAAGGATGTTTTTGACCGCTGTCCAATGATCCACTCCTGGATCACTTTGATATCTGCTAGTCAAACTAACAGCATATGCAATGTCGGGTCTAGTACATAGCATGGCATACATTAGAGATCCTATGGCTGAGGCATAGGGAGTCTTACTCATCCTTTCTCTATCTTCTGCCGATGTCGGACTCTGATTTTTACTCAAGGTCGTATTGGGCAACATGGGCAAGAACCCTTTCTTGCTATCTTCCATTCCAATCCTCTTTAGAACTTTGTCCAAATATGTACTTTGTGATAATGATATTTGGCGTTTTGATCTATCTCTATAAATCTTTATGCCTAATATGTAAGCTGCTTCGCCAAGATCCTTCATTGAAAAACTATTATTCAAATATTCTTTGACACTATTAAGAAGGTCTACATCATTCCCAATCAACAATATGTCATCCACATATAGTATTAAGAATGCTACAGAGCTCCCACTCACTTTTTTGTAAATACAAGCTTCTCCATAAGTTTGTATAAAACCAAAACTTTTGATTACCTTATCAAAATGTTGATTCCAACTTCGGGATGCTTGCTTCAATCCATAGATGGACCGTTGAAGTTTGCATACCTTGTTAGCATCTTTAGGATCGACAAAACCTTTGGGTTGCATCATATACAACTCTTCATCAATGTCACCATTGAGGAATGCTGTTTTGACATCCATCTGCCATATCTCATAATCGTAATATGCAGCGATTGCTAACATAATCCTTACAGACTTTAGCTTCACTACTGGTGAGGAAGTATCATCGTAGTCAACACCTTGAATTTGTCTAAACCCTTTTGCGACAAGTCGAGCTTTATAGACAGTTACATTACCATCAGCATCTGTTTTCTTCTTGAAGATCCATTTGTTCTCGACAGCCTTCCAGCCATCCGGTAAGTCCACCAAAGTCCATAATTGGTTTTCATACATGGATCCAATCTCGGATTTCATGGCTTCCTGCCATTTATTGGAATCTGGGCTCATCATCGCTTCCTCGTATGTCTCAGGGTCATCGGTGTTGTCCACCAACATGACACTCATAACGGGATCATACCAATCTGGAGTGGTACGATTTCTCGTTGACCTGCGAGGCTCTGTAGCAACTTCGACCGAAGTTTCATGATCATCATCATTAGCTTCCTCTCTAATTGGTGCAGGCACCACAGGAACTTCTTCCGGCGCTGCGCTACTCGTAATTTCGAGAGAAGGTTCGACAACCTCGTCGAGTTCTACTTTCCTTCCAGTCACTTCTTTCGAGAGAAATTCCTTCTCTAGAAAGGATCCATTCTTGGCAACGAAGATTTTGCCTTCGGATCTATGATAGAAAGTATACCCAATAGTTTCCTTCGGGTATCCTATGAAGACGCATTTTTCCGCTTTGGGTTCAAGCTTGTCCGGCTGTAACTTCTTTACATAGGCTTCGCATCCCCAAACTTTAAGGAACGACAATTTAGGTTTCTTCCCAAACCATAATTCATACGGTGTTGTTTTAACGGATTTAGACGGTGCCCTATTTAAAGTGAATGCGGCTGTTTCTAATGCATAACCCCAAAATGATAGCGGTAAATCTGTAAGTGACATCATAGAACGAACCATATCTAAGAGAGTTCGATTACGATGTTCAGACACACCATTACGCTGTGGTGTTCCCGGCGGTGTCAATTGTGAAAGTATTCCGCATTTCTTCAAATGCTCGCCAAACTCGTAACTTAGATATTCACCTCCACGATCAGAACGCAGAAATTTAATCTTCTTGTCACGTTGATTCTCTACCTCACTTTGAAACTCCTTAAACTTCTCGAAAGTTTCGGACTTATGTTTCATGAAATAGATATACCCATATCTACTCAAGTCATCCGTGAAGGTAAGAACATAACGATAACCACCGCGCGATGCTACACTCATTGGACCACACACATCGGTGTGTATGATTTCCAATAAGTCCGTAGCTCGCTCCATCATACCAGAAAATGGAGTCTTAGTCATTTTACCCATCAGACATGCTTCGCATCTTTCAAGTGATTCAAGAAGTCCATCGGAATGGAGTTTCTTCATACGCTTCACTCCAATGTGACCAAGACGACAGTGCCACATAAAGGTCGAGTTATCGCTTGATTTCAAACGTTTAGCTTCAATGTTATTAATATGTGTATTTCCACCATCGAGATTCAACAAGAATAGACCATCTATCAAAGGTGCATGTGCATAAAACATATTACTCATATAAATCGAGCAACCATTATTCTCGGATTTAAACAAGTAACCGTCTCGCAATAAACAAGATCCCGATATAATGTTCATGCTCAACGCAGGCACCAAATAACAATTATTTAAGTATAAATCTAATCCCGATGGTAGATGAAGGGGTATCGTGCCGACCGCGATCACATCAACCTTTGATCCGTTTCCTACGCGCATCGTCACCTCGTTCTTCACTAGCTTCCGTTTATTCTGCAGCTCCTGTTTCGAGTTACAAATATGAGCAACCGAACCAGTATCAAATACCCAGGCACTACTACGAATACTAGTGAGATACACATCAATAACATGTATATCAGATATACCTATCTTCTTGATGTTGCCGTTCTTCAAATCCGCCAAGTACTTTGGGCAATTCCACTTCCAGTGACCTTCTCCTTTGCAGTAAAAGCACTCAGTATCAGGCTTGGGTCCAGCCTTGGTCTTCTTCGTCGGTGTGGCAACTTTCTTGCCACCCTTCTTGAAGTGTCCCTTCTGCTTAGACTTGCCTTTCTTGAATTTGGTGGTCTTATTGACCAACAACACTTGGTGCTCTTTCTTGATCTCCACTTCTGCAGACTTTAACATAGCAAACAGTTCTGGCAACTGCTTGTTCATGTTCTGCATGTTGTAGTTCATCACAAAGTTCTTGTAACTTGGTGGTAGTGATTGGAGGACACGGTAAATCCCCAAAGCGTTAGGAATCACTATACCCAAGCTTTGAAGTTTGTTTGCGTGCCCAAACATCTTAAGCACATGCTCACTGACGGAGCTGCCCTCTTCCATCTTGCAGTTAAAGAACTTTTCAGAAGCCTCATAACTCTCAATTGCCGCGTGAGTCTCAAAGATCAATTTGAGATCACGGACAATATCATGTGGGTCTGAATTCTCAAACCTTTTATGAAGCTCCGATTCTAAACCATACAAGATAGCACACTGAACTATGGAGTACTGATTCTTCCGAGCAAGGTAAACATTCTTTACTTCATTGGTAGCATCAGCTGCAGGTGGGTCACCCAGCGGTGCATCTAGCACATAGGTAAAATTACCAGCTGTGAGGACAATCCTCAAATTGCGGAACCAATCCGCGAAGTTGCTTCCATTGTTTTTCAACTTTTCTTTCTCTAGGAACGCATTAAAATTGATGGTAGGGGCTGCCATTGATCTACAACATATTTGCAATAGTTTAGACTAAGTTTATGACAAATTGAGTTCAAATTAATAATAAAGTTTAATCTAGGTGAACTCCCACTCAAAACAACATCCCTCACATTGTTTTAGTGATCACACGAACCAAATCCACCATATCAAAACCGATCATCACGAGAGTTGATATAGTTTCAATGGCGAACAATCGACATGTTCATCATATCTACTATATGATTCATGTTTTACCTTTTGGTGATTCGTGTTCCTGAGACCATGTCTCAGACATGCTAGGCTCGTCAAGATCAAACCTTACCGTGATAAGCAAATCTGGCTTGCTTACGTTGTATTCACTGCAGAATCTAACACCCGATCATCACGTGGTGCTTCAAAACAACAAGCTTTAGCAACGGTGCATACTAAGGGTGAACACTTTAGAACTTGAAATTTATGTGCATGAGGGATCATCTTATAATGCTACCGTCGTCTACTAAGCAATACAAGATGCATAAAGGATTAACATCACATGCAATTCATAATATGTGATATGATATGGCCTTTCTTCTTTGTGCTTCCGATCTCCATCTTCAAGCACGAACATGATCTCCATCATCACCGGCATTGCATCAAGGTCAATGACGCTTCTCCATGGTTGTCGTCCACCGCTTCAACTATTACAACTACTTTGAATATACACGCATGTCTTAACATAAATTAAAGACAACCATATGGCTCCTGACGGTTGCCAACTTACAATAAGGAACATTGCATACATCAAATATAATCACAATCATGGCCATATCACATCACTGCACACCCCTGCAAAACAAAGTTAGACGCCTCTACTTTCTTTGCATATTTTACGTGGTTTGGGGATTTCAATAAGTGTCGTTCTAACTTACGAACAAGAACCACAACATTGATACTAGTATTGTTAATCACCCGTTGTAAATTGGATCTCCACTATGCTGGGAGAAACAGGCACCCGCAAAGCCACTTATGCAATACGAGTTGCATGTCAAGCGTGGAGCAAGTCTCATGAACGATGTCATGTAAGGTTAGCCTGGGCCGCTTCATCCCAACATCCCGCAAGATGCAAAGTACACAAGAAGCAATCGACAATAAAAGCATCAATGCCCACAATGACCATTGTGTTCTACTCGGCAACAGATCTACCTATCGACACGGCTCGATACCAATCGTAGGGTTTCATAGCATGGAAAACAAAAATTTCTACCGCATACAAACAAACAAGCCAAGATCTATCTACTAGATTGTAGCAACGAGTCGATGGAATAACTCACCCTCGAAGATTCCAAAGTGTTTAACGAGCAGATTCTCGTGGGTGATGTAGTCGATTCTTTCCGATCTCAAGATCGCGAGACGATCCTTCCGCGCCGCGTTAAGCAGCGCTCCCGCAATCGGTCACACGTTCGTACTGACGAAGACCTTCCTCTCCTTGTTCCAGCAGGCAGCGGAGGTTGTAGCACTCTCCTCGCGATTCAAGCTGACAGGCGTGGTACCGAAGTAGAGGGAGATCTCATGAGGCTTCGCCTTAAGCCGGAGCGAGTATGGTGGAGTATGAGAGAGCTTTGGTGATCTAGGGATTAGACACACCAATTAGAAAGCTCTAAACCGGAGGCTAGGGCAATTAGAAGCTCTAACTTGACGGCTTGGGAGAAATCCCTAGGCTGTGGCTAGGGTTTAGGTTTAGAGGAGAGGGACTTGTGTACTAGGAGGGAGCCCTGCCCCTCCTTATATAGGTGGAGGGGCCGGCGGCCAAGGGGAGGGAGTGGAGTCCCTCCCCAACTCGGCTTGGGTGGGGCGCCGGCTTGGGGAGGAGGGAATCCCTCCCCAACTCGGTTTCCACTTCTCCTCCTCTTTCCAAAAAATTGCCGTTTGACTTTCAAACTAGCCGTTTGACTTTTCAATTTAGGATTTAAATAAACCCTTTATTTTGGACAGCAAAGACACCTAGTACATGATGCAATCATTCCAACTTACAATGACACATTCATGTACCCTTCCCCCCCCGGAGTGCCGGACATTCCGGAACCTTCTAGAATGTTCCCGACGAAAACACCGGAACCATTCCCCAATTCCGAAACGGGACTTTCCTTATATGAATCTTATTCTCCGGACCATTCCGGATCTCCTCGTGATATCCCGAATCCCATTCGAGACTCCGAACAACATTCGGTCTCTTTCTCATCATTCCATAACTACTCAAACAACGTCGAATCCTTAAGTGTGTCTCCCTACGGTTCGTGAATTATGCGGACATGATCGAGACACTTCTCCGATCAATAACCAATAGAGGAATCTGGAAATTCATATGGCTCCCACATATTTCTACGATTACTTTGCGATCAAATGAACCACTTACATACGATATCAATTTCCCTTTGTCTCACGATAGTTTACTTATCCGAGGTTATGATCGTCGGTATCTCTGCATACCTAGTTCAACCTCGTTACTGATAAGTACTCTTTTCTCGTTCCCGTAATATGTGATCCCTTGTGAGCCAGTCACATGCTTGCAAGCTAATTGGATGACATTTCACCGAGAGGGCCTAGAGTATATCTATCCGTCATATGGATGGACAAATCCCACTCTTGATCCATGTGTTTCAACCGATACTTTCTGAACACTCAATGACACCTTTATAGCCACCCAGTTACGGTGTGGTGTTTGATGTCATCAAAGCATCCATCCGGCAAAGGTGATATGCATGATCTCATGGTCGAAGGAATCAGATAACTATGTATCAGAAAGCATATAGCAATTGAACTATTAAAATGACTTGATCTTTATGCTACACTTATCTATAGGAGTATGTCCACCATATCATTCTCCTAACGATATGATCTTGTTGTTAATAACATCTCAATGTTCATGATAGGGAAACCACAATCATCTATTAACCAACAAGCTAGTATTATGCAGAGGCTTTACTAGGGACTTCAAATTAGGTTTACAAATCACACAAGTATTAATGTTTCCTTGTTAATACTATTATAGCATGAATGTAAACATTTATCATAAACACAAAGATATAATAATAACTGTATTTATTATTGCCTCTAGGGCATATCTCCAACAGGTACTTGATCGCGCTAGGCTCCAATGTGGAGATATTTACTGTACTATGTTTGCAGCAAAACTGCAAAACAAACATCTAGTGTACTACTGCTAGTATTGTACTACCTTCTATTCCATAGTATAATCCTTTTTAGAAAACTAAACAATCATCTTGTTAGTTTGGCTGCATACAAGAGTTGTGTCATGTTGGTGTACCTAACAATCAAGTGGGTAGGTGTAGTACAACTCATGTATGCAGCGGAACTAACGAGATGATTGTTCGTTGTACTCTACTGCTATTAGTAGTACGTATTGTTCTAGTACAAGTGTATTACTACTAGGTAGGAGTACTATTTTTGAGGAAAATAGAAGTTGTAAATAAACATCATCTGGTCAAACATGACAACAGTAGTAACTCTAGTCGGCGTACACGGCAGCGTGCCGACCTAGCTGTAATGGCCCAGGTTGTGACATGGTAAATTTAGCACACGACAACATGCCATCCTAGCTATAAAATGCGCCAGGATTTCAGATGGTTAATTTAGTGCACTGCATCGTGCAAGCCAAGCTAATCGGCGTCCTGGATGCAGCTCCAGAGGCCTTGCAAAAAAACCTCATTCAAAGAGCCATCCCATCTTCCCCATCTCGGCTGTTTTTATCCCCACTCGCCAACGCCGCCTGGCCCCGCATTTGGGATCAACTCCAGTACGTGCTTCGAACATTTTCCTCGCCATCTCGCCCACTACATCGGATCTTGCAGGCCGCATCACTGCTGACTTGTGTATTAACGAGCTCGTTGGGGAACCCCAAGAGGAAGGTATGATGAGCACAGCAGTAAGTTTCCCTCAGTTATGAAACCAAGGTTATCAATCCAGTATGAGCAAGGAAACACCCCAAAGGTGTAGCTAGCTGAACGCTAAGGTATGCAATACCGTGCTAGCAAAGAACGTGGAGACCTGCACAACACAACCACAGAACTATGTCCCCAACTTGCGATGAGGTTGTCAATCTCACCAGTTTTGCTGAAAACAAAGGATTAAACATATCGAATGGAAGGAAGTAATAGTTTGCAGAAAGTAAACACAAAACAGTAAACAGTTGATTGTAGATTGAAAGTAAAAGAAAGGATCGGGGTCCATAGTTCACTAGAGGTGGCTCTCCTTAAGATAGATAACATGCTGGGTGAACAAATTACAGTGGGGCAATTGACAAACATCGAGAAAGCATACAAGCATATACTAATCATCTTGACTCCTTTGAGATTCGATTGGGCATTACAACATTATACATAGACCGTAATCCAACTACCTATATGACTAATAATCCACCTTCAGGTTATCATCTGAACCCCCTCCAGTATTAAGTTGCAAGCAACAGATAATTGCATTACAAATTGCGTGTAAAGTAAAAAATACGATTGTTCTATGAACAAAGGATTGTTGTTTTCTCCCTAGTAGCAATAGCACATCTAGTACCTTAGATATTTCTATCACTTCCCCAGATTACCGGAGGCATGAACGCACCATCGAGCATAAATACTAACTCTTGGAGTTGCTAGCATCTACTTGGCCAAGATAGCTACTAACAACGGAAATCATGCAAGATCACAAATAACAAAGACAAGATAGAATCAATAATCAATCTGAAATAGCATCTCAATATCCATCGGATCCCCGCAAACACAACATGCAGAATTACAAATAGATGATCTTGATCATGAACGGAGCTCATAAGATCTAAACATGATAGCACAAAGGAGGAGAACCAGCCATCTAGCTACTACATGGACTCGTAGTCCAGAGATGAACTACTCACGCATCACACCGGAGGATTGCATGATGATGAAGAAGGCCTCCAGGGTGAATTCCCCTCTCCGGCAGGGTGCCGGGAAGAGCTTCAGATCCCTCCCGATATAGGGATGGAGATGACGGCGGCTACAGACTCTTTCGTGGATTTTTGATCGGGTACTTAGGGTTTCCGTATTAGAGGCAATATATAGGCGGAAGGAGAGGACGAGGGGGTGCCTGGGGCGGCTAGACCACCCCCTGGCGCAGGGGCCCGCCATGCTGGTGGTGTGGCCCCAGCCCCTCTCCGTCTCGTATTCTGGCTCTAGATGTCCCTCGGTAAAATAATGACTTTGGCTTTTGTACCGTCCAATTCTAAGAATATTCATTTTATGACTTTCCTGGAACCAAAAACAGCAGAAAACAGGCAGCTGGCACTATGGCTCTTTGTTAATAGGTTAGTCCAAGAAATCATATGAAAAGTACTCCAAAGTGTGGACAAAACATAAGAAAGTAGATAAAACCAAGCATGGAACATCAAAAATTATAGATACATTTGCAATGTATCAACATCCCCAAGCTTAACTCCTGCTCGTCCTCGAGTAGGTAAGTGATAAAAAGAAAAAATAATTTTTGAGGTGACATGCACCATCATAAACTTGATCAAAATATTTGTAAAACATTCAAAGTCGGGATCATAGTACTTCAATCATAACATGAAAGACAAAGTTCTAGCAATAAGACAAAGACACTATGATGCAACATGAAAAGGAACAAACAAAAGATTCATGAATAACTATGCTTTGTAAGACGTTTGTTTGTTTCACATAAAGAAAACATAGCATAGTGGCATTCAGCTTGTCCCTCATAGAGTATCAAACATAAATGCATAGGACACCTTCAAAGTTCATAAGAGTGACTAGATACAAATAGTTTAAAACAAGAAATATCAAAGCTATGGATCAATCAATAAGTCTCGGGACAATGCACATAGAGCTAAGAATGGCCACTATGCTCTCAAAGTAGGTGCGTAAAGATAGAAGGTGGAGACTCAACATAAAAGTAAAAGAAAGGCCTTCATAGAAGGAAGTAGGGATTCAAGTCTCATAAAGAGCTTCCAAAAATTATGGTACTTAATAGCTTTCAGCTCTCATTGCCCCTATCATAATCATCTTGAAGTGATTAAGGTTAAAGTGAACAAACTATGGTGTATATGCTTGATGAAGTATAAGTTTGAAATCTCATGTCCCTTGAATACGAGGGTCGCTCCTCATGCTACTCAACTTTAGTCACCGGTAAGTTCTTGTCATCGTAAGTACATGTGTATCATAGAAAACCACCAAAGGGGTACCCCTTGCTCGATGATACGGAAGAATCCCCATATCAAAATGACAAGGCAAGCAGACAACGAGCATCTCAGCAATATTGTTATTTACCATGGGAATATGGTGCTTTTTTCTCTCTTTCCTCTTTTCATAATCTCTCTTTTTTCTCAATATCGGACTTTTTTTATAAGAAGAATGCTTCATAGACAACTCATTATGGTTACGCTGCAGGTTTCTACCATGTCAGCATGTATTAGACTAGCGGCCTAGGCGTTTCTCTAACACACATACATAACTCCATGGACTTACATGCTCCCCTTTCATTTCACACCGACGACATCCATAGACAAAAGAGCATGATATCAACTAGGTACAAAGTACAAGTGCATTGTTGAAAGCGTTCCCCATGACAGCATGGTTCTGCTAATCCCCAACAAATAAGTGCAAGCATATACAACATAGACGACACAATGGTTCAAGTTTATTAAGGGCAAGAAGAGTAAAGTGTGCCATCAAGTTCGTGAGAGCTTTAATCAGTAGTTTTCTCATAACAAGTTTAATTTGGAAGGTAGATAAAAACATGAATATACTTGGAATAGCATATGCTAGTAGGTAGGTATGGTGGACTCTTTGGAATAACTTGGTTTAAGGAGTTGGATGCATGAGTGGAACTCATACTTGGTTGTGGAGGCTAGCAAAAGACTGGGAGCGACAAACTAACAGAGCAATAATGGCCATAATCATGTAGAGCGACAAAACATCATTGATCAAAGCATAAAGTGATACTACAAGTTGAAAACTAAAGGATCATAAAGGCTATGGTGACTTGGGATAGTCATAACATGGTGTCAGCATGCGCCAAGTCAACCCAAATAAAGCATCAAAGGAGAATACCACAATACTATGCTTTAATATGCTAAAACAACGCATGATTCTTCAAAGGCACATTAAGCAATCTCAATTGTTTATAAGAAGTCATGCTACAGCAAAGAATACTAAGCATAAAGCCAAAATAATATCAAGTATGGCATGGCAAAGCATAGGCCACAGTCAAAACAAGCTCTCTTTACCACTTAAGCATGAACTTTCCTACTCTTTTTCCAAACTAAACCAAACTATTTGAAAACCAATGTATGAAAGAGGGGGTCCGACCAATTTATTCAGCAAACTAAACAAACTAAGCAAACTAAAAACCAAAACGAAAACGAAAAATAAGACGCTCTAAGAACAACACAACTGTGCATGAAACAATAAAAATGAAGCGTTTGGAAGAAACCTGGGATTTTTATTGATGAAGAGGGGGATGCCTTGGGCATCCCAGGATTTGATGCTTGTACTTCTTGGATATTTCTTGGGGTGACACGCGTGGCATCCCCAATCTTGAGATTTAGTCCATCCTTCATCTCATTACTCATTTCTTCCATACAACTGAAATTTTCCTTCATACAAAACTTCACACAATCTTTATTAGCAACATTAGTGCACTTAAGATAATAAGTCTTTAGTTTCAGTTCTAACACTAATAAAACTTCCATTAAAACACTAGCTACTGTAGCACTTCCCTCAAAAAGCTCAATTCCCCAAAAGAACTCAAAAAGGAACCAACAAGAAGCAAATGCAGAAAATGGCAGAAATCTGTCAAAACAGACCAACAGGTAAAGACGAATTTTTTCGAAGACCTTCTGTTGCTCAAATCAAAAAGTGTTGAACTAACGAAAGTTAGATAACAACCTGGGGCAGAAGCACAAAACTTCACGCCTCAAAAGGACGTACAGATATTTTCCACGGTGAAGCACAAAAATCTGTTTAATGACACTTTCCCCATCATTACTTCTCTCTCATTAGAGGTTACTCTTGGCACAAAAAGCAAATAAAAAGGATAAGTAGCGGTTATTACTGAAGTAATAACTTCCAAGACTCATCTAAAACTTTTGGGTTATCTCCCAATAAGTACTTTTCTTTAACGCCTTTAAGTTAGGCATAAGAAGCAAGAAAAAGAATCAAGTGTTCTCAAATGAAGAAGCATTAAAAGAAAATTTTGTTTTCATAGGAGAGGCAAAAGAAATCTTCTCTCTCTTCTTAGGGAAGTGTTATATACCTTTCTTGAGTGGAAGTTGATATCTAATGGTACCTTCTTTCATATCAATAATGGCACCAACAGTTCTAAGAAAAGGTCTTCCCAAAGTAATAGGATAAGAAGCATTGCATTCAATATCCAAAACATAGAAATCAACGGGGACATGGGCATTGTTAACCATAATAAGAACATAACTAATACTCCCCATGAGTTTCTTTTTAGCATTATCATCAGGTGGGACATTCAAATAACAATCTTCAAGTGATGGCAAATCAAGCATATCATAAATCTTTCTAGGCATAATGGAAACACTACTATCAAGATCACATAAAGCTTTAAAATCAAAATCATTCACTTTCATATTGATGATGGGTTCCCAACCATCTTCTTGTTTTATAGTAATAGAAGCTTTATGTTTCATCTTTTCGTCTTTAATCTTTATGAGAGCATCAGTAATGTGTTTTCTAAAGGCCATATTCATAGCACTAGCATTAGGACTTTTAGCAAGCTTTTGTAGGAACTTAATAACTTCAGAGATATTGCAACCATCAAGATCAAAATCATAATTATCATCTAAAGTAGTAGAGCTATTACTAGCCTCAACACTAGTGGTAGTGATAGTATAAACACTAATGTTTCTAGCAATTTCATCTTCTCTTTCCCACTTAGCATGCAATTCAGCTAATAGTCTAACATTTTCATCAATTCTTACTTGTATGGCATTAGTAGCTACAAAGGGATTATCATTAGTTTCAGGTTTAGCAGCCATTTTATTAATCAAAGAGGACTGAGCTTCAGACAAAGATGATATATTTCTTTTAGTATTAGAGAGTTTTTCCTCAATAGTTTTATTGAAAGAAGTTTGTTTACTAATAAAGTCTTTAAGCATAACTTCAAGTTTAGAGGGTGCACTCTTATTATTGTTGTAGGAATTTCCATAAGCATTACCATTGTTGGGAGGATATGGCCTATAATTGTTGTTACCAAAATTATTCATGTAGGCATTGTTGCTAAAATTGTTATTTCTTATAAAGTTCACATCAACTTGCTCTTCTTGAGCAACCAAAGAAGCTAAGGGAACATTATTTGGATCAATATGAGCCTTCCCATTAACAAGCATAGACATAATAACATCAATATTATCACTCAAGGAGGAGGTTTCCTCAACAGAATTTACCTTCTTACCTTGTGGACCTCTTTTAGTATGCCATTCGGAGTAGTTAACCATCATATTATCCAGAAGCTTTGTTGCAGCACCCAAAGTAATGGTCATAAAGGTACCTCCAGTAGCAGAATCCAATTGGTTCCTTGAAGAATAGTTCAATCCTGCATAAAAAGTTTGGATGATCATCCAAGCAGTCAGTCCATGAGTGGGACAATTCTTTACCAAAGATTTCATTCTTTCCCAAGCTTGAGCAACATGTTCATTATCAAATTGTTTAAACTTCATTATTTCACTTCTCATAGATATAATCTTAGCAGGAGGATAGTATTTTCCAATGAAAGCATCTTTGCATTTAGTCCAAGAATCAATACTATTCCTAGTTAGGGAATTTAACCATTATTTAGCTTTTCCTCTCAAAGAGAAAGGAAACAATGTCAACTTAATAATATCTCCATCTATATCCCTATGCTTTTGCATCTCACAAACTTCAATAAAGTTATTTAAATGAGCAGCAGCATCTTCATTACCAATACCAGAAAATTGTTCTCTCATAACAAGATTGAGTAAAGCAGGTTTAATCTCAAAGAAAGTAGCTTCAGGAATAGGTGGAGCAATAGGTGTGCTCATAAAATCATTGTTGTTGGTGCTAGTGAAGTCACACAACTTAGTGTTTTCAAGGGTAGTCATTTTTTTGTGTTTTTAATAAAGAAAGCAAACTTGTAAAACTAATTTTTTTGTGTGCTTTTGAATAAGAAACAAGCAAACAAAACAAAAGTAAACTAAGCAAAACAAAAATAACAAAGTAAAGTGATTGGTTATGAGGGACTCCCCTCGTGAAGATGTCCTTGACTCCCCGGCAACAAATACTTTAAAATACTTCTCGACTGTATTAACGAGCTCGTTGGGGAACCGCAAGAGGAAGGTATGATGAGCACAGCAGTAAGTTTCCCTCGGTTATGAAACCAAGGTTATAAATCCAGTAGGAGCAAGGAAACACCCCAAAGGTGTAGCTACCGGTGCCAGCAGTAACATGGAGACCTGCACAACACAACCATAGAACTCTGTCCCCAACTTGCGATGAGGTTATCAATCTCACCGGTTTTGCTGAAAACAAAGGATTAAATGTATCGAATGAAAGGAAGTAATAGTTTGCAGAAAGTAAACACAAAACAGTAAACAGTTGATTGTAGATTGAAAGTAAAATAAAGGACCGGGGTCCATAGTTCACTAGACGTGGCTCTCCTTAAGATAGATAACATGCTAGGTGAACAAATTATAGCGGGGAAATTGACAAACATCGAGAAAGCATACAAGTGTATACTAATCATCTTGACTCCTTTGAGATTCGATTGGGCATTACAACATTATACATAGACCATAATCCAACTGCATCTATGAATAATAATCCACCTTCAGGTTATCATCCGAACCCCCTCCAGTATTCCGTTGCAAGCAACGGATAATTGCATTACAAATTGCGTGTAAAGTAAACAATAAAATTGTTCTATGAACAAAGGATTGTTGTTTGCTCCCTAGTAGCAACAGCACATCTAGTACCTTAGAGATTTCTGTCACTTTCCCAGATTACTAGAGGCATGAACCCACTATCGATCATAAATACTAACTCTTGGAGTTGCTAGCATCTACTTGGCCAAGATAGCTACTTACAGCGAAAAGCATGCAAGATCACAAATAACAAAGACATGATAGAATCAATAATCAATCTGAAATAGCATCTCAATATCCATCGGATCCCCGCAAACACAACACGCAGAATTACAAATAGATGATCTTGATCATGAATGGAGCTCACAAGATCTAAACACAATGGAGCTCACAAGATCTAGGGATGGATATGACGGTGGATATAGACTCTTTCGTGCATTTTTGATCGGGTACTTAGGGTTTCCGTATCAGAGGCAATATATAGGTGGAAGGAGAGGCCGAGGGTGGGCGGCAGCCACCACCCCAGCACGGGCAGGCTGGCCTGGCTGACGGCCAGTGGTGTGGCCGGGCCCCAGCCCCTCTCCGTCTCGTATTCTGGCTCCAGATGTCCCTCGGTAAAATAATGACTTTCGCTTTTGTCCCATCCAATTCCGAGAATATTCATTTTCTGACTTTCCTGGAACCAAAAACAGCAGAAAACAGGCAACTGGCACTGTGGCTCTTGTTAATAGGTTAGTCCAAGAAATCATATGAGAAGTACTCCAAAGTGTGGACAAAACATAAGAAAGTAGATAAAACCAAGCATGGAACATCAAAAATTATAGATACATTTGCAATGTATCAGTCACCCCTCTCCAAAAGTCCCCCGATAGTCATACTCTGGTCCGACCTCTTCCCCTAATCCATCCCGATGTCGCAATTGACGCACAACCCACTGTATGGTATTTGGAGCAAGGTCGGCGACGGCATTTTCAACAAAATCAATATGCGTCTGGACGCTACCAGCGCCGTCCAGCTAGCCACATGCTCCAAGGAGTTGTAGCGCCAAGTCACGGGCAGAAAAGGTAGCAGATGCCCCAACGACCACTGCGGGACATTCCTCCCCTACAAGGACGTCTACAACCGCATAATCTGGTGCTTTCACGGCTAGCAAGTCTGCATGGAGCCTGGATGCAAGTTCATCACCTCGTCGGTAGAGCTAACACCTATGGTAGAGATCGTCCGCCACCTTAGAGTTGCCCACTCGAGGACTACGCCCATAGTGCCCTATAGCCACAAACACTGGGAGCCATCTAAGCCGGTGCCCACAAGAGGCTCAGGGAGAGCGGATATCATCGGCATCGGGAAAGAGGGCACCGTGTTTGTCGCCAAAATTGATGGCCACACCACGGACATCGTCATATCCCCCAGGTTAGTCAGTTCAGGGGCGTGCGAAATGCCACGGTACAAGGTGAAGCTTTGGTCGCTGTCTCTATGGCATGATCTCCATGCGGTCAAAATGGTGGCGACATCTAAGCTGATGAGCAGGCCATCATCGGCCGAAGTTGCCCTAGAAGGGCTCAGGTCGTACCTGTCGCAGCCGTGGTGTTACTTGGAAGCTTCTGAACTGTTTGTTGGAATTCCCTGTGGATTAGGAGTATTGCATCGACAAGTTTCAAAAGTGAGATAAAACATCTAAATATTCTTTGTGATGATCCCAATGTTAAGATATGTAACATCGTACTAATTAATTACTAATTTATGTTGGTGACAGATTCAATTTGTATGGGGACAGGTGGAACAAGTTTGCGGCAATGTATACCTATTTCCAATGTATGCTGCTGATGTAGTAGGCCCACAGGCGACGATGTGACAAGGAAAGCATAACAGGCAGGAACGAAAGCGCTACCCGGCCAGCACTTGACACGCTATTGTGTTATGCCGAGTATTTTGTATGGAGGTCTTAACTTGCTACTGCTAATCTATTTTGTAGTAATACATATGTAATGGTACTTGTTCAGATCAACGTATCGAGTGCTGAATATGGACTCCCTTTTCTTTTGAGTCATGGCCTTGCTACAACTATTGAATTTCAATGTCTGCACTGCTAAATCTATCATTTTTTTGCCATTGTCTGTATTGCTGAATCGGTCACTTTGAAATGCTGCTGAATCTATCAAGTGGTGTTGAATATGAACTGGGAATTTGCAGATATTTTTCTGTCTTATTATGTACTTCTCAATCTTCAAATGCTACTCAATCTATCAAGTGTTATGTCGTTACTATTACTAAGGTATTTTCTAGAACTAATATTGATGTACTGGTACTTGTTTAGATCAAGTGCAGTAGATGGTCTTGCTTTCCTTTTTAAACTTGGCTTTGTCACAATCTAGATGAGGCTTGTGCATTTTGGGATGCATATATGGGGGTCACACTGGTATTGATGTGAAGAGGAGGTATGCACACAAAAGTATACTTGATCGTCAGTTTTTCTTTCTCTAATGATCGAGTGTGTTTGGAGAAAAGGGCAACATGATCGTGCGACAAGGTTTTTAGAGATGAAACATAAATGGGTTCTCTTTGTACTGCTATTGAGTTTCAGTGTCTGTATAGCTGAAACAATCACTTTGGAATGCTGCAGAATCAGCCAAGTGCTGCTAAATATGAACTAGGAACCTGCCAATATTTTTCTGTCTTATTCTGTACTACTAGATCTTTCAAATGCTACTGAATTTGTAAAAACGTTATGTCGCTGCTGGTGGGCTGCTTGCACTAGAGCTTTTGCATGTGTGTCATCGAAACTATTGGATGTGTTTTGGACAGAAATGAGAGGGTACTAAGTGAATTCATTGGATACTAGTCCAATTTTGGCGCACGCGGTCTGTGTCCCTTGTTCTTTAGATATTTTTACACGGATATATGTCAAAAGAATTATCGCTTTTTTTCCTCCGATAGTGAGGTATGTGTTCCGAATCCGGCCGAGCCACAACACAATGCAAATTTTACTAAAGAGGAGGTAAAATCTAGCCCATTCGGCCCCTCTTTAGCCTAGAACAATTTAATTCGGCCTTGTAGGGTTAGGGGACTTGCTAACGACATCCCATTTAAATATTTATCAAGGATCCCATGGAGAATAGCACATGGAGTATAGCCCATTGAGTATAGTAGATGTAGAATAGCCCAAAATGTTTAATTTGGCGTTTTTGGAATTGCCCTTTAAAACAAAAAAAACCCGTCTACCCATGTTTTTAAGAAACTACTCCATTATATGGCATTTAATAAATTGAGATGCCAGGATCGCTCCCCTTTTAATTTAATAAGAGAGATAACATGGACAGTGTTTTTAAGAAGGCTAATATATAAGTTATAGGTACTATAAACCTTTTTAATGAGAATGTTCATCTTATTTGTTTGTCATAGTGGCAACGCACATGGTTTATATGTGTTTTGAAGTCTAGAGTTCGATTCTCTGTGCTTGACATAAAACTATCTTGGGTTTAAATTTTTCTTCTAGCAATATTGATTTATGGAGAGGCTGACATCACGGACCCACCAGCATTAAGCATCCCTCGAGTTTAATGGTCAGGTTTGAAAAAAGTTAAATACTTGTACAGAGAGGCTAGCATCAGGGACCCACCTACCAGAACATATGAGGCTGCATCTGGGACCCACAAGACAGAACATGCCAGAGAGGCTGACATGGGGGGCCTCGGCAGCAAGACCATACACAGCTGCCACATCGAGCAACATTGCCAAGGTTAAAACAGCGGACACAGCCGAAAAAAAGTCCAACATACGCAGGTTTGATTTACAGAGAGACCGGCATGTGGGAGCCAGGAGCGCAGCCTTATACAGGTTCTGCCTCGAGCGACGTTGCCAAGTTTGAAACAGGGAGGCGTGAGTGAGAAAAAAGTCCAGCATGCACACGTTTCTTCTAATGAGAGGTTCACATGGGGGACCCAGCAGACTGGAAAAACGGCTGATGCATCGAGGAACGCTATCAAGTTCAAAACACAGAGGCGCGACCAAGGGAAAAAATTCCATCATACACGTTTCTTCTAATGAGTGGATGACATGTGGGGCCCAGCAGCATGATTAAACAGAAGATGCAGCGAGCAACGCTATCAAGTTCGGAACACAGAGGGGCGACCGAGGGAAAAAATTCTGTCATACACATGTTTCTTCTAATGAGAGGATGACATGTGGGGTCCAGGAGTTTGATTAAACGGTAGAAGCATCGAGCGGCACTGTCAAGTTCGAAATAGGGTAGCGCAAGCAAAGAAAAAAATTCCATCATACATATGATTCTTGTAATGTGAGGCTGACATGAGGGACCCAGCATCGTGACTAAATGGCAGAGAGATCGAGCAACGTTATCGAGTTGAAATAAGGGAAGCAATAGCCAAGGAAAAAATTTCCATCATGCACACGTCTCTTCTAATGAGAGGATGACATGTGGACCCAGCAGCATGATTAAATGGCAGATGCATCGAGCAACGCTATCAAGTTCAGAACAGGGTAGCACAGGCGAAGGAAAAAAAGTTCCATCATACACACGATTCTTCTAATGAGAGGATGACATTTGGGACCCAGTAGGCTGACTAAATGGCAAACACATCGAGCAACATAACAGGTGGAAAATCGCAAGAGGAAGCACAACAACCACCACTCTGGTTCACACCACAGAACCCACACTTCCTATGATGGACACTCTGGATACTCTAGGCATGGAGGAAATGATCATGGCCGTCATGGGAGCAATGACCATCACAATCATGGAGGTAGTGGACACCATCATGCGAGTCACGAGAGAAGCAACCACAGCCACAAAGGAGAAAACACTCACCATTCTGAAGGACACAATGGTCACAACCGCAACCATGATCGCCACTATGTGAAGAAGGATCTGAGTGAGGTGCTATTCTTCAAGTGCAACCAGAAGAGACATTATGCTGACAACTTGCCAGAAAAGATGATGCCTCGTCTGTGGTTTCCTTAGCTGCTTGGTCGACTGTTTGTCAACCAAAAATTCATGGAGGGCTCGGTGTGATAAATCTGGAACTTCAAAAGAAAGCTCTCCTTATGAAACAACTTCACAAATTTTATTGCAAAGAAGATGTACCTTGGGTTCAATTGGTATGGTCGCTATATGGTCCAGGTGCCCCTCATGCACAAACAAATGTGGTTCCTTCTAGTGGTGGGATGTTTCCAGTTCTATATTTGAATATCGTAGTATCTCTAAATTCACAATCGGTGATGGTGATTTGGTCCTTTTTTGGAAGGATTATTGGCATGATGGCGTGCTTCTATGTGACAAATTCTCACGACTATATTCTTTTGCTCCGAATGAGGATCTCTCTGTTGAACAAGTGGCGAGTATGCAAGATTTAAGCACCTTGTTCACCCTACCCCTCTCGACTGAAGCTTTCTTGGAATTACAGCAGGTCCAAAATACGATGCAGACTCTTTCCATTGATCGGGGTGCCAAAGATGTTAGGGTTTTTCCGTGGGGCTCGACGGAATTCTCTTCAGCAAAATTCTACCATTTGATGTTTTCCCAGAGACCGCAAGATGAGTCATTGAAGGCGATCTGGAAATCTAACTGCTTGCCTAAGCTACGTGTTTTTGCATGGTTGTTGTTCAAGGATAGACTGAATACAAAAGATATGATGCGCAGACGACACTGGAAGATTGAGGAGGGGTCTGATTGTGTGTTATGTTCTCTGCGTACTACTGAAACCAGAGAACATCTGTTTTTCACATGTCCTTTTGCTCTGACATGCTGGGATTTGCTGAATATCAAGTGGGATTGCTCTTTGACAGTCTCACAAAGATTTCTCGTGGCCAAAGGTGATTTTGCGGTCCCATGTTTTATGGAAGTTATAGTGTGTGCCGCATGGAACATATGGAAGGAAAGAAATGAGTTTATTTTTCAAGGAAAAGTTCCTTCTTTTGCTAGATGGAAAGTCAGATTTTAACCCGATCTTCTTCTTCACCGATATCGGGTGAAACATCCGGTGGTTCAACCACTCCTGGACTGGGTGTCTATTGTTTTTACCTAGCTATGCTTTGGTTACTCTCCTTTCACTTCCTCCCCCCTTTATGTACCCTCTTTGATGTACACTATTATCTCCTAATTTTTAATAGAAAATTTACATCGTAGGGGTTTTCCCCTACGGTAAGCTAGTCAAAAAAACCAGAAGGCCACAGTGAACCACATAAATGAGGAGGAAGTCTCTGATGAGTCAGATCTCGTGATTGGTAAGTTCCAATCAACTCCCACCCTTCGCTTATTCTTTTGGATACTGGTGCATCACATTCATTCATATCGAGGGCATTTGTGGATAAGACTAAGTTACCTACTGAGTCTCTTAGAGGGTATATTAAGGTAAGCTCACCTGGAGGAGAACTATTACCTAGTGCGGGATGCTGCAATCTGACTGTAAGGATTGGGGCACACGATTTTATTGCACATTTGGTCATATTGGAGTCACAGGGCCTAGATGTAATACTAGGCATGGATTGGATGTCTATGCATGACTGACACATAGATTGTGCATAGCTAGCTGTCTAACTCAAAACCCTAGGAGGAAAAAGGATTAGGTTTATGTCATCTTAACGATTGGGAAGGTACAAGTTGAATTCTTTTAAGGGGGTTAGCATGGACACCATACCCATAGTAATAGAATACCCTGATGTGTTTCCGGAGGAGCTACTAGGAGTGCCACCTGACCGTGATGTGGAGTTTCTCATTGAATTGATTCCGGGAACTATACCTATAGCCAAGAGGCCGTACAAGATGGATGTCGATGAGCTGAAGGAGTTGAAGAAGCAACTTAGAGAGCAGTTAGACAAGGGATTTAGTCAGCCGAGTTCTTCTTCTTGCGGTGCACCTGTTCTGTTTTTGGATAAGAAGGACAATAGTAAGAGATTGGTGGTTGACTATCGCTCACTTAATGAAGTTACCATCAAGAATAAATATCCTCTGCCCAATATAAATGATTTGTTTGATCAGTTGAAGGGAGCGAAGGTATTTTCCAAGGTTGATCTAAGATCAGGGTATTTCCAATTAAAGATCCATGAGCACGACATACTGAAGACCGCCTTCACCACTAGGTATGATTTATATGAGTATACAGTTATGTCTTTTGGACTAACAAATGCTCTGGCATATTTTATGACCATGATGAACAAGGTATTCATGGAGTACTTGGATAAATTCGTAGTGGTGTTCATCGATGATATATTGATCTATTCGAAGGACGACAATGAGCATGACAAACATTTCCGCTTAATTATGGAGAAGTTGAGAGAGCATAAGCTATATGCTAAGTTCAGCAAGTGTGAGTTCTGGTTGAGCACTGTTGGTTTTCTTGGACACATAGTGTTAGGTGAAGGAGTTGTAGTTGACCCAAGCAAGGTATCGTCAGTTACTGAATGGGTGTCTCCCAAAAACATGGGGGATATTCAGAGTTTCTTGGGACTTGCTAGATATTATAGAAGGTTCATAGAGAATTTCTCCAAGGCCGTGAAACCAATGACCGAGCTACTGAAGAAGGAGAAGAAGTTTGAATGGATAGAGGAGTGCGAAGCTAGTTTTCAGGAACTGAAGCAACGCCTAGTGACCGCGCCTATCTTGTCTTTGCCTGATATTCAGAAATATTTCCAAGTGTACTATGATGCCTCCCGTCAAGGACTTGTTAGTGTGTTGATGCAAGATGGAAGAGTGGTATCCTACGCTTCACGCCAACTTAAACACCATGAGAGGAATTATCCCACGCCTGACCTAGAGTTAGCATCAGTTGTGCATACACTCAAGGTGTGGAGGCATTACTTAATGGGTAAGCATTGTGATGTATTCACGGATCACGAGAGGTTGAAGTACATATTCACGCAGAAGGAATTGAACATGAGGCAAAGGAGATGGTTGGAACTCATAAAGGATTATGACATGAGCCTGCAATATCATCCAGGATGCGCTAAGCCGCAAATTTTATGCTAATGGCTTGACTATGGGGGAATTACCAAAGTATTTGTGTGAGGAATTCAAGGACCTCATGTTGGAGGTCGTATCCAAGGGATATTTGGCAACACTGGAAGTCAAACCAACGCTTCTAGACATGATCAGGGTGGCTCAAAAGAAAGATAGCGCCATGGAAGGAATAAGAGTAAACATACCCGAGGGTAAGGCGAAAGGATTTCGCGAGGATGAGGAAGGAACCTTGTGGTATGGAGATCATCTGTGTGTGCCCAATGATCCAGTAATTAGGAAGTTGATTCTCCAGGAAGCCCATGACTCTCCATATTCCATACACCTTGGTAACACGAAGATGTATATGGATTTGAAGGAAAGGTTTTGGTGGATTAGCATGAAGGGATATATCACAAAGTATATTGCTTTATGTGATGTCTGCAACAGAGTGAAGGCTGAGCATCAGAAGCCAGCAGGATTCCTACAGCCGTTACCAGTACATGATTGGAAGTGGGATAGAGTTGGAATGGGCTTTGTTACAGGATTGCTCAGGACCAGGTCTGGCTATGACTCTATTTGGGTAGTCGTCAATCATTTGACCAAGGTAGACCACTTTATACCACTAAAGACCACCTACACAAGTGCTAGACTAGCCAATATTTACATGGACAGAATTGTGTGCCTGCACGGAGTTCCCAAGAGTAGTGTTTCAGACAGAGGCACCCAATTTACCTCTCACTTTTGGTGCCAGCTACATGAGTCGTTGGGGACTAGGTTGGAGTTCAGTACATCTTTCCACCCTCAGACGGATGGTCAGACAGAATGAGTTAATTAGATTTTAGAGGATATGTTGAGATCTTGTGCCTTAGCTCATGGCTCAAGCTAGGATGAGAATTTGCCTTATGCTGAGTTTTCTTACAATAATAGCTAGTAGTCTAGTATCAAGAAGTCACCATTAAATGTGCTATATGGAAAGAGATGTAGAACACCACAGTTGTGGGATGGTGTAGGTGAACGTCAGTTGTTTGGACCTGATTTGATTAAGGATGCTGAGGAGAAGGTCAGCTTGATTCGGGATAGACTGAAGGTAGCACAATCAAGGCAGAAGAGCTATGGTGATGCCAAGCGCAAGGAAGTGGTGTAAGAGATTGGCGATTAAGCACACCTCAGAGTTTCACCCCTGCGTGGAATTAAGCGATTTGGAATTAAGGACAAGATGGCACCTCGTTTTATAGGACCATATAGGATCCTAGCATGCAAAGGAGAGGTTGCATATCAGTTGGAGATACCGTAAGCTCCATCCACTGTTCATGACGTGTTCCATGTGTCTCAGCCGAAGAAGTGCCATTCGGAGATGGTGGATACACCATTGACGGACACGGTGTCACTAGATGAGGTTCAGCTGGAGAATGATTTGACTTATGAGGAGAAGCCGGTAAAGAATTTGGAGACATCGGAGAGGTTTACACGCAGCAAGACGATGAGGCTTTGCAACGTGCAATGGAGCCATCACACAGAAGAAGAAGCCACTTGGGAGTGATGGCTCTGTGTATGGCGCCCAAAAAAGTGCTGGTGCGTGGTTGATGTATAGCTCATTGGGAACCCGAAGAGGAAGGTATGATGAGTACAACAACAAGTTTCCCTCAGTATGAAACCAAGGTTTAATTGAACCAGTAGGAGCAAGGAAACACACCAAAGGTGTTGCTAGCTGAGCCTTGGTAGGGCGCACTACCGGTGCTAGTAGCAACGTGGAGACCTACACAACACAACCACAGAACTTTGTCCCCAACTTGCGATGAGGTTGTCAATCTCACCGTGTTTTGTGGAAAACAAAAGATTAAACGTATCGAATGGAAAGAAGTAAAAGGTTGCAGAAAGTAAACACAAAGCAGTAACAGTTTCCAGATTGTATGTAAAGGAAAGGACCGGGATCCATAGTTCACTAGAGGTGGCTCTCCTTAAGTTAGATAACATGCTGGGTGAACAAATTACAGCGGGGCAATTGACAAACATCGAGAAAGCAATACAAGCATATACTAATCATCTTGACTCCTTTGAGACTTGATTGGGCATTACAACATTATACATAGACCGCCATCCACTCCATCTATGACTAATAATCCACCTTCAGGTTATCATCTGAACCCCCTCCAGTATTAAGTTGCAAGCAACAGATTATTGCTTTACGAACTGCGTGTAAAGTAAACAATACGATTGTTCTGTGAACAAAGGATTGTTGTTTTCTCCCTAGTAGCAACAGCACATCTAGTACCTTAGAGATTTCTGTCACTTCCCTAGATTACCAGAGGCATGAACCCACCATCGAGCATAAATACTAACTCTTGGAGTTGCTAGCATCTACTTGGCCAAGATAGCTACTAACAACGGAAAGCATGCAAGATCACAAATAACAAAGACATGATAGAATCAATAATCAATCTGAAATAGCATCTCAATATCCATCGGATCCCCGCAAACACAACATGCAGAATTACAAATAGATGATCTTGATCATGAATGGAGCTCACAAGATCTAAACATGAAAGCACAAAGGAGGAGAACCAGCCATCTAGCTACTATATGGATCCGTAGTCCAAGGATGAACTCCTCACGCATCACACCGGAGGCTTGCATGGTGATGAAGAAGGCCTCCAGGGTGAATTCCCCTCTCCGGCAGGGTGCCGGGAAGAGCTTCAGATCCCTCCCGATCTAGGGATGGAAATGACGGCGGCTACAGACTCTTTCGTGGATTTTTGATTGGGGCCTTAGGGTTTTCGTCCTGAGGGCATCTTATAGGCGGAAGGGGATTCGGCCAGACCACCCCCTGGCGCGGGCCAGGCTGGGCCGCGTGGCCAGGTGGTGTGGTGGCCCCTTGGCCCCTCTCCGTCTCGTATTTTGGCATCTGATGACTTCCGGAAAATAGGCACTTTGGCTTTTGTCCCGTCCAATTCTGAGAATATTCATTTTCTGGCTTTCCTGGAACCAAAAACAGCAGAAAACAGGCAGCTGGCACTGTGGATCTTGTTAGTAGGCTAGTCCAAGAAATCATATGAAAAGTACTCCAAAGTTGGAACAAAACACAAGAAAGTGGATAAAACCAAGCATGGAACATCAAAAATTATAGATACATTTTCAATGTATCAACATCCCCAAGCTTAACTCCTGCTCGTCCTCGAGTAGGTAAGTGATAAAAAGAAAGAATAATTTTTGAGGTGACATGCACCATCAAAGACTTGATCAAAGTATTTGCAAAACATTCAAAGCTGGGATCATAGTACATCAATCATAACATGAAAGACAAATTTCTAGCAATAGGCAAAGAAACTATGATGCAACATGAAAAGGCACAAACAAAAGATTCATGAATAACAATGCTTTGCAAGATGTTTGTTTGTTTCACATAAAGAAAACATAGCATAAAAGTATTCAGCTTGTCCCTCATAGATTAGCAAATATAAATCCATAGGACACCTTCAAAGTTCATAAGAGTGACTAGATACAATAGTTTAAAACAAGTAATATCAAAGTATGCATCAATCAACTAGTCTTGGGACAATGCACATCGAACTAAGAATGGCCACTATGCTCTCAAAGTAGGTGCATAAAGATAGAAGGTGGAGACTCAATATAATGGTGGAAGAAAGGCCTTTGTAAAAGGAAGTAGGGATTCAAGTCTCATAAAGAGCTTCCAAAAATTATGGTACTTATAGCTTTCAGCTATCATTGCCCCTATCATAAGCATCTTGAAGTGATTAAGGTTAAAGTGAACAAACTATGGTGTACATGCTTGACGAAGTATAAGTCAGAAATCTCATGTCCCTTGTATACGAGGGCCGCTCCTCATGCTACTCAAGTTTAGTCACCGGTAAGTTCTTGTCATTGTAAGTATATCTGTATCATAGAGAACCGCCAACAGGGTACCCCTTGCCCGATGATACGGAAGAATCCCCATATCAAAATGACAAGGCAAGCAGACAACGAGCATCTCAGCATTCTTCTTATTTACCATGGGAATATGGTGCTTTTTTCTCTCTTTCCTCTTTTCATAATATCTCTTTTTTTCTTTTCTATTTTTTCTCAATATAGGACTCTTTTTTATAAGAAGAATGCTTCATAGACAGCTCATTATGGTTACGCTGTAGGTTTCCACCATGTCAGCATGGATTAGACCAGACCCAGTGCTTTCTAACACATATACATAACTCCATGGACTTACAATCTGCCCTTTCATTTCACACCAACGACATCCATATACAAAAGAGCATGATATCAACTAGGTACAGGTACCAAGTGCAATGTTGAAAGCGTTCCCCATGAAAGCATGGTTCTGCTAATCCCCAACAAATAAGTGGAAGCATATACAACATAGAAGACACAATGGTTCAAGTTTATTAAGGGCAAGAAAAGTAAAGTGTGCCATCAAGTTCGTGAGAGCTTTAATCACTAGTTTTCTCATAACAAGTTTAATTTGGAAGGTAAACAAAAGCATGAATATACTTGGAATAGCATAAGCTAGTAGGTAGGTATGGTGGACTCTTTGGAATAACTTGGTTTAGGGAGTTGGATGCATGAGTGGAACTCATACTTTGTTGTGGAGGCTAGCAAAAGACTGGGAGCGACAAACTAAGAGAGCAATAATGGCCATAATCATGCAGAGCGACAAAACATCATTGATCAAAGCATAAAGTGATACTACAAGTTGAAAACTAAAGGATCATAAAGGCTATGGTGACTTGAGATAGTTATAACATGGCGTGAGCATGCGCCAAGTCAACCCAAATAAAGCATCAAAGGAGAATACCACTATACTATGCTTTAATATGCTAAAACAACGCATGATTCATCCAAGGCACATTAAGCAATCTCAATTGTTTATAACAAGTCATGCTACAGCAAAGAATACTAAGGATAAAGCCAAAACAATATCAAGCATGGCATGACAAAGCATAGGCCACAGTCAAAAACGAGCTCTTTTTACCACATAAGCATGAACTTTCCTACTCTTGTCCAAACCAAACCAAACTATTTGCAAACAAATGTATGAAAGAGGGGGTACAACCAATTTATTCAGAAAACTAAGTAAACAAAAGCAAATGAAAAACAAAAACAAAAACGAAAACAAAAAAGAAGACGCTTCAAGAACAACACAACTATGCATGAAACAATAAAAATGAAGCGTTTGGAAGAAACCTGGGATTTTTATTGATAAAGATGGGGATGCCTTGGGCATCCCAAGATTTGATGCTTGTAATTCTTGGATATTTCTTGGGGTGACACGCGTGGCATCCCCAAGTTTGAGCTTTAGTCCATCCTTCATCTCATTACTCATTCCTTCCATACACCTGAAAATTTTCCTTCATACAAACTTCACACAATCTTTATTAGCAACATTAGTGCACTCAAGATAAATAAGTCTTAAGGTTCAGTTATAACACCAAATAAAATTCCATTAGAACACTAGCTACTGTAGCACTTCCCTCAAAAATATCAATTCCCCAAAAGAACTCAAAAAGGAACCAACAAGAAGCAAATGCAGAAAATGGCAGAAATCTGTCAAAACAGACCAGCAGGTAAAGACAAATTTTTTCGAAGACCTTCTGTTGCTCAAATCAAAAAGTGTTGAACTAACGAAAGTTAGATAACAACCTGGGGCAGAAGCACAAAAATTCACGCCTCAAAAAGACGTTCAGAGATTTTACACGAATTTTTACGGTGAAGCACAGAAATCTATTTCGGGACAGCAACTTTCTCAATCATTACTTCTCTCTCATTAGAGGTTACTCTTGGCACAAAAAGCAAATAAAAAGGATAAGGAGCGGTTATTACTGAGGGAATAACTTCCAAGACTCATCTAAAACTTTTGGGTTATCTCCCAATAAGTACTTTTCTTTAACGCCTTTAAGTTAGGCATAAGAAACAAGAAAGAATCAAGTGTTCTCAAATGAAGAAGCATTAAAACCAAATTTCTTGCCCTTGCCTCTCTTACTTTTATTCTTAACCTTGGGGAAAATATGATTGTTTGGTGGAGAATAAAGGTGCATGGTCCCCTTTCCCACATCTATTATTGCTCCAAGGAGTTCCAAAAGGGACCTTCCAAGTGTAATTTGTCCTTTTCATGCACATTCAATAACAAGATAATCAATAGAAATCATTTTCCCAAAGATCTTTGTAAACACTCCTTAAGCTATTCCAAGAGGTAATATGGTAGTATTATTAGCAAGAGATATTTCTTTTCCTCCTTCAGTAAGACCCCAAGTATTCAAAGATTCATAAATATCTTTGGGCATAAGACAAAATTCAGACATGATATCACAGCAAGCTTGAAACGTTTCAGTGTTTATCTCAATCTTTACTCTAGGAAGCCACTTTGATGGTTCAGAATTTATTGGAACATAATTGTGATTCTCCCTAAGCATATTATAGCAACTTTTTAAGCTAGTAGTGCTAGTCTCAAGAGTGTTCAACCTAGCAAATATTTTTGCGAAAGAAATATCAGTTTGGCTAGGCAAGTTGTAAGTGAGGATCAATTACTTTATAGCATTAATAGCATCATCCTCATTGCATTGGAGGAAATCTCCTCCCACAACATCATCTAAAGCATATCTATAGCAAAGAGCAATTCCAAGGTAAAAACTGCTAAGGAACAAACTTTGAGTCATTTTAGGCTCAGTTTTTTCATGTAGATCAGAGATTCTAGACCAAGCTTCCTTAAAACTTTCCTCAATTCCTTGTTTAAAAGTGAAAATCATTTCCTCGGGTGACATAGTGACTGGAGCAAGGATAGACATAAAGGCAACTTAGGAAAGGAACTAATTTTTTTTTTGTTTTTCAAATAAGAAAACAAACTTGTAAAACTATTTTTTTTGTGTTTTTGATAACAAAACAAGCAAACAAAGCAAAAAGAAACTAAGCAAAGCAAAAATAACAAAGTAAAGAGATTGGTTATCAGGGACTCGCCTTGTGAAGATGTCATTGACTCCCCAGCAACGGCGCCAGAAAAATGCTTGATGGCTCAATGCACGGCGCCAGAAATATGCTTGATGGCTCACACACCGGAGACTTGCATGGTGACGAAGAAGGCCTCCAGGGTGAATTCCCCTCTCCGACAGGGTGCCGGGAAGAGCTTCAGATCCCTCCCGATCTAGGGATGGAGATGACGGCGGCTACAGACTCTTTCGTGGATTTTTGATCGGGTACTTAGGGTTTTCATCCCGAGGGCATCTTATAGTCGGAAGGGGAGGCCGAGGGGGTGCTAGGGCTAGCCTCACCACCCCTTGGCGCGGGCCAGGCTGGGCTGCACGGTCAGGTGGTTTGGTGGCCCCCTGGCCCCTCTCTGTCTCGTATTCTGGCATCTGATGACTTCCGGAAAAATAGGCACTTTGGCTTTTGTCCCGTCCAATTCCGGGAATATTCATTTTCTGACTTTCCTGGAACCAAAAACAGCAGAAAACAGGCATTTGGCGCTGTGGCTCTTGCTAATAGGTTAGTCCAAGAAATCATATGAAAAGTACTCCAAAGATGGAACAAAACACAAGAAAGTGGATAAAACCAAGCATGGAACATCAAAAATTATAGATACATTTGCAATGTATCAGGGAGCGAGAATATGACCTTTGAGAGGACCACCCACACCTATTGGCTAGCTACGTCGAATCTCGAGGATGAGATTCATCTTAAGGGGGTTAGTCTTGTCGCATACCAATTATTAGAATTGGTACTGCATATTATAAATGGCATTGCATCATGATCATCTTTGCAAAAATTCAGTTTTAAAGGCTTTCCCCAAAACACCACAAAGTTGCATGTTCTTCATATATATAAGACTAGGTATGGTTTTACCTTGCATCTTCTTAGATGACCTAATATAGTCATCCTAGATGCTCAGTTATGATTATTCAATTACAAAACTAAAGGTCTTCGTTTCACTTAATTCATAGTTCTTGATCAAAAGTTATGGCCAATTTAGTTTTTAAACTGATGCGGTTTCAGATAATTCAGACAAACAGACAGACAGTTTTAGAAACACATTCAGTACTCACTTCAGAAAAAGAATAAAAGAAAGTAAGAAAAAAAGTAAATTGGCAACCCACAGGGCAGCAGCCCTCCCGGGGGCCTAACCGATAGTGCAATGACAAGGCGCATGGCCAGCATCACGAGCTCAAGACCGCTTAGCGGCCGGTGCTAATCTGCGCGCCCCCTCTCTTTTCCTTTTCTCTTTCCGTTCTATTTCTTTCCAACCGACAAGCGGGCCCCTCCTGTCAGCCACCGCCACCGGTTTGTGCTTAGCACAGACACCTCGAACAACCTCCATCGTGATTTCCTCATGAATTCACTATGATTTTGGTCACCCCTCTGATGCCCCTCTGCCCACCTATATAGCCACCGCCACCCCCGATTTTTTCCCTCCTTCAGACCTAGCTCTCGTGCCATGGAGCCACGGGAATTACTCGCCGGAGTTCGACCGCGCCTTCGCCGCCATTGTCATCGATACGAGTCCGGGCTCCATCTATCGCGCCCCCTCTTCTTGCTGAGACGTTTTTAACACCACGCCTCCCTTCTGGACCGTTTCCCACCCCTGCAGGTCACCGAGGCCGCCGCACGACCTAACACGAGGGCGCCGGAGTCCGTAGTGCCGCCCACCTTCGGCCGTACCTCCTTGTCGAACCAGGAATCCCTAGTCACCGTTGAGCCCTCCTATGAGCCCCCTTTCTCACCCCTACACCGTCGACCACCTCGCCGCTGTCAACCTTCACCGGAGCCGCCGCCATCGCCGTCTTTCGAGCCACGGCCGGTGAGCATCAAAGACGCCTCGTGCCGGCCATCCGATCATCGATCGGCAGTCTAGATCATGCACTGACCGCTGACCATTCAACCGCCACGTCGGCTAACCCCACCAGTTAGCGGGAATATTCCCCCGCAGTTTTTAGAGTTTTATTAAAAGGACAGAAAAGAACCGTAACTTCAAAAATTCTTAGAAAAAGATTTACTAGCCCAAAAATTATAAATAATATACCGCTGGAATCACAAAATTATGTAGAATTCAATTCGGAAATAAAATTACAAATCTACAGTACGTATGTTTTTTTAGTTTAATAAAAGGCACATTGTACTATAAAAATTCTAGAAAAATATTTGTATGTCTTTTTTGTGTGATTATTGTTGCTCCTGACTCTAAATCACGTTACCTATCCAGTAGTAGTTTTGTCAAGGCTTAACAACATTATTTACATCAGAGGCTTAATATTTTTCTTAAATGCATATTAATTAGATCAACAATTCATAATAAATGGTTTTGTTGCATCAAAGGTTTTCTATCCATGTCATCAGTAGTCATAATGATCAGAGAACATACAATTACTGCTGAAGCTTTGATTAAATTGTCATGCATGCATTTGTGCCTTTGTTTATGATTGTGTATGAATTGTTTATGTGTTGCAATTGTAACATGTAGATTGTGACGAGTGCAACGCTTGCTCATGTGAGGATTGTGCTTTCGACAACTGTAGCCAAGGCAAGTAGATGTTATTTTGTTCATGATATTGTCCTACTATTTTCCTTGCATATGTAGTGTATTTTGTAGATGCATGAATAGGATCTACAACTGTTATGCTATATCATAGACTCTATGGTAGGAATCTCCTGTAGTTGAGCCACCGTTGGTAGATGTGCTTAGCCGTGCTATGATAGACCACGACTGGGTTACATCACTAAAAGTTGTTTTAAAGTATTGGTTTTGCTAAAGCTAAAACAACTTAATCAATAAACCTCCTAGGTGTGATGGGATTGACATTTTTTGGTGGTATCAATGCGGAAAGACACCCAAGTATTGAAATAAAATGATTCTCTTCTTTATTTGGTAGATTACGTGTACAACCATGTGCCAGTAAGAAATGGATGGCTGGTTAGACTTAGTAGGTTGTGGTGACTCAAACCCACGTAGCCAGAGATGTGGATTTTTTGTAGGTTGGAACTGTGTGTGTCGGGTTTGGGGAGCTACTTCCCGAATGGTCTCTTCTTGGTCTACTCCCTATCATCACACACTATGAGTGTGGTGGTACGAGCGGGTTGGCTGGGTCACATGGGTAAAGTGTACAAACCCCTGCAGGGTGTCTAATCTAAGTACTTAGCCGTGTCTCCGGTTATGGATAATTGAGTTGCTTGATATTGAGGTTATGACATGTTTCTCAGTCATTCCAATTTCTTGATTGTTATAATGTTGATGGGTTAAATTAATTGGGATATTTCACAGAAAATCTAAAACTATTTAAGAAAGATGGAAAAATGCTTTTGAAAATGCAAGCTAGCCAAAGCCCCACTTGTCCAAATAAGTATGTAGATGCTAGGTGTACTTGTGTCCTTACTTAGCTCTACTTGCGATACATTCCATGTATTGATCCTTCGAGGCTGCTACGGTTTATGTTGTAGGATGTTCTGATTCTGAGTGATTGACTAGGTTGCGATACTCCACTCGACACTTGTTTGCCTGTGGGCAATTTTAAGATTAGAGTAGTTACTTATTTACATTTGCTACTTGAATAATTCTAAGCTAGCCTTTGAGCTAAGTGAATATTGTAATAATTGAATACTCTAGATCTTTCATTATTTATGATGCATCAAATTATTACTTTGTTATTCATCTATATTCTATGTAAGCCAGTGAACCGATCTAGGGATTGACATGTGATACATTGCAAATGTATCTATAATTTTTGGTGTTCCATGCTTGGTTTTATCTATTTTCTTGTGTTTTGTCCACACGTTGGAGTACTTTTCATATGATTTCTTGGACTAACCTATTAACAAGAGACACAGTGCTAGCTGCCTGTTTTCTGCTATTTTTGGTTCCAGGAAAGTCAGAAAATGAATATTCTCGGAATTGGACGGGACAAAATCCAATGTTTCTATTTTACCGGAAGACTCACGGAGCCAGAATACGAGACGGAGGAGGGCCAGGGCTTGGCCACACCCCCCCTAGGCGCGGGTACCCCCAAGCTGCGCCAGGGCATGGTGTGGGCCCCCCAGGCACCCCCTCGGTCTCCCTCTTCGCCTATAAGTTGCCTTCTGACCTAAAAACTCAGGGGGGTCGACGTTTTTCCAGCAGGAGTTCCACTCCACCGCTACCACCAGATTCCATGAAATAGCACCAGAAACTCCGTTCTGGCACCCTGCCGGGACGAGGAATTGGAGGAGATCATCGTCATCATCATCACCATCGCTTATCCATCGACCATCCATGTTTCCCCCATCTATGAGTGAGTAATCCCCTGTTGTAGGCCATGGGGATGGTAGGGATTGGATGAGATCGTTCATGTAATGTCATCAGATTGTTAGGGCATGGTGCCTAGCATCTTTTATTAGTGCTTTATGACTTTGTTGCGACTTGTTGTGCTTAATGCTTGTCACTAGGGCCTGAGTGCCATGATTTCAGATCTGAACATGTTATTGATTCATTATGATAGTATTGTTTATGGTCTTATCTGCAAGTTGTATACACACGTTGCTGTCCGAAACCAATGGCCCCGAAGTGACAGAAATCGGGATAACCGAAGGGGATGGCTTTGATGTGAGGATCACATGTGTTCATGGAGTGTTAATGCTTTGCTCCGGTGCTCTATTAAAAGGAGCACCTTAATTGCCAGTAGATCCCTTGAGGCCCCGCTGAAAACGGGCTGGCAGGACAAAAGATGTTGTGCAAGTTCTCATTGCGAGCACGTATGACTATATATGGAACACATGCCTAGGATTATCTAGTACTTGGATGCTTTATCTTATTTATCTGCAATTGCCCTATGTTCTGATTGCTATGTGAATTGTCTTGTCCATGCAACGCCCGTCCATCCATCCATATGCCTACCGCACTCGGATCCTACTGTTTACTACTATTGTTACGGCTGTCTTTACTTTACTACTGTTGTTACTTTACTATTCCTACTACAAAACTGTTACTACTGATAGAATGTTGTGAGCAAGATTGTTTCCAGGTGCAGCTGAATTGACAACCCAGTTGTTAAGGCTTATAAATATTCTTTGGCTCTCCTTGTGTCGAATCAATAAATTGGGTTTCACTTCCCTCGAAAATACTGCGATACACCCCCTATACTTGTGGGTCATCAGCATGTTGCATAGAATCTATAGTCTTTTCAGTACAATAGTTTTACAATGTTGCATCATCTTTAAGATACGACATGATGCCCATATGAATGCTTGTCATACACATAATGAATTTCTTATCAATATGGTACTGCTTATTAAATGTTTTATGCCACTACACTTTATGATAGAATATACAAGTGAACCCATGAAACCTCGGTCCATATTTTATCATAATAAACAACCTTTATTTACTTTCATTGCTTTTATACTTACTACATCTATTAAATCTTAAAACACCAAAAACACTTTTACTAACAACAAACACAAACAAAACCACCAAAAGACCTTTACTTTATTTTTTTACTTTCTTGTCTTATTTAAATTTTACTAATGTGAAACCTAATGCTTGACATCCACACGGTGGACTTGGGGAAACAAGGAACATACTTTGTTTTGTAGCTTGCTTGAAGAAGAAAACAAGAGTCTCTAAGACAATTCCGAGAGAGTTTGATATAAATCCTCGAGTCACTCTTGTGGGGAAAAGATGCTTCCTACAATACTCTACACTTGGAGTCCCAACGGGTTGGTACACTTGGAGTCCCAACGGGTTGGTACACATGGAGTTCTTTCCATCAAGAACATTTTCTAGAGCCATTGTCTAGGAGTTGCAAGATACATCTCACAGTGGTTGTAGCATGGTGATAATTCCCACGGCAACTGCCAGAACATTTTATGGCATCGTCTTCACCTAATTGTGCAAACACCCAAGATTGGGGAGGTTGCACCATTGTGAGCTTTTATTTTCTTTTAGATTTACAAAGCACTTTGTTTGTCTTATTTTTGTCTTTTATTTTGTTTGTTTACTTTTAGTCTTGTTTTTACTTTTCTACTATACACAAAAATCCATAAAAATAGTGTAACTTCACTTTTATTATAAGCATGTAGAAAAAACCTTATTGGCCTTTTAGTGTTAAGAATTTCCCTCAAAAAGATGAATTTTCCATGGAACCTTTTGAGATTTGTCCTGCCATAATAAGAATATTCTATGAAAATATTTATTATTGAAAGCCTAAAGAAGACCCCATGTTACATTTAAAGAAATTTAATGATAGATGCAAAGATTTTAAGATAAGTAATACTAACAACAATATAATCAAAGCTAAACTTTTTCCTTACTCACTTATTGGAAAAGCTCTAGATTGGGTATTAAAATGGACAATAGGAAAATTTAGTTCATGGTTTAATATCAAGGATTCGTTTGTAGAAAGTTTTGGTTCTCCTTTAATATTGAGTAACCTTAGAGAAATAATATTTTATTTTAAGCAATTGGATGATGAACTATTGGTAAAAGTCTAGGAGAGATTTAAGGGACTTGCCTATGGAGTTGAGCATTGCTTGAGAGATTGGATCATAATGCACACATTTTATAGAGGGGTAACTAGTAGTTATATGGCCTATTTGGATGATGAATGTGGCAATGCTTTTATGAATTGAACTGCCTCTAATTCCTATGTTTTACTAGATGGATTATTATTGGAACTAAAAATTATGGAGAATCTAGGAAAGGTAGAAGTACCAGAAGAAGTATTTGATGATCGTTATGAAATATTTAATCTCCAAAGAAGAAACAAAAAGATAGAAGAAGTTAAAATGCTTAATGAAGTAAATGAACCCCTACTAAATATTGATAGATGTAGCTTGCATGAACTCATCAATATATTACAAAAAATCTAATGCTCCTTCTATGAATGTTCATCAAGAAGGATTTGGATCATACATAGCAAACTATGTAATAAAGGAAAGGATAGAAAGATACAACAATGAAGATATGATACCACCAAAACTTGGGGATGCTTGGCTCCCCAAGATATTAATCACTATTGGCAAAGAAACTCACCACGCTATATTAGATCTATAATCTAGTGTTTCGGTACTTGCTTATGATTCTACCAAGCATTATTTAGGTAGAGTTAATGATGTTATGGTTGAATTACATATCACTTATGTTCCTGTTGATTTTATTGTTATGGACATGGGGAGTAAGACCTCTAGTGCTATAATCTTGGGAAGACCTTTTTTGAGAACCACAGAGGCTATCATTGATTCAAAGGAAGGGAATGTAAAGTTTTAGTTCTCCCATAAGAAATGCATGGAACAATTTCTAGGAAATAAGGAGACATCAAGGTACAAGCTACATGATCGCAACTCATCTTAAAAAGGGTAAGTAAAGCCTACTATATGGCTATAAAGAAAGCGCTTTTCGGGAGGCAAGCCGTTTGTTTTTGTTTTAGATTTTATTGTTGCTATCTTGCTATAGAAGGAGAGTTTTATTTTAGTTTATCTTCTATAGTTTTAATAAAGTACCAAGTTTTAGCCATCAGGATGTATTAAGTTGATAGAACTATTGGGAGTTGTAGTTTCTTAAATGATTTCATTTATGAAAAACATTCTCAATGGAGTTATGTACTCCGATTGAGCTCATGTTTAAACTGAAGTTGCAACTTTTCATCCTATATATGCAAAGAAATCATAAAAAAATCCTGACATGCTCAAGGTGGAAAAAATTACATTCCGCAACTACTGTTTTTCTGGACAGATTCTATCTTTTGTTGCGTAACTCATTGTTTTGAGTCTTATTATGATTTCTTGTGAATATTTTGATCATATATTGAATATTTTGATCATATATTGATGATATAACCTTAACATACTAGAAATATCAAACAAAAATTTAGTTGGGAAGTTTTATAGCATCTTGCAATATATCTTTGTGCCACTAATGTCACCTCTCATAAAAGAGATGGGAAGTAAAGTTTTGTGTTGAAGTTTTTCACAAGGAATGGATGGATACCATACAATGAGATATACAAGAATGGTGAAGACCATAATATTGGGGATGTCCAAGGCATCCCACTGTACCTATTACACTCACGGTTTACAAACCTCTAAACTTTGTCTTTCAAGCAACATAAGATTTACGCATAAACTTGAAGCATGTTTATCTAGTTTTATGTTTTCTTTTGCATGTCCATATTTGAAATGATGAGACCACCACTTGAAGTTATGTTAAATAAGTATGAATGAGATAATGTAATAATAATAAATATCAAGTTGGATTCTATTAAAGATAAGGGAAAAGGAGAAGTAAAAGTTGAGATACAAGACATGCATGATGTTGTATGTTTCATATGCTTTAACGAATGATAATTTGCAAGTGCCTTGTATAGCACTACATTTTATTTCACATACATGGATGACTAGCTTTAAATTATGTTGTCTAATAGAGGTGGGTAGTATTATGGACACGTTTGCATGCTTGTAGATGTCAACCTTCCCATCAGCAAACCAAAAAAATGCACACAAGCTAAGACTTGTATCTAAATATGTTAAACCTTATTAATCCAAAAATGTACGCCATACCTACCTTTATAGAACTTGCTATTCCAAGTATATTATATGTGTTACATCTTTGAGTATTTCAAAAACATCTATTTTGTAGTTTAAAGATCATGAAAGTAAGATGTGGGTGAAACCACTGGTGCACAACTACTTGAAATAAAGCAGAATAATTAAACTTGAACCATTGTTGACACAATGATGTATGTTATGGGTTTGACAACTTATGAGTTGAGCATCAGCAGAACCATGATAACATGGGACATGCTTTCATCATTGCACTACTGTTTGATCATATCATGTATTCTTTTGGCTATGGGTGCCTCCGATGCGAAATAAGGGGGAACCACCCTACAGATTTCTGGAGTTTGCATATGTGTCAAAGGGCTGCCTGAACCGCCAACCTTTTAGCCATGTATCATGGTGGAAATTTACATCATGGGTACCAATGAACCGTTTTAAATAAAAATCTATTAAAATGGTAAATAAAAATATATGCTAAGGGGTTCATTTGTATTTTTATCTTACCATCTAAGTATGGGTAGACCCTCACAAAGGGACTCCTTACACAATGTGGCAAGAGGTACCTCGGTTGCCAACCTCGTTTGGAACTGTATGCATAACAATGACAAAATTCTTTACGGCCTGAGTTGAGTAAACATGTGGACTTGGTGCCGGTGGTCCACAGGCATGAGACACTCAACTTGTAATGGGTCAAGCATGTGAACCATAGTTGTCTTCACTTTAACCATAACCACAAAAGATGTCTAGAACCCCACTCTTATGATTACTATTGACATGAGCTACATATCCGAAAACTCCATTTTATTTTATCTTATAATATTTTATCGAAGGTCTAGCACATGTATTCCCTGCTTACTATATGTTACCAACAAAAATAATAAAAACAAGAAAGGTAAGAAGTGAAAAGAAAGAAACACAAAAATGAGCCTGAAAGACCAAGCATCAGATTTACCTATCGGTGATGTGTGGATTTAGGCCTGTACCTCACATGGGTCTTAATCCGTAATTTTTGCCCGCGCTTACCTCTGCAATCAAGGACCTGATGGCCTGCATGTAGAAGCTCTCAACCAACCTAACCTCAACCGACCTAATATTTGTGGTTGCAAGACAGCTCTCTAGAGATCCCGAAGACAAGACGCGCATACTAGGAATATCGAAGATCAAAATTATGTGCAAGACAAGATGAAGACCTAATGTGACTAAGGGAGACTCTGCCACCATCGATGCCTATAAGTACTCAAGGACATTCACCTGAAGGGACACACCATAATCACCTAAGTCTTTGGCATTAGCCTTATTCATAGAACAATACATTCATCTCTCTCATTGGGTGTCATATAAACCCACCGAGATCATCTTGTAGACACTTTGTACGATCTCTTACTCACCTTACGAATAAAGTCTAAGGGAATCCTCCCCATTACACATGTACCTTCGTGTTTGTCTTTGGAGATCCAAACCTACCGACCTAAGCCAATTGTTGAAAAATAAACTCTCTTTCATTCCTTGGAAGTGAGACTGTGGAGGGATCGTGAAATTCTTCATCAATTAGTGCGCCAGGCAGCGGGAGCCTATGTCATGCAGATAGAATCTACCTCGATGACACCTAGTAGCCGAGACCGCTAGGATTACGATACCTCCTACGACTCGACTCGCCTTGGGTAATATTGGGAAGGCTAGGGACTTATAGACTCCAACAGCAGGCGGCTTTCAGCTTTGGCAAGAGGGCATCAAGGTTCTTCCCACCCAACGTTCGATGGATGGAGCACTATTCTGGCGGCCCACACCAGTCATGGGGTTTCAAGGAGTCTCGGTTGTCCTCCTTGGAGTATCGCTATGAAGGTACTGACCACGGGAGAAGGATGGAGCACATCAACATGTTGGGGTATGTGAGCGAAGGACGCACACCACTTTCACGGGCATGGGGGCTCGATGCACCTTGATAGAGCCCTGATCGAACCACTAGGTCGGTAACACGGAATCATGTCTCACCTCTATGCTTAGAAGAAGGATGCCTAGGATGCCCAGACACTGAAACCTTTGTTCGGGAAAAGGGAACGAGGCTAGTCTGTAATGAAACCCACATATTGGACATGGATAGAGTGCATGGAGGACCTAGACGAGTACAAAAACAGATTGCAAAGGACATTTCTTATCAGCCGCCAAGATAGGTCATGTTGGGATCCGGTCCGACCTCATCGGGCGATCAACAAGCGACCAACAATAGGGAAACACTCAGGTGTCGGTCGGGCAGCTCCGCCCTACCCTAGGCAGATGTCGCCGACACAATAAACAAAGGACAACAAGTGCGGTTACCATAGGACAAGATCTCATAGGTATAACCAGTGTCACACGGTGCAGCGCTGGATGGAGTTAGATGTGGAATAGGAAGCGACAACCTTGCGAATGTTGTCATGCATCGACCTGATAGGGTAAGAATACGATAAATAGGCTCGCCAGCTAGTAGCTAAACCACCTCTACACCAGGTCAATGACGGGTCAAGTTGATGGAATCATAGCTCCATCTACCACGCTTGGGACATGAGACGCACTAGGGCCCCACACCTGTTTACCTTTGTCCCTAATAATTCACTCCGACTCCTCAATCCTTATTTCCTCGTACATCGCCAACGTGCAAATTCAAGGAAGCATGGTGGATCCGACCATGGTCAGGAGCCCTATTTCTTCTAGGCTTTTTGATTATCTGCAAGTCCCTATGGATCAGTTCACGCTAGAGTGTGGGACTAGTAACCTAAAAGACACTGAAAAGTCACCCTCCCAGTCACTTTCAGTGAAATAGGGAATTTTGTAAGCGGGTTTTGTATGTTCCAGGTCATGGACCAACCAACACGATAGCTGGTTGTGCTAGGACATGGATGATACATTGCAAATGTATCTATAATTTTTTATGTTCCATGCTTGGTTTTATCTACTTTCTTATGTTTTGTCCATACTTTGGAGTACTTTTCATATGATTTCTTGGACTAACCTAATAACAAGAGCCACAGTGCCAGCTGCCTATTTTCTGCTGTTTTTGGTTCCAGGAAAGTCAGAAAAAGAATATTCTCGGAATTGGACGGGATAAAATCTGAAGTTATTATTTTACCGAGGGACACCTGGAGCCAGAATACAAGACGGAGAGGGGCTGGGGCCCGGCCACACCACCTGGCCGCGCGGCTAGGCCTGGCCCACGCCAGGGCATGGTCTGGCTGCCCCAGGCATCCCCTCAGCCTCTCCTTCTGCCTATATATTGCCTCTGATACGGAAACCCTAAGGACCCGATCAAAAATTCCACGAAAGAGTCTGTAGCTGCCGCCATCTCCATCCTTAGATCGGGAGGGATCTGAAGCTCTTCCAAGCACCCTGCCGGAGAGGGGAATTCACCCTGGAGGCCTTCTTCATCATCATGCAAGCCTCCGGTGTGATGCGTGAGTAGTTCATCTCTGGACTACGGGTCCATGTAGTAGCTAGATGGTTGGTTCTCCTCCTTTGAGCTTTCATGTTTAGATCTTGTGACCTCCGTTCATGATCAAGATCATCTATTTGTAATTCTGCATGTTATGTTTGCGGGGATCCGGTGGATATTGAGATGTTATTTCAGATTGATTATTGATTCTATCATGTCTTTGTTATCTGTGATCTTGCATGCTTTCCGTTGTTAGTAGCTATCTTGGCCAAGTAGATGCTAGAAACTCCAAGAGTTAGTATTTATGCTCGATAGTGGGTTCATGCCTCTGGTAATCTAGGGAAGTGACAAAAATCTCTAAGGTACTAGATGTGTTGTTGCTACTAGGGAAAAAAGAACAATCCTCTGTTCGTAGAACAATCATATTGTTTACATAACACGCAATTCGTAATGCAATTATCCGTTGCTTGCAACTTAATACTAGAGGGGGTTCGGATGATAACCTCAAGGTGGATTATTAGTCATAGATGCAGTTGCATGGCGGTCTATGTATAATGTTGTAATGCCCAATCGAATCTCAAAGGAGTCAAGATGAGTAGTATATTCTTGTATGCTTTCTCGATGTTTGTCAATTGTGCCGCTGTAATTTGTTCACCCAACATGTTATCTATCTTAAGGAGAGCCACCTCTAGTGAACTATGGACCCCGGTCCTTTCTTTTACAATCAATCTACAAATTGTTTTCTGCTTTGTGTTTACTTTCTGCAAACTATTACTTCCTTCCATTCGATACGTTTAATCCTTTGTTTTCAGCAAAACCGGTGAGATTGACAACCTCATCGCAAGTTGGGGACAGAGTTATGTGGTTGTGTTGTGCAGGTCTCCACGTTGTTGCTGGCACCGGTAGTGTGCCCTGCCAACGTTCAGCTAGCTACACCTTTGGGGTGTTTCCTTGCTCCTACTAGATTGATAACCTTGATTTTGTACTGAGGGAAAACTTGCTGCTGTGCTCATCATACCTTCCTCTTGGGGATCCCCAACGAGCTCGATATATTTTGGGCCATCAAGCATATTTTCTGGCGCCGTTTCCGGGGAACGAAGAAGAAGAAGCTCCCACGTCAACCACGTGCCATCAAAATATTTTCTGGCGCTGTTGCCGGGGAGTCAATGACATCTTCACAAGGGGAGTACCTCATAACCAATCTCGTTACTTTCTTATTTTTGTTTTGCTTAGTTTATTTTTTTGCTTTGTTTGCTTGTTTCTTTATCAAAAACACAAAAAAATTAGTTCCTACTATAGTTGGTATTTTCGTTGGTCTGTTATTGTCTTGCTTTATCATGCTTACTTTCAATGGTTGGTTTCTTTGAAACTGAATCTAATTGGCCAGGTGGGTTCACGGAAGAACAAAAATATTATTATAAGAAACACCGCTTGTCACAAAAAGGAAAACTCTTATGGGAACAAATTGATAAATTGAATACCATTGCTAGAAACATGTGCTCTACTTATAAGTTACTTATTGGCGTTGATAAAGCTTGTTGCTGTAGGAGGTATAAACACCTCCCTTTTCAATGTGAGCATCATGATAATGTTACCATATCTTCTTATGTTAAAGGAAATTATGACTTTTATGATGTGGAACAAATTGAAGAATTTATTGCTTGGAAGGGTGCATTTGAACTTGCTAGTTTGCTTGAAAATACTGATGATGCACCTTATAAATATGAGGTTTATGATATACTTCAATTTTGCTTTGATAATTACAAGTAAGAAAATGGCTACATTCTTGAATATCTTAATAGATGCTCTCCACCAGCGGAAGAGACTAATGCCTTATAGAAGCCTATGGAAGAAGAAATTGCTGAAACTGGAAGCTCATTGGATGAAAAAGAGGAGGAGAGTGATGATCAAGAGTAGGAAGAATGGATCTACCCATTCCTACCTTCTAATGAGAGTAACTCATTACCCCTTATAATATTTGATTGTCCCGCATGCTTACTAAAGGAGGATGAATGTTATGTTCCTGAGGATTCTTTTGAAAATGTTTATACTAAAGCTCTAGTGCTTGTATATCATTAAAAGCATGCTTTATGTGATGGTTATATTGTTGAGTTTATTCATGAGGCTACTGAAAATTATTATGAGAGAGGAATATATGGTTGTAGAAGTTTTCATGGTACTGAAACACCTTTCTATGTGCTAAAAGTTTTGAAGTTGCTCTTGTTTTATCTACCCATTCTTGCTACTATGTGCTTCTTTGATTTATTTTCTTACAAGATTCTTATGCATAGGAAGTGGGTTAGGCTTAAATGTGTTTTCAGTTTGCTTCTTGATGCTCTCTTTTACTTCAACTCATATTTCTTATGTGAGCATCTTCTCAAACTATCATGCCTAACTTAAAGGCGTTAAAGAAAAGTACTTATTGGGAGATAACCCAAAAGTTTTAGATGAGTCTTTGAAGTTATTACTTTAGTAATAACTGCTCCTTTTCTTTTTTGTATTTGCTTTTTGTGCCAAGAGTAACCTCTAATGAGAGAGAAGTAATGATTGGGAAAGTTGTTGTCCCGAAACAGATTTCTATGCTTCACCGTAAAACTTCGTGTAAAATATATGTACGTCCTTTTGAGGCGTGAATTTTTGTGCTTCTGACCCAGGTTATTAGATAACTTTTGTTAGTTCAATACTTTTTTATTTGAGAAACAGAAGGTCTTCGAAAATATTCGTCTTTACCTGCTGGTCTGTTTTGACAGATTTCTTCCATTTTCTGCATTTGCTTCTTGTTGGTTCCTCTTTGAGTTCTTTTGGGGAATTGAGCTTTTTAAGGGAAGTGCTACAGTAGCTAGTGTTTTAATGGAAGTTTTATTGGTGTTATAACTGAACCTAAAGACCTATTATCTTGAGTGCACTAATATTGCTAATAAAGATTGTGTGAAGTTTTGTATGAAGGAAAAATTTCAGGTGTTTGGAAGGAATGAGTAATGAGATGAAGGATAGACTAAAGCTCAAGCTTGGGGATGCCACGCCTGTCATCCCAAGAAATATCCAAGAAGTACAAGCGTCAAAGCTTGGGGATGCCCAAGGCATCCCCTTCTTCATCAATAAAAATCCCAGGTTTCTTCCAAACACTTCATTTTTATTGTTTCATGCACAGTTGTGTTGTTATTGGAGTGTCTTCTTTTTCGTTTTTGTTTTCATTTTTCGTTTGATTTGTTTGCTTAGTTTTATGAATAAATTGGTTGGACCCCCTCTTTCATACATTGGTTTTCAAATAGTTTGGTTTGGTTTGGAAAAGAGTAGGAAAGTTCATGCTTAAGTGGTAAAGAGAGCTTGTTTTTGACTGTGGCCTATGCTTTGGCATGCCATGCTTGATATTGTTTTGGCTTTATGCTTAGTATTCTTTGCTGTAGCATGACTTGTTATAAACAATTGAGATTGCTTAATCTGCCTTGGACGAATCATGCGTTGTTTTAGCATATTAAACTATAGTATAGTGGTATTCTCCTTTGATGCTTTATTTGGGTTGACTTGGCGCATGCTCACACCATGTTATGACTATCCAAAGTCACCATAGACTTTATGATCCTTTAGTTTTCAACTTGTAGTATCACTTTATGCTTTGATCAATGATGTTTTGTCGCTCTGCATGATTATGCCCATTATTGCTCTCTTAGTTTGTCGCTCCCAGTCTTTTGCTAGCCTCCACAACCAAGTATGAGTTCCACTCATGCATCCAACTCCCTAAACCAAGTTATTCCAAATATTCCACCATACCTACCTACTAGCTTATGCTATTCCAAGTATATTCATGCTTTTGTTTACCTTCCAAATTAAACTTGTTATGAGAAAACTAGTGATTAAAGCTCTCACGAACTTGATGGCACACTTTACTTTTTTTGCATCTAATAAACTTGAACCATTGGGTCCTTCTTTGTTGCGTATATGCTTGCGCTTTATAAGTTGAAATTAGCAGAACCATGTTTTATGGGGAACGCTTTCAACATTGCACTTGTACTTTGTACCCCGTTGATATCATGTTCTTTTGCTTATGGATTTCGACAGTGTGAAATAAAAGTGGAACTTGTAAGATCATGGAGTTTGTATGTGTGTTAGAGAAACGCCTGGGCCGCTAGCCTAAGCCATGCCTAATCATGGTGGAAACTTGTAGCATCACCATAATGAGCACTCTATGAAGCATCCTCAATAAAAACCTATGAAAATAGCAAATAAAAAGATCGCTGAGATGCTCATTGTCTGCTTGCCTTGTCATTTTGATTATGGGATAGCTCCTGTATCATGTGCAAGAGGTACCCCGTTGGCGGTTCTTTATGATACATATGTACTTACAATGACAAGAGCTTACTCGTGACTAAAGTTGAGTAGCATGAGGTTCGGTCTTTGTAAGTAAGGGCATGAGATTTTGGTTTATAACTTGTCAAGCATATCCTCTTAGTTGTGTCACTTTAACCTTAATCACCTTCAAGATTCTTATGATAGGGGGAATGAGAGCTGAAAGCTATTAAGTACCATAATTTTTGGAAGCTCTTTATGAGACTTGAATCCCTACTTCCTTCTATTAAGGTCTTTTTTCCACCATTATATTGAGTCTCCACCTTCTATCTTTATGCACCTACTTTGAGAGCATAGTGGCCATTCTTAGTTCTATGTGCATTATCCCAAGACTTGTTGATTGATGCATACCTTGATATTGCTTGTTTTAAACTATTTGTATCTAGTCACTCTTATGAACTTTGAAGGTGTCCTATGCATTTATGTTTTCTACTATATGAGGGACAAGCTAAATACTACTATGCTATGTTTTCTTTATGTGAAACAAACAAACATCTTGAAAAGCATTGTTATTCATGAATCTTTTGTTTGTGCATTTTCATGTTGCAACATAGTTTGTTTGTCTTATTGCTAGAACTTTGTCTTTCATGTTATGATTGAAGTACTATGATCCCAGCTTTGAATGTTTTACAAATACTTTGATCAAGTTTATGATGGTGCATGTCACCTAAAAAATTATTCTTTCTTTTTATCACTTACCTACTCGAGGACGAGCAGGAGTTAAGCTTGGGGATGTTGATACATTACAAATGTATCTATAATTTTTGATGTTCCATGCTTGGTTTTATCTACTTTCTTATGTTTTGTCCACACTTTGGAGTACTTTTCATATGATTTCTTGGACTAAGCTATTAACAAGAGCCACAATGTCAGCTGCCTATTTTCTGCTGTTTTTGGTTCCAAGAAAGTCAGAAAATGAATATTCTCGAAATTGGACGGGACAAAAGCCAAAGTTATTATTTTACCGAGGGACACCTGGAGCCAGAATATGAGACGGAGAGGGGCTGGGGCCCGGCCACACCACCTGGCTACGCGGCCAGGCCTGGCCCGCGCTAGGGGGTGGTCTGGCCGCCCTAGGCACCCCCTCGGCCTCTCCTTCCGCCTATATATTGCCTCTGATATGGAAACCCTAAGGACCCGATCAAAAATTCCACGAAAGAGTCTGTAGCCGCCGTCATCTCCATCCCTAGATCGGGAGGGATCTGAAGCTCTTCCCGGCACCCTGCCAGAGAGGGGAATTCACCCTGGAGGCCTTCTTCATCATCACGCAAGCCTCCGGTGTGATGCGTGAGTAGTTCATCTCTGGACTACGGGTCCATGTAGTAGCTAGATGGCTGGTTCTCCTCCTTTGTGCTTTCATGTTTAAATCTTGTGAGCTCCGTTCATGATCAAGATCATCTATTTTTAATTCTGCATGTTGTGTTTGCGGGGATCCAATGGATATTGAGATGATATTTCAGATTGATTATTGATTCTATCATGTCTTTATTATTTGTGATATTGCATGCTTTCCGTTGTTAGTAGCTATCTTGGCCAAGTAGATGCTAGCAACTCCAAGAGTTAGTATTTATGCTCGATAGTGGGTTCATGCCTCTAGTAACTGGGAAGTGATGAAATCTCTAAGGTACTAGATGTGTTGTTGCTACTAGGGAGGAAACAACAATCCTTTGTTCATAGAACAATCGTATTGTTTACATTACACGCAATTCGTAATGCAATTATCCGTTGCTTGCAACTTAATAATGGAGGGGGTTCGGATGATAACTGAAGGTGGATTATTAGTCTTAGATGCAGTTGGATGGCGGTCTATGTATAATGTGGTAATGCCCGATCGCATCTCAAAAGAGTCAAGATGAGTAGTATATGCTTGTATGCTTTCTCGATGTTTGTAAATTGTCTCGCTATAATTTGTTCAACCAGCATGTTATCTATCTTAAGGAGATCCACCTCTAGTGAACTATGGACCCCAGTCCTTTCTTTTACAATCAACCTACAAACTGTTTACTGCTTTGTGTTTACTTTCTGCAAACTGTTACTTCCTTACATTCGATACGTTTAATCCTTTGTTTTCAGCAAAACCGGTGAGATTGACAACCTCATCGCAAGTTGGGGACAGAGTTCTGTGGTTGTGTTGTGCAGGTCTCCACGTTGTTGCTGGCACCGGTAGTGCGTCCTGCCAACGTTTAACTAGCTACACCTTTGGGGTGTTTCCTTGCTCCTACTTGATTGATAACCTTGGTTTCGTACTGAGGGGAAACTTGCTGCTGTGCTCATCATACCTTTCTCTTGGGGTTCCCCAACGAGCTCGATATATTTTGGGCCATCAACGGACAACTAACTCAGTTTAGGACATACCTAGATCTAGCATACCAGACACTAGTCCTCGCTAGCCCAAGAGGTCGTACCACAATGAAGGAGGACATGTCTCACCTAGGCACTAAACCTGGGGATCCAGAAGCAGCCAGGTCACGGTCTACTCTAGGACCTACGGGGGAAGTGACACTCTTGGAAGCTCCCTCCTCACTAGGGCCTACATGTCGGCAAGAACACACATAGAGTACATCCTACCGGAACTAGTAGTTGCAACGCATGGGACCCGGTAGAGAGACGCATATGGCCCCTCCAAGGGGGACCCCGAGCTCTAGTAGACATAGAGGAAATCAAGGTCCCAAGTAAAATGAGTCAGACCATACACCACATGACCTCAAGATCTTGTAGAGTTGGGATCGGCCAGGGGGGGCAGACCTCGACGGCAGGACATCTGTGGAACCAGCGCCCGCCCAAGGGATCGGCGGCTAGTAGAAGCCCACTAACCATAGACCTCCTAAGTTGGCCTACTCTCGAAATTGGTGAACGTCCACATGAATGATTGGCAACATCATGTGTACCTGGTCAGGATAGTGGTGGATTACATGGAGCATCACCCACGTGCTAAGATGCATATGCGGCCGAGATGGGCAGGACCTTGTCGTGTGGGAGCGATAAACCCTATGCAACTCTACCATATTGTATTGAGAACATCCCTCTACCACATTGGTTCAAGGAAGCGTAGTTATGTAATGTCGGATGATAAAAAACTTTTTGAGATGAAACCTTCATCACCTCGCACCAGGACACTATCTCTAGCAGTGACAACAACTTAGTCTCTAGTCCTAGCACCAGCTGAGATGGCATCTCGAGCTCCCGTGCAAGACCAATAAAGGAACATACGTCCAACCACTTTAGGGAAGAAAAACCTAAGCCAGCTCTTCCCCATAGTCTATACCTACATCAAGCACGTGACAATGACAAGGACTCGGGGACTCAGATGCCACCGTCCAAAGCCAACGCGGTAGGGTGATGTCTGTGAAAATAGCCATCTTTATCCGTGTTTAAATCTTATTTTAGTTCAATAAATTGACTAAAATATCTCTCTATCCTTGCTACTAAGGACTAATTATTACAAAGCCTTTCTTAATTTGTGATGTGCAGCAAATCACAATTTTATGGTGAAATTAGGAGCAATTAATGAAGAATATGTCTTTGCCAACACAACCAAGTCAACCAGGGGCGAAAAGGCGTTTCTAGGAGCCGTAACGAGCATCGGTACGGGTGAGGCCTTCCCGTACCATCCGCGCATACTACCCGCTGGTGTCTTCCTTAGGTCAAATAGAACTACTTATGTGAAGGGAGCAAGATCATTCGAGGAGAGACGCATCCTCGAGCCACTTCAGAACACATTTGTCATTGTGATCTCATCCATCACAGATCGATGGAGATCCACACAACGATACTTCATCACCTCCATCTCCTACCTCCTTCATAGCCATAGCCATTATATTTTAATAGAGATCTTATTGCAAATTGGCGACCATTGTAAGAATATTTGATTTCAACCTAAGTATTTCAACAATGATTCATATTCCTGATCTTTTTATTATGAGTGAGTAGTCCTCACGGGCTGCGGGTTGGGGTGAAGCCTCATAGTGTCTATATGCATCTAATTTCATGGGAATATTGTGTAGTGATTGAATAGGAGCTGTGTTATCTTGTATCTTTGTCTCTATCTTGATCCGAGGACTTGTAGGTACCCAAGAGCACAAGGATTGACCAAGGTTTGAGGCGAGATGAGCGGAGAACGACGTCTGACACGCGAAACCCCAATGATAGAAAGGGGGAGTACGGTATTTGCTTAGTGATCTGCTTGGGATCAATAGTAATATCACTAATCTTAAGGCTTTGGTCTATTTTACTTAATAATTGTTGTGACTCATGGTTTTGGGGTGTAAACAGTTCGACCAAGTGACTATTGTCACCTATGGTTTTAGGGGCTCTAGTAGCTGAGGATGTGCTTCCCAGAACTCCTATCACTATTAGATCATTTTACACATGAATGTGCTTAACCTTATCTTTATCCATTTGTATGCATAGCTGCAGGTGAATCTTCAACCCTGGCCCATCTCTATCATTGAAAGCATCCCAAATATACAAATAAAATTGGCAAGATCTGTTAAATCAAAACAAAATTAACTAGCAAGTCTTCTAAAAGTTCCTCAATCCCGAGGTTGAATAAACCTAGGTATATTCTAGGGAAAATCTACTATACCGCATCCATAATTCGGATCGAAGGTATCAGCCCTTTTCTGGCACCTTTGTAGGGGAAGCAATTTCTCTATACTCGCAAGGTTATTAGAGACCTTATTTATTTCTTTTGTTTTTTAGTTTTAATTCTTGTTATTAGTTTACTTTTTGTTATCTATTTCAAAACCCCAAAAAAATCATTTAATTGTTTTTCTTAATCTAAAAATACCAAAAAGATAATTACTATGTCACAAAAGAATCTTGGGGGGTATGCTACTCCCAATGATGATTTTATTTGTGCACCTATTACTTAGCCCACTGTTACATTGGAGAATTATGAGATTAATCCTAACCTTTTGTGTTTGGTTCAACAAAACCAATTTGAATGCTCAATTGTTGAAGATTCAGGTTTTCACCTAAATACATTTACTGAAATATGCGACATGATGCACATAAAAGATGTAGACCCCGATGCTATTAAATTACGCTTATTTCCCTTTTCACTTAGAGGAAAAGCAAAAGATTGGTTGCTAGATTTCTTAAGGGCACCATCACTTCATGGGATAAATGTACTAATATTTTCATCACTAAGTTTTTTCCTCCATCCAAGACTATGCAACTTCGATCTAATATTACAGGTTTTAGATAAGAAGATCACGAGACACTAGCGCTACATTGGGAAAGGATGAAGGAAGCCATAATAAGCTATCCAAGCCAGGGGATGGAAGAGTGGTTAATTCTCCACTTATTTCATAATTCACTTAACCCAGGTCTAAATCTGTGCTTAATACTACCGCTAGAGGCACATTCATGGGCAACAAAGTAAATGTTGCCAATAAGTTCTAGATGACATGCAAAGCAACCATGCCCAATGGCATGTAGACTGATCTTCCTTAATAAAGGTGAATGCAATCACCGAGGAGACTAATGAAGAGCTTACCTCAAATGTAGATGAGCTCCTAAAAATTCTTAAGGGTAAGGAAATCCACGTAAATGCCATCACCGACTCAAATATTGAGGAAGTAGATTTTATATCTTGTAATCCTTATAACCCTGCATGGAAGAGTCAAAACTTTGGCATGAACATTCAAAATAAATATGCTAATCCTGCAGGTGCTCCGAATAATAGAAACTGTACTAATAATAATGGAGCAAGTAATGGTAATCTCCTACTTGATAAATCTTTCAAAGCTTTTATGCAAGCACAAAATGAACAAAATAATCTTCTTATTAAGATTACAAAGAACCATGAATTAGTTATTAATAAATTATCTAACCAAGTAGTTGCTCTTAAAAATGATGTTCAATCTTCATAGGAAAGAACAAAGATCATGGAAGCACAATTGGGAAAAATAGCTGAGAGTCAAACTCTCATCCTAGCAAGGTTTGTAGGAAAGCCTGAACAAAATCCGGTCAAAGACCACAAGATGATGAGGATTGAAAACAAATATGAGAAGCCTGAAAAGCTATACTATAGCAATGCACCTTCTCCAGATTAATACCGCAGAGGATCTTGTTTAGATGATCACCGTGAAAAATCCAGGTATTTAACATTTCTTTCAAGAAGTAGAAGCCAAGGTATGTGAGCTATAAATGCAATATAAGAAATTAGCTAAGATACTTCCAGCTAAACTAGATGATATATTTGAGCCCACTATTAAAATTCATATAGGAGTTAATGTGATTGTTGCACTTTGTGATCTTGGTGCTAGTGTCTCAACAATTTCTAAAAGTCTATTTGAAAGGCTTAACCTTGGGACATTTCAAACTACTGAACTAAGATTCCACTTGCCAGATTCAACTTACAAACAAGCTCTAGGAGTCAAAGAAAATATTGTTGTAGGAATCAAAGGATGTCCAACACTTATTGATCTTGTAATAGTGGACATGCCTGAAGATCATATAACACCTATAATTCTAGGAAGGCCATTCTTAAGCACTATAAAAGATTTAATCAACTTGCATGAACAAAATGTTAGAGTATGGCTACCATCTAGAGAACCATTTGTAGTCCACTTCCCTGGAAAGAAAAAGGCGAAACCTAATGAAGATGTGATGATCACTTTAAAAGCCAACTATTTCTGTGACACCCCCGGATTAGGGCTAGACAAATCCTAGACCTCTATCTCATATAAGCCTAACCTAAATCTTGGAGGCATACAGAGAAAGAATCATAACATTACAGTGACCCTACGACACAAAAGTTATTACAGCAAGCTCATAACCAAGCGAAGAACCAAATTATTACAAGCAGAGGTCACTGACCACAAAGATCAAACAACGGAAGGCAAATTATGCTATTAAGTATAGCAAACTTAACAAATGGCCTAAGAGGCTTGTAGGATAACGATGATGTCCCAATCCATAGATTCCAGGCTACCGACCGAGAACCCCAAGCTACTCGTCGATGTCGATGCCATAAAGAACTCATCCTCTATGGTAACTCTTACCTACTACAAAAGTATCAACAAATCAAGACTGAGTATAGGGTGTACTCCGCAAGACTTATGGCTGGTGGGTTTATTTTGCATAAAGCTAACTTTCTTTGTAAAAGAGGTAGGAGAAGCTCGACTAAAAGAACCTTATAAAAGGGGATAAGGAAATGAAATCTCTAGCTTTGAACATCTTTGATATCCACCAAATCCTTATCAGTTGAACCTATCAACTAGGATCACCTCCTCGATCCCTGAGGAAGCATCCTTAGAACACACTTTACTTACTTTCCAAGTTTTACGGTTAGGTTATAGTTCTCTATGATCTTTGAATCCATTCCTAAGTCATCCATAACCATGGACATGGCTTTGCGAAAAGATTATTACCCTGCAAGGGTGTACAACTTTACCCACACGTACCAACGGATTCTTAGTGCTAGATCATTAGCCCTCTTCCTTGGAAGGCCGGCAGAGAGTGATTGACCATGACCTTTACCTTTCTTTTGTCGATACCATGAGTCACGCCCTAAGGAGATGCCGCCGTGACGGGTCAAGTCCCGAAGCCAGTCCCTAGATATGTGTGCAGGGTTCAAGATTATGGAGGTAGTTCCTCTTTTGTCCCCAGCCATGCTTACCTACCTGTATGAATGCACCTCCTTCATCGCCTTCAAGAACAACCAGAATGCATATGTCGAATGGAACGCCAGAACTATGTGACTCATGGAATCTATTAGGAAAGTTAGTTGGTCGAGGGGTTTCCAGGCCCCCGTGTGGCTGTACGCTCATCTTCATTCAAGGGGCAAGAACTCAGATCCTAGTGGTGGCAAGTATGGAACTGCAAAAACCACAAACCGACATGGCCTCCCATACAAGTCTTCCTGTACAATTAGATTCATTCGTAGCTCTGATTCATCAATCAGATGGATCAGCGGTAACAACTAAGCATGGCTAAGCACAACAGATATAGCAGCTCTAGCGAAACACATAAGCCAAACCCTAGTTATGCTAGGAGTAGTGGATTAGTGAGTATAGGCGACAAAGGAAACATGCATCAGATAGGATTACTCTATCTATTGAAGAAAGACTTTAGAATTGTATGCACATGGCAAGAATTGAAATACTTTGAAAGCATAGGATTATATCATGTGTGGGGCTATGCTTGCCTTTGCCTGTTGATACCCAACTGTGAATCTTCAGAAGCCTTGTACTGGATTTATTTGCCGATAACCTTCTATGGTGTTGATCTCGATCTTCAATCTTGGACTCGATCTCGTTGCTCACATCAACTCCGAGGTGTACCGAGAAGAAGCAGAAACACCGGAATGGAAAGTAGCAATCAACACATGGCATCGATGCAATGCTCAAGCAAGGATGATGATATGACAAGTTAAATTTGTATTCAAATGTCACCCTAGAGCATGTTTGGTCATTTTAAACAGGGTCCGAGGGGTCCAAACCCTAATTCGGAGGAACCCCGGATGCATATGAGAGGGGTTATTTTGTTTTTCTAATTAAACTTGTCATGTAAGTTGCTTAAAATGCATGATTATGAGTCTATTGTGTACATCTCATTTTTCTGAATTTTTATATATTATACATATTTTTCTAATTTAAAATGAATTAGTTATGAATTTCCCAAATTTAAATCCATTTTTAAATCATTTTAAAACAATTAAACAATTTTGGAATATATTAAATATTTTTCCACCTTGGACCCACATGTAAGACTTTTATTCATTTCAGAAAACATTTTCAAAAAGATTAAAAACCTGACAGAGTAGGCCCACATGGTTATTTTTATTTCAGAAATGATTTTTAGAAAATATTAAAGAATTATGACCTCATGCTAACATCACCCTGACGTCAGCAATGGGGATCTCCTCGGGTTGATGCTGGAACCAGCGACTGGGTGCGCGCAGGGCAGCGAGAGCAGGGCGTTCGACGCGGGTTGCTATGCTGGACCATATGCTGGCATCGCCTCTTGTAGGAGGTCGCTGGAGCAACGTCTCCGATGGCGGACAGCGGTGGTAGTGGCAGTTGCACGGTATGGGCTTGGCAGAGGAAGAGAGGGAAGCAACAAAGAGTCCCACAAGGACCGTTAGCTCACCAGAAGCAAGTAGGGCTCGACGACGAAAGTTGGGGTGGCCAAAATCGACATGTACGGTGGCGGCCGAAGCCGGGGACGGAGATGTTGATTGGAGCAACTAGGGCTTCCCCAGCTTGCGAGCTTGAATGATGAGAACAAGGAGACGGTGGCGGTTTGAATGGTGGTCTCACCGAGGCTCAGCGAGGTCGGGAACGCCAGGTCGGTAGAGAACCTGTGGGCTCAAGTTCTAACCGTAAGAGAAATTGGGGATAAAAGGGGATCTAGGGTTCGTCGTTGTGGCACAGGGGTACTTGTAGACATTTCCTCCATCGGTAGCAAGCATCTTGGCGGGGCGGGCATCTAGGCAATGCTAGATGGCGAGCGCGGCACCAGCGAGCAGCTTCGGCACTACCTTCTGGCGAGAGGAGGAAGAAAGGAGAAAGAGGGGCGAAGGGGTACGGGCCGCCTACGGGTTGTGCCTGGGCCGGGGTGGGCTGTGACAAAGCTTGCAAGGCGGGCTACAACTGGCTTCTATCTACTGTGTGGAGCAGGAGAGAGGGAGCTAGGATGTGGCCCAGATAGGTTAAGAAACCGTTTTACTTCCTCAAACCTTTTTTCAATTTCCGTTTTCTGTTTTCTTTTGTCTCTTTTGTATTTTCAATTTCGAATCTGCTTTTTGAATACTTTTGAAATACCAGAGACTTTATAAAATATCTGAAAACAATAAGGGGCCCTTATATATAATTTGGGCTCCTCACTTTTTATATTTTTCAAATTCAAAATATTTTGAATTGATTCAAAGAGAGGGAAAAGATTAGGGTTTATGGTATTGTCTTATTTCTTCCATGCACTTTATTTAGAAAAGATGATGCTCAAGCTATACACAAATCAAACCCTAATTAGAAGGTCATTAAAACTAGGGGTGTTACAATAGTTATATCATAATGAGATCTACTTACAATTTCGGTCAAGATAATTGACCTTAACTAGAAGCGCTTTATGGGAGGCAACCTATGTGAAATAAAAGTTTTTAATAGTGTTAGTGTTTATTATTTTTTGTTTTCTAATAAAGAGTGTTTAAGAGATCCATTGAAGAGAGTAGAAGAAACAAAGCTAATCTTTCCTTTAAATTTTATTAACTAACACACAATCATTTAATCCCTAGTTTAGTGTTGTATTTCTACTGTCATTTTCAAAGTATAACTGATGTGCAAAGGCGCGTGAGAAAGATGCAACAAAAAAATTCAAGTTTTGCAGGCTTCTATGGCCATAACGACCATCGATATGGTGGAAGGCCACCATAGCACGCGCCCGTACCGCATCTCGGCCAGGGAAAATTAATATTGCAAATTTTGTTCGAAGGTATTGAGTCCTTAACGACCACCCATATGGGGGGATGTGATCGTACCGCTCGCCCGTACCATTTTTTAAGAAAAGTTTGCGAGATTATCATAAATTACTATGCCCATAATGACCGCTAGTACGGTAGGGCACGGTCGTACCACGCGCCCGTACCGAGTGGGTCGCTAGGATCGAACGTCGATCCTAAGGAAACCTTGCTTAGTACAGGTGGGCCATGATCGCCGCGCCGTACCGCCCGCCTGTACTGACTGTCCGGCCATGATTTTAACCTAGGAAAGAGGTAAACCTAAACCTAAACTCTCATATTCTCTTACTTCTCGCTGCGAACTCCAAACTACCTCTATTGGATCTTCATATATACTTGTTTTTGATTCGATTCCTCGCACATTATCAATTCAAGGTATGTTTCTCCTCCAATCCCCAACTTATTTGTAGCAAAACCATGCCCTATCTTTTGCCATTATCAATGTATAATTAGGTCTTATTTTTTAGCTTATTATCTAATCGTGCATGTTTAGTTTTATTATTTAGGGGAGATTATTTTGTAGAATGTGTAGAGGGGTACTCCATGCTTATTTATATTGGATCAAATTTTATTTGAAGTAAGTTTATAATTAGTGAAAGTTTTTATATTAAGATGAACGCAAGGAGCCGTATACATGCGGTGGCTGCACAAGCCGCGCCACTAGTTGAAGGACTAACCCTGTGGCACTCAACATCGAGTTCACTGAAGAAATTTATCTCAACTGTTTCAACCATCTCAAGAACCTCGATATAAAGTCCACCAAATGGGCGTGCCCCATTTTCTAAATAAACTAGCCATTTGCCATGATTTTAATTATCTTTGCAATAATGTTGGTTTGCTTGACTTTATTTTTTAGGAGACCACCACCTATCGCCTCTTGGCACTCGAGTTTCTTACCCCTTGAAGCATATAGTGGGTCCATTCTACAGTTCTAAGGACAACATCCCAGGATCTGATAGGATTAAGTTCCGCTTGATGAACCATGAGTATGACTTGTCTATCGATGATTGGTTTCACTATTTTAGTTTTACCAACAATGTTATCAACATATTCTCCATTTGTTTCACACTTAGTCCTACGCCTATCTATTCCTTCAAGAAGTTGAGACTTTCCAATCCTATCCCAAAGGGGAATCAAATTGAGTGTCCTGCAATTTTTTATTTGTTCCATGTTATTACTAACACCCTACAGACCCGTGGTGAGTTCACAACAGTCAATGAGGAGGATTTGATGATCCTTGCAAAAGCTATTATTCCAAACTGTAACTTGACGCCAAATTTGGGCACTCTTCTAGTAATTTATTTGAAGTATCGAGCTCTCCAAACTCGTGGAACTATATGCGGAGGAGGAGTTATCACCGTTCTCGCCTCAGCACTCCATCTCAACATTGAGGCAACCCTTCCACCATAAGGAGAGGAAGAAGTAGAAGAATAGAAAGAAGGATCCAAACAAGAGCAGCAGCCACCAAAGTACTACACCACCTATGAAAATGTGTACGCGCTCGAAGGAAACATTGAGAACATGAACAACCTCTACATCAACCTTCGAGGCTCCATCGCGAACCTCTCGTCCTAGTTCATGGATTGGATAAGCCAATGGAACTTAGGAGATTATCCTCCACCACCATAATGAGAAACCACAAGGCTTGCGAAAGCCTAAGCTTGGCGATGTGTTCCCTAAGAAATTTATTTATGTAATAATGAAGTTGTACTACAGCTTCGAGTGAGCTTTGAAACACTCGTGTTGGACTTGGTCCAACACTTTGTTTTTTCTATTGTTTTTTCTTTTTTGTTTGTTTGTTTTTAGTATCTTATTTTGTCGCTAACCCTTTTCTATTCTTTAAACCCCATCCTCAAAAATATAAAAATATTTTTCCTTTTATCCTTATTCTTTAAAGTGGATCTTCCTTTTCCTATTTACTTTAATATTATTAGTGATCTACTTCTGAGTTTTGAAGGAATACGTCATATGGAAGAGAATTGTGAAGTCACTTATGAGAGGTATGTCCTATGTTTCCCACTATAGAAAATTTAAATCATTAATCTAGTTAGTAGTATTGTTAAGGTACTATGTTAGTGGGAGTAATTGAAAATAGTTAGAGTAAAGCTTTCTATACATGAGTAAGTAGTTGAGTAAGATTTTTCTCTAGTTCTTGTAGATAACTAAGTCTTTCCTTGGAAATTATTATGATAAATAAGTACAATAATAAAAAGTCTCCAATTATGACTTGTGCAATGTTTTGATTGTCTAAAGAGTTTTTCCTTAAAAATACTCAATTCCATACATTTACCGATAGTCTAGATAGAACTTTTGAAAGTAGTTATTTGATTGAAATGAAGTATAGTAGTGATTGAGATGCACACCAAAACTAAAATGTGGATCCAAAGTATGATATTGCTTGAAAGCTTGTCTATAAAACTATTAATGCACACCCTAGGATGCCAACAACTCCGCTAGCTTTCGAACAATCTAGGCATAAATCATGATTTCGGCTATGAGTTGACAAAATGGGTAGCCAGCTACCTATGGGAAAAAATATTGGTACTCTTGAGAGCTATGCAAAATGTTACATAAGTCATTAATGACTTCAACTGAAAATTGTAATTGAATCCTACAAAGTCTTTGGCATGGTCTCATTACTATTATGTGAATTTTCTTGAAAGAGAATAAATATAATGTAGTGTTCAGATGGACTTTATTCATTGATGTGGGTGTTAATGATGGGCTTGTTCGTCTGCGGTACCAAAGTTGGCAGGCCAGCGCATGGCGGTACCTAAGTTGCCTGAAATTACTGCATTTCGAAAAGTTGGGCCGCCAACCACCGAGAGGGGCCATTTCGATGCAAACTCGTCTCACCCCTACCAAATCCAAACATGCCGTGAAACTGCCCCGTGAAATAGACGGTCGGGACCCTCATGTCAGTAATATTTCCGTGATGCGAGCGCCAACGCAGCAACCACGTAGGCGAAATGAGGTACTAAAGGAGCATGGTGCGTTGACCAAATTCACAAATCCACTCCCTCCCTCCTTCACATGAACCCTAGCACCGGCGGCGTCGAAATCCCCTCTCCAACCAGAATGATCTCTTCGGGCATTTGACTTCCGGCGCCAAGTTGTTGTGCCTACTCGCTGCTACCGAGCTCTAATGCCGAATGTCGTGCTAGCCGTTGCGACGATCTAGCCCGCCTCTACCGCCGACGAGCTGAGCAGCGCGAAGGATGGCAGATCCATTTGCCGAGGAAGAAGTACTTCTGGCTAATTTCGGGTGAGGTACTCTTCTCTTTGCTATTCGCACTACCTATAAGTGCTAGCTGGCTATTGGCATTACAGAGATATATCGAACATAGAATTGTTTGCTAGCACGATGCTGCCAAACAATTCTTATCTTTTGTCTCCAATTTTCTATCAACTAGGATCTCCGCTGAACCCAAATACACTGTTCTGGTGGCCATCTGCGGCTACCTCATTAAATTAGCACATGGGAAGAGCACGTGGAAACAAGCTCCGAATCTGAAGATGGAATTAGCGCCTGTGCAGTTATGCATTGTCCCTGGTTTGGTTGCTGCTGTGTGTGAACTTGCTGAAATGAGGCCAGAGCAGACTGCACGGTTCAGCATCGTTGATGAACGAGGCTTCTAGGTTCCTATAGCGTGTGATAGTCAGCTAATTGGGTTGATGAAACAGCATGTTAGGCTTCGCGTGGTTATGCTGGTGTGTAACATAGTGGATGAGGAAGCTCCTGCTACTGGGAGTCGCCTAGCTATTATTGGACAGGGAGGTTTAACTCGAACCCCTGCTGTTGTTGAGCAAAATCTGGTTCCTCGTCCGCAACATGCTTCTGTCAGGCAACCTCCTCGCAAGAGTCCCCTCTTGCCGTTCTGGAAAACTCTGCTCTGGAATCTACTGGTACTGGTCGTCCCCGTCCCCGTGCTCGTGTTTCTACGGCTGCTGCTCACCCAATCCGTGCCGCTGTTGAGCAAACTAAGGCTTCCGGAGGCTGCCCCGTTGTTGTTGCCAAGACCGCCGCCTTGTGTGCTGCTCCTCCTTGAAACCGTCCTCAAGTTGTGCGAACCCGTGCTCTAGAATCTGCTGGTACTGGTTATCCTCATGTTGTTGTTGATCTGGATGTTGTTGACCCAATCCCTGCCGCTGTTGAGCAAACTAAGGCTTCCGGAGGCTGCCCCACTCTTGTTGCAAAGACTGATGCCTTGTCTCCTCCTTGAACCCGTGCTCGGGTTCAGCGAGTTGTTGGTCTGAAGCCAGCTCGTGGTCTGGACTCTGCTAGCACTCGAAACACTGCTGTTGTGAGAACTACTCCTGATCGTCGATGTGGCATGGCAGCAGCTGATCCTATTGTGGCTACCGTTAGAAGGGGCCCTGCCTGTCCACCATGTAATGTAGCTCCCGCTGCTAAGGGCCCTCTCCTTGCTCCTAGTCCTGGTACTTCCACCGAGGTTGATCCAGCTAACGATGATGCTGGTGATGGCGGTGGTGGCATTGGGGCTGGGTCTTATGGTGCCGCTCCATCTCTCGAACCTCTCGGAGGTTTCTATCCTGAAGAACCTAATGATGGCAAAGTAATCGTTTGTATCGGTGTCGCGGATTATACTGCAAAACTAGATGATGGCACAAAAAAATTGTATGACGAGTTTGATGTAATCGTTGGCAGATACGACCCTGAAGTGGTAGAGTTATCTGACCTGATGGCATCGTTACGTGTGAAGGTGTTGTGGGGGTCCTCCCAGGAAGCACGTTTGTTATATTATGGTTACAGGAGCAAAAAGGCTATCGAAGTGAAAGATACCAGGGATTTAGTTGTACTGTTTACAAGGAAACATTATAGAGGTGAAGTTTACTTCCACTTGGTAGTTCTCACGGTTGGAGAGGAATTGGAACTCGACAATAGAGATGATGGACTTTTAGAAGGCATGTGTGACCTGATCCATGGCATCACTGGTGAAGGTGCGACTGAGGGTAGCTTTGAACAGAGGAGAGTCTTACAGAGGAGCATCATAAAGAGGAGCAGGAAGAGCATCCCCAGAAAGGGCACCCCGAAGAAGAGCGTCACCAAGGAGACCATGCCAGAGAAGAGGATGCACAAGAGTCGCACGACAAAAGGCACCACACCGCAGAGTACACCCCTGAGATCCAGTCAAAATGCCACACCGAACGGTAGCAGCAAAAACGCTAAGAGGGCTAACACGATGGTGAACACTCCCAGGAGTGGTAGTAAAGAGGCGAAGATGGCCAGCACGGAGGCTACCACACCCAGTGGGAGCAGAAAAAATACTACACGCCGCTATCAGAGAATTATGGCTGCACGAAGGAGAACCTGCCCAATAGTAGCAGCAAAAGGGCTAATTTGGAGCGGAACACGCCGCTGAGGTCAGGCAATAATGCCAGCACGAAGGAGAAGACGCCCAATAGTAGTAGCAAAAGGGCTAATTTGGAGCGGAACACGCCGCTGGGGTCAGGCAATAATGCCAGCACGAAGGAGAACACGCCCAATAGTAGCAGCAAAAGGGCTAATTCAAAGAAGAACACGCCATAGAGGTCAGGCAATAATGCCAGCACCCTGGAGCCAACACCCGTGAGGGAAGGCAGTAAGGAGATCAAACCCAAGAGCGGCAGCAAAAATCCTAGTTCGATGGGGAATGGAACACGGATGTCAAGCCCTACTGATACCATCAGGAAAGATTACATCAGGAAGGAGGATGTACACAAGAAGGGCAAGAGGGTTATGTACACTCAAGATGAAATTGATTCTGACTGCTATTTGTCCACTGAAGTACCTGGGATGCGTGCAAACGTAAGACCACGCCATGTGGTTGTAGCAGAACCAACCGAGTGTCTTGGAGAAAATAGAGTTGCCGGTGAGGTGGATTGGGGCAATGTTCCTGTCCATCCAGGTGGAGACGATGGTGCAGCCCCACCCATGGGAGTCAATATGATGTGTGTAGTACTAGGCATTAGAGACGATGGTGAAGATTCTGAATCAGTTGAAGAAGAAGGCACTGTAGAGGATCAAGAATCTGGTGATGATGAAATAGACGAGAAACTTAACGATGAGGCTGGTATTCCAGTCGATGATTTGGGTGTTGAAGTAGAAGAAATGAAACATGACCACGAGTATCCTATTATTTCGGTCGGCACCGAGTTCAGGAGCATGCATGAGTTCAGGATGTTGTTCCGGCATTTTTGTATCAAGGGGGAGTTCGACGTCTATCGACTGAAGAACTCTGCCGAGAGGTATGAGGCCGTTTGCAAGTTAACGTGGATGAATGGACGGGTCGAGGTACATTGTCCATGGAGGATCACAGCAAGAGCCTTACCTGCGTCGACTGCAATTAGGGTATTGAGGCAATGAATGCAACAAACTATTAGAACTCTCTCTCTCTCTCTTTTCACTCTATAACTACAATTGATGTGCGATATCTTTCTGGCAACTAGTCGACTCCGCTTATCTTTTAAATGAATCTGTGTTGCAGGTGAACAAAATGGGCCCTCCACACATGTGTCCGACAGGCAGCAAACTGAAATCCTCAATGGCTGATACGGAGTGGGTGGCTATGCAATCTATGTCCATACTAAAGGATAACCCTAAGGAGACCGCAAAGAATCTTTAGACTAGCCTCGGTTCTAAATACAACATTGTCCTTCCGTATTACACGGTTTGGAAAGGTAAAGAGAAAGCTCTGGGGGTCTTGCACGGGGATTGGACCAATAGCTTCAGGATGCTGTACAACTTCAAGGCGGAGGTACAAGCTAGGTGTCCGGGGAGTGTTGTGGAGATTGACACCGAATCAGAAGGTGGTAAAATATATTTCAAAAGATTTTTCATGGCGCTTAAACCTTGCATCCAGGGATTCAAGGACGGCTGTAGGCCGTATCTGAGTGTAGACAGCACTGTCCTAACTGGCAAATGGAAAGGTTGCCTGCCATCTGCCACAACACATGATGGTCACAACTGGATGTTCCCAGTGGCATTCGGGCTATTTGAAACAAAAACGGAGGAAAACTGGGTCTGGTTTATGAGGCAGCTCAGGAGATCAATAGGCCACATGGATCCATTGGCTATATCCACGGATGCATGCAAAGGGCTAACGAATGCAGTGAAGGAGGAGTTCCCGCGAGCTGAAGGTAGAGAATGCCATGCCCATATGATGCTCAAATTGTACTCACACTATGCAGGCAGCGTATTTCGTTACATGTTTCCTGCTGCTAGAGTTTACAAACCTAGTAGCAGCGAATATTTCATGAGCAAGATTTTTGCCGAAGCCCCTGAACTTCCAGAGTACTTAGCCATCCATCATTCGCAGCTATGGAAGAGGAGTCAATTCAACCCTGACATCAAAGTTGATTACATAAACAACAACCTTGCAGAATGCCTGAATAACTGGGTGAAGGACATAAAAGTGCGTCATGTTCATATCTTGATGGACAGCATACGTGGAATGATCATGAAGCTGTTAAATATAAGGAGAGATATCGGTAGGAGACTTAGAGGACATATGCTACCGCCAGTTGTACAGCAACTACACAAGAGAAGCTGAGGACTTGCTCATCTTAAGGTTCTCCCGTCAACCAGCAGAAGCTGTGAGGTGGTCGATATGTCCAAGAGTGGCAAAAGGGATGTTGTGAACATCCAGCTGCGAGAATGCACCTGCTTAGAGTGGCAGCATACCGGGAAACCTTGCGACCACGCCTTGGCCTTCTTGGTGAAGAAAACAACTCTACGACATTTGGATCAGTATTTGTCAGACTACTACTCTATGGAAAAGTTCAGAGCTGCGTACGCTGGATCCGTCGAGCCATGTACAGACCCATCTCAGTGGCCTCAAGTCCAACTGTCTCTCGAGCTTTGCCAGCCAGTTACAAAAAAGGGGCAGAGGAAGACCCCAAGTGAATAGGTTTAAGAATTTTCTCGAAAAGAAGGGTTCGGCTTTCTATGATACAAAGAAGGGCAAAAACAGATGCAAGACCTGCCATCTTATAGGCCATAGAGCAGCTGGATGTCCCCTTAATGCTCCCAAACCTAGGTATGACATGGTACATTCACACACAAAAATTTTTATAGTCTATAGATATAAGGTAGTAGTCCATGTACAATTTGTTTTTACAGGAAGCGCAAGGTAAGAAACAAGACAGCCGACTCAGCGATTTTGCTGCGGGAAGAAAACCAAAACGAGTGGAGTGATGATGCCGGACAAGATTCTGGTGCTGATTGGCCTGACTTCCCTTGGTCCGGAGATGCAGGGTACGTGAAGGTAAGAAAATTGGCACCCAGGAAGAGGAAGAAGGCAGGAGATGAAGAAGCCAGTGGACGTGAAGGAAAGAGGAAGAAAGTTGGCACCCAAGCAGAGAAAGAGGCTAGCAGTGTAGCAGCCTAATGATGTATTGAACTTGAACCTATATATGTAGTTCGGTTAAACTCTGGAGCTATGTGTGTGGAACTTGTCAGGTGAAACAATCTGCCTCCCGTACTCGGAGTAAAATGTATCACGAATTTAGGATTTGATACGGCCGAGGCCACTAGTTGAATCCAAAACTGTGACTGTGCCACTACTATCTGAACAATCGCGATAGCTGAGCGGTTAAATCCTCTCCAAAATCGATGGGTGTTAGTGGCACAGACATGATTTATTTATAGGCGCTTAATAAATCCCTGTTGTTGGCATTACACTTATGATAAGTTTCTGGGCTGGAAAACAATTTCTTAAGCTGGCTGCTACACTCCACGAAGCAGCAACTTATTTCAGCTGCTGAACAACGACATGGCAACATAAACTGCAAATGCAACAGATAATGCCCAGATAATGAGGAAATTGTGTCCACTATCTGGCCTAATCTTGAGCCCGTCCATCTCACTACCTCCCTGCCCCTGCCTCCCCTGCACCTGGCGAAGCTCCCGGATCTCTCTCTCCATCGCACGAATCTCCTCTTTCTTGTCCCACACAGCATCATGCAGATCCTAAACAAGCTCTCTGTGAAAACTTGTCAGTGGCTTTTCGATCCACACAAACTTGTCACAGCCAGTCCCCTCCCTTCCTGCGTAGTAGATCGAAGGAAACAAAAAAAGAATTACATTACGCTTTCCGGATCCGGGTTACCATTGTACCTACAGTAGGAACTTACCGCTCTGATGCTGCAGTTGCTGAATTTTCCTGCAGTATTTTTGTCGGTCCACGAAATCCATCTCGGCATCTTCTCACCGCACAAACATAGCATATTCGGGTAGTAATCATAGGGCGCCCTCTGGTACCTGATGGGGGCACCCGCCTGACGGCGTTGAGCCAACCCTGATTCCGCCCGAGACGAACTGCACGAGCTGCGAGCCATGAGCGAGGGGAGCGAGGGTAGAGGAAAGAGGAGCCTTTGGGTGTCAGGGTAGTGGTGAAGCATGATTTATCCCTACTTAATAACTCGGGCAGAAACCTACCGTCCACATTCAGCTGATAGGTGGGGGACCTAGCGTGTGGACTTGTCAAAAAAAACCTCGCGCCTTCATGGTTCAAAAGCCCTCTCGCGCGCATTGGACAAAAAATTTTGGCACCTTGCCTACGTACATATCACTGGGAGGCCTTGCTCAGGAACCAGACACGCCTGGCCCACAATCTTACTCCCTCCTAGGAACTTGTCATGGCTCCCGCCGGCAGATCCATCCGCTCCACCGCTTTCGGTAGGGCTCGCCGCGGCGGATCCACCCCAAGATCCTACCGTCGCAGTATCAAATGGCCATGGTTTCTTGAGAGGAGCGACGATGCTAAGTATGCGAGCTCGGCCCCTCCTACATGTAGAAGGACTGATGCGGCGTCGAGCTCAAGCACGTGCCAGCAGGCGCGACGGTGCTCTCTCCATGCCAACCCCGTCACCTTCGTCATTGTCGATTCCGATGTGGAGGACGACGGGGACGAAGCTGTGCAGAACGCCATTGTTGCCTCCTTGGCGAAGGGCAAGCCACGGGCGGGAGTGGATGTCGCTGGGAAGGGAATGGCGGTGTCACCAATCGAGGTGGACTCCGACGACAGCGGTGTGATGTGGGTTTAGATGTTGTTTAGGATGGTTGCAATTTCGGTTGTGTTTAATGCGAGTACAATTATTGTAATGGGTTTGTCGAGCTATATTGAGAAATATGTGCAATAGCAGCGTGTGAGTGATTCCACTTTAGAAATTGTGTCTGTGCCATTTGCATGTTGCATTATCAACGTAGATTACTTGTAAACAATCCAACAAAAATCATCAGATTACAACCATCGGACGGGAGTGGCAGGATGGAAGAGAAGTTGGGACAGTGGCTTCGAGGGGAAGGAAGAGGAGGGGGCGTGACACTGGCAGGTGGGCCCTCGGAACATGTGACACTGACATGCGGGAGCGGGAGCACATGGTATTGCCGGTCTATCCAGAGCAAGTGAACTTTGCAACGTGACAACAGCAAGCTGATTGGACCAATATAATAACTCGTCGAATTATTAAGGAGTACTAAAAACTACAACTGGGGTACATTCGCACAACACGTATGCTCTAAGCACCTGAGAAGCATCGCTTAAGTCTAACAGTAACGACAGCACAAGTACTACATTTCCCTGTCGGTCTTCTCGATACAAATGTAGAAATGCAGCTTCCTGTTCGGTCCAGCACCGACAAGGTACTGAGATGGCACGCATAGGATCGACCTTAGGTACACATACTCCACCTCCCGCGGCGTCGGGCAGCTCGACGCCTGGGCTAGCACAAGAATGCTATCCGACGACGGCGGCTGGGCGTTCGCCCACATGTGCAGCGTGTATACGGGCCAGGCGCATGAGAAAGACCTGACGCATACGGCACACACGACGGTGGGCCCGGCTCTGGTTCTCGGAACACCGGCGGTGATGGTCAGGACGAAAACAGAGCCGTCCCTCCTGGAAAATTAGTCGGCAGCATGCCGAGTCAGTGAACGGGACCTGCTCTTGGAGAACTTGGGCTTGCCCGTACGAGATCCTAATCACTTCGATCAAGTGCCCCTCTGCAAGGTGGACGATGAGCTCTGCTGGCGGGCTAGTGTAGTTGCAACCCGGCTCCGTGCAGGAGCATGCGCCGTGCGGGAACGCGAGCTCGTGGAGCAGGAGCTCATGGTAGGAGTAACGGCAAAAGCATCCTGGGTGGGAGCACATGAGTGGGAACGCTGCTGCGAAGTTGCGCACGAGGATCTCCAGATTCTTGGGCTGCAGCATCTGCCACATCTGAAGTTCGTCGAGAAATCGGAAAAAAGATCAGCAGTTAGATTGGCGAATAGCAGGAATATGTAGGATAAGTTCAAAAGCTTGTAAAATGATTTCTTAGCATGAAGGTAGTGACCCGAGAATTGGCGGATGTCGTCGGCTTGCGGCTACAGCAGGATGGAAGTGAAGTGGGGAAAGTGGCTTCGAGGGGAAGAAAGAGAAGTATGGGGAGGAAGAGAAGTAACGGGGACGTGACACTGGGATATGACCCACTGAACTCGTGAGTCATGACACTCGCAACATGCCAGTTTGTCCAGAGAAAGCGTGGCCAATCATGCCGCAGAACAGCCTACTCGAGGATCGCTCTCACAAAGACCATCCCAATCGTCCAATCGCCGCAATCGAACGGTATGTAACAATCATCAAGCAGAAAATTGTGTTATGGCGTGCCTTCTAGAAGACTCGGTCTAATGGTGGATCCATAGGGGGGCAGTGCTAGTTTTAGTATAAGAACAAACATGCAATGACTCTAATGGATCCATATGTCGATTGTGGAAAGAACACATATGCAATGACACTGCTTGATCCATGTGTGGTTTGTGGAAAGAACACACATGCAATGACTCTAGTGCTAGTTTTAGTATAAGAACACACATGCAATGACTCTAATGGATCCATATGTGGTTTGTGGAAAAGAAACACACATGCAATGACCACTGGTTGATCCATGTGTGGTTTGTGGAAAAGAACACACATGCAATGACCACCAGTTGATCCATATGTGGTTTGTGGAAAAGAACACACATGCAATGACCACTGGTTGATCCATAAGTGGTTTGTGAAAAGAGCACACATGCAATGACACTGGTTGATCCATATGTGGTTTGTGGAAAAAAAAACACACATGCAATGACCACTGGTTGATCCATAAGTGGTTTGTGGAAGGAACACACACGCAATGACCACTGGTTGATCCATAAGTGGTTTGTGGAAAAGAACACACATGCAATGACCACTAGTTGATCCATATGTGGTTTATGGAAAGAACACACATGTAGTGACCACTGGTGGATCCATATGTTGTTTGTGAAAAGAACACACATGCATGTGTGTTCTTTTAGTATAAGAACACACAAGCAATGACTCTAGTGGGACCATAGGTGATTTGTCGAAAGAACACACATGCAATGACATTGGTTGATCCATGTGTGGTTTGTGGAAAAGAACACACATGCAATGACCACTGGTTGATCCATATGTGGTTTGTGGAAAGAGCACACATGCAATGACACTAGTCAATCCATGTGTGGTTTGTGAAAAGAACACACATGCAATGCCACTAGTTGATCCATGTGTCGTTTGCGGAAAGAACACACATGGAATGACTCTAGTGCTAGTTTTAGTATAAGAACACACATACAATGACTCTAGTGGGTCCACATGTAGTTTGTGAAAAGAACACACATGCAATGAACACTGGTGGATCCATGTGTGGTTTGTGGAAAAGAACACACATGCAATGAGTCTAGTGCTGGTTTTAGTATAAGAACACACATGCAATGACTCTAGTGGGTCCATATGTGGTTTCTGAAAATAACACACATGCAATGACCACTGGTTGATCCATATGTGGTTTTTGTAAAAGAACACACATGCAATGAACACTGGTGGATTCATAAGTGGTTTGTGGAAAGAACACACAAGCAATGACTCTAGTGCTGGTTTTAGTATAAGAACACACAAGCAATGACACTGGTTGATCCATGTGTGGTTTGTGGAAAGAACACACATGCAATGACTCTAGTGGTTGATCCATGTGTGGTTTGTGGAAATAACACACATGCAATGACTCTAGTGGTTGATCCATGTGTGGTTTGTGGAAATAACACACATGCAATGACTCTAATGGATCCATAAGTGGTTTGTGGAAAAGAACACTCATGCAATGACCACTGGTTGATCCATATGTGGTTTGTGGAAAGAACACACATGCCATGACATTGGTCGATCCATGTGTGGTTTGTGAAAAGAACACACATGCAATGCCACTGGTTGATCCATGTGTGGTTTGCGGAAAGAACACACGTGCAATGACTCTAGTGCTAGTTTTAGTATAAGAACACACATACAATGACTCTAGTGGGTCCACATGAAGTTTGTGAAAAGAACACACATGCAATGACCACTGGTTGATCCATAAGTTGTTTGTGGAAAAGAACACACATGCAATGAACACAGGTGGATCCATGTGTGGTTTGTGGAAAAGAACACACATGCAATGAGTCTAGTGGTGGTTTTAGTATAAGAACACACATGCAATGACTCTAGTGGGCCATATGTGGTTTGTAAAAAGAACACATATGCAATGACCACTGGTTGATCCATATGTGGTTTTTGGAAAAGTACACACATGCAATGAACACTGGTGGATCCATAAGTGGTTTGTGGAAAGAACACACATGCAATGACTCTAGTGATGGTTTTAGTATAAGAACACACAAGAAATGACTCGAGTGGGTCCATATGTGATTTGTGGAAAGAACACACATGCAGTGACACTGGTTGATCCATGTGTGGTTTGTGGAAAGAACACACATGCAATGACTCTAGTGGTTGATCCATGTGTGGTTTGTGGAAATAACACATATCCAATGACTCTAATGGATCCATAAGTGGTTTGTGAAAAGAACACACATGCAATGACTACTGGTTGATCCATATGTGGTTTGTGGAAAGAACACACATGCAATGACACTAGTTGACCATGTGTGGTTTGTGGAAAGAACACACATGCAATGACACTGGTTAATCCATATGTGGTTTGTGTAAATAACACATGTGCAATGAACCTAGTGCAAGTTTTAGTATAAGAACACACATACAATGACTCTAGTGGGTCCACATGTAGTTTATGAAAAGAACACACATGCAATGACCACTGGTTGATCCATAAGTTGTTTTGTGAAAAGAACACACATGCAATGAACACTGGTGGATCCATGTGTGGTTTGTGGAAAAGAACACACATGCAATGAGTCTAGTGATGGTTTTAGTATAAGAACACAGATGCAATGACTCTAGTGGGTCCACATGTGGTTTGTGAAAAGAACACACATGCAATGACCACTTGTTGATCCATATGTGGTTTTTGGAAAAGAACACACATGCAATGAACACTGGTGGATCCATAAGTGGTTTGTGGACAGAACACACATGCAATGACTCTAGTGTTGGTTTTAGTATAAGAACACACAAGCAATGACTCTAGTGGGTCCATATGTGATTTGTGGAAAGAACACACATGCAATGACACTAGTTGATCCATGTGTGGTTTGTGGAAAGAACACACATGCAATGCCATTGGTTGATCCATGTGTGGTTTGTGGAAATAACACACATGCAATGACTCTAATGGATCCATATGTGGTTTGTGGAAAAGAACACACATACAATGACTAGTGGTTGATCCATGTGTGGTTTGTGGAAAGAACACACATGCAATGACACTAGTTGATCCATCTGTGGTTTGTGGAAAGAACACACATGCAATGACACTGGTTGATCCATATGTGGTTTGTGGAAAGAACACACGTGCAATGACACTGGTTGATCCATGTGTGGTTTGTGAATAGAACACACATGCAATGACTCTAGTGGGTCTATATGTGGTTTGTGAAAAGAACACACATGCAATGACCACTGGTTGATCCATATGTGGTTTGTGGAAAGAACACACATGCAATGACTCTAGTGGGTCCATATGTGGTTTGTGAAAAGAACACACGTGCAATGACCATTGGTTGATCCATATGTGGTTTGTGGAAAGAACACATAAGTAGTGAACACTGGTGGATCCATATGTTGTTTGTGAAAAGAACACACATGCAATGACTCTAGTGCTGGTTTTGGTATAAGAACACACAAGCAATGACTCTAGTGGGTCCATATGTGATTTGTGGAAAGAACACACATGCAATGACACTGGTTGATCTATGTGTGGTTTGTGGAAACAACACACATGCAATGACTCTAGTGGTTGATCCATGTGTGGTTTGTGGAAATAACACACATGCAATGACTCTAGTGCTGGTTTTAGTATAAGAACACACATGCAATGACTATAGTGGGTCCACATGTGGTTTGTCAAAAAAAACAAATGCAATGACCACTTGTTGATCCATATGTGGTTTGTGGAAAGAACACACATGCAATGACACTGCTTGATCCATGTGTGGTTTGTGAAAAGAACACACATGCAATGACTCTAGTGCTAGTTTTAGTATAAGAACACACATGCAATGACTCTAATGGATCCATATGTGGTTTGTGGAAAAGAACACACATACAATGACCAATGGTTGGTCCATGTGTGGTTTGTGGAAAAGAACACACATGCAATGACTCTAGTGGTAGTTTTAGTATAAGAACACACATGCAATGACTCTAATGGATCCATATGTGGTTTGTGAAAAGAACACACATGAAATGACCACTGGTTGATCCATAAGTGGTTTGTGGAAAGAACACACATGCAATGAACACTGGTGGATCCATAAGTGGTTTGTGGAAAGAACACACATGCAATGACCACTGGTTGATCCATAAGTTGTTTTGTGAAAAGAACACACATGCAATGAACACTGGTGGATCCATGTGTGGTTTGTGGAAAAGAACACACATGCAATGAGTCTAGTGATGGTTTTAGTATAAGAACACAGATGCAATGACTCTAGTGGGTCCACATGTGGTTTGTGAAAAGAACACACATGCAATGACCACTTGTTGATCCATATGTGGTTTTTGGAAAAGAACACACATGCAATGAACACTGGTGGATCCATAAGTAGTTTGTGGACAGAACACACATGCAATGACTCTAGTGTTGGTTTTAGTATAAGAACACACAAGCAATGAATCTAGTGGGTCCATATGTGATTTGTGGAAAGAACACACATGCAATGACACTGGTTGATCCATGTGTGGTTTGTGGAAAGAACACACATGCAATGCCATTGGTTGATCCATGTGTGGTTTGTGGAAATAACACACATGCAATGACTCTAATGGATCCATATGTGGTTTGTGGAAAAGAACACACATACAATGACCAGTGGTTGATCCATGTGTGGTTTGTGGAAAGAACACACATGCAATGACACTAGTTGATCCATGTGTGGTTTGTGGAAAGAACACACATGCAATGACAGTGGTTGATCCATATGTGGTTTGTGGAAAGAACACACGTGCAATGACACTGGTTGATCCATGTGTGGTTTGTGGATAGAACACACATGCAATGACTCTAGTGGGTCTATATGTGGTTTGTGAAAAGAACACACATGCAATGACCATTGGTTGATCCATATGTGGTTTGTGGAAAGAACACACATGCAATGACTCTACTGGGTCCATATGTGGTTTGTGAAAAGAACACACGTGCAATGACCATTGGTTGATCCATATGTGGTTTGTGGAAAGAACACATATGCAGTGAACACTGGTGGATCCATATGTTGTTTGTGAAAAGAACACACATGCAATGACTCTAGTGCTGGTTTGGTATAAGAACACACAAGCAATGCCTCTAGTGGGTCCATATGTGATTTGTGGAAAGAACACACATGCAATGACACTGGTTGATCTATGTGTGGTTTGTGGAAACAACACAGATGCAATGACTCTAGTGGTTGATCCATGTGTGGTTTGTGGAAATAACACACATGCAATGACTCTAGTGCTGGTTTTAGTATAAGAACACACATGCAATGACTATAGTGGGTCCACATGTGGTTTGTCAAAAAAACACATGCAATGACCACTTGTTGATCCATATGTGGTTTGTGGAAAGAACACACATGCAATGACACTGCTTGATCCATGTGTGGTTTGTGAAAAGAACACACATGCAATGACTCTAGTGCTAGTTTTAGTATAAGAACACACATGCAATGACTCTAATGGATCCATATGTGGTTTGTGGAAAAGAACACACATGCAATGACCACTGGCTGGTCCATGTGTGGTTTGTGGAAAAGAACACACATGCAATGACTCTAGTGGTAGTTTTAGTATAAGAACACACATGCAATGACTCTAATGGATCCATATGTGGTTTGTGAAAAGAACACACATGAAATGACCACTGGTTGATCCATAAGTGGTTTGTGCAAAGAACACACATGCAATGACCACTGGTGGATCCATAAGTGGTTTGTGGAAAGAACACACATGCAATGACACTGGTTGATGCATATGTGGTTTGTGGAAAGAACACACGTGAAATGACACCGGTTGATCCATGTGTAGTTTGTGGATAGAACACACATGCAATGACTCTAGTGGGTCTATATGTGGTTTGTGAAATGAACACACATGCAATGACCACTGGTTGATCCATATGTGGTTTGTGGCAAGAACACACATGCAATGACACTGGTTGATCCATGTGTGGTTTGTGGAAATAACACACATGCAATGACTCTAGTGCTAGTTTTAGTATAAGAACACACATGCAATGACTCTAGTGCTGGTTTTAGTATAAGAACACACATGCAATGACTCTAGTGGGTGCATATGTGGTTTGTCAAAAAAAACAAATGCAATGACCACTTGTTGATCCATATGTGGTTTGTGGAAAGAACACACATGCAATGACACTGCTTGATCCATGTGTGGTTTGTGAAAAGAACACACACGCAATGACTCTAGTGCTAGTTTTAGTATAAGAACACACATGCAATGACTCTAATGGATCCATATGTGGTTTGTGGAAAAGAACACACATGCAATGACCAATGGTTGGTCCATGTGTGGTTTGTGGAAAAGAACACACATGCAATGACTCTAGTGGTAGTTTTAGTATAAGAACACACATGCAATGACTCTAATGGATCCATATGTGGTTTGTGAAAAGAACACACATGAAATGACCACTTGTTGATCCATGTGTGGTTTGTGGAAAGAACACACATGCAATGAACACTGGTGGATCCATAAGTGGTTTGTGGAAAGAACACACATGCAATGAGTCTAGTGCTGGTTTTAGTATAAGAACACACATGCAAGGACTCTAGTGGGTCCACATGTGGTTTGTGAAAATAACACACATGCAATGACACCGGTTGATCCATATGTGGTTTGTGGAATAGAACACACATGCAATGACCACTGGTTGATCCATAAGTGGTTTGTGGAAAGAACACACATGCAATGAACACTGGTGGATCCATAAGTGGTTTGTGGAAAGAACACACATGCAACGACTCTAGTGATGGTTTTAGTATAAGAGCACACAAGCAATGACTCTAGTGGGTCCATATGTGATTTGTGGAAAGAACACACATGCAATGACACTTGTTGATCCATGTGTGGTTTGTGGAAAGAACACACATGCAATGACTCTAGTGGTTGATCAATGTGTGGTTTGTGGAAATAACACACATGCAATGACTCTAGTGGTTGATCCATGTGTGGTTTGTGGAAATAACACACATGCAATGACTCTAATGGATCCATAAGTGGTTTGTGGAAAAGAACACACATACAATGACCACTGATTGATCCATATGTGGTTTGTGGAAAGAACACACATGCCATGACATTGCTCGATCCATGTGTGGTTTGTGAAAAGAACACACATGCAATGCCACTGGTTGATCCATGTGTGGTTTGCGGAAAGAACACACATGCATTGACTCTAGTGATAGTTTTAGTATAAGAACACACATACAATGACTCTAGTGGGTCTACAAGTAGTTTTTGAAAAGAACACACATGCAATGACCACTGGTTGATCCATAAGTTGTTTGTGGAAAAGAACACACATGCAATTAACACTGGTGGATCCATTTGTGGTTTGTGGAAAAGAACACATGCAATGAGTCTAGTGCTGGTTTTAGTATAAGAACACACATGCAATGACTCTAGTGGGTCCATATGTGGTTTGTGAAAAGAACACACATGCAATGACCACTAGTTGATCCATATGTGGTTTTTGGAAAAGAACACACATGCAATGAACACTGGTGGATCCATAAGTGGTTTGTGGAAAGAACACACACGCAATGACTCTAGTGCTGGTTTTAGTATAAGAACACACAAGCAATGACTCTAGTGGGTCCATATGTGATTTGTGGAAAGAACACACATGCAATGACACTGGTTGATCCATGTGTGGTTTGTGTAAAGAACACACATGCAATGATTCTAGTGGTTGATCCATGTGTGGTTTGTGGAAATAACACACATGTAATGACTCTAATGGATCCATAAGTGGTTTGTGGAAAAGAACACACATGCAATGACCACTGGTTGATCCATATGTGGTTTGTGGAAAGAACACACATGCAATGACACTAGTTGATCCATGTGTGGTTTGTGGAAAGAAGACACATGCAATGACACTGGTTGATCCATATGTGGTTTGTGGAAAGAACACACGTGCAATGACTCTAGTGCTAGATTTAGTATAAGAACACACATACAATGACTCTAGTGGGTCCACATGTAGATTGTGAAAAGAACACACATGCAATGACCACTGGTTGATCCATAAGTAGTTTGTGGAAAGAACACACATGCAATGAACACTGGTGGATCCATAAGTGGTTTGTGGAAAGAACACACATGCAATGACACTGGTTGATCCATGTGTGGTTTGTGGAAAGAACACACATGCAATGCCAATTGTTGATCCATGTGTGGTTTGTGGAAATAACACACGTGCAATGACTCTAATGGATCCATATGTGGTTTGTGGAAAAGAACACACATGCAATGACCACTGGTTGATCCATGTGTGGTTTGTGGAAAGAACACACATGCAATGCCATGTAACACCCTCGAATCGGCCCTATGCAAGTTTTAGCCCTTTCCGCCAAACCCGCATAGAAACTATTCAAGGACGCCCACCAGGCACTTTCGTGCGGGTGGAACACAAAGTAATACCATTACACAACAGTCCTCGATGGGACCCACAGAACAGATATATATACAACAGTGACTCAACGAGTCAAGAATACAGATATACAATACAAAGATCCAAATCACGTTGAAAACGTTACAGCGTCCGAGTACGGACAAGATGCAAATGGGGCTAAGAGCCCTGAAGAATAACCAATGGCGTCCATAACCCTGCCTAGGCCAAGCCGTAAGGGTAACCCTGCTAACAACGTCGATCTCCACCTGCTAAAACAAAAGGGGTGTCGACAAAGGGCAAAGGAAAAAGAGGAGCGTCAGTAGTGAGGCTAGTACACGGCAAGGCTAGAATTCGGTGGCTCTCACCTACATAGGTACGGTGACTGAAGCGGCAGCGCAGCGGCACTAAACAACCTATAGAGACTCGGTATCACTGGCGACTATTAGAGAGGGGTAAGAAAGACCTATTCGGATCCAACCTGAAGCTAACACCAAACAAACCCATCCTGGTATTTCCCCCTTGAGATCAAACGAGGAAGTCGGACCAAGGAACTCACACAGTTGGCAATTTTACTCATTCCATTATAGTTGCAGCAATTACTAATCAGATATAGATAGCACGAGTCGTCCTGATAGCATAAGTAGTAGGCAGTTTTAGTTAACCATTCCGTTGTAGTTGGAACATTTACTAGTCAGATATAATTGTCCTGAGGAATCCCAAAACCCAGCCTTTGTTGGCACTTTTATCACATTCCCTTAGAGTTGCAATACTTACTAGGCAGATATAACATAACAACCCAGGTCCACCAGTGGTTGGCATTTTTAATATCCATTCCGTTATATGAAGCTGATTACTAGTTAGATATATTAAGTCAAATTTATAGCACTACTTTAGTTATGCTTGTCTATGATCGAGATACTGTGCTCCAAGTCGTCCATAACCGCGGACACGGCTTTTAGAAAGTTTTACCCTGCAGGGGTGCACAAATAGCAACACACACTCGATCAACCTCAGAAAAACCAACTCAAAACCCAACAAGGCATTCACGACAAAGCGATCACAGGATTCATAAAATATTTCAGGGGGGCACCCCACTAAGCTACCATAACGAAGTTGGCGGCTCGAAACGGACCTGTGGTTTGCGGCGATGGTCAGAAGGATTGGGAACCCGAAAGTGTGACTGGGCTTGTCGATACCGCGAAAACGTGGCGCGATCCAAAACAGTACAGGTGCTCCACGCACAATCTTAAATAAAGCAGTAAAGCATGGCATAAGTACAGGATAGTAATAAAGCCCCAAACTACTTTGTGGCCCCAAGAAATAGAAATGAATCAAGCTCTAGCTCAGGGGGGTCCATAAGGCCTCCCGGATGTGGATAGTGCGAAAAATCAAGGAACAGGTATCAAGTACTCGGGGTCCTATGGGACACAAGTGAGCATGGAAGAACCAAATAACATCGATTGCCCACCGATGCCTCTGCATTAGTTATATCTAGCAATTTAAGAGTTGTATTTAAAGTCATGATCATCTCCACCATTAAGCATCTCCACCATTCCAACAATTGTGGTACTCGACAACACAAGATCGCACCTGAGCAAGCAACTACGACTCGCAAGGCCAACTATCTACCAAACACAGGTAATAGGAGGTGTCCAAGGCAATATAGAGGCTGCACGGGATATAACTGGTGCACGGAAACTAAAGCATTGCGACACGGATAGCAATAGATCAACAGGAGGAAATAAAGACTATAAATGCAAAGCGCTGTGGGTTGGATTACCGAGGCGACATCGAGTCGGATCTTCTTATCTCGGCAGAAGCGCGCAAATGCTCCTTCCGCAAAATTTGTTCCATTATCGGTTATAATACTGTGTGGATAACCGTATCTCAAGATGATGTCTTTGAGGAATGTCACGGCCATAGCTCCATCACATTTTCTTATAGGTTTCACTTCAATCCATTTTGTAAACTTGTCCACCATGACCAAAATATGTGTCATGTTTCCTCTCGCCGGTTTGAACGGGCCAACCATATCCAAGCACCATATTGCAAATGGCCACGTAATTGGTATGGTCTTGAGTTCCGACATAGGCATATGTGTCTTGGTGGCGTACCTTTGACAACCATTGCATTTTCTCACCAGATCTTCTGCTTGTTCCAAGGCACTTGGCCAGTAGAATCCATGCCGGAACGCCTTTGCCACCAAGGCTCGGGATGAGGCATGATGCCCGCATTCTCCTTGGTGTATATCTCGGAGGATGCCAAGCCCTTCTTCCGGGTCAACGCATCATTGGAGGACATTGGTTACACTCCGTTTGTACAACTCGGAATTGATGATTGTGTATGCTTTTGCTCTCCTCTGAGTTTGTCTGGCTAACACCTCCTCAGCGGGTAACGTTCTGTCTTTCAGGAATTGGAATATAGGCAGTGCCCAAGCTGGTATCGCTCGTGGAGGGAACATCTCCTCATCAATTTCCATCTGATCCACCGGCATAACTTCAGCCGGATCACGCTGAGCAGTCCCTGGGTCTAGCGAGGTAGTCCCCGGGTTTGCCGAGGCAGTCCCCGGGTTTGCTGATGCAGTCCCCGGGTCTCGCGCACTACCTCCCGTGTCAATGTCCATGGGCTCAGCTCCAGATTCCGTATTTTCTGGGACATAGATCGAGTCGGTTCCTGGGGACGGTCTGATAGATGGTTTTCTGAGGTGTTCCAATGCTACACCCGGTGGAATTGCCTGTCTGGTAGATCCGAGCTTCGACAACATGTCGGCATCCTCGTTTTCCACTCGGGGTACATGGTGAAATTCACACCCCTCGAAGTAACCAGATATCTTTTGCACGTGAAATTTGTATAGTGCCATGTTTGGATCCAGGGCGTCCCACACTCCAGACACCTGCTGCACCACAAGATCCGAGTCGCCAAAGCATATTATCCGACATATGCCAATCTCCTTTGCCACTTTGAGCCCATGCACAAGAGCCTCATACTCAGCGACATTGTTCGATGCCGCGAAATGGATCTGCAATACGTACTTTAGCTGGTCCTTCTTTGGTGAGGTAAGCACAACCCCGGCGCCTAGTCCGGTTTTGGTTTTCGACCTGTCAAAGTGCATCCTCCAGTAATTCGGATCTGGTGGCGGTGGTTCGTATTGTACCTCGGCCCAATCCACAAAAAAGTCCGCCACAACCTGAGATTTGATCGCTTCTCTTCTGTCGTACTGGGGAGCATAAGGGGCTAACTCAATTGCCCATTTTGCAATTCTGCCACTCGCATCCTTGTTACCCATTATCTCGGATATGGAGCTTCACATATTACTTTGATGGGGTGCTCCTCAAGTAATGCTTTAACTTCTTGCCGCCATATAGACACTGTATGCCACCTTTTGAAAGTGCGGTAGTTCTGTTTTGAGGCGCATAATACCGCTTAGGTAATATACCGCCTCGCACCGACTTACCCTCTTCATTGCGCTCCACTACAATTACGCACTTACAACTCGGTTGGTTGCGGCTATGTAGAGCAACATTGGCTCATTTGATAGTGGAGAGGCTAACACCGCGCATGGTCAACATCTTTTTAAGTGGGCAAAGGCTTCATCGGCCTGTATGCCCAAACGAATTTATCCAACTTTTTCATGAGTTGGTAGAGAGGCGCCTTTTCTCCCAACCGACACAAACCGACTCAACGATGCTGTGCATCCAAAGGAACTTCGACATCGTTAAGACACTTCGCAGTTCCATTCATTCGATGGCTCGGATCATAGTTGATTAACCCGATACCTCGGCCGAGACGAGAACCGAGTAATTTTCCAGCCGGGACACCGAAGGTACATTTTTCCGGGTTAAGCTTCATCCGGAACCTTCTCAAGTTCGCGAATGTTTGCCTTATGTCGTCAAGGAGCGTTGTGCTTTCCTTGGTCTTGATAACCACATCATCGACGTATACTTGTACGTTTTGACCTATTTGGTCGTGCAAGCATTTTTGCATACATCTTTGGTACGTTACACCTGCATTACGTAAACCGAACGGCATAGTGCGATAGCAGTAAGCCCCGTACGGGGTAATAAATGCAGTCTTTATTTGATCATCCGGGTTCAGAGGTATCTGGTGGAAGCCAGAATATGCATTAATGAATGAAAATAGTTCGCATCCCGCGGTCGAGTCTATGACCTGATCTATCCTCGGCAGTGGAAATGGATCTTTTGGACACGCCTTGTTCAGGTTCGTGTAATCGATACACATACGCCAAACCACTGCCACGCTCGGATCGTCCTTCTTCTTTTCTACCAGCACCGGATTAGAGAGCCAATCCGGATATAGTACCTCCATGATAAATCCTGCTACTAGTAACCGAGCTATCTCGTCTCCAATGGCTTTTCTCCTATCCTCGGCAAAGCGGCGGAGAGGTTGCTTCACCGGCCTTGCTCCGGGTCTTACGTTCAAAGAGTGCTCGGCCAACTCCCTCGGAACACCTTGCAAGTCCTGTGTAGACCAAGCAAAAATATCCCGATTCTCACGGAGGAAGTTGACGAGCTCGCTTTCCTATTTGTCAGTTAACCCGGCACCAATTGTTACGGTGCGCTCCGGGAACATGTTATCAACTGGAACCTTCTTCGTGTCCTTTGCGGCTTGAAATGAAATGCTGCCATGCGGATTACTTAACACCGGCATATATTGCTGCGTAGACTGAGCTAATGCCGCCACCTCTTGGATTTTTCTTTTCTCTTGCGTAATCACAAGTGACTCGGCTAGGTTAGACCCGGCTGAAGCACACTCAATGGAACGTCGGAAATCTCCAGCAATGGTAATCACTCCATTTGGCCCGGGCAACTTCATCTTCAGATAACTGATGTGACAGCTTGCCATGAATTTGTCCAATGCTAGTCTTCTGAGTAATGCATGGTATGCACTTTCCAAGTTCACCACCTCAAACTCCAGATTTTCAGTTCGGCAGTTATCTCTTGTGCTGAATAGCACGTCGACCCGGACTTTACCTATGGGCTCACAAGAAATGCCTGGTATAATGCCATGGAAAGTTGTTCTCGTAGCCTGGAGCATGTTCTCCGAGATGCCCAACTTGCGCATCGTATCCGCATACATGATGTTAATGCTACTGCCATTATCAATCAAAACCTTGGAGAACCTCACATTGATGTTCGGTCCAATGAATGTCGGATCTAGCACTAGCGCATACGAACCTGGACTTGGCATAAGTTTAGGATGATCTTTGATGTTCCAGGTGATTTCCTGGTCCGACCAAGGCATGTACCTCGTCACTGCTGGCATGACCGCATTAACCTCCATATGTCGGTGCTGCAAGCTCTTTCTATCTGTTTCCTCAGTCGTGAACACACAATAACTCTGGTGATGTTCCCTGTACTCATTCCTCCCTCGTTTTCGGGGTACCTCTGATCCAGTTGTTACTGATTTTCCACCTGATGCACTGCATCCCTTCTCTCATTATTGTCATACCTCGGCGGAGGGGGAGGCAACATTAGCTACTGTGTGTTCGCCCCGGAGAGCAATTGCTGCCGAGGTTGCTCATTCCGGGGTACCTGAGCATTCCCCGAACCACCTTGCTCTATCTTACGCATCCACTCGCATTGCCTCGTCGTGTGACCCGCCGGGCTATTCGGATTTGGCATGTGAAACTTACACGGCTGGTCCAACATCGACTCATAGGTATACCTCGGACGGTCTTTCTTTTCCTGCCACTGTTTCTTTTGCTCTGGAGTCCATGTTTTCTTGCCATCATTTCTTGGAGTCATTGCCCTCCCGTTCTCTGGCGTTGGTTGCTCCCTGCTCCGGGCTAATCTTGATTCACAGCTACAACTTGTTGCGAACCGTAGCGATGATCTGGTCTATCATCTCTCATTTTTCCTCTGTAATCGTTCCTCCGGGATGACCTAGCTCCATGCCTCTGATAGTATTCCTTGTTTGACTCGTTTGACGCGAGCCTAGGTTGAGTCGGATCGCCCAAAGCATACGAATCAACAATCCGGATCATCTCTGCCAGCGTAATTGGCATTTTCCTCTGCAACTTCATCCACAGTACGCCATATTCGCACTTGCGCAAACCACGCTATGGCCTGTGACTCTATGACACCCTCACACGAGTTTCTCACGGTACACCACCGGGTCAATAATTCACGATCCGTCTCGTTAGGTCTTTGCTTGCACATTGCTAGGGTCTGCGGTCTATTCGGCCTCTGATATGTACTTGAGAAGTTGCTGATAAACATTTCTTCAAAATCTATCCAGCAGTTGATGCTTCCGGGTGGTAAATTATTCAGCCATACCGCCGGGCCTTCCAACATCCGGGGTACGAACGCATAACCCATCTCAAGTTTCAGCTGCAATTTTCACCGCCGTAGCATAGTTTATCAGCCAATCCTCCGCTTGGTACTGCCACACGCCTTCGCCTCTGGGTAACTAGAAGTTTGGTACCGGCGGTTCCTTCATGATCCGGGGTCCAAAGCACGCTGGACCTAGAGGACCTTGACATTCGATCTGTTCCGACCTATACAGGCGATCCAGTTTTAACCTGGCGTCATCCGGCATTAAATCCCTACTTCCCAATCTTGACCCTATTACATGATAGTCTGGTCTGGGGTACCCTGCGTTCACCATCTCCGAATCACCGTCGTTGTATCGATTTTGCTCTCGTTGCGCACCTTTCTTCTGCATACCTCGGCCGGCGCTTTGCTCTTGCCTTGGTATATTCCGCTGCTGCGGTTGTCTTGCTCCTGTGGAGTTGCGCTGTCCGGCATTGCCGTTGGCAGCGTTCCCTTGACCGGCATTGCCTTGGTCGTGATTACCTCGGCCAGCTTCACCTCGGCTCACACTCCGTCGATCATCACTTTTCCGCATCTCTTTTTCTTTTCTCGCACGTGTCGGGTCGTACGGGACGATCTGTTTGTTCTGTCTGGCCGAGGTTACTACCTCTTCTCTCCTTGGACCACCATGAGGCGATGATGCGGCTCCAGCGGACTTCTCCGGGTTACCCATCACCGAATGGACGATTTTGGAAGCTCCAACTCTCTCTGGGTTAGCTCTCAGCAGCTCTTCGTTCTGTCTGTTCGCGATCCGAACCAGCTCGTTAACCCTATCTTGCTGTCTTTGATGGGCCTCACCCGTCAGACCCTCTAACTCGGACGCAGCCGCATCTGCTGCTCTGAGGTTCTTCGCCGGGGTACTATACTCGCAACCCCACGATGCAGATAGTTTTCCCACCCTTCCGCCCATCATCACCTTCTCTGTTCATCTCGCTTATGAGATTTCTCCCTTTTACTTTTACCGTATCAACTTTGTTTGCCTTTGCGTACTCACGCAGCGTCATGTTCAGCGACTGCTGAGCCGCGGATATTTACTTTGCGCCCTCCAGTATCTTTTGCCTAGTTTCCTCTAGCTCGGCCTGTGCCTGATCCGGATCTACCACTGGTGCTACCGGGTTAGCCAAGCTATCCATAGCTTCTCTCAGTACGTTTCAGGCCTCTCTAGTGGAGGTCCTCTACCTTTCCTTGGTGCCTTAGGTGTTACCTCCGGTGTTGGGTCTCTGCTTGCGCCGCACCGGTGCGCATCATCACCTCTGCATGGTCCAGGGAGCGAGCGATACGCGCCCCGCGAGCCACAGTGAGGGGTGGTTCCCCCGCATCAACGATGCGGCACGGATGAACGCATGATACATCCACAGCAACATAGACCTTGTGCGCACCGAGCTTGTACAAAGCAGCCAGCATTGTCGCTGACGAAATCCAGCGCTCCAAAGCGCTGAACGAGCCCGGAGACAACGCGTTCGCCGGTGCCGATGAGGTTTCCCGTCCGGATCTTCACCCCTGCTAGCGCCGCTAGCCCCACGGTGGGCGCCAACTGTCGTGGTGGTGTCACGGCAGATGCCATGGATAGGCTAAAGGTGGGGACTAATACATGCTAGGGGAATCCAGGGAGGGATAGTGGAGTGATTCTCCACACAGAAGTTTGTATTGCTATATCTCGAGATTACAAGTGCTCCTTGAGCTATATTAGCGAGAGGAGGAAGAAGGAGCTCTCTTACTCTTGCCTACTATTTTTCCCTAGAACCCTAGATCAACTAGCCCTATGGAATCACCAAACCAACTAGAGCTCAACCAACCCCTTCTACCAGAAACCTAGCCCCCCTTATATAGAGGAAGTTCGGTCCCTGCCTAGGGCATACGTGGAGGCATATTCCTAAGAATATGCCCCCTCCCAAAGTGGTAACTCGACCGGGGTGCTTTTCCCCCGCGCCACACATGCTTTAGCGACGTAAGCCTCTGTGGCGCCCGCGTCAGCCGGCATGGGCGTCGTCACCCTTGTCGGCCACGACTCGGTGGTCCTGCCCTTGCTTTCTCCACTCATGTAGTGCGTACCGGACCTTCTTTTTTACCAGAGAGATTCCTTCCTTCTCCCAGAAGCTAAGAGAGGACCCGGATCATAGTAGGTCCGGCCACACCTGTTCCTGCATATAAGTTAGACAAGCACTTCCGACTTACTCCTTAAGTCGGATGAGACAAGGTTAGGCGACCCCCATGGTCCGGGTTACTCCATGATCCGGACTGCCTTGAGGTGACCCGGCCAGCATCCGCTTTGACCTTGCCGAACCTCGGCTAACTCGACCGTTATACCCCAGAGTGACCCTACCCGGGGGTATCCCCCCAACAAATCCTCTTGTGTTAGATCTCGATTTTCGATGAATTCCCCTGTTCATAGTTGGGATCAGTATTCGCTTTGGTTTGAGATTTGGGGAATAATCGGGAGATCTCATTCGGTTAATTTATGCAAAAAATCAATCCCGATAATCAAATTATCTCAATCATGTCCTTATTTCACTCTATTGTTTTTTTCCAACAGGAGGATAGCAGCGACCTCCGCAGCGACGACGAGTCCAAGGACACCAAGACTCGTCATGTGCTGAGGAGGCTAAAGTCCGGTCAGTACAACAACTTCTTCGCCGGTGACGTGTACATGTGCCCCTTCTGCCCCACCAGGAGGCTCCGCGCCACGGACTTCAACTCCCTCGTGAAGCATGCTGAGGATGTGAGGACCTGCGGCGAGTCCGTGAACGTCCACGACTTTAGGTCCAAGCACCAGACGCTCGGTCTTCACCTCCACAACCTCCAGAAGGTGGCTATCAAGGAGGGTCGCATGCCCCCGATCAGACCCAAGGCGCCCAAGGTCAAGGGGCTGGGCAGCAAGAAGTGGAGGAGGCGCCAGAGGGAGGAGGTGGATGCCCTCCTGGCAGAGGCCACGAGTGAAGGGAATATGCCCGAGAGGCAATAATAAAGTGGTTATTATCTTATTCCATGTTTATGATAAATGTTCATTTTACATGCTAGAATTGTATTGATCGGAAACATCAATACATGTGTGTTTAATAAACAAAAAGGGTTCCTAGTCATGCCTCTCTTATAGACTAGCGTGTTGATTAACAAGATGATCAAGGTTTCCTGATCATGGACATTGGATGTTGTTAATAACAAGGTCACACCATTGGTGGAATGATGTGATGAACATTCATCTGAAGTATAGCATTATGATCAAAGTCATTATGTTTATATTGCTATAATATCATACGAAGTAATCTTTAAACTTAGACCATGAGATCATGTTAATTGCTAACACCGGAAGAGTATCTTGATAACATCAAACATCACACCATAACAGGGTGACTATAAAGGTGGGTTCAGTGCTACGAAGGTGTTATGTTGAGGCTCATGGATCAAGAGTGGGATTTGTCCATCCCGATGACGGATAGATATACTCTGGGCCCTCTCGGTGATATCACATTGAAATAGCTTGCAAGCAAGTGATGTAATCACTAGAATGTTATATCACGGGAACGAGAAAAGAGTGCATGTCGGTAACGAGATCAAACTAGGTATGGAGATACTGATGTTCGAATCTCGGACATGTAATATATCGCGAGACAAAGGGATTTAGTTACTAGCGTTAAAGGTTCTCATGATCACAGAAGTCATCGTTGAATGTGTAGGAGTCAGTATGGATCTCCAGGTCCCGCTTCTGATTATTGATCTCAGAGGGGTCTCGATCATGTCTGCATTATTCGCGAACCGTAGGGTGACACACTTAAGGGATACCGACACCATTCGGAGCAAATATGTTTCAGATAAAGATTTAAGAAAGCGCTGGAATTATTTCAATAGGCACCGAAACTGTTTCGAGTGAAAATTCTGAAATTGGTTCTGCATGTAATATTGAAATGTTGCAGGGGTTTTTATGTGAATGTTTGTTAATTAAAGTAATTAACAAAATTCTGAATAAAAATAGTAAAAGAGTTTTATTAAATGAGAGAGCATTAAATTTGGAGAAATTTAATGCATTTAAAGTGGAGACTTTAAAAGAGAATGTGAAGGGGCATTTTAATGTGGAGGAGTTACCACCACATGAATGGAGGAGGTGAAGGGTCACCTCCCCCATGCGCCGGCCATGAAGGAGGGGTACCCTCCCCTCCTCCTATAAAAGGCCCCCCTCTCCTCACTTCTCACTCACACCTCCTTGTGAAGGATCTCTCTCCCCCTCTAGTGTTATTCCCCCATGGTCTCGGATTAGCGAGATACATGTTCCCGGTGGCTTTATCTGGAAAGGAGTTGCTGCTTCCGCTGCTTTGTTGGAGCGAGGGACGGAGGTTGTCAGGGTACCGGACGTGTGTGCGATCACGGATGCACCGCTGCTTTGTGGTGCTGGACTTGGTGGTGCTTGAGCTGGATCTGATGGACGGCCGGAGCCGCACTGGACTTCATCACGATCTTGAGATCGGCAAGTGTACGACTACATCAACCACGAGTTCCTACTCGTTAACAAAGCTCGTTGTCTACGAGGGTAAGTTCTCTTTGGATGTATGTCCACCCGTTGCTTTGTACCTAGTAGATAGATCTTGGCGTGTAGTTCACACCGTAGAATTTTTTTTGTTTTCTATGCTGCGGACCCAACAGTGGTATCAGAGCCTGATTTATGCGTAGGTGCTTTGCACGGGTAGATATATGTGGGCGATGATGATCATGTTATTGCTTCTTTCATGTATTTTGGATATTGGTGGCATAGTGGGATGAAGCGGCCCGGACCAACCTTACATGTCATCGTACATGAGACCGGTTCCACGACTGACATGCAACTTGTTTTGCATAAGTGGCTGGCGGTGTCATCTCTCCTACTATAGTCAATATCTGATTTACAACAAGTTGCTAATAACTTAGTTATCCTTGTTGTGGTTCATGTTCGTAGGTTAGACAGGTTCTATCTCCGAAAGCCCTAAGCCACGTAAAACTTGCAATTGATAAATTAGAGGCGTCTAGTTTAGATCGTTGCTGGGCTAGTGTTTTGATATGGTATTGTTGTAAGTAGATGTATAATAGATACTCTTACAACTCACTTAACGTGTAAGTTCCATAGACCTTGGCCTTACACACAAAGGAATGATAGAGATCATACCACGATGCAAATGATAGAGATCAAATGCATGGACCATATCACCTCACTTCACACATTAGATGTTAGCATCTTATATTGCTAGTTTGGCGCTTTCTGTAGCATTGTAAGATGATCCTCATTTAAATATCAAGATAAAATGTGTTCTTCCTTAAGTATGCACCGCTCGTGGATCGTGTTTGAGACATCACGTGATGATCGGGTGTTCTCAACTCTACGCTTTCATGCAATGGGTGTAAGACAGTTTTACACACGCCAATACTAAGGTTCTTACTTACAGCCTAGCATGTACAGACATGGCCTCGAACACGGACCGAAAGGTTAAGCATGAGTCACATAGTTGATGTGATGACCATATTGATGCTCGCTTTGAAGCTACCGACTCACGTGATGATCGGACTTGGTGTAGTCGATTTGGTTCATGTAATCACCAAAAAGGCACGAGGGATGTCGTTTTTGAGTGGGAGTTCATTTCTAATTTGGATTAGTCGAACTCAATTTGTCATAAACTAAATCAAAGTGAATTTGCATAATTTGTTGTAGTCATTGGCATCTGTTCACTACCTTATGCTTAGTTTTAATTGAGATAATAGAACTATAGAATTCTGGATATTTACTTTACGAACTGGTATCGTATTGTTTTGAATGTCAATTTAAAGTTTATAAGTCCTATTGCAAACTTTCAGCAAATTCTATTTACTCCATGAAGTTTAATAAGTAGTATTAAATCAAGAGTAAGAATTCCAATGTTAGTATCTAAAGTATCATGTTTGCCTCCATGATTATTGATATTCAAAAGTTGTTTTAATATCAAGATTATATTGGAGCTGAAAATTGTTTCAGAAACCATCATGTGTGAAAGATATTGTGATATCTGAAACAATGTTTTTGGTTGCATTATGATAGAGTATAATTTAGCAAAATACATGTTCTCATATTGTATGAGAATTTGTGAAGGATGGAGATGTTAGGCATCCGAATCTACCAAAAAGGTTTTGGGAACTGATATTATACTCGCAATTCTTCCTTATAAGCTATAGTAGCTTGATCATGAAAGTTGTCATGATAAGGATGAATAGAAGATGTAAGTAAAATGTTTACTACACTAATAGATTACTAAAGAATGGATTTTTGAAAGAATGCCAAACATTTGATGATGGTGATCCACTTCAAAGTGCAAGTCCAAAGGTATTAGTATTTGACTATATACGCTTTGTACTATGTGTCATGTGAATGACACCACTATTGATGTTGATAGATTCTTTTAAAAGAAAAGGAATTGCTGAAAGAGAATCTATAAAATATTTGGCAGAAAATAAAAGGTTGGAGATGTCCAACTTAAGTATATAGAAGATATACATGTTATGGCTATATTCCTTGCTTGTTAAACAATGTGGTTCTTAGGTATTGGATACCTAATTGGTTGGTATGAAATGTCATACAGGACAACGCAATTCATGAACTACAATGGCCTAAGTAACCAGCAAGAGAATGAGTGATGATGTTCATCGAAAACAAATAAAGTGTTATTGTGTTTTTCGTTGTCATCAAACCAAGCCTTCAAGATTTGTTTAAATAATTGTTATTTTTTTCCGGTATTATGAGAACAATGGCTGTTCAAATAATTACCGTATTCCATAAAGGATGGATGAACTTTTCCAAGTCTAGTTGGAGAAATCACATCCATAAACACTATTGCTAAAATGTCGCAAGACAAATGATTGAAAGATCACTTATGAAGTGACATCGCTATTTGAATTATATTTGAAAGAAAACATGAAGAAACTCCATGTTGATGAAATTTTGGAGTCCTTGATTTTGATCAATTGACGCATGTGAGACTTTCCTTGAGATAATTGAAACCTGTTCATAGGCCAAAGAGGAACGGATGACTAGCTTATTGGAAATTGTGCATGCTAATGTGCATAAGTCCATTATGTGTAGCCATGTGCGATGGATCTTTTTGCTTCATATGCTTTCTTCAAGAATTTGAGTGAATATATCTGTATATTTACTTAATAAGGAAGAAGTATGAAACATTTGAAAGTTGTTCAAAGAATTTCAAGATGAAGTGAAAAATCATTGTAACAAGAAAATAAAGAGTTTATGATTCAATCATAAAGGAAGATATTTGAGTTACATGTTTAGCAAAAACACCTAAGACTTGAGGAATTGTTCCATGATTTGTGTTCCCCGATAAACCATAGGAGTATGGCATATTCGAGAGATGAAATCAAACCATGTTTGACATGGTAAGATCAAAGGTGTCATTTATAAAACTGCCATTATGTTTTAAGGATTGAAGCTTTAGAGACTACCGCTTTTACACTGAAAAGAGCACCATCGTGATCCGTTGAAATGACACCATATGAGTTATGGTTTGGGATAAAACCCGAATTGTCTTTTCTTAAATTTTGGTATGCTATGCATAAGTAAAATGTTTACAACCAAAGTCGGATAAGCACGTCTTTGTAGGTTATCCCAAAGAATTTGTTGGGAATTTCTCCATAACACCGAGGACAAAAGAGTTTGTTACTTGGAACGTCAAGTTTCTTGAGAAGCAATTTTTCGTGAAAAGTTAAGTGGGAGGACAATAGAACTTTGATAAGGTTGTTGAACCTTAGCTATATGTGCTAAGTAGCGCAGCGCCGGAAAGTGTCCCGGTGGCAGCCACAATGCTCATGACTCCCGTGATTACAAAGGTTGTGATCTCGGAGATTAGAGTTCCTATTGAACCGTGTGGGTCGGTAAGAATCAAATAGTAAGATTTGATAAGCAAGTCGTTATTGTTTTGACAATGATGAACCGACTACATGCAAAGAAGCGATGATGGGCCCTGACTCCATAAAATGACTAGAAGTCATAGAATCTGTGATAGTATCCATACACGAGAAATCAAGTTTCTGAACTTGGAAGACTCTCCGGAAAGGCGTGAAGCCTATCGGTCGTGTTTGGATCTATAAATAAATAGACATGGATGTTTGACATCTATGAAATAGTCGACATGTCGGAAAGAAGTTTACGGCAATGTTCAAGGCGTTGACTATGACAAGATATGATCTTTCATAGCGATATATAGTCTTGACAGATTAATGTAGCAACCATTACATATAAATTGGTATATGGTAGTTGAATAAACAAAACAAGGTTCTTCTAATAGAACGGTAACCTAGGACATGTACATGACATGGTCCGAAGGGTTTTATTAATTCAAAGGGTGCTAAAAGGGCATGTAAACTTCAATAGTTGAAGTAAGCATAGCGGAGTTGGAATCTTCACCATGATGAAACTGTTAAAAGAGTTTAAATTCATCGGAGATGATGAAGATGCTTGCATTTGCAAGAAATTAAGTGGGAGCGCTGAGACATATTTCTAATACATTATGTAGAGGACATATTGTTGATTGGAAATGATGTATCTTGAATTGACACAAGTTAAGGATTTCATTAAAATAAGATTTCGATGAAAGACTTGGGCAAACCTAGAATATTAGGCATCAATATCTATATGGATAGATTAAGGCGCTAATATGGTTGTGCCAGACATACATATATAAGATATTGAAAGGGTTCAATATGAGATATTGAAAGGGTTCAATATGGAAACAACAAGAAAGGTTCTTGCTGCATGGAAAGGATTGTATCAAGATTCAAGTGTTTCAACACTTGGTGAGTAAAATCACATGAAGATTTTGATCGATTATACCATGATATGTATATATCCAGAATGTCCTATGCTCTAAATGTTATGAGCATATACCAGAATGATTCATAAGATGATCATTGGACAATAGTAACGATATTCTTATGAGATTTTGAATAACTAAGAATATATAATGTATAAGTGACAAATAGTTAAAGGTAGTTCATTGTAAAGTGTTACATTGATACTAGTTTTATCACAAGATACAAATTAAATTTATCTCAATTTAGACTATGGGTGGCACAATATAATGGAAAGGATGTTCCATGATGGATTTGGATGGGTTCCAAAGTTGAGACATTGTGACGGATACTACAACAAAAAGGGCTAAGTATATAACTGCTATAGTAGCAGCAAAGGAGGGTATTTGTGTTAAGTAGTTTGTTATCAAACTAGGTGTGGTTCAAAGTGGGCTAATACTATGAAGATATATTGTGTGACAATAATATCAACATATTTTGAGCCGAACAAACTAAAGGTCTCACCAGCGGACCAAATTTATACAATGCCATCTCATTTGAGAATGAGTGATGCGTAGAGACGCAAAGACATGCAAATACACACGGACCTAAAACTGTCAGATCCAGAGATTATGTTAACCACTAGCAATAGCGTATATGCAACACCAGAAAGCCATAGGTGTTCAATATGCAAAGTTTTTCAAACTAGATTATTGACTCTAGTGCAAGTGGGAGACTGAAGGGAATATGCCCGAGAGGCAATAATAAAGTGGTTATTATCTTATTCCATGTTTATGATAAATGTTCATTTTACATGCTAGAATTGTATTGATCGGAAACATCAATACATGTGTGTTTAATAAACAAAAAGGGTTCCTAGTCATGCCTCTCTTATAGACTAGCTTGTTGATTAACAAGATGATCAAGGTTTCCTGATCATGGACATTGGATGTTGTTAATAACAAGGTCACACCATTGGTGGAATGATGTGATGAACATTCATCCGAAGTATAGCATTACGATCAAAGTCATTATGTTTATATTGCTATAATATCATACGAAGTAATCTTTATCCTTAGACCATGATATCATGTTAATTGCTAACACCGGAAGAGTATCTTGATAACATCAAACGTCACACCGTAATGTGGTGACTATAAAGGTGGGTTCGATTACTACGAAGGTGTTATGTTGAGGCTCATGGATCAAGAGTGGATTTGTCCATCCCGATGACGGATAGATATACGGGCCCTCTCGGTGATATCACATTGAAATAGCTTGCAAGCAAGTGATGTGATCACTAGAATGTTATATCACGGGACGAGAAAAGAGTGCATGTCGAACGAGATCAAACTAGGTATGGAGATACGATGATCGAATCTCGGACATGTAATATATCGAGACAAAGGATTTAGTTACTAGCGTTAAAGGTTCTCATGATCATAGAAGTCATCGTTGAATGTGTAGTCGATTATGGATCTCGTGTCCGCTTCTGATTATTGATCTGAGAGGGGTCTCGATCATGTCTGCATTATTCGCGAACCGTAGGGTGACACACTTAAGGGATACCGACACCATTCGGAGCAAATATGTTTCAGATAAATATTTAAGAAAGCGCTGGAATTATTTCAATAGACACCGAAACTGTTTCGAGTGAAAATGCTGAAATTGGTTCTGCATGTAATATTGAAATGTTGCAGGGGGTTTTATGTGCATGTTTGTTAATTAAAGTAATTAACAAAATTCTGAATAAAAATAATAAAAGAGTTTTATTAAATGAGAGAGCATTAAATTTGGAGAAATTTAATGCATTTAAAGTGGACACTTTAAAAGAGAATGTGAAGGGGCATTTTAATGTGGAGGAGTTACCACCACATGAATGGAGGAGGTGAAGGGTCACCTCCCCCATGCGCCGGCCATGAAGGAGGGGTACCCTCCCCTCCTCCTATAAAAGGCCCCCCTCTCCTCACTTCTCACTCACACATCCTTGTGAAGGATCTCTCTCCCCCTCTAGTATTATTCCCCCATGGTCTCGGATTAGCGAGATACATGTTCCCGGTGGCTTTATCTGGAAAGGAGTTGCTTCCTGCTTTCTTTGGAAGCGAGGGATAGAGGTTGTTGGGGTACCGGACGTGTGTGCGATCAGGGATGCACCGCTGCTTTGTGGTGCTGGACTTGGTGGTGCTGGAGCTGGATCTGATGGACATGCTGGAGCCGGACCTGCTGGACTTCATCATGATCTTGAGATCGGCAAGTGTACGACTACATCAACCACGAGTTCCTACTTGTTAACAAAGCTCGTTGTCTACGAGGGTAAGTTCTCTTTGGATGTATGTCCACCCGTTGCTTTGTACCTAGTAGATAGATCTTGGCGTGTAGTTCACACCGTAGAATTTTTTTTGTTTTCTATGCTGTGGACCCAACAACGAGGGGCCACTGATCAGCTGTTGTCCGCTGCTGCTGATGAGCAGCCTAATTGTCAAACCTCGTTAAGTACCGTACTATATAACCTATATTAGCTGCTTTATCTACATCTACTCTGTTTACTGAATTTATTTATGGTGCTGGTTTGTTTTGCTGCTCTAGATTTGCTACCAGATTGGGGAAAAACGATCACAAAAGGAATAATGAATGAAGAGAGAAGCTGCTCTAGATTCCCTACCTTTTTGGGAAAACAACACAGCTGTTAGAGAGAGAGGGGAAAAGGCGCTCTTAAAAAGGCCAAATAACAAAAAAAAAACTTCGACTTTAGGCGTCATGGCGCAAGCCTTTGAAGCTTTGACGAGCACCCTCCTCCGAGCGCATGTGAGGGCTTTGGAATATCGGGAGGGCAAAAGTGAGGACAAACGAGACACAATGTTGCTATAGCTAAATCTGACAAAAAGCTGAATTTGGCTTTACCATGCAATTTGGCTAGAGCTCTACAATGTAGTTATTCTAAATCCCTAAACTATGTGGTGTGTTGAAACCTAATGCTTTTCCACCGACATGTGTGTTGCAAAGTTGCTTGATCATGCATGCTTACACAAGTGGCCTACAGACTGTACACTTCCTTCTGTCTTGTCATGTTACGTCGTGTCAGCACCGTGCACCCGCTGCGGATTGGCAGCGGGACGGTGGTCTACGTGACCGGTCTCTGCCACGCCAAAGCCACGTCGCACACCTGTCCCATCGCCTACCGGGATGGACGCCAAATTTAATCGCTAGGATTGGAAACAATTGGTGCTCGCCCGGTCAAACTTGCTTCCGCATGGGTATGACCGGAATATTAGTAAACGGAATCTAAGCATCGCCTTCCGTCTCCTCAACACATGACTGTGCAAAACTCCCCAACTCATTCCTTCCGCCGGCGCCGCCACCGCAAGAACCATCGATGCTGCCGCAGGCACCGCCTCCGCTTGGCCATACCACCACAACAGATCACTCCACCTCCACGCCCAGTCCCAGCCACCTCTACCGATCCTAGGCCACCGCGCCGCATTAGCTGCTGCCATGGACGCAGAGTACGGCGTGTTCGGCGATGGGAGCGACTACACTGACGAGTACACCGTCACCTTCCATGGCACCACCAAGCTGACGATCGTCCACACAAATGCGTCAGCGAAGGTCACCAAGGTCATCGCAATGTACGAGCGGTGGCTACAGGAGCCGATCGACAGGTACAAGATTGTCAGCCTTGACGTCGAGTATACCGGAGAAAGGAAGAGGACGGTGCTTTTGTAGCTGTCGATGCGCAACCACTGCCTCCTATATCACGTATGTAGGGTCAAATCTATATGCCCGGAGCTTCACGAGTTCCTACACAGGAGGGAGATCTACTTCGCCAGCGTCAACATCAAGAAGACACTCCGAAGCTAGAACGGAATCTCCTCGTTCATGTCATCAATCACGTCGATCTCCAACATTTGTGGAGGTACCCGAATGGCGGTACGGGGAAAGCCGGCATGGCTAGACTCGCTGCCGACATCATCGACCACGAGTACGCCGGCATGAAAGTCGAGTTCCCGAAGCACCTGCACGAGCGATGGGAGTGGAGGCACCTGGATTACGATGCGATCAAGTATGCAGCCAGGGACGCATATGTCTGCTACGAGATGCTCAACAGGATCTGGTGGGTGGGTGAGTGTGCTGCTTACCACTACTAGTTTTGCATTTCGTTCCTAGTTTTATCTCGCATGTATGTTATCTCGCATGTATTTTCTAAGCATTCTGTGTGTAAGAACCAAGCTCGTATGATCCCTGTGCTATTAGCTACTTAACCTGTATGAATTACATTCCCCCTTTTGTATGCTCAACATTCATTCTTATAAATTCTGTCTGTGCCATTTGCATGCGGCAGAATCCAGGACTGACATGCATAAGGTGTGATACAGTCATAAGTCATAACCAAACCCAGATTATAGCAAAGGATACAGTCATAACCAAACTCAGATTATAGTTTGACAAAGGTAATACACAGCAGTTCGTAATTGCTCACATAGTGTACTTATAAAATAACATGTTTTCATAAACACAACAATCATGCACTAATAGTCTACATCCCAGCTTGTTGGAGAAGGCAGCCGATCCCAGGATGCCTTCGGTCGCTTGTCCCGGTTTGTAGATTCATCTACACTCCGGCATCTGGGGCAAACAACCTGCCTTGGTGGTGGTTCAATGATGTGATGCCTGGAACGAGATTTTACAATCTAGCGATACAGCTCGTGGCTAACATACCCGTCAATTGCAGCGTACTTCATATTAGGTTCAGAAAGTGGCATATCCTCCCAGTAATCGTGCCCTAAACGCCTCCACGAACATCTCGGCAATCTGTCCTTCATGTCAGCGTACCACAGGTCGATGAGTTCGGAGGCAAGAGCGGCCATCCCGGTCTTGCCGTCCTTCGTCCCTAGGATCCAGTAAATTTCCTGGATGTCCACTCTGCACTCCTTTGGGATTCTAATGTTGATAGTCGGTCTTTCAAGCAGTTTACTGTCATTCGTGATGTCAACACTAGTAAATGTTATGTGCTGGTTCACGAGAAAGTCATGAAACAGATCCCTAATGCTTTTGCCCCACCTGCATGAAAATGAATTCAAACAAATAATATAGCAATAACTTTTGCAAACAGACGGTACAGGAACAAAAAGACAGCAAAGTCTACCAGATCCCGCCAGCCCCCTTCTCGCAAAAAGGTTGGTATACGAGGACGTGCCCCTTCATGGAGAGTTGCACCACGGCGATCCTACGGTGATCGCGGCTGTACTCGAGGTCGAGACCTATGAACCTGTTTTCTTCGAACTGCAGCCAACTCGTGTAACTATTCAGAGTGTGTAACACCCTCAGAATCGTCCCTATGCAAGTTTTAGCGAATCCCGCCAAACCCGCATAGAAACGATTCAAAGGTGCCCACCAGGCACTTGCGTGCGGGTGGAATACGAAGTAATAACATTACACAACAGTCCTCGATGGGACCCACAGAACAGATATATATACAACAGCGACTCAATGAATCAAGAACACAAATATACAGTACGAAGATCCAAATCACCTTGAAAACGATACGGCGTCCGAGTACGGACAAGATGCAAATTGAGCTAAGAGCCCTGAAGAATAACCAATGGCGTCCATAACCCTGCCCAGGCCAAGCCGGAAGGGTAACCCTGCTAACGACAGCGATCTCAAACCTGCTAAACAAAAGGGGTGCCGACAAAGGGCAAAGGAAAAAGAGGAGCGTCAGTACTGAGGCCAGTACACGGCGAGACTAGAATTCGGCGGTCCTCGCCTACATAGGTATGGTGGACTGAAGCGGCAGCAAAGCATGCACTAAACAACCTATAGAGACTCGATACAACCGCGGCCATCGAGAGAGGGATAAGAAAGACCTATTCGAACCATCCGATACTACCACCAAACATACCCATCTGGTATTTCCCCTCGACACCAAACGAGGAAGTCAACCGAGGAACTCACGGTTGCAGTTTTATTTATTCAGTTATCGTTGCAATTACTAGTCAAGTATAGATAGTCATCCACGATAAAATAAGCGTGGGACAGTTTTATTTAACCATTCCGTTGTAGTTGAGACACTTACTAGTCAAATACAATTAGCATGAGATATCCCAAAACCCAGCAGTTGTTGGTACTGTTATTTAGCCATTCCGTTGTAGTTAAGCTGATTACTAGTCACATCGGATACAAGTCAAATTATAACAGTAAACTTTAGTTATAGTTGTCTATGATCGAGAACTGTGCTCCAAGTCGTCCATAACCATGACACGGCTTTGAAAGATTTAACCCTGCAGGGGTGCACCAAAGTATCCACACGCGATTAGCATGAGATATCCACACACACTTCGACCCTTTTTGCCAGATCAATTAATATACACCCATCGGTATGTCGGCGGGGCCTAAGTCATGATGTTTCCCAGACCCAAAGTAAGTACATGGGGGCCACCCCACTAAGTCGAACCATAGCGAAGTCGGCCGGTCTCCGAGACGGACTTAGGGTTTGGGTGACGGCTGTGAACGATCGGGAACCCAAAAGCGGGCTTGTCGACACCGCGAAAACGTGTCCCGATCCTAAACAGTACAGGTGCTATCCATCGCACAATTTAAATAAAGCAGTAAAGCATGGCATAAGTACAGGATAGTAAATAAAACCTCAAACTAGTTTGTGGCCCCTAGTACAATACTTTGAAATCAGGTACTAAATCGATGGGGTGCCCACATCCCACATGTGGTTAGCGCTCGATCTCGGAGCAGTGTCAAGAACTCGGGGTCCTCTGGGACACCGGTGGCTGTCGGAAAACCATATATTTTATATCACACACCTGTGCCTCTGCATTTACCTACTTCAATTTTAGTTATTAAACAGTAATTAAAGTCTTGATCAACTCCAACATTAAACATGCGGCAATACTCCAACAACTGTGGTACTCGACGACACGCAACAACACTTGAGCAAGCGACTACGACGCGCAAGTCCCACTATCTACCAAACAACAGGTAATAGGATGTGTCCAAGGCAATATACGGCTGCAAGGGATATCACGGGCACGAAAACTAGAGCATCGCAACACAGATAGCAATAGATCAACAGGAGGAAATAAATACTATAAATGTAAGATAGGTAGAAAGGGGGAGATGCTCGCCTGAAAACATTGCCGAAGATTCATCCAAAAGTCGGGTGACTCACATCAACTCATCGGCCTTATCCGCGAAGAAGCAAAACACTAGAATAAACACCGGATGCACTATTTAATACTATGACAGAAGATCGGGCATGATGCATGTATGATGTATGGCATGGCAAAAAGGGCGATGCAATTAGGACATATTAAGCGGAACCGGGGTCCCGACAATTAATTAATAGGTTCATGTTATTTATCTACCCCGCAAGTTAAATGTTGGATTAGCAAGATAAAACATGGCTTCGGTTCGCTACACAATTTTAAATGGGACCAATATTAGACTGGATTTGCCCGCATATGGGCCCCATATTTAATTATATGGTGAATCGGCATAATGCCCCCAAACCACAGACAAGTATGCATGCATGAACAATTAATATGCGACAGTTTTATATCTAGCATTTATAAAATAGGGGCTCGGGAAAAAGGTTCACACATCTGGGTTCGGAAGATCTTGGTTCCGGGGGGTTCGGGGTTCGGTCTCAGGGTTCGACGGGAGCGGCGAGGTTCAGATACAAGAGGAGAACTTGGGTCCAAGCGGTCGATCTTGCCGTAGCGAAGATCTTGTCGGGTCCGCGTATCGGGATGGCCTTGGCGTTCGGGGTGCAGTGCTTGACGTCCTTCGGTTCCATGTCGACGGCCTTGGTGTCCACGATGGAGAACTCGGTGTATCGTGTCGTGGTTCTTGTCGGGGTTCTCGGCTTCGGGCGCCGGGATCGGTCTTCGGGGTCTCGGACAACGACCTTTGATCCCCGTGAAGAAGAGCTTGGCGTGCCAGGGTTCGGTCCGATCTCGGCCATCGGATCCTCGAAGGAGGTCATGGCGTTCGGGAGTCGATCTTGGTTCAGGGTCCGTGAAGTGGCTTCGAGTATGGCGACGCATGTCGAAGATCTTGTCGGTGGCCTTGTCAACGGGAAGATCTTGTCGCATCGGACTTTTGTCGAATCATCTTCGGAAGATCTCGGCATGGGGACGATTCTCGTCGGGTCATCCGGGTGGCATCGAGTGATCTCAAACGGGTATGAACGAAACATACGGGCAGGAATAAGACCAACACCGAGAGTTTATAGAAGGCACAAGAGCCAAAATGCTGAAGGCAGACGCGGGCATGGCACTCACTGGCGACGGCTGCGACGCGCGGGAGGAGGCCGGAGATGGACAAGGCGGGGCCCCGGCAGCGGAGGACGGGGGCGATGAGACGCGAAGGCAGAGAGGGGGCGCAGGCGGGGTGGACCGGCAGCGGAGCTTGGGGAGGCCGAGGGCAGCGGGGGCCAGGGAGCCAGGAGAGGCGGCCCGGCCATTGAGGGCGGCGAGGAGGCCGACGGGGGAGGGGGCACGCCGGCGGCGGGGCGAGCCCGAGCGGCGGGAGGAGGAGGTCAGGCGGCGTACGCGCCAGGCGCTGGGCCAGGAGGAGGAGGCAAGCGGGCGAGGCCGGAGGCGGCATGAGGCCGGGCCGAGGGAGGCGGAGCGAGGCCAGGCCGGAGGGGTGGCGCGAGGAGGCGCGCTGGGTCGCTCCGAGCTGGAGACCGCGTGAGGGGGGCGCCATGGGAGGTGCTCAGGGAGGGTGGTCGCCATGGTGGGCATGGAGAAGAGGAGGTCCAGGCCTTCTTGGCGAGACAAAGTGCCAGGAGCGATGGGAGGAGGGAGGGCGGGGATGAGGCGGGCTGTGACGGGGGATGAGGAAGAGAGGGAGCAGGACGGGGGATGGGGTGGGGCCGGCAGGGTGGGGTCGGTCTGGGGGAGGTGGGATTAGAGGGAGGGTACCGGGCGCGGGGTGGGGAGGGTCGGCCCAGGTGGTGGGGCCGGGGTGCTGGCAAGTGGGGCCAGGGGGAAGAGAGAGAGGGGGGTGCGGTGAGTGAGGAAGTGGTGGGCCAGAGAGGGTGGGTCCAGGTTGTAAGGGAGAGGGGGTAGGTGGGGGCTAGGTGAGAGAGAGAGAGGGGTGTAGGTGGGGTGTGGATTGGTGAGGTGGCTGGGCTGAGGGTGAGGTGGAGGGACGGTGAGGTGGCGGGCACTGGTTGGTGGGTAGACTAGGATTGGGTGGGAATAGATTTAGGTGGACCGTTTTATTCTGGGGGTGGCCGACTAGGTCGGATCGGCCCGGTTGGCTGCTCCCTAAAAATTAATTAAATATTTTATTCAATTAAAACGGGGCGTTTGAAATCTGTGGTTAGACAAAACAAAATATTCCGGAGACCCGGGTTTTGCGTTTGAACAACGACGGGGCGTTTAGAAAACAAAAATAGGTTTTTCCGAAAATAGTTTTATGCAAGCAAATGCAAGATGATGACGATGCTCCAATGCAATGAGGCATGATGACATGAGCATGCGGTCATGATGATGCAATGCACGAAAACAACGCGATTTTCTAGTAGTGGTTTTTGCGGGATGCCACAATTCGACACCACTAACAAAGGATCTCGCCCTCGAGATCCGCCTCATGGTACCGGGAAGAAGGCGGCGATCTGTATCTTCTCGCATCGTGTAGATCCTCGCGACACCACTAACAAGAGGTCGTTGTTCGTGATCGTCGAGAGAACACTCCGGGAACAAAAGGTCGAAGGTAGAGGTATCAACCAATAAAGCCACCTCTAGCTTCCGTGGACGGAGTAAAATTGCTGGATCCACTGATTCGATGTACAAGAGCGACTGATAAGAGTAGTCGGATGGTGATCAGTCCATCGCGCACCCAAACCATTACTCTGCACACGAATAGGCGAATTGTGCAACCAACTCTCGGAATTAGACTGAAGATCTCGACAACGAGGGTCGGAACAAACGAGTGATGCATGCCCTGCACCGGATCTGGTGTAGGTGATGTCGTCGCGTCGGAAAACACCGGAAGGCACGAGAAGGAACAAAGAGAAGTCCACCAGTCGAAGGATTCCTCGGATAGCATGAAGACCAGATGTAGCAACACCGTTACCAAAGGAGGAAGCGAAACCCTGAAGGTACGATGGGATCCAACCATGAGAAATCCTGGACTCCAAGAGAGAGAAGAGAGCGGATTCAAAACGCGTAGAGGTAAGAGGAGAATAGCAGAGGGGTAAGGAGTAAAAGCAGACCTAATCAGATCTATCCAACCGATTTTGCAAAAATAGTTTTGACACTCTACTTCGGCCGTTAGCTAGGTTATCCTACAGGCTGGACTTGTGGGGTATCACAACTGCTGAGCTCTGATACCACTCTGTAACACCCTCAGAATCGGCCCTATGCAAGTTTTAGCGAATCCCGCCAAACCCGCATAGAAACGATTCAAAGGTGCCCACCAGGCACTTGCGTGCGGGTGGAATACGAAGTAATAACATTACACAACAGTCCTTGATGGGACCCACAGAACAGATATATATACAACAGCGACTCAATGAATCAAGAACACAAATATACAGTACGAAGATCCAAATCACCTTGAAAACGATACGGCGTCCGAGTACGGACAAGATGCAAATTGAGCTAAGAGCCCTGAAGAATAACCAATGGCGTCCATAACCCTGCCCAGGCCAAGCCGGAAGGGTAACCCTGCTAACGACGGCGATCTCAAACCTGCTAAACAAAAGGGGTGCCGACAAAGGGCAAAGGAAAAAGAGGAGCGTCGATCGAGGCCGATACAGCGAGACTAGAATTGGCGGTCCTCGCCTACATAGGTATGGTGGACTGAGCGGCACAGCATGTACTAAACAACCTATAGAGACTCGATACAACTGTCGGCTATCAGAGAGGGATAAGAAAGACCTATTCGGAACCATCCTGATACTACCACCAAACATACCCATCCTGGTATTTCCCCCTCGACACCAAACGAGGAAGTCAACCGAGGAACTCACAGTTGGCAGTTTATTTATTCGATTATCGTTGCAGCAATTACTAGTCAAGTATAGATAGTCATCCCGATAAAATAAGCGTTGGGACAGTTTTATTTAACCATTCCGTTGAAGTTGCGACACTTACTAGTCAAATACAATTAGCATGAGATATCCCAAAACCCAGCAGTTGTTGGTAATTGTTATTTAGCCATTCCGTTGTAGTTAAGCTGATTACTAGTCACATCGGATACAAGTCAAATTATAACGTAAACTTTAGTTATAGTTGTCTATGATCGAGAAGCGTGCTCCAAGTCGTCCATAACCGGACATGGCTTTTGAAAGATTTAACCTGAGGGTGCACCAAAGTATCCACACGCGATTAGCATGAGATATCCACACACACTTGACCCTTTTGCGGATCAATTAACATACACCCATCGGTATGTCGTGGGCCTAAGTCATGACGTTTCCCAGACCCAAAGTAAGTACATGGGGCCACCCACTAAGTCGAACCCATAGCAAGTCGGCCGGTCTCGAGACGGACTTAGGGTTTGGGTAGACGGCTGTGAACGACTGGGAACCCAAAACTGGGCTTGTCGACACCGCGAAAACGTGTCCCGATCCTAAACAGTACAGGTGCTATCCATCGCACAATTTAAATAAAGCAGTAAAGCATGGCATAAGTACAGGATAGTAAATAAAACCTCAAACTAGTTTGTGGCCCCCAGTACAATACTTTGAAATCAGGTACTAAATCGATGGGGTGCCCACATCCCACATGTGGTTAGCGCTCGATCTCTAACAGTGTCAAGAACTCGGGGTCCCACGGACACCAGTGGTGATCGGAAAACCAAATATTGTCTATCACCCACCGGTGCCTCTGCATTTACGTACTTCAATTTTAGTTATTAAACAGTAATTAAAGTCTTGATCAACTCCAACATTAAACATGCGGCAATACTCCAACAACTGTGGTACTCGACGACACGCAACAACACTTGAGCAAGCGACTACGACGCGCAAGTCCCACTATCTACCAAACAACAGGTAATAGGTTGTGTCCAAGGCAATATACGGCTGCAAGGGATATCACGGGCACGAAAACTAGAGCATCGCAACACAGATAGCAATAGATCAACAGGAGGAAATAACTACTATAAATATAAGATAGGTAGAAAGGGGGAGATGCTCGCCTGAAAACATTGCCGAAGATTCATCCAAAAGTCGGGGCGAAGCTCACATCAACTCATCGGCCTTATCCGCGAAGAAGCAAAACACTAGAATAAACACCGGATGCACTATTTAATACTATGACAGAAGATCGGGCATGATGCATGTATGATGTATGGCATGGCAAAAATGCGATGCAATTAGGCCATATTAAGCGGAACCGGGGTCCCGACAATTAATTAATAGGTTCATGTTATTTATCTACCCCGCAAGTTAAATGTTGGATTAGCAAGATAAAACATGGCTTCGGTTCGCTACACAATTTTAAATGGGACCAATATTAGACTGGATTTGCCCGCATATGGGCCCCATATTTAATTATATGGTGAATCGGCATAATGCCCCCAAACCACAGACAAGTATGCATGCATGAACAATTAATATGCGACAGTTTTATATCTAGCATTTATAAAATAGGGGCTCGGGAAAAAGGTTCACACATCTGGGTTCGGAAGATCTTGGTTCCGGGGGGTTCGGGGTTCGGTCTCAGGGTTCGACGGGAGCGGCGAGGTTCAGATACAAGAGGAGAACTTGGGTCCAAGCGGTCGATCTTGCCGTAGCGAAGATCTTGTCGGGTCCGCGACGGACGGCCTTGGCGTTCGGGGTGCAGTGCTTGACGTCCTTCGGTTCCATGTCGACGGCCTTGGTGTCCTCGATGGAGAACTCGGTGTATCCGTGTCGTGGTTCTTGTCGGGTTCTCGCGGGGCCGGATCGGTCGGGTCTCGGACAACGGCCTTTGATCCCCGTGAAGAAGAGCTTGGCGTGCCAGGGTTCGGTCCGATCTCGGCCATCGGATCCTCGAAGGAGGTCATGGCGTTCGGGAGTCGATCTTGGTTCAGGGTCCGTGAAGTGGCTTCGAGTATGGCGACGCATGTCGAAGATCTTGTCGGTGGCCTTGTCAACGGGAAGATCTTGTCGCATCGGACTTTTGTCGAATCATCTTTGGAAGATCTCGGCATGGGGACGATTCTCGTCGGGTCATCCGGGTGGCATCGAGTGATCTCAAACGGGCAGGAATAAGACCAACACCGAGAGTTTATAGAAGGCACAAGAGCCAAAATGCTGAAGGCAGACGCGGGCATGGCACTCACTGGCGACGGCTGCGACGCGCGGGAGGAGGCCAGAGATGGATAGGATCCCCTAATGAGGGCGGCGGAGGGCGGTGAGACGCGAAGGCAGAGAGGGGGCGCAGGCGGGGTGGACCGGCAGCGGAGCTTGGGGAGGCCGAGGACGGCAGGGCCCGGGCGACGGGAGCCGAGCGGGGCGGCCGGCCGCAGAGGGGCGGCGAGGAGGCCGACGGGAGGGGCTGGCAATGGGCGAGCCCGAGCGGCGGGAGGAGGAGGTCGGGCGACGGCGAGGTACCGCGCCGGCGGCGCTGGGCCAGGAGGAGGGAGGAGCGGCCGCGGCGAGGCCGACGGAGGGCGGCGGCACAGAGGGCCGGGCCGGAGGGAGGCGGAGCGAGCGAGGCCGGCCGGAGGGGCGGCGTCGAGGAGGCGCGGGGCGCGCGGGGTCGCCCGCAGCTGAGACCGGTGAGGGGGGCCAAGGGAGGTGCTCGGGAGGGTGGTCATGGGCGTGGAGAAGAGGAGGTCCAGGGCGGCACTGCGGCGAGGCAGGCGCGGCCAGGAGCGACGGGAGGGGAGGAGGGCCGGCGAGGGACTGCGGGCGGGCACGCGGCCGGGGATGAGGAAGAGAGGGAGCAGGACGGGGGATGGGGGGCCGGTGGTGGGGTCTGTCTGGGGGAGGTGGGATTAGAGGGAGGGTACGGCCTGTGGTGGGGGAGGGTGCCGGGCAAGGGGGCCAGGGGAGAGAGAGGGGGTGCGTGAGGAGAGGAAGTGGTGGGCGGAGAGGGTGGGTCCAGGTTGTAAGGGAGAGGGGTAGGTGGGGCTAGAGAGAGAGAGGTGTAGGTGGGGCTGTGGATTGGTGAGGTGGCTGGGCTGAGGGTGAGGTGGAGGTACGGTGAGGTGGCGGGCCTTTGGTTGGTGGGTAGACTAGGATTGGGTGGGAATAGATTTAGGTGGACCGCTTTATTCAGGGGTGGCCGACTAGGTCGGATCGGCCCGTTGGCTGCTCCTAAAATTAATTAAATATTTTATTCAATTAAAACGGGCGCTTTGAAATCTGTGGTTAGACAAAACAAAATATTCGGAGACCCGGTTTTGCGTTTGAACAACGACGGGCGTTTAGAAAACAAAATAGGTTTTTCCGAAAATAGTTTTATGCAAGCAAATGCAAGATGATGACGATGCTCCAATGCAATGAGGCATGATGACATGAGCATGCGGTCATGATGATGCAATGCACGAAAACAACGCGATTTTCTAGTAGTGGTTTTTGCGGGATGCCACAATTCGACACCACTAACAAAGGATCTCGCCCTCGAGATCCGCCTCATGGTACCGGGAAGAAGGCGGCGATCTGTATCTTCTCGCATCGTGTAGATCCTCGCGACACCACTAACAAGAGGTCGTTGTTTGTGATCGTCAAGAGAACACTCCGGGAACAAAAGGTCGAAGGTAGAGGTATCAACCAATAAAGCCACCTCTAGCTTCCGTGGACGGAGTAAAATTGCTGGATCCACTGATTCGATGTACAAGAGCGACTGATAAGAGTAGTCGGATGGTGATCAGTCCATCGCGCACCCAAACCATTACTCTGCACCTAATAGGCGAATTGTGCAACCAACTCTCGGAATTAGACTGAAGATCTCGACAACGAGGGTCGGAACAAACGAGTGATGCATGCCCTGCACCGGACCTGGTGTAGGTGATGTCGTCGCGTCGGAAAACACCGGAAGGCACGAGAAGGAACAAAGAGAAGTCCACCAGTCGAAGGATTCCTCGGATAGCATGAAGACCAGATGTAGCAACACCGTTACCAAAGGAGGAAGCGAAACCCTGAAGGTACGATGGGATCCAACCACGAGAAATCCTGGACTCCAAGAGAGAGAAGAGAGCGGATTCAAAACGCGTAGAGGTAAGAAGAGAATAGCAGAGGGGTAAGGAGTAAAAGCAGACCTAATCAGATCTATCCAACCGATTTTGCAAAAATAGTTTTGACACTCTACTTCGGCCGTTAGCTAGGTTATCCTACAGGCTGGACTTGTGGGGTATCACAACTGCTGAGCTCTGATACCACTCTGTAACACCCTCAGAATCGGCCCTATGCAAGTTTTAGCGAATCCCGCCAAACCCGCATAGAAACGATTCAAAGGTGCACCAGCACTTGCGCAAGGGTGGAATACGAAGTAATAACATTACACAACAGTCCTTGATGGGACCCACGTAATGTATATATATATACAACAGACTCAATGAATCAAGAACACAAATATACAAAGACGAAGATCCAAATCACCTTGAAAACGATACTGGCGTCGAAAACGGACAAGATGCAAATTGAGCTAAGAGCCCTGAAGAATAACCAATGGCGTCCATAACCCTGCCCAGGCCAAGCCGGAAGGGTAACCCTGCTAACGACGGCGATCTCAAACCTGCTAAACAAAAGGGGTGCCGACAAAGGGCAAAGGAAAAAGAGGAGGCCAAGATCGAGGCCAAGACACCATGAGACTAGAATTGGCCCTCGCCTACATAGGTATGGTGGATCAAGCGGCAGCACAGCATGTACTAAACAACCTATAGAGACTCGATACAACCACGGCCATCGAGAGGGATAAGAAAGACCTATTCGGAACCATCCTGATACTACCACCAAACATACCCATCCTGGTATTTCCCCCTCGACACCAAACGAGGAAGTCAACCGAGGAACTCACACAGTTGGCAGTTTTATTTATTCAGTTATCGTTGCAGCAATTACTAGTCAAGTATAGATAGTCATCCTGATAAAATAAGCAGTGGACAGTTTTATTTAACCATTCCGTTGTAGTTGCGACACTTACTAGTCAAATACAATTAGCATGAGATATCCCAAAACCCAGCAGTTGTTGGTACTGTTATTTAGCCATTCCGTTGTAGTTAAGCTGATTACTAGTCACATCGGATACAAGTCAAATTATAACAAGAAACTTTAGTTATAGTTGTCTATGATCGAGAACTGTGCTCCAAGTCGTCCATAACCGCGGACACGGCTTTTCGAAAAGATTTAACCCTGCAGGGGTGCACCAAAGTATCCACACGCGATTAGCATGAGATATCCACACGCACTTCGACCCTTTTTGCCAGATCAATTAACATACACCCATCGGTATGTCGGCGGGGCCTAAGTCATGACGTTTCCCAGACCCAAAGTAAGTACATGGGGGCCACCCCACTAAGTCGAACCATAACAAAGTCGGCGGTCTCCGAGACGGACTTAGGGTTTGGGTGACGTGAACGATCGGAACCCAAAATCGGGCTTGTCGACACCGCCAAAACGTGTCCCGATCCTAAACAAGACAGTGCTATCCATCGCACAATTTAAATAAAGCAAGAAGCATGGCATAAGTGGATAGTAAATAAAACCTCAAACTAGTTTGTGTCCCCAAAGACAATACTTTGAAATCAGGTACTAAATCGATGGGTGCCCACACATCCCACATGTGGTTAGCGCTCGATCTCGGAACAGGTGTCAAGAACTCGGGGTCCTACGGGACACCAGTGAGCGGTCGGAAAACCAAATAGTGTCTATCACCCACCGGTGCCTCTGCATTTACCAACTTCAATTTTAGTTATTAAACAGTAATTAAAGTCTTGATCAACTCCAACATTAAGCATGCGGCAATACTCCAACAACTGTGGTACTCGACGACACGCAACAACACTTGAGCAAGCGACTACGACGCGCAAGTCCCACTATCTACCAAACAACAGGTAATAGGATGTGTCCAAGGCAATATACGGCTGCAAGGGATATCACGGGCACGAAAACTAGAGCATCGCAACACAGATAGCAATAGATCAACAGGAGGAAATAAATACTATAAATGTAAGATAGGTAGAAAGGGGGAGATGCTCGCCTGAAAACATTGCCGAAGATTCATCCAAAAGTCGGGGCGAAGCTCACATCAACTCATCGGCCTTATCCGCGAAGAAGCAAAACACTAGAATAAACACCGGATGCACTATTTAATACTATGACAGAAGATCGGGCATGATGCATGTATGATGTATGGCATGACAAAAATGCGATGCAATTAGGCCATATTAAGCGGAACCGGGGTCCCGACAATTAATTAATAGGTTCATGTTATTTATCTACCCCGCAAGTTAAATGTTGGATTAGCAAGATAAAACATGGCTTCGGTTCGCTACACAATTTTAAATGGGACCAATATTAGACTGGATTTGCCCGCATATGGGCCCCATATTTAATTATATGGTGAATCGGCATAATGCCCCCAAACCACAGACAAGTATGCATGCATGAACAATTAATATGCGACAGTTTTATATCTAGCATTTATAAAATAGGGGCTCGGGAAAAAGGTTCACACATCTGGGTTCGGAAGATCTTGGTTCCGGGGGGTTCGGGGTTCGGTCTCAGGGTTCGACGGGAGCGGCGAGGTTCAGATACAAGAGGAGAACTTGGGTCCAAGCGGTCGATCTTGCTATAGCGAAGATCTTTCGTCCGACGGACGGCCTTTGGCTCGGGTGCAAAGGTTGACGTCCTTCGGTTCCATGTCGACGGCCTTGGTGTCCTCGATGGAGAACTCGGTGTATCCGTGTCGTGGTTATTGTCGGGGTTCTCGGCTTCGGGCGCCGGGATCGGTCTTCGGGGTCTCGGACAACGGCCTTTGATCCCCGTGAAGAAGAGCTTGGCGTGCCAGGGTTCGGTCCGATCTCGGCCATCGGATCCTCGAAGGAGGTCATGGCGTTCGGGAGTCGATCTTGGTTCAGGGTCCGCGAAGTGGCTTCGAGTATGGCGACGCATGTCGAAGATCTTGTCGGTGGCCTTGTCAACGGGAAGATCTTGTCGCATCGGACTTTTGTCGAATCATCTTCGGAAGATCTCGGCATGGGGACGATTCTCGTCGGGTCATCCGGGTGGCATCGAGTGATCTCAAACGGGTATGAACGAAACATACGGGCAGGAATAAGACCAACACCGAGCGTTTATAGAAGGCACAAGAGCCAAAATGCTGAAGGCAGACGCGGGCATGGCACTCATCATGCGGCGACAGCCTTGGGAGGAGGCCGGAGATGGACAAGGCGGGGCCCCGGCAGCGGAGGACGGGGGCGATGAGGGCGGTGAGACGCGAAGGCAGAGAGGGGGCACAGGCGGGGTGGACCGGCAGCGGATCTTGGGGAGGCCGAGGACGGCGACGAGGCAGGAGGCCAGGAGGAGCGGCCATGAGCGAGGCCGACGGAGGGCGGGCAAGAGAGGGCCGGGCCGAGGAGGCGGAGGCGAGCGAGGCCAGAGGCCGGAGCGAGCGTCGAGGCGCGGGCGCTGGGTCGCCCGCTCAGCTGGAGACCGGAGGGGGGCGCCATGGAGGTGCTGGGAGGTGGTCGCCGTGGCGGCAGTGAGAAGAGGAGGTCCAGGGCGGCACTGCGGCGAGGCAGGCGTGGCCAGGAGCGACGGGAGGGGAGGAGGGCCGGCGAGGGACTGCGGGCGGGCACGCGGCCGGGGATGAGGAAGAGAGGGAGCAGGACGGGGGAGGGGGTGGGGCCGGCAGGGTGGGGGGGTCCTGGGAGGTGGGATTAGAGGAGGGTACTGGGCTGGTGGGAGGGTGGCCAGGTGGTGGGGCCGGGGTGCTGGCACGTGGGGCCAGGGGGAAGAGAGAGAGGGGGTGCGGTGAGTGAGGAAGTGGTGGGCCAGAGAGGGTGGGTCCAGGTTGTAAGGGAGAGGGGTAGGTGGGGGCTAGGTGAGAGAGAGAGAGAGAGGGTGTAGGTGGGGGCTGTGGATTGGTGAGGTGGCTGGGCTGAGGGTGAGGTAGAGGGACGGTGAGGTGGCGGGCACTGGTTGGTGGGTAGACTAGGATTGGGTGGGAATAGATTTAGGTGGACCGTTTTATTCTGGGGGTGGCCGACTAGGTCGGATCGGCCCGGTTGGCTGCTCCCTAAAAATTAATTAAATATTTTATTCAATTAAAACGGGGCGTTTGAAATCTGTGGTTAGACAAAACAAAATATTCCGGAGACCCGGTTTTATGCTTGAACAACGACATGTTTAGAAAACAAAAATAGGTTTTTCCGAAAATAGTTTTATGCAAGCAAATGCAAGATGATGACGATGCTCCAATGCAATGAGGCATGATGACATGAGCATGCGGTCATGATGATGCAATGCACGAAAACAACGCGATTTTCTAGTAGTGGTTTTTGCGGGATGCCACAGAGTGTTCCTCACCGTCTGAGGGTCGGTGGTGTAGACGACATCGATCTTCTTCCTGCCATGTACTTAGATGTCGAAGTGCGCAGTTTCTTGCCTGCCGTCGTTTCGGACGTCCGGAGCGTCCATGACTACAGGCAAGAGGGAAAGGATACAGAGGAAGAGGGTGACGCGGTGGTGGAGGAAATGGATGAGGCCGTGGAGGAGAAAGACGATGAGGCCGTGAAGGAGGAAATGAGATGGAGAAGTGAAAGATTGGAACCGCCCTTACCAATATTTGGAATGGTGCACGACCGTTCGTAGTAGGGTGAAGGTGGAGAAAAACGGCGGTTTTACACCTCGACGCTAGCGCTTCCTAAAATTTGTTCTGCGCCACTTGCATGCGGTGGAATCAATTCAAACATAGGCACGTTTGCACGTGCCGACCTTCACTCACTGACAGGCGGGCCGCACATTTCTCTTTTATGATTTATTTTTTCACTTCCTCTAGATGGTTCCGGTGCCCGCCCTCAATAATTACGCCCCCTCCCTCTTCTTGTCTTCCACGTGGACGAGAACCGACGGCAGCGGCGGTTCCTTGCAGATTCACTCCCCACTCGAACAACTGCCCCCATCCCTGATTCCACCCCCTCTCGAATCCATCTGCCTCCTTATCACAACGCCTCCATTAATCTACCGGATCCCAGACTCCATTTGCCGCTATGGGTAGAGCTTGGGGTAGCAGCAGGCTGAAGAGAAAGGCATGTGACGACGACATGGATGGCCAGGGCGACCGCTACCGCGAGGATTGGGGATGGCCGAACCTCAGCGCCACGAATGTGCACAGGATCGCCTCGGGGTTGGACATCATCTCAGCTGGCCGCCTCGCTCGCTGCATCTCTGGCTACCGTGTGACGATGCGGAACATGGACGAACAACCATTCGGCACACCAGGCCTTCTTTATCCCGATAACAGGAAATGGCCAGACGACCATGATGGCCACGTACGTTCCAGTATCTAGCTTATTAGTTCAGTCATATCGTTGATTCATATGTGCTGAACTCTCATCGGAATCCTATGTTCCTTTCATCGAACGTGTTGTGTGCATGCGCGGTTTGAACAAATCGAACCATTTAAGACTATCCTCAAATGAAGCTCGCTGCACTGATATTCTGGTATTTTCGTAGTGACACAGTCTTACTTTAGGTGATAGACGAGTTGTGAGTTTTGATTTTGCAATGGAATGCCTGCTAGGTGATATTTTGTTTCCTAAAATAAAAACAAACAGATTAGACGATTTAAGGCTGTGATGCCCCGAGCTGTTTATGATCATCATCAGGAGTTTATTCTGGGGGGCTCTGCTACTACTCCATATATTGAGTATCTTCGTAGTGACACAGGCACAATTTAGGCGATATCTGAGGAGACACTCGTATTTAGGCGATATTTTGTGTACTTTAATCTGAAGGCCCAGTTGTCAAATTGTATTTGCAATGGAATCCATGCTAGTTTATTGTACCAACTGACAACAAACTCTGCAGAATATTCATGCAAAACTGATGCTGTTGGATAAGTGGTCCGAATCAGTAGTGGTGAATATCAAGGAAGAAGAAGAGACGGAAAAGGAAGATAACCAGAACTGGGTGGGTGGCAACGACGAGTGGCTAGTCCTTTTATCACAGGATGGCAGTACTTGGACTCTAAAAAATGGCTACAGATCGAAGAGACTTGCAGTGCCATCTTTGAAAAGTGTCGGCATTACTGCATTCAACAGCGGGTGGCCGCCGCCCATTTCTGAATTCGCTTACAGGTTCAACATGGCAGAACTTGACCTCGTGAAGGTATAGCTCCCACATAGACCATGGGAGAGGGCATGGAAGAACTGGGAGTATGACCTCTTAGCAGTGTTCGACAAGGCAATCACATTCATTAGATGCCCAGAAGACAAGGAATGGACAGTCTTGCGTGCCGACTTCCTGTGGCCGGAGAAGTATGTCGACGCCGTCTTCACCTACTACTCATTTTCGCATGCATCCAACACATTTATGCGGTCATTGAACCTAGCAGCGACGTGCGTGTTTGGGAGCCGTCCATTTGGCGTGAGTCATGGTGTCATATAACATGTAAAATCCCATTCAAAATTCTGCTTACTAACTATTAGTAACACGCAGGTACCCACGCAGCCCCGTGCATCATTCCAGCTCCGGTCATCGAAGATGCAGTAGAAGATGCTGAACTTGGGACACGGCGCTGGTTCCTGGCACCTCTCGGAGACAACACGGAACAGGATGATGAACTCTTGTGGATTCATATCAGGGGAGCACTAAACAGCGTTGGTGATACAATAGAACATATGGGGACAAAACTTTCTTCATACCCATCGCTGCGGTGTCATGTTTTCTCGAGGTCCGCATGCCCATCCGAAGACCCAGAGAGCAAGTCCGAGCAGAGTCAACAATCAAGGGACAATCTATGTTTCTTGGGATCAACTACCCTTTCTTTGCTCTGGAGCCCCTGGAGTTGTTGAACTCAGAATTGCTCAGCAGCACTCGGCCCCGATGTCGCCGGTGGTGGTGTTGGTGGTGGTGGAGCTAACAAAGAACTAGCTGCTGCTGCTTCTGGTGAAGCTGACGAAATACTTGGTGATGCTGCTGTTGGTGAAGCTGACGAAATACTTGCTAATGTTGCTGCTGGTGAAGCTGACGAAATACCTACTGAGGCTCACGGAGTCCGTGAAGAACATCTTTGGTGTTGCTGAGGTGCCAGCACTTCCAGTGTTGATAGCAGACTATGTGTTTGCTGCACACTCACGCGCCTATCATGTTGACACTCCAGATCCGACCTGGAGCCAAATCCACATCGGGGGGAGGGGCCTACAATTGGCTCATCAGTAGGGTCGTACTATTTGAAGGAGAATGAAAGACGGCCAAACGCAGCATTCTGGTTCGTTCCAACGATACCACCAGCTCCAGGGACCTAGTGCTCATACTAGCAGATCCGATGAACCATTTGTCTTTATCTTTATCATTAGTTATGCTTATGTGTGTAAAGACTAAGCTGTTCTTATTTGTGTAAGATTAAGTTAGGCCTAACTGCGTAATATTCAGTGAAGCCAAGCTTTTCTTTCCACGCCCATAACAACAGAATTGCAGCATACAACATACAAATGTAATGTGCATTCCAGGCTTTTTTGCTCAGGATAACAACCACTTCAAGCAAAATGGTACATCATGTACGCATTTGAACGCATCACTAGAATGTGCTAACTATTGATGATTGATGACATGGATCTAGCTTTTCTGCGCGTATTTGCATTGAATCGCTCATTGATTTGTTCACATATTTTTTGGCAATGGCTGATGAACTCCACTCTCTTGGTAACTTGCTTCGTCAGCGAGCACTTGTTGATGCAATGCAAAGTACAGAACATGGTCGTCATCGTCATTCCATTTAGGTTCTCTATGTTTCGTCATCACGGAGCTACTAATTTCAAATGAAAATCTAGTAAACAATATACGTGTACATTATTAGAGTATGCTACGGCCATGGTACATACATGTTTTTCTACGATCACAAGAAGAAAATTTGATGCATTTTCACCTTGTTGGTGTTGTGCCGGACTGGGTGGATGTGGCTTTGGGGTTCGGAGAGGAAGGCGCCGTGGCTGGTGCGTGTGCGACCACGGCGACGGCGAGCTCGGATTCTAGAGGAGGCCAACAGGACCGAGCATGGTCGACATGATGATAGATCTCACCCGGGAATGAATTCCCGTCCCCGCGCCGTGCCAATGGTGCGGTCATGGTGAGGGCAAGCTCCGATTCGGGATGGGGAGGAGAATGGGCCGAGCAGGTTCGTCCAAGTCCTAGCTCCACGCCATGGCCGCGACCACAGATTGCCGCCCCGGAGGAAGAAGAAGACGCGTAAAGGATGCATGCGCCAACGCTGCAAGCCTACATGGCAGCCTACATGGCAGCGACATAACGGCGAAAGCTGACAGGGGGCCCAACTTGACGGTCGTTAGCCTGATTTTTTGTATTGAAACGTAAAGTTGAATTCGTGCCAAAAAAGACCCTCTAAGTATTTGGCACGCCAATTATAGTCATCGTGGCTGATATCAGGGAACTCGGGTACCGCGTTGCCTGGCCACCCCAACTTTCGGGCCGCAAAATGATATTCTCGTTAATGATATACTTGATTGTTATGCTTCTTTTGACATGATCTACCACACTTAAATTGATGTTATGAAAATTCCTAGTGTTCCTTGGCAAGCTAAGAGTTAACTAGAGGAATTGGAATGATTGGTACACTTATAGTTACTTATGTTTATAGAGACTTTACTTTGATTGTCTTGCATTACCAAAGCTAGTATGATATTCTTGGCACTACTCTAACTATGCTAAGATTTCGAATGGAAGAAGTGCTGGACTCATATGGCTATCTCTTGTAAGTTAAATTACATTCTCGTTATTTTAGTTTAAACGCTAAGTTCCTTATGATTTTTTGGTTTCTTCCTCAAGGATGATCATATGGCTATCTCTTGTAAATAACAATCTTTATCCGTGGTTAAATCTTATTTGAAGTTAAAAAAATTAACTAAATATCTCTCTAGCCTTCCTACTAATGACTAATTATTGCAAAGATGTGCAAATCCCTCTCTTAGTATGTGATTTGCAGAAAATCACACTTTTATGGCGAAATGAGGAGTAATTAATGAAGAATGTGTCGTTGCCAACATAGACAAGTTAACCATGGGAGAAAAGGATTTTCTAGGAGCCGTAATGAGCATCGATATGGGTGAGGCCCACTTGTACCGTCCACCCATACTACACGCTAGCGCCTTCCTTAGGTCAAACATAACTACTTATGTGAAGGGAGCAAGATCATTCGAGGAGGGACGCACCCTCTAGCCACCGCAGAACACATACACCATTCAGATCTTATCTATCACACACCAAAGGAGATACACACCGCCATAGTTCATCACCTCCATCTCCTACCTCCTTCATAGCCATAGCCATTATCTTGTAATAAGATCTTCTTGCGAATTGGAAACCATTGTAAGAATATTTGATTTCAATCTAAGTATTTCAACAATGATTCATATTCTTGATATTTTTATTATGAGTGACTAGTCCGCATGGGCCACGGGTTGGGGTGAAGCCTCACAACGTCTATGTGCATCTAATTTCATGAGAATATTATGTAGTGATTGAATAGGAGCTTTGTTATCGTGTATCTTTGTCTCTACCTCGATCCAAGGACTTGTAGGTACCCAAGACCTTGTGGATTGATCAAGGTGTGAGATGACATGAGTGGAGAATGGCGTCTTGTAATACCTCGGACATTACGTTCTAAGTTCAATCCTGGACGAACCAAAACTGGATAAGGGATTCTACCGCGGAGGCCCGAGGCCGCCCACATGTAGGCCTGTCGAAGTAGAGCACGGCACGGTACCGTCTGATCACCTTATCCACTTTCAAGAACATCGGGACAAGAGCAAGCGGCGTAAGCGACAGGTAACACGACCACGGCATACACAAATGAGTATGTATGTCTGCGACTTACAATAGACATCAGAGTCACGCCATCTAGAAACAAAGGAAACATATATATTCAACGCCATACCGCAAGATCCAAATTTACTAGATAGATATAATAGTTTAGGATATCTCCTCATGCATCACACAACAGAGTATCAAGCAGAAGCGGAATACAAGATTCGAGTATGAATAAGAAGCAAACCGGCATAAGATGCCACAGAACTAAGCACATCCCGCCCACAGATCACACGGATCTCCATCCCCAAAATCTCTACACCTAATAGTCGTTGCTACCATCATCGGTCTATTCGACCTAGTAGCCTTCCTTGGAGTATACCTATCCATCTAAACCAAATATTTATCGTGTGAGACCCTAGGGGTACTCAGCAAGTCTTAATGCATCTAAAGGGAACGAACTGGGGGTGATGCAATTGCAGCGAAAGATAATATCTACAAAGTACTATAGAGACACGCTACACATCCGCCCAACCAGAGATGGACGGATGCTCGTTAATTAGTAACAGCAGTTATAACAGTAATATAAGTAACCATCGCTCGCCTTCCTTGTCGCTTACCAACGAGAAGGCGGAAGAATATCCTATCCGTTGGCAATTTTACTAACCATTCCATGAGTGTTGCACTATTTACTAGTCATGTATTAGTCAAATTAAAGGCGGTACTTTAGTTATGCTTGTCTATGATCGAGAAACTATGCTCCAATGCGTCTATAACCGCGGACACGGCTTTTAGAAAGATTTACCCTGCAGGGGTGCACAAATAGCAACACACACGATCAACCTCGGGAAGAACCAAATAAAACACAACGATGTCTCACGACAATGCACTCACAAGATTCATAAATTATTTCAAGGGCCACCCCCACTAAGCTACCCGCAACGAAGTTGGCTGGCTCCGAGACGGACCCAGGGTTTGTGTCAATGGTTGTAAATAACCGGGAACCCGAAAGTGTGACTGGACTTGTCAATACCGCGAAAATATTCCATGTTCCAAAATAGTACAGGTGCTCCATGCACAATCGTAAATAAAGCAGTAAAGCATGGCATAAGTACAAGATAATAATAAAGCCCCAAACTACTTTGTGGCCCGAAGAAATAAAGTGCGAATCAAGCTCAGGCAAAGGAGGATCCATAGGGTCTCCCGTATGTGGATAGTGCGAATAGTCAAGGAACAGGAATCAAGTACTCAGGGTCCTACGGGACACAAGTCAGCTTAAAGAACCAAATAGCGGATAATGCTCACCGATGCCTCTTTTATTAGTTATCCCATTACTACTCAGATTCAGTTGTTTAGTTACCTTGTTATCCAGAGATTCGCGCAAACCCTACACATGCAATGCTACGACTCGCATGGCTCAAAAAACTCCTGTAGTAATGGCACATAGGATTGGGGAACAAGCTTCAGTGGGGTTTAAAAGTAAAGGCTATGCAATACTTGAGATTTAATTTGATGCAATCGCGACTCAATGATGCAAGAGTAAGATAGAGACATAAGTACTATATATATGCAAGCATAGGGAATTGCTTGCCTGACACTTCTATTACCGAATAGGAATGATCCGGGTAATACTCCTGAGGTTCCTGGTATTCTCCTTGCTCAGTGTCTATCCGGATTAAAATCAAACACACATGGGCCAAAATAAATATATTGCACAATGATATGAATCATATGCAACAAGCAAACAATGTATGCCATGATAAAATAATGTACAATTGCATGGTATAACATAGCATGGCAAGAGTGAGGTATGGAAACAAGAAATAAGCAGTTTTATTAATTATTTGGTCAAGTTTTACTGGCATAAACCAATCAGGTTTTTAAGTATTTATGTGATGTATGCTTCAATTCATATCTTGGAATGCATAATCAAAACGAGCTCATCGTGCTGATCGATTTAGACATATTATTTTTCGAATTTGGATTTACGGAATTAAAGTTATCGATTTATTAAAAAAAGGTATTTATTGACATTTAAATAATTTTAAATTTTAAATTACTCCAAAATTATTTTGGATGGCATGTTTGAATTCCTGGTATTTTTCTAATCATAAAACATATATCATATGCATTATTTGAAAATGTGGATTTAAATTTATTATTAAATACAAAACAATTTAAATTAGGCAAAAAGTTAAAGGTTTGACTGGTTAGAGTTGACTGTGGTCAAATTCGAAAATATGGTTGAATTCATATTTAAATTTGAATCACATTTTATTTTGGAATTTTTGTTAAATTCGAATTATATAAAAAGATATGAATTTATTTGTATTAAATAAATTTCTGGAATTTTTATTATTTGGAAACTGTTCTGGGAACGTTTTGTACCGGGGCAAACCGAGCTACAGTCACTGACGAGTGGGCCAGAGAAGCTGAAGAGATGACTCGGCCTACGGTAGCAGAACGGTGGATGACAGGTGGGCCTAGGAGGACACTGGTGGAGGGGCAAAAGGTGCAGGGACTAAACCGCAAAAACGTCAGAGTTGTATCTGAGTTGGTTTCTTCCCGATCGAGAGTTGAGAGTGCAAAAACTTGTTAGCTGATTCAAATTTTAGAGGAAGCTGGCGAGCAAACGGTTCGGATATTCGCAAAACCGCAAAAACTAAAGATGTAGATTGGATATAGGGATACAAGTTTAGTTCATAAAGTTTTACCGTAGGTGTACCATGGTGGCCAGGAATCTTCGACGAGCAGAGAGTGTTTGCACGGTGTCGGACTGACGGAAAACTTGCAAAACGCCGGGATCTGGCCGGATTTTTGGAGGAAGATTGTGGGAGATTTAGGGCATCGTTTAATGTGCCGTTTGATTCTAGTGAAAGCTAGTTATGCCGAGATCCTCTTAGGGAGAAAAAAACTCTCTGGAGATGAACTGGAATGATATTGTTGAGATCAGAGGGGAAAACGAGGGCCGACGGAAACTGTCGGAAAAGCGAGAGCGAGATGTAGCCTTTTTCTGCTAACTTCCTCGGATGATTCCGAACTCCAGGAACCACCGTTTTGAGCGATGCTTGTTGCACTGGAGAGAAGGTTGTGCCGAGCTTAATAGCATGTTCGGAGCTAAGGCGGGCAGAGTTCGCATGGGAACAGAGGTGCGGCGGCAGACTGGCTAACGAACTCCGACAGTTCGACATGGAAACTACGATCTGGCGAGAAGGATCGGGACTCCGTGACTGCATCGTTTTGGGCGTATAGGTACTCGAATTGAAGAGGGGGACTAGGGCTACGCATAGGCGGTGGTGGTTTTGAAAACGGAGGACTGAGGCGACGTCACGGTTGACCGCAGCAGGGGAAGATTCTCCAGTGTCGTGCGCACACTGCGGCGGTGAACTGTGCGACGGCGGCGAGGTCGACGGCATTCCAAGGAATGGTAGGAATCAAACCGAAGATAAAGCAAGATGGGGCAGAGGAGGTGCTCACCGGGCACTCTTGGGTCAGCCTAGCTGCCAGAGTGGGGAGCAACGAGGTGAGGCCGTTACGGTGGTGTCCGGCGCGACGGCTGCAACGTGCACGGCTGGGTGGCGACGTCCTGGTGCTTCCCCTCTGCGTCCAGGTGGTCCAGCAGCTACAACAGTCTCACGCGCCACTGCAAGACATGGTGGCACCTCGACGACAACAGCAGATTGTCGGCAAGGTCGGGTAGACGGCGGCTGCTAGGCTTCGGCCATGGCTCGCCTTCTTGCGTGTGGAGGAAGATGAGGGGGAAAGGGCAGATCAAGATCTCGATCCCTGGTAGAAGGAGTGGTTGAGAGAGGAAGGCTCTCTGTTGCCGTGTTGCTTTATTGAATAGAGAGGCGAAGCAAGGCACTCTAGGGAGGACACCGAGAGCACGTGAGAGAGAGGGAGAAGAGAAACAGGACCTGCATCGTGCCACTACTGGGTTCAGTCAGACCAAGAGGAGGATGGTTTTCGGTGCAGCTGGTTCAGAGGCGGGGCACCACTCAGGTTCAGGGTTAGAGGGGGCACACGGGTAGGTTTTAGATGGAAGGTTAGCTAGGTAGATGGTTAGGCTTAGATTTTCTTCTTCTTTCATGTTTATTTGTTTGAGTTATTTTCAAACTCTTGTTTGAATTCAAGCTATGCAAAAATAGCCAAAAGAACTAATGCAAGAAAGGAAGAGAGATAGATAGTATGTTTAGATAGGTTTCTTTTAGTTGGTTTTATTTGATTTCAATTACCAAAATCATGTTTAAAAATTGAAGAGAAACCAAAGAAAGGGATAGAGAAGACCTCTTGCATGAACCATGCATGTGGAGCTTGTCCACTAAGCAAGCTTCCATGTTAGATTGAAGCCATTCAACATTTCTTGAGGGTAACTTCTATACTTCTCTCATCTTATTTAAAAATATGGCCACATAAGAATATTAAGGACATAGCTAGTGTGTATGAGCTACTATGATTTCATATGACCTTATTAAATCAAATGTACCCACAATCTTGAATAAAGCCATGGAAGAGATATAAGGAGTCTACATGACATGCAAAGGTAGCCATGTAGCTCCCATAACAAGTATTGTCAAGACAATAAGAGACCACATATGGAAGCATGTAGACAACAGAAAGGATCCATACCTAGATATTTATGAGATAGAGTTAAATACCAAAAGAAATGCATGTGCTCATATTTAAATAGGATGATGGAGATGGAGATGGAGATGGAAACAAAGGAAGGTGGCAATGTGGATAGTGAAATTATAATAGACATGCCCCCAACTCAAGTTGGGCATCAAGCATTATATCAAGAAGCAAATACAATATATTAAGAAGCAAAGTCCAATTAATAAGGGAAATGCATATGAAGAAGAATCAAATGAAAGTGGTTTAATATGATGCTCAAATGCAATGTGGCATGGTGGTATGAGCATGATATTATAATGATGCGATAATAACAAGTAGGAAGTAGCAATATGTATACTAGGCAAGTAGCATTACAATTGTTAGACAATTGGGATGCTACAACTCTCCCCCACTAAACAATAATCTCGCCCCGAGATTCCTAGGAAAAATAAATGGCACAAGGAAAGACGGGTGTCCGGAACTAAGATGATCCTCATGTTCCCAAGTTGATGAACAACGGAATGGTGCGACCATTACACCTTGCAAAACTTGATAGACTCGTTACGAGTCTTCCATTTTGCTACGTGAGACAGAGGAGTTGAAGACCCTAGAGGATTGTTGTGAGACGAGAAAGATAGGATGAACATAGCCCCGGTGCTCTCGAGAAACCCGAGAAACGAATAGAACCACTTCTTGAAAAAATTAGAAAGGACGATGTATCATGGAGAAAGAAAGACACATCGTTTGGATTAAAGATCAACGTATGCACGTGAATATGATTCTTGCTCTCGCCGGAGGAAAAGATCAACTTTGGAGAAGTTATCAACCACGATGAAATAACATTGATTCTTTCCTTAGATTTAAGAAATGAAATTCGAAAAACAATATTGCCTTCAAACGACAGAGTTCCTTGATATCAACAGAAAAGATTTGGGTTGAGGAATTCTCGGATTAGCTTCTTGTTGCGCCAGTAAGAACCAAAGGATCACCCAATTGAGGTGCGCAGGTATATCTTCAAGAGAAGGAGGTGATGCTCGTTTATGGTGGAACCCTGAGAAGAAGTTGAATATTGAAAAGTGGAGTTTATTGTAGAGGTGCTTATTGCTTTCCTTAACCATGAGGTTAATGCAATAGATTGATATTGATGGCATCGACCATAATTGGCTTTACCAAGAGAAAAGAATTGACAAATTGAAGCCAAAGATATCCTCTATCCATCTTGTTTAACAATGTCGAGCTCCGGTCGAATGAAAAGGACAAAGAAGATTTTGCATTTGCTTCCACCGGATCGTTAAAGATTTTGCCCCATATTGAAATAGAAGAGACCACCAACAAGACATTGTTGATTATGTTCTTGAGAGAAAACTCCAGAAAAACAAGGGAGGAAGTTAAAATCTCGAGGGATGAAGGCCACTTCTAACTTCCGTGGAATGAGTGAAATCGCATTACTTCACCAATTCAATGTATAAGAGCAAATTGTAGGAGTAGTGGTATGGTCATGACTCCATCCCGAACTCAAAGCATTACTCTGTACATGAATAAGAAAATTGTGCAAGCCAACTCTCACAAATTTAGATTGAAGATCTTGATAAGCAAAATTCCTGAAGCTTCATATGAGAACAAGGAGGTGATGCCATCACTTTATCGGATCCAAAGCATATAAAGATGATGATGTTGTTGTCGTGTTGGGAGTCCCTAGCCATTGGAAAGATATGAAGAAAGATCACTGAAACAGATGATAGGTCCAATAGATAAAAACAAGAAAAGCACCAACAAGGTCTTGAAAGAGGAGTTGCAAAAGATCTGAAAAGTCTTCATGGCATCCGGCGGATTGAGGATAGAAGATAAATATAGAGGGTTTAAAAAGATTTCTTGATGTGAGGAATACCAACATAATTTCTCCGTTCTTCTTGAGAAAGATTTAGCAGTCTTGAGGAATGTTCAGTAGAATGATGATGATAACTTGCCAAACAAGGAAAAGCTCCAGATTTCATTGGAGTTAAAGGATGGAATTAACAATTGACTTGATGATTCCCGAATTGTAGCGATGTATTCAGAAGAAGGACATGGTTAATTTAGGTGACTTCAAAAAGTCGGAAATCACACTTTCAGAACTTTGCACAAAGGCGTTGTTCACGAAGCTTGAGAGAATGCTATTTATCTTCTTCCATTGATATAGAGTAGGCAAGCATATCGTCACGATATACCACCAAGAATTATCGAGATGTTCCAAGAATACCAAGTTCAAGAGGCGGAAGGAACAAACGAATTGTCGAAACACTCTCTAAGCTCAATGCTTTTCGAAAGATCAACATTAAGAGCAAGGTTCATGTTGAAAGAGAAGCATTGGGAGAATAGCTTATCGGGCCCTTCAGAAGAGAAAAAGATAATGTCGACTTGTTCACATAGTTGATCGGATCACGGTTTGAAAAGATAGGTGGATCTTGGATAAATAATCGATGATAACTCATACATTTAAGCAAAGCCATCGAAGATGAAAGGATGGGATTCTCCTATATCAAAGAGAACCTTTACGGATAAGGTTTTCAAAAGATGTGAAGCACGAGTGTTGGATGATAATCCATCATAGTGCCTTAAGAAACCTCTGAATTACCAGAGGTACTTGAATATGATATAGATATGATCACGGTATAACTCAAATCGCAAGAGATATCCGCCATCATTTAGAGAATTACATTGATAGCATTAACCACATTCCACTCATGATAAGTGTCATATAGCTATACCGCGAACCAAATTACAATCACAAGCATCAGATCGACACACGTTATGTATTTAGCTACAAAATAATTGAAGATGAAGTAAAAATTCAGGATTATGGGCCGGTAGCAAAACATTAAGTTATCATGGACATGCCGATAAAAGAAGATAGATAGCGTATCCCACACAACTAAAAAGGAGTTTGGAAACACAGATGTATCAAAGAAAAAATACGCATTTTTCGGCATTAAAATACCAACTAGATGCGAAAAAAGCACTTAACAGATAGAGATTAGCAACTACACATTCTATGAAAGCATGCAGGAAGGAAGAACACCTTAACAAGATTGCATTAGTTAACAAAAAGTAAGACAGATCGCATCGGTTTACAAAGAGTCGGACAGATCGCATCGGTTTACAATAAGCCTGTCGGTATGGAATGTACCCACAGTTGATAACTGATACGTCCATTTTGCATCACTATTTTATGTCATAATTCACTGTTATTCATTAATATACTTCATATTGAGAGGTGATACTTATGTTATTTCATCTGTTTTTGCATGGTTGATGACTTTTGGAGCATGGACCGCTGTGGTCAGGATTCTGATGGAAAAGGTGTTGTTTGGAGGCAAAATTCGCGAAGATCAGAAAATCCGGGAAAATACATGGAAAATCCTATTTTTTCCAGAAGACGAAGGAAACCAGAAGGGGGCTGGAGATGAGCCACAGGGGGCCCACACCACCCCCTGGCGGGGGCTAGCCTAGGCTGCGCCACTAGGTGGTGTGGCCGCCGTGGTCCACCCCTGGCACTCCCCTCTGGCGTATATTATCCTCCCTAAACCCTAAGACTCGGGGAGCGACCACAGAAAGATTCCGCCTCTGGGCGAAACACCGAGAGAAGATCTCTCCGACAGATTCTGGGGAATTCCTTCCCGGAGAGGGGAGATCGTCGCCATCAATACCACAATCAAGCTGGACTTCATCGGGATCATCATCATCAGCAGCAACACCCTCATCACCATATCCATATTGCTATAACAATTGTGTTGAATCTTGCATAGTTCATAGGGGAAACTTTCCCGGTGTTGATTACTCTTTGTAGTTGATGCTATTGAGTGAACCATTGAATTATTGTTTATGTTCAGATTGTTATACATCATTATTCCATCTCTGATCATGATCCATATGATGTCTTGTGAGTAGTTCGTTTTGTTCTTGAGGACATGGGAGAAGCCATGTTGTTAGTAGTGGAGTTGTGTTGAGAAAGATTCAATAGTTTGATATTTAAGTTGTGGTGTACTTCTTCTAGTGGTGTCATGTGAACATCGACTACATGACACTTCACCTCTATGGGCCTAGGGGAATGCATTGTGTATTTGACTACTAATCGTAGGGGTTGCCAGAGTGACAGAAACCTGAACCCCCGTTAGGAAACCATTGCACAAGGGACGTAAGGGTCTTAGAGTTTAAAGCTGTGGTTAGGTTTCTACCTTAATTACTTTCTTGTACTTACCGATGTTTGCAAGGGGTATAATCACAAATATGTATTAGTCCTAGGAAGGTCGGTACATTAGCACAGATTCACCCACACAACACTTAGCAAGCTAAAGAAGATTAATCAACTATATGAAGCGAAAGCATTTGCCAGTCTTCCCATGTGTCCTCGAGAACGTTTGGTCATCTTAAGTAATACAATCGGCTTGTCCTTTGCTGCATAAAGGATTGGGCCACTTGCTGCATTTATTCCTACTGTCTTTTATTTACTCGTACTTTGTTTACTTGCTTTATCAAAAACCCCTAAAAATCCGTTTGCTAAGTATTTGCAGAGAATTCCTGATCCATACCACTAGCCAGCACCTTCTGCTCCTTGTTGGGTTCGACACTCTTACTTATCGAAAATACTGCGATACACCCCCTATACTTGTGGGTCATCAATAACCCAAGGCAAATTGTGACAACAAGGTTATATGCGACAGATAGACAAAGAATTACACACACATCCTATGGTACTACAGAAATCCCAAACACGTGAATCCTAGTTTGAATTTTTAGAAGAGGATAGACAAACGTTACACCCCCTTACCAGAAAAGGGTGGGTAAGAAGAAAAATGGAAGCAGTCCTACTCTCACGTTTAGTTTTTCTCTAGTATACATAGCTACCAAAGACTGACAACGACCATCTTGGCTGAGACCCTGAAGGGCAGAATGGCTCTGATACCAATTGTAATACCTCAGACATTATGCTCTAAGTTCAAGCCTGGACGAACCAAAAGTGGATAAGAGATTCTACCGTGGAGGACCAAGGCCACCCACGTATAGGCCCGTCGAAGCGGAGCAGGGCACAGTACCGGCCGATCACCTTATCCACTTTTAAGAACATCGAGACAAGAGCGAGCGGCGTAAGCAACAGGTAACGCGACCATGACATACACAAATGAGTATGTATCTCTGCGACTTACAATAGACATCAGATTCAGGCCATCTAGAAACAATGGAAAGAGATATATTCAACGCCGTACAGTAAGATCCAAATGTCCTGGATAGATATAATAGTTTAGGATATCTCCTATGCATCATACACCAGAGTATCAAGCGGAAGCGAAATACAAGATCCGAGTACGGATAAGAAGAAAATCGGTATAAGATGCCACAGAACTAAGCACATCCCGCCCACAGATCTCACGGATCTTCATCCCCGGAATCTCTACACCTGATAGTCGTTACCACCATCATTGGTCTCTCTGACCCAGTAGCCTTCCTAGGAGTATACATGTCCATCTAAACCAAATATTTATCGTGTGAGACCCTAGGGGTACTCAGCAAGTCTTAATGTATCTAAAGGGAACAACCTGGGGGTGACGCAATTGCAGCGAAAGATAATGTCTACAAAGTACTATAGAGACAAGCTACATATCCCCCCAACCAGAGATGGACGAACGCTCATTAATTAGTAACAACAGTTATAATAGTAATATAAGTAACCATCGCTCGCCCTCCTTCTTGCTTACCAATGAGAAGGTGGAAGAACATCCCATCCGTTGGCAATTTTATTAACCATTCCATGAGTGTTGCACTATTTACTAGTCATGTATTAGTCAATTAAAGGCGGTACTTTAGTTATTCTTGTCTATGATCGAGAAACTGTACTCCAAGTCATCCATAACCGCGGACACGGCTTTCAGAAAGATTTACCCTGTAGGGGTGCACAAATAGCAACACACACACGATCGACCTCAGGAAGAACCAAATAAAACACAATGAGGCCTCACGACAATGCACTCACAGGATTCATAAATTATTTCAGGGGGCTACCCCACTAAGGTACCCGCAATGAAGTTGGCCGGCTCCGAAACAGACCCAGGGTTTATGTCAATGGCTATAAACGATTGGGAATCCGAAAGTGTGACTGGCCTTGTCGATACCGTGAAAAAATTCCACGTTCCAAAATAGTACAGGTGCTCCACGCACAATCGTAAATAAAGTAGTAAAGCATGGCATAAGTACATGATAATAATAGAGCCCCAAACTACATTATGGCCCCAAAAAATAAAGTGTGAATTAAACTCAGGCAAAGGGGGATCTATAGGGTCTCCCGTATGTGGATAGTGCGAATAGTCAAGGAACAGGAATCAAGTACTCAGGGTTCTACAAGACACAAGTGAGCTTAAAGAACCAAATAGCAAATAATACTCACTGATGCCTCTTTCATTAGTTATTCCATTACTACTCAGATTTAGTTGTTTAGCTACCTCGTTATCCAGAGACTCACACAAACCCTACACATACAATGCTACGACTCGCATGGCTCAAACAACTCCTGTAGGAAGGACTCATAGGATTGGGGAACAAGCTTCAGTGGGGTTTAAAAGTAAAGACTATACAATACTTGGGATTAAATTTGATGCAATTGTGACTCAATGATACAAGAGTAAGATAGAAGCATAGGTACTATATGTATGCAAGTATGGAGAATTTCTTGTCTGACAGTTCTACTGCCGAATAGGAATGATCCGGGTAATACTCCCGAGGCTCCTGGTATTCTCTTTGCTCAGTGTCTATCCGGATAAAAACCAAACACACAAGGGCCAAAATAAATATATTGGACAATCATATAAATCATATACAATAAGCAAACAAGGTATGCCATGATGAAATGATGCACAATTGCATGGTATAACATAGCATGACAAGGGTGAGGTGTGGAAACAGGAAATAAGCACTTTTATTAATTATTTGGTCAAGTTTTACTTGCATAAACCATTCAGGTTTTTAAGTATTTATATGATGCATGCTTCAATTCATATCATGAAATGCATAATCAGAACGAGCTCATCGCGCTGATCGATTTAGACATATTATTTGTTAAATTTGGATTTACGGAATTAAAGTTATAGATTTATTAAAAAAAGGCATTTATTGACATTTAAAAAAATTCAAAAATTTAAATTGCTCAAAAATTATTTTGGATGGCATGTTTGAATTCCTGGCATTTTTCTGATCATAAAACATATATCATATGCATTATTTGAAAATGTGGATTTAAATTTATTATTAAATACAAAACAATTTAAATTAGGCAAAAAGTCAAAGGTTTGACTGGTTAGAGTTGATTGTGATCAAATTCGAAAATATGGTTGAATTCATATTGAAATTTGAATCACATTTCATTTTGGAAATTTTGTCAAATTCGAATTATATCAACAAATATGAATTTATTTGTATTAAATAAATTTCTGGAATTTTTATTATTTGAAAACTGTTGTAGGAACGTTTTGTACTGGGGAAAACCGAGCTACAGGCACTGACGAGTGGGCCAAAGAAGCTGAAGAGATGACTGGGCCTAAGGTAGCAGAACGGTGGATGACAGGTGGTCCTAGGAGGACACCGGTGGAGGGGCAAAAGAAGCAGGCACTAAACCGCAAAAATGTCAGAGTTGGGTCTGAGTTGGTTTCTTCCCGATCCAGAGTTGAGAGTGCAAAAACTTTTTAGCTGATTAAAATTTTAGAGCAAGCTGGAGAGAAAATGGTTCTGATTTTCGCAAAACAACAAAACCAAAAGATGTAGATGGGATATAGGGCTACAAGTTTTGTTCATAAAGTTTCGCCGTAGGTGGACTGTGGTGGCCAGGAATCTTCGACGAGCAGAGAGGGTTCGCACTGTGTCGGACTGACGGAAATCTTGCAAAACGCCAGGATCTGGCCGGATTTTTGGAGGAAGATTATGGGAGATTTAGGGCATCGTTTAATGTTCCGTTTGATTATAGTGAAAGCTAGTTATGCCTAGATCCTCTTAGGAGGAAAATAACTCTCTGAAGATGAACTTGAATGATCGGGATATTGTTGAGATCAGAGGAGAAAACGAGGGCCCCGATTGACGGAAACTGTTGGAAAAGCGAGAGCGAGATGCAGGCTTTTTCTGCTAACTTCCTCGGATGATTCCGAACTCCAGGAACCACCATTTTGAGCGATGCTTGTTGCACCGGAGAGAAGGTTGTGCCGACCTTAATAGCATGTGCGGAGCTAAGCCGGAGAAGAGCTAAGGCGGCCAGAGTTCGCATGGGAACAGAGGCGTGGCGGTAGACTGGCTAACGAACTCCGACGGTCCGACATGGAAACTACGATCTGGCGAGAAGGATCGGGACTCCGTGACTGCGTCATTTTGGCCGTATAGGTACTCGAATTGAAGAGGGGGACTAGGGCTACCCATAGGCGGTGGTGGTTTCGAAAACGGAGGACTGATACGACGTCACGGTTGACCGCAACAGTGGAAGAATCAAAAGTGGATAAGGGATTACGCTCTAAGTTCAAGCCTGAATCAAAAGTGTATAAGAAATTAGAACAAAAGAAAACAAAAGAAGGTGTCCGTAGATGGAAGGATCCACACATGAGCATATGGGTGGGATCTAGAAACCAAATAAGATGAAAGGTCCCACATGTCCTATGTAGTATAATTACAGCAAGGAAAAAGACACATGAATAATGTTTTGTTAGTGAAGGAAAGAATTGAAAAGATATGCTCCCAACTTAACTTGGGCATCAAGCATTTATCAAGAACCAAATACAATGTATCACGAGGCAAATACAATATATATAATGCATATGAGATAAGAACCAAAAGAAAAAAGGGTTTTATATGATGCTCAAATGCAATGTGGCATGGTGGCATGAGCATGATATAATGATGATGCAAACATAAACATATAGAAAGTAGCATCTTATTATTTAACCATGTAGCATTACATATGTTAGACGATTGGAATGCTACAACCCTTCCCCACTAAACAGGAATCTCGCTCCGAGATTATAGGAAGAAAAAGACTCAAAGAGGGCAGGGTACTCAGAACGGAGGTCGTCCTCGCGCTCCCAAATGGTTTCATCAATGGAGGTGCGACCACTGCACCTTGCAGAACTTGATAGACTTGTTGCGAGTCTTTCGTTCTGTGACTTCAAGAATTTTGACGGGGTTTCTTTATAGGAGAGATCTTTTTGGAAATTGATGAGCTCATGATCCACGGTCCTGCCGGGATCCTTGAAGCACTTTTTGAGTTGAGAGATGTGGAAGACATTATGAACCTTGAGTTGTTCAGGAAGCTCGAGAGCATAAACCACTTCTCCTCTTTTGCCACGAATTTTGAAAGGACTGATGTATCTAGGCGCGAGCTTGCCTTTGATACCAAAGCGATGAGTGCCTCTCATGGGAGTGACACGAAGGTAAACGAGATCACCATGGACATACTCCATGTCCTTGTGTTTTCTGTTGTAGTTGCTTTTCGGACGACTCTGAGCAACTTTCAAGTTCTCAAGAATGATAAGACCCTTCTCTTCTGCTTGAGTGACAATGTCGGGGCCAAAGAATTTTCTTTTACCTGCCCCTGACCAACCAATCAGAGTTCGGCACTTACGACCATAAAGGACCTCAAAGGGTGCCATCTAGAGACTCTTCTGATAGCTGTTGTTGTAAGAGAATTCAGCATATGGGAGGCAGTTTTCCCACTTCATGCCGAAAGGAATGACGCAAGCGCAGAGCATATCTTCTAGAATCTGATTGATCCTTTCAACTTGCCCTTGCAACTGAGGGTGGTAAGTTGTGCTAAAGTTTAGCTTTGTTCTCAAGCCTTGTTGGAAACTTTCCCAGTACTTGGAGGTAAAGATACTCCCACGGTCTGAGCTAATTACAAGAGGAACCCCATACAGAGAGACAATTATGTTGATATAGAGCCACTTTTGAGAGCCTAGCAATGATAACAAAGATTGCATTGTTGCCTTTTTGAGACCTTGGAAAGCCAGTTATGAAGTCCATCTCTACTTTCTCCCATTTCCATTATGGAGGCTTCAATGGTTGAAGAAGACCAGAAGGTTTTTGATGAACAACTTTCACTCTGTGGCAGACATCGCATTCAGATACATACTTGGCATAGTCATGTTTCAATCCAGGCCACCAATACTGTGTTTTTAGGTCCATGTACATCTTTGTGCTGCCCGGGTGGATAGAAAGAAGAGAATCATGAGCTTCCTTGAGTACTTGCTCTCTCAAGCCGGGAAGTTCTAGAACAATCATCCGGTGATCATAGAAAAGAGTACCTTGATCACCCAAGTGGTAAGACTCGTACTTAGGATTCTGAGACTTTATGGCGAATTCTTTATAGAAAGGATCATCAAGCTGAGCTGAGTGATGACTGCAAGTGCATAGATCGTTTGTAGCTAGTTTCGAAATAAAGATATCGATCCCACAGGGAGCAGGAGTCTGAAGTCTAATAACTCTTGAAATAAATATTACAATAGAAATGCTAGATAAAGTTCTAAGTGACAAGATAAAATGCGAGTATTGTGTAAAAAGGTGTTTTTGGGTTTTAGGTATAAGAGCAATAATAAAGTAAAGTAAAACAACTGAATACAGAAAGTAAGTATCGCATATGTAAGAGAGATTGGAACTGTAGTAGGGGAAAAGCGTTCTCAGGGAGTAGCGGATACACCACTAGTATTATAAGGAGCTAAGATAAAGATTATCATCCTGCACATTCTCAACTATATATATGTGGGAGGAACTCCATATTTGGACAAATAGGCAGCAACCGCTGCTCACATCATCCTCATAACCACAACAGTCAGCAATCGACATCAATCGAATTACTGCGCTATTAAGAAACGTAATCCTATAGGATGTATCCCATGGTATGGATAGTGTTCCCTGACTTTCCTCGGTTTCCCAAGTTGATACGTAAGGGGTGCCAACAGCTTTATAGTCACTATAAGTGCTAGCACACCTCCGTCTACCAACAAGTAGTTTCCTTCATCAAGTCTCCACGAGAGGAAAATATTGAAAGGTCGACTTCTCTCAACATCAAGATGTAGAAAATCTAACACATGGTCACATCGATGAATATCATAATAGACTTTATCTTATTTTAATCTCATACTAGGGTTTCTCCATCTCCCCAAAAACTAATGATCTACTCAGACATGGAGGCAATCAACATCATAGCAATGGTAATGGAAACAATCATATATGAATAGTACTTGTATAAATCCATAATGAGTACGGGAATTACAACAAGATCTAGACAAGATGTAGATGGGATGAATGAGATGGTGGTGATGCAGCGGTGGATGATGAAGATCGATGCCTTAGCCTCCTGGATCTGTACAGGGCGAAGATGGATCCCTCGTGGACAAGTTTCCCCTCTAGATTCCTTCCGGAGGTGAGGTTTTGGTGATTTCTGGGTGTTCTGTATGTTGTCTCCCCGAACCAGTTGCACGGGGTGAAACTATTTGATGAGGCGGAGGCGGCGCCAACTATACGGCCGAAGCTATACAGTCGGAAAATTTGCTCCGGTCGTATAGTTCACTATAATAAAAGTTTCCCTCCGCAACGAATTGGCCCGACGGTCGTCGTAGAAGGCGCGTCTTCCACGACGAAATTCTCGGCTCGGCCATGGCCGATGGAAAACTTTTTTTTCTGGTTTCACGACCCTCTACTACGACGGATCTGCTAAAAACATGGAGGATGCTCGGTTGGCGCGTGGCAGAAGCAAGATTTTCGTTTCCTCGCACGATGTTGACTCACCGAAATCTTTTGAGGCGTGTGGGTCCCGGACGTCAGTGTCTCTAGCGGACCATACTTTTCAGCCGCGCCTCCCTGATTTGAACTCAAAAATGTTGCTCGATGCATCTACCGTTTAGTCAGGATGCTAGGTCCCACATGTTAGCCTCTCATTAGAAGGATCGTGTGCATGATGGAATTTTTTTTCTTCGCTCGCGCTACCCTGTTCCGAAGTTGATAGCGTTGTTCGATGCATCTACCATTTAATCACGATGCTGGGCCCCACATGTCATCCTCTCATTATAAGAAACGTGTGTATGATAGAATTTTTTCCTTAGCTGGCGCTACCCCGTTCCGAGTTAATAGCGCTACTCGACGCATCTACCGTTTAACCAACCTCCTGAGCCCCATATGTCATCCTCTCATTATAAGAAACATGTGTATGATGGATTTTTTTCTTTGGCTCGCGCTACCCCGTTCCGAGTTGATAGCGCTGCTCGACGCATCTACCGTTTAACCAACCTCCTGAGCCTCACATGTCATCCACTCATTATAAGAAACATGTGTATGATTGATTTTTTACCCTCTGTCACGTCTTTGTGTTCCGAACTTAATAGCTTTGCTCGCTGCATCAGCCGTTTATTCAGGCTGGTGGGTCCCTTATGTTAGCCTCACATTAGAAGAATCGTGAGTATGATGGAATTTTTTTCTTATCTAGCGCTACCCTGTTCCGAACTAGATAGCGTTGCTCGACGAATCTGCCGTTTGCTCACGCTGCTAGGTCCCCCATTTTAGCCTCTCATTAAAAGAAACGTGTACATGCTGAAATTTTTTCTCGCTCACGCCTTCCTGTTTTGAACTGGCTACGTTGCTCGATGCAGCATCTGTATAAGGTAGCGCTGCTGGATCCCACATATCAGCCTCTCTGTAAATGAAACATGCGTATGATGTACTTTTTTTTGGCCATGTCCATTGTTTTGACCTTGGAAACTTGCTGGGTCCCAGATGTTAACCACCTCTGTGCAGGAAACGTGTTTATGCTGGGTCCCAGCTGACATCCTCTATTTGAAAGAAACATGTGTATGTTGAACTTTTTTTTGGGTCCTAGATGTCAGCCTCAGAGTACAAAAAATGCTCAGAAAGGCCGAATTAAAAAGATTGTAGGCTAACTCGGGGTGGATGCCCTATTCGTCATGGCTTATATTCCATGGGCTCACTCCTAAATTGAATGGGCTACGGTCGGTGGCCACAAGACCACGGAAAGGCTGAATTAAAAGGTTGTATTGGGCTATGCTTGGGGCTGATAGGCTAATTTCATGGACTATGCTTGGGCTTGCTGGGTCTGACATGTCAGCTTCTCTGTAAGTGCAACATGTGTGTGATGGACTTTTTTTTCGGGGGCGTACGCTGTTTTCACCGTGGCAGTCGTGTATGGTCTTAATGTTGGGGCCCTTATGTCAGCCTCTCTGGCATGTTCTGGCTTAAGGGTCCCCGATTGCAGCCTTATATGTTATGTCTTGTGGGTCCCTGAAGCGAGCCTCTCTGTATAAGTATTTAAACTTTTGTTTCGAACCCATCCTCAAAACAAACTCCAGGGATGTTGCATACTGGTGGGTTTGTGATGTCAGCCTCTCCGTAATGCGATATTGCTAGAAGAGAAAAATGTAAACCCAAGATACACACACACACATAAAGGCGATTCGAACAAAAGACCTTCAAATCAAATAAACGTAAACTAAGTGCCAAATACAACAAAGATATTTATAGAAAAAATATCATTAAACTTTTATTAGTACTACAACTTCTGTATTAGTCTTCTTAAAATATTTTGTATGTCTATGTTTATCTCTTTTAAAATATAATAGGGCAGCACTCCTGGCATCTCAATTTATGCCACATAATGGGGTATTTTCTTAAAAACATGGGTAGACAGAGTTTTTTTATTATGAGAGGTGGGGGAGAAATGTCCAAAAGGCCGAATTAAAAAGAGTTTGGCTATTGCTCTACATGGGTTATATTCCATAGGCTATGCTCCATGGGCTTCATTCTCAAATTTCATCGGTTCGTGCTCAAGAAATCACGACCGTAAAAGGTCAACTAATATGTTCTCGGCTATTCTCCATGGGCTCCTTTCTAAAATTTCTGCTGGCCTATGGTCAGCAGTATACCCCGAAAAGACCGAATTAAAATGTTCTGGGCTAAAGAGGGGCCGAATGAGAGATTCAGTAGCTTTCCTGCTTGAAATGCAATAGCAGTACAGAGAGAATCAGTTCTTGTTCCAGCTAAAAAAAACTTGGCCCACGATCAGTTTGGCCTGTTCTCCGAATAGACTCAATCATTGGAGCAAGCAAAACTGACGATCAAGTCTGCTTCTGTGTGAGTACCTCCTCCTTACATCAATGCCTCTGTGACCACCCATAGAAAACCAAAATGCCCAAGACTCATCCATATAATTGTAACAATGCTAAGTTTCAAAAGAAAAGCAAGACAATCTGATGCACTTCATCTAACCAAGTACCAATACATCACAGTTCGTTTTACAAAATATTGTACTAATAGTAACGACAGAACATTTGATAGATTCAGTAGCATTTGGAAGATTCAACAATATAGAATAGACCATAAAAATATCAGATAGATTCCTGGTTCATATTCAACAACACTTGACAGATTGTGGCAGTACACAGACAGTGACCAAAAGAATTGACAGATTCAGCAATGCGGACATCGAAATTCAATAGATGTAGCAAGGACTGATTCAAAGGAAAGCGAGACCATATTTTGCACTGGACCGGTCGATCTGGACATGTACCGGACAAAACTTTTGATAGGTTCAGTAGCATTTGAAAGATGCAACAGTACATAATAAGAAAGAAAAAACGACAGATTCACAGTTCACATTCAGCGTCACTTGGACATATTCAGCAGCATTTCAAAGTGACAGATTCAGTTTGCCCTTTTCTCCGAACACTCGTCATTGGAAGAAACAAAACTGACGATCAAGTCTGCTTTTGTGTGCATGCCTCCTTCTCGCATTAATGCCTGTGTGTGACCTCCATAGGCAACTCAAAATGCCCAAAGCCTTGTCTAGATTATGAGTTTATGACAAGGCCAAGTTACAAAAGAAAAGCAAGACCATCTACTGCACTTGAACTAAACTGAGCTATCCTATTACATAGTATTATGATTACTTACGGTAGTTTGGTTCCAATCGCGGGCATTGGCGATGCTCGGGATGAACCATAATGGAGTCTCCGGAGATTTCCATGCAACGTTGGTTGAGAAACCAACAACTGCTTCTTCGGTATTTAGACTGAAGCAGCATATTTCAGGAAACAGCGTATATCCAAGTCCTATTGCATGGTGGGAGGTGTAGACACAGTTACTTCTCATCAGATATCCTAGGGCAACATCTGCACCGCCTACCGCAATATTAATCAGATAGTTTAATCCAAGGAAAAGGGAATTTGCTCCCGGGTTAGCAATCTCTATCCATGGCTTAGGTGGATACAAGTAAGCAGTGTCCTTTGAGTACACCTTGCAGCCAAACCCAGTAGCATAGGTGCCACAAGTGCGACAAGATGATCAACACTATGATCAGCAACATGATTGCCATGACCATAATAAGTACCGCCATAAAACTCCTCATCAGTAACGCCCACGGTATGGATAAGAAGAAGGCGAGATTCATCTGCAGATATTGCTAAGAACCATAAACCAGGTTCGTGCTCGTCATCATCTATGGCATCAAGGTTTCCCTCCTCGAGATGCGCGATAGGTGGTGACGGGAGCAGAATAGGACCTAAAAAAGAAATGATGGCCAAATCATCCAACACTAGTTTACATCCATTAAAACTGAAGCTAGTGTTTAGAACAGAAATGGATCAAACTTACCAAAATATAGATGATTCCAAACATAAACACTGCCACTCTCAGTGGCTGCAAACACCAGACCCTTGTGGATGAGTGCATCGCTTTATCTGAAATAACACTGGAACTGGTTCTCAAGAACTGTCCATGCATACTCATCGCCATCAAGGGTAGCAATTGAGTAGTCGAAGATAGCGACAAGAGAGAAATCTAAATAATCAGCCGCAGCTGTGGGAGCTCGGCAAATAGCAATCTTCCGGAGGAGAATAGGGTGATCATTATGCATGAATGTAAATAGATCGTTGGTGGGTACAAACTCATTGACTTGTGGGAGAGGAACACGTTGATGAGAGTACACATTGACAAGCTCCCACTTGCACTCGGACCCAACAGTGGCGATCCAATCTCCATTGGCACCTACCCACTGCTTACCCATACAATTCGGGAACACAATGTCGGAGGAGAACCTGTCCAGCGCCGTCAGCTTGCATGTCGTGCCCTTGCCCTCGAAGTACTCGTTGCATTCCCATGGTTTCTTAGTGAAGGAGATATGCTCTAGAGGCAAATAATAAATATGTTTTTATTGTCATATCTCAATTAGTTTATAATAGTTTCATATTGTGCTATAACTATGCCAAGTAGAAACATTGGTACAGGTGTGGTATGAAACAACCAAGTCCCTAGTAGCCTCTATTCATACTAGTTCGTTGGTCACGAAGATGATCTAGGTTTCAAGATCATGGGCATTTATGCCGACTGACAACAAGATCATATCATTGGAGAATGATATGATTAGACATTCCTCGAAGGATTGCAACACGATCAAGTCATATGGTTCATTATTGCAATAGCTATACCTAGAATCCTTTTCCTTAGACCGTGAGCTCATATTACTCACTGTTTCCCTAGGCTGCTTAGACTGCATCAACCGTCATCTGGTAATACGGTGGCCATAAAGGTGTACGTTGGGTATTCCGAAGGAACAATAGATGACATGTGACTGCAAGACCGGGATTTGTTCACCCACATGACAGGTAAAGATACATACGACCGGCTTGGTGAGATTACATCCACAAATGTTGCAACATGTGACTAGGTCATGGGGATGTAATATCATGGTAACAAGAAAACAAAACTTGTGCTGAACGAGATTGAACAAGGTATGGGATACCAATGATCGAATCTCGGACAAGTTGTATTGAGAAACAAAAGGAAGAGGATGCTATATTTAGACGGTTCAAACGACATTGTCATCAGGAATGCATAGGGGTCACATGGACATCCCTGGTCCCTCTGTTGATCATTGATACAGATCATGTCTAGAGCATTCCCGAGCTGTGAGAGGATACACTTAAGGTACGATGAGAGCGATCATTCGTAAGACGAAATCACACTAGAGAAAGAAAGAAAGCCGGAAATGTTCTGCGGAGAGATCCGAAGTTGTTCGGAGAAAGAATAAAGGAAAAGATCGGAAACGTGTTTTCGGATAAATGGGAATTTAAATATATATTTATTATATGTTAATTGTGAATTAATATATCATAAATGATATTTTGATTAATATTTACAAAGGCAACTTTTATATTAGGCTAAATCCCGGAGGGAAATAGTCTAGAACAAAAGCTGCAGAAAAATAAAAGGGAAAAAGAAAAACAGCCAGCCCAAGTGGGCGGCGGATAACAGCCAGACTGGCAGCAAATAGTCAAGCAAAGATTGCTAGCAAAGCGGATAAAGCACGCCGCGTGGGGGCGGGCCGCAGCCACCAGCCGCCAACTAGGCCTGCTCGACCCGGCCCACGAGGGTGCGCGGGGAGCTGGCGCCGGGGGCGGGGAGCTGGGCCGCGGGCAGGCGAGCAAGCCCACCCGGGACACAGGAGCAAGAAGGCCGCCGGGGGGGTGGCCAGCCCACCCGGGTTTTCCCAGCAGGCCAGCCGCTGGAGAGGCTGGCAGGTGGGTGGCGCAAGGCCCACCCGGCCAGCCCCTGCTGCTCCCATTTTTCTTTTTATTGTTTATTTTCTATTTGGCTATTTGGGCTGAGTAGAAACAACCCATTTGGCCAGTCCGAATTTTTTCTAAGTTTTTCCTTTAGTATTAGTCCCACATGGCTAACCTAATGGGGAGGGCACACCCCCTCCGCCTATATAAAGGGGTGCCCGTGGGTGGGATGAGATACACCAAATACACAATTTTGGAGAAGTCCTTGGGATGACTTTCTCCTTCTCTCTCCCTCTCTCTATACCTTGTGACCATGGCCCCAAGTCTGGGCTGTGCGATCAAGGTACACCTGCAGTATGCCGTTGCACTGCAGGGATTCCTAGCCGGATATCAACTTCCGCACTCCCAGCGGGATCGGGGAGCCGGAGGTCTCATCATGCACCGAATGTGTACGAAGACACGAGGCGCAACACTTGGGGCGCTTAAATGTTGTGAGCTGGAGCTGTTGCACGATGAAGATCAAGAAGGAGCAAGGGGTGACCTGCGAGGAGCTTCGCGACCTTGAGGTCGGCTATGAGTACGACTACATCAACCACGTTCCCCGCAGAATGTTAACCGCGTACGATCTACAAGGGTATGTATTCTCTACGCTCTGGCCGTTACCGTATTACTACATAGATAGATCCTAGGCACTTTCTGGGGTTTCATCGTAGGAACTTTTTTGTTTTCCGCACCGATCCCCAACAGTGGTATCAGAGCCGATCTATGCGTAGGAGTGCTGTACGGCCTGTACGCACAAGTATTGTGCGGGCATTGATCCCTTAGTTGTTACCCTCTAACGTGTACTTGTTCATATCGCGGTATTGTTTGATGAAGCGGCCCGGACCGACCTTACACGTATTCGTACATGAGACTGGTTCCACGCTCAACATACGGCTTGTACCGTATAAGTGGCTAGCGGGTGTCTGTCTCTCATTCAATAGTTGATATAGCATTTACAACGGAGGGCCCCGAAAGGGGTGTAATAGAGACAACTGCCGGATCCATGTTGTGGTTGGAAAGTTCGTAGTTTAGAAACGGTTCTAGTGCGAAAGCTATAATAACCACGTAAAACTTGCAATAGATAAAGTAGATGCGTCTAACTTTATTTTGCAGGGGGCATGTGATTATGATATGGCATTGGTCGTTGCAAAGGCAAAGTAATTTACTTCTCTGTTGCTAAGTAGTGTAGTAATAGTCATCGTTCCGATGAACGACCTGGTGGGGGCGTCGTGGACTTGGCATCAAACCAAGGGCAAGATGGAGATCATGCCAGAGCGCTCGATGGAAAACAAGGCGCAAGAAAGACCATGTCATATCACATTATACATATGATGTTGATACTAGTTTTTTACATCTTATTGTGTGCTAGTATTTAGATACTCAACGGTAGCAAATAAGATAATCCCTATTTAATTCCAATGTTCCGTGTTCCCTTGTGTGTGCACCACCAAGAAAGTTCTTCGGTATGAGGCGATCCAGGGTTACAGGCCTGGGTGTCAGACATATCTACGTTCGCATATAGTGGGTGTAAGCCATGTTGCACAGTGAATACACACAAATTAGATTTGGTGAGCCTAGCATGTGCAGACATGTCCTCGGAACACAAGAGATCGAAAGATCGAACATGAGTCACATGGATGATGTGATTGGCATTGTTGAATGTCTACCTTTGATAATGCACTGATGGCCGTGACGATCGGGGGAGGTGCAGAGGATAGGGATCATGCGATCACTAAAATCGTCCAGGGAATGACAATTTTAGTGGAGACCAACTATAAATTGATCACTTATTATAAACTTAGTCTAGATGTCTGTTCGCAAATATCTTAGTAGACCTTAGCCTATCCCATTGAGGTCCTTTGCGACCATGGAAATATATTGCTTAATATGGAACTTAGCAAAAAGGGTCCAACTTCATAGATTAATACCCACGCCAGAGGGATATCCTCGTAAAAGGTGATCTTCTCTTCTTGATACAATAACCATTAGGAGATAATTCGATGACTCCAGAATTTTTGGAAAAAAACTTAGCAATCTTGCATTAGAGTTGAGAACTCTTGGAAGGGCTTGATTGAAAAAGGAGATCATGGATGAAAAGGTATATGTTAGATATACAAAATTATAAATGTGGTTGTTGCAGAACTCGTTGCAGTTTGCAAAGTATTTGATACTTGTCCCGTTTTGTGAAAACAGGAGGATCTGCTTGAGAATTGCTGGTTTTGAGGCAATGTGACTTGATGATGGCAAGCAAAACAGTTGATGGCCGACATCACTTCTTCCCTCAAAGTCTATCATTTTGATTAGTGGACTTGAATATAAATTTGTAATCCTTATTTGTGTGTCTTGCTTTTGGCGAGACGGTTATTCATATGAACAAGCTACAAACCAGTTTGTACTATTCTTATGAACAATACCTTATGGTCACATTGCGATTATAAATAAGTTATTCTCACCACTGTGTTAATGATAATAGTTTAAACATTTATAAAGGATTAGAATGCTAAAATATATCCAAAGCTTAATAATGAAAAGACACTACAGTTTAAGTCATTTTGGTTATTGCATGTTCTTTATGAAAGATCGGGGTCCTAGATGCTTAATCTAGAGACTTTGCAAAACCATGCCTCTTGGGCAAAATGACTAAAACTCCGCATTTTGGTAAAATGGTGATATGCGAAGAAATGTTGAATCTTATACATAGTGATGTATCATATTTTCAACAAGTAGTGGAAATCATTTATTGTGGACTTAAGTAAATAAAGTATTTACTTAATGAAACATGAAGTTTGAAACGATTTGAATTGTTCAAATGAGTTCACAACAAAGAGGATATTGAATTAACAAGTCTCTTCGATTTGATCGACATGACTAAGGTATTCAAGTTAAGTTTAGCATAAAAGGAACTTGTGAAAGATGTTTCACTAATCATGATAATTGGATGAATTCAAACTATGTTCAAATATCTAAACATCATAATCATTATGTATTGGATACATATGGTATAATATTATCTCCTATCGGAGTTATAGTTGTCGTTTAGAGTTAGAGATCAAAATAAGCAAACACTCATTTGAAATACAAAGGAACATCTAAAAAGATTCATGGAAACAACACCATAAGTGTTATGGCAAGTTCGAGTTTCTGGAGATTTCGATAAGTCGAAGTCGTGGCAAATAAACAAGTCTTTGTAGAGCATTATTAGGAAGCTATGAATGCATCTTCCACAAAGGGGGCAAACCTGTTGTTGTCCAAAGTTGATGTGTCTAGATGAAGATACATGTGGAAGAAAGTAAAAGGTCAAAACAAGGTATTTGACCTTACCTCTAGATTGTTGAGTGGCACAACGGAATTTGTTTCGTGAATCGAAAACTCTGCAAATAGAGGAGAAACCAATGATAATGATCATAAAGTTTCAGCGAATACTTTTACTAAAGAAAGTAGGATTCAACTATAAATTCTACAAGTTCGTGGAATCATATTGTTGATTCAATTGTCATGTTTTGAACAAGACATACCTACGAAATACAAAGAAGCATGATGGACCTAAGTACGAGAAATCAATGGTCATTGAAATCTCGTTAGTGGAATTCTCGATTTGATAGTGATCAAAGAATTTTGGAATATCCAAGATTGTCGAGAGGACCTGGATTTGAGTGGGAGCAAATCAGCTTGGCTAATTCATAATATGTAGCTGACATATTTTGAGTGGGAGCTAAGTGAAATCCCTAGATCTCAAATATGAATGTCATATTTGAGTGGGAGCATGAAATCATTCTATGATATGTGGACGACATATATGAATGATGTGATTGGTGGCAATAACCTTTAAGTTAGATAAATAAGGATGAAGTTGAAGTTATTAAACAATAAGATCTATCGAGATAGATTTGTGAGTTTAGTAAAAACTGAATGTCGAATGCTTCCTGGACTTGATTCTGAAAGATGTTCAGAATGTCCTAAGACAAGATTCTGAAGAAGCTCATAATAGAACAAGGTAAGAAAGAAGTTCTTACTATATGAAGCATTGAGTATTGCAACTATGGTTGAAAGAAAGAGATGCGTTGCATCTCCTATGCCTTAGTCATAGGTTCTTCCATAAAACCATGTTGTATACTCGACGTAATGTGACCCGAGGATCTGGTTGGTAGGACAAAGTCTTAACTGTAAGAACGTGTCTTTAAGTGATCCCTGAGCTAATCACTGAACCAGAGTTAAATTTGTACATAAATGGCAAGAAGCAATATAAGTGGCATAGATGCATTTCATGCACTAAGATCTACATAGATATAGAAGTATAAAAGCTACATCTAATGTGATGTATAATGTTATGGCGGGGCTAGTTCGCTTTTAACGTAGAATGATGTGTCCCAGGGCCCAGTGCCCATGAGAAAGCCCTCGAGGTTGATCTAAAGTCACTGTAAGCTCCTGGAATCCGGCCTATAGCAAATTGTGTTTCGAAGTTTAGATGACAACGGTGAAAACGACCGTCATCATAAACACTAGAAACAAAGTCTCACTTTGTCGCCAAACAAATACTTCGACCCATTATACGATAAAGGTGTGAATGTCAAAATTAGGAAGACATTAACGATTTGCAAAAGACATAATGGTCTGGTTAAACAGAACATGGACATGACGTTTCCCATGAGCATGCATGATCTGTAAACGCATGTGGTATATGGTTTATATGAGTAAAATGCAAGCTAGGTTATTTGTACTCTAGTGCAAGTGGGAGACTGAAGGAGATATGCCCTAGAGGCAAATAATATATAGGTTTTTATTGTCATATCTCAATTAGTTTATAATAGTTTCATATTGTGCTATAACTGTGCCAAGTAGAAACATTGGTACAGGTGTGGTATGAAACAACCAAGTCCCTAGTAGCCTCTATTAGTACTAGTTCGTTGGTCACGAAGATGATCTGGGTTTCAAGATCATGGGCATTTATGCCGACTGACAACGAGATCATATCATTGGAGAATGATGTGATTGGACATTCCTCAAAGGATTGCAACACGATCAAGTCATATCGTTCATTGTTGCAACAACTATACCTAGAATCCTTCTCCTTAGACCATGAGCTCATATTACTCACTGTTTCCCTAGGCTGCTTAGACTGCATCAACCGTCATCTGGTAATACGGTGGCCATAAAGGTGTACGTTGGGTATTCCGAAGGAACAGTAGATGACATGTGACTGTAAGACCGGGATTTGTTCACCCACATGACGGGTAAAGATACATATGGCCGACTTGGTGAGATTACAACAATAAATGTTGCAACATGTGACTAGGTCACGGGGATGTAATATCACGGTAACAAGATAACAGAACTTGTTGTGAACGAGATTGAACAAGGTATGGGATACAAATGATTGAATCTCGGACAAGTTGTATCGAGAAACAAAAGGAAGAGGATGCTACATTTATATGGTTCAAACGACATTGTCATCAGGAATGCATAGGGGTCACATGGACATCCCTGGTCCCTCTGTTGATCATTGATACAGATCATGTCTAGAGCATTCCTGAGCCGTGAGAGGATACACTTAAGGGTACGATGAGAGCGATCATTCGTAAGACGGAATCACAGTAGAGAAAGAAAGAAAGCCGGAAATGTTCCGTGGAGAGATCCAAAGTTGTTCGGAGAAAGAATAAAGGAAAAGACCGAAAAAGTGTTTTCGAATAAATGGGAACTTAAATATATATTTATTATATGTTAATTCTGAAAATTAATATATCATAAATAATATTTGGATTAAGATTTATAAAGGCAACTTTTATATTATGCTAAATCCCGGAGGGAAATAGTCTAGAATAAAAGCTGCAGAAAAATAAAAGGGAAAAAGAAAACAGCCAACCCAAGTGGGCGGTGGATAACAGCCGCCGCACTGGGCGGCAAATAGCTGGGCCACGCTCGCCAGCAGGCGGCGGATAAAGCGCGCCGCGCGGGGGCGGGCCGCAGCCGCCAGCCGCCACCTGGGCCTGCTCGACCCGGCCCACGAGGGCGCGCGGGGAGCTGGCGCCGGGGGCGGGGAGCTGGGCCGCGGGCAGGCGAGCCGGCCCACTGATACACTGCAAATGTATCTATAATTTTTGATGTTTCATGCTTAGTTTTATCCACTTTCTTGTGTTTTGTCCACACTTTGAAGTACTTTTCATATGATTTCTTCGACTAACCTATTAACAAGAGCCACAATGCCAGCTGCCTGTTTTTTGCTGTTTTTGGTTCCAGGAAAGTCAGAAAATGAATATTCTCAGAATTGGACGGGACAAAAGCCAAAGTGCCTATTTTTCCGGAAGTCATCAGATTCCAGAATACGAGACAGAGAGGGGCCAGGGGGCCACCACACCACCTGGCCGTGCGGCCCAGCCTGGCCCGCGCCAAGGGGTGGTCTGGCCACCTCCGGCACCCCACGGTCTCCCCTTCCACCTATAAGATGCCCTCGAGACGAAAACCCTAAGGCCCCGATCAAAAATCCACGAAAGAGTTTGTAGCCGCCGTCATCTCCATCCCTAGATCGGGAGGGATCTAAAGCTCTTCCCGGCACCCTACCGGAGAGGGGAATTCACCCTGGAGGCCTTCTTCATCACTATGCAAGCCTCCGGTGTGATGCATGAGTAGTTCATCCTTGGACTACGGATCCATGTAGTAGTTATATGGCTGGTTCTCCTCCTTTGTGCTTTCATGTTTAGATCTTGTGAGCTCCGTTCATGATCAAGATCATCTATTTGTAATTCTCTATGTTGTGTTTGCGGGGATCCAATGGATATTGAGATGCTATTTAAGATTGATTATTGATTCTATCATGTCTTTGTTATTTGTGATCTTGCATGCTTTCCGTTGTTAGTAGCTATCTTGGCCAAGTAGATGCTAGCAACTCCAAGAGTTAGTATTTATGCTCGATAGTGGGTTCATGCCCCTGGTAATCTGGGGAAGTGATAGAAATATCTAAGGTACTAGATGTGTTGTTGCTACTAGGGAGAAAACAACAATCCTTTGTTCATAGATCAATAAAATTGTTTACTTTACACGCAGTTCGTAAAGCAATAATCTGTTGCTTGCAACTTAATACTGGAGGGGGTTCGGATGATAACCTGAAGGTGGATTATTAGTCATAGATGCAGTTGGATAGCGGTCTATGTATAATGTTGTAATGCCCAATCGAATCTCAAAGGAGTCAAGATGATTAGTATATGCATGTATTTCTTTCTCGATGTTTGTCAATTGCCCCGCTGTAATTTGTTCACCCAACATGTTATCTATCTTAAGGAGAGCCACCTCTAGTGAACTATGGATCCCGGTCCTTTTCTTTACATACAATCTATAAACTGTTTACTGCTTTGTGTTTACTTTCTGCAAACTTTTACTTCTTTCCATTCGATACGTTTAATCCTTTGTTTTCCGCAAAACACGGTGAGATTGACAACCTCATCGCAAGTTGGGGACAAAGTTCTGTGGTTACATTGTGCGGTCTCCACCTTGCTACTAGCACCGTAGTGCATACGCCAAAGCTCAGCTAGTAACACCTTTGGGGTGTTTCCTTGCTCCTACTGGTTCGATTAAACCTTGGTTTCATAACTGAGGGAAACTTGCTACTGTGCTCATCATACCTTCCTCTTTGGGTTCCCAACGAGCTGCTTCCCATCTAAATAACTTTGTTGAACTTTGTGAGATGCAAAAGCATAGGGATATAGATGGTGATATTATTAAGCTGAAATTGTTTCCTTTCTCTTTGAGAGGAAAAGCTAAAGAATGGTTGAATTCCTTAACTAGGAATAGTATTGATTCTTGGACTAAGTGCAAAGATGCTTTTATTGGAAAATACTATCCTCCTGCTAAGATTATATCTATGAGAAGTGAAATAATGAAGTTTAAACAACTTGATAATGAGCATGTTGCTCAAGCTTGGGAAAGAATGAAATCTTTGGTAAAGAATTGTCCCACTGATGGACTAACTGCTTGGATGATCATCCAAACTTTTTATGCAGGATTGAACTATTCTTGAAGGAACCTATTGGATTCTGCTGCTGGAGGTACCTTTATGACCATCACTTTGGGTGCTGCAACAAAACTTCTGGACAATATGATGGTTAATTATTCTGAATGACATACCAAGAGAGCTCCACAAGGTAGGAAGGTAAATTCTCTTAAGGAAACCTCCTCCTTGAGTGATTGATATTATTATGTTTATGCTTGTTAATGGGAAATCCCATATTGATCCAAATAATGTTCCTTTGGCTACTTTAGTTGCTCAAGAAGAGCAAGTTGATGTGAACTTCATAAGAAATAACAATTTTCGCAACAATGCTTATGGTAATAATGCTTATAGGAACAATTTTGGTAACAACAATTATAAGCCATATCCTCCCAACAATGGTAATGCTTATGGAAATTCTTACAACAATAATAAGAATGCTCCCTATGAACTTGAAGTTATGCTTAAAGAGTTTATTAGTAAACAAACTGCCTTCAATAAAACTATTGAGGAAAAACTCTCTAATGCTGAAAGAAATATAGCATCTTTGGCTGAAGCTCAATCTTCTTTTAATAAAATGGCTGCTAAACCTGAAACTAATGAGAATCTCTTTGCAGTTACTAATGCCATACAAGTAAGGATTGATGAAAATGTTAGACTATTAGCTAAATTACATGCTAAGTGGGAAAGAGAAGATGAAATTGCTAGAAACATTAGTGTTTCTACTATTACCACCACTAGTGTTGAGGCTAGTAATAGTTCTACTACTTTAGATGATAAAGTTGATTTTGATCTTGATGGTTGCAATATCTCTGAAGTTATTAAGTTCCTACAAAAGCTTGCTAAAAGTCCTAATGCTAGTGCTATGAACATGGCCTTTACAAAACACATTACTGATGCTCTCATAAAGATTAAAGAAGAAAAGATGAAACATAAAGCTTCTATTCCTATAAAACAAGAATATGGTTGGGAACCCATCATTAATATGAAAGTGAATGACTTTGATTTCAAAGCTTTATGTGATCTTGATAGTAGTGTTTCTATTATGCCTAGAAGGATTTATGATATGCTTGATTTGCCTCCACTTGAAGATTGCTATTTGAATGTCCCACTTGATGATAATGCTAAAAAGAAACTCATGGGGAGTCTTAATGATGTTCTTATTATGGTTAACAATGCCTATGTCCCCGTTGATTTCTATGTTTTGGATGTTGAATGCAATGCTTCTTATCCTATTACTTTGGAAAGACCTTTTCTTAGAACTGTTGGTGCCATCATTGATATGAAAGAAGGCACCATTAAATATCAACTCCCACTCAAGAAAGGTATAGAACACTTCCCTAAAAAGAGAGAGAAGATTTCTTTTGCTTCTCCTATGAAAACAAAATTTGGTCTTAATGCTTCTTCATTTGAGAACACTTAATTCTTTCTTGCTTCTTATGCCTAACTTAAAGGCGTTAAAGAAAAGTACTTATTGGGAGATAATCCAAAAGTTTTAGATGAGTCTTGGTAATAACCGCTCCTTATCATTTTTATTTGCTTTTTGTGCCAAGAGTAACCTCTAATGAGAGAGAAGTAATGATTAGGAAAGTTGCTGTCCCGAAACAGATTTCTATGCTTCACCGTAAAAATTAGTGTAAAATCTCTGAACGTCTTTTTGAGGCGTGAATTTTTGTGCTTTTGCCCCAGGTTGTTATCTAACTTTCGTTAGTTAAACACTTTTTGATTTGAGTAATAGAAGGTCTTCGAAAAAATTCGTCTTTACCTGCTGGTCTGTTTTGACAGATTTCTGCCATTTTCTGCATTTGCTTCTTGTGGGTCCTTTTTGAGTTCTTTTGGGGAATTGAGCTTTTTGAGGGAAGTGCTTTAGTAGCTAGTGTTTTAGTGGAAGTTTATTTGGTGTTAGAACTGAACCTTAAGACCTATTATCTTGAGTGCACTAATGTTGCTAATAAAGATTGTGTGAAGTTTTGTATGAAGGAAAAATTTCAGGTGTATGGAGGGAATGGGTAATGAGATGAAGGAAGGACTAAAGCTCAAGCTTGGGGATGCCACGCGTGTCATCCCAAGAAATATTCAAGAAGTACAAGCGTCAAAGCTTGGGGATGCCCAAGGCATCCCCTTCTTCATCAATAAAAATCCCAGTTTTCTTCCAAACGCTTTATTTTTATTGTTTCATGCACAGTTGTGTTGTTCTTGGAGCGTCTTCTTTTTCGTTTTCGTTTTTCTTTTCGTTTGCTTGGTTTGCTTACTTTTCTTAATAAATTGGTTGGACCCCCTCTTTCATACATTGGTTTGCAAATAGTTTGGTTTGGTTTGGAAAAGAGTAGGAAAGTTCATACTTATGTGGTAAAAAGAGCTCGTTTTGACTGTGGCCTATGCTTTGTCATGCCATGCTTGATATTATTTTGGCTTTATGCTTAGTATTCTTTGCTGTAGCATGACTTGTTATAAACAATTGAGATTGCTTAATCTGCCTTGGACGAATCATGCGTTGTTTTAGCATATTAAACTATAGTATAGTGGTATTCTCCTTTGATGCTTTATTTGGGTTGACTTGGCGCATGCTCACACCATGTTATGACTATCCAAAGTCACCATAGACTTTATGATCCTTTAGTTTTCAACTTGTAGTATCACTTTATGCTTTGATCAATGATGTTTTGTCGCTCTGCATGATTATGCCCATTATTGCTCTCTTAGTTTGTCGCTCCCAGTCTTTTGCTAGCCTCCACAACCAAGTATGAGTTCCACTCATGCATCCAAATCCCTAAACCAAGTTATTCCAAATATTCCACCATACCTACCTACTAGCTTATGCTATTCCAAGTATATTCATGCTTTTGTTTACCTTCCAAATTAAACTTGTTATGAGAAAACTAGTGATTAAAGCTCTCACGAACTTGATGGCACACTTTACTTTTTTTGCATCTAATAAACTTGAACCATTGGGTCCTTCTTTGTTGCGTATATGCTTGCGCTTTATAAGTTGAAATTAGCAGAACCATGTTTTATGGGGAACGCTTTCAACATTGCACTTGTACTTTGTACCCCGTTGATATCATGTTCTTTTGCTTAAGGATCCCGGCGGTGTGAATTAAAAGTGGAACTTGTAAGATCATGGAGTTTGTATGTGTGTTAGGGAAACGCCTAGGCCGCTAGCCTAAGCCATGCCTAATCATGGTGGAAACTTGTAGCATCACCATAATGAGCACTCTATGAAGCATCCTCAATAAAAACCTACGCAAATACAAATAAAAAGATCGCTGAGATGCTCATTGTCTGCTTGCCTTGTCATTTTGATTATGGGAAAGCTCCCGTATCATGTGCAAGGGGTACCCCGTTGGCGGTTCTTAATGATACACATGTACTTACAATGACAAGAGCTTACTCGTAACTGAAGTTGAGTAGCATGAGGATCGGTCTTCGTAAGTAAGGGGCATGAGATTTTGATTTATAACTTGTCAAGCATATCCTCTTAGTTGTGTCACTTTAACCTTAATCACCTTAAATATGCTTATGATAGGGGCAATGAGAGCTGAAAGCTATAAGTACCATAATTTTTGGAAGCTCTTTATGAGACTTGAATCCCTACTTCCTTTTACAAAGGCCTTTCTTCCACCATTATATTGAGTCTCCACCTTCTATCTTTATGCACCTACTTTGAGAGCATAGTGGCCATTCTTAGTTCTATGTGCATTGTCCCAAGACTAGTTGATTGATGCATACTTTGATATTGCTTGTTTTAAACTATTTGTATCTAGTCACTCTTATGAACTTTGAAGGTGTCCTATGCATTTATAGTTGCTACTCTATTGAGGGACAAGCTGAATACTATTATGCTATGTTTTCTTTATGTGAAACAAACAAACGTCTTGCAAAGCATTGTTATTCATGAATCTTTTGTTTATGGCTTTTCATGTTGCATCATAGTTTCTTTGTCTTATTGCTAGAACTTTGTCTTTCATGTTATGATTGAAGTACTATGATCTCAGCTTTGCATGTTTTACAAATACTTTGATCAAGTCTTTGATGGTGCATGTCACCTCAAAAATTATTCTTTCTTTTTATCACTTACCTACTCGAGGACGAGCAGGAGTTAAACTTGGGGATGTTGATACATTGCAAATGTATCTATAATTTTTGATGTTCCATGCTTAGTTTTATCCAATTTCTTGTGTTTTATCCACACTTTGGAGTACTTTTCATATGATTTCTTGGACTAACCTATTAACAAGAGCCACAGTGCCAGCTGCCTGTTTTCTGCTGGTTTTGGTTCTAGGAAAGTCAGAAAATGAATATTCTCAGAATTGGACGGGACAAAAGCCAAAGTGCCTTTTTTCCGGAAGTCATCAGATGCCAGAATACGAGACGAAGAGGGGCCAGGGGGCCACCACACCACCTGACCGTGCGGCCCAGCCTGGCCCGTGCCAGGGGTGGTCTGGCCACCTCCGGCACCCCCTCGGCCTCCTCTTCCGCCTATAAGATGCCCTCAGGACGAAAACCCTAAGGCCCCGATCAAAAATCCACGAAAGAGTCTGTAGTCGCTGTCATCTCCATCCCTAGACCGGGAGGGATCTGAAGCTCTTCCCGGCACCCTACCGGAGAGGGGAATTCACCCTAGATGCCTTCTTCATCACCATGCAAGCCTCCGGTGTGATGCGTGAGTAGTTCATCCTTGGACTACGGATCCATGTAGTAGCTAGATGGCTGGTTCTCCTCCTTTGTGCTTTCATGTTTAGATCTTGTGAGCTCCGTTCATGATCAAGATCATCTATTTGTAATTCTGCATGTTGTGTTTGAGGGGATCCGATGGATATTGAGATGCTATTTTAGATTGATTATTGATTCTATCATGTCTTTGTTATTTGTGATCTTGCATGCTTTCCGTTGTTAGTAGCTATCTTGGCCAAGTAGATGGTAGCAACTCCAAGAGTTAGTATTTATGCTCGATAGTGGGTTCATGCCTCTGGTAATCTGGGGAAGTGACAGAAATCTCTAAGGTACTAGATGTGTTGTTGCTACTAGGAAGAAAACAACAATCCTTTGTTCATAGAACAATCATATTGTTTACTTTACACGCAGTTCGTAAAGCAATAATCTGTTGCTTGCAACTTAATACTAGAGGGGGTTTGGATGATAACCTGAAGGTGGATTATTAGTCATAGATGCAGTTGGATGGCGGTCTATGTATAATGTTGTAATGCCCAATCGAATCTCAAAGGAGTCAAGATGATTAGTATATGCATGTATTGCTTTCTTGATGTTTGTCAATTGCCCGCTGTAATTTGTTCACCGAGCATGTTATCTATCTTAAGGAGAGCCACCTCTAGTGAACTATGGATCCCGGTCCTTTTCTTTACATACAATCTATAAACTGTTTACTAATTTGTGTTTACTTTCTGCAAACTTTTACTTCTTTCCATTCGATACGTTTTATCCTTTGTTTTCCGCAAAACATGGTGAGATTGACAACCTCATCGCAAGTTGGGGACAAAGTTCTGTGGTTGTGTTGTGTAGGTCTCCACGTTGCTACTAGCACCGGTAGTGCGCCCTGCCAAAGCTCAACTAGTAACACCTTTGTGGTGTTTCCTTGCTCCTACTGGTTCGATTAAACCTTGGTTTCATAACTGACAGAAACTTGCTACTGTGCTCATCATACCTTCCTCTTGGGGTTCCCAACGAGCTCTACATCAACCACACCCCAGCATTTTTCTGGCGCCGTGCATTTAGCCATCACCCACCCGGGCCACAGGAGCAGGCAGGCCGCCGGGGGGGTGGCCAGCCCATCCGGGTTTCCCCAGCAGGCCGCCGCCTCGCGGGAGAGCTGGGCGCGGGGTGGGCCGCGCCTAGTCCGACCCGGCCAGCCCCTGCTGCTCCCCTTTTTCTTTTTACTGTTTATTTTCTATTTGGCTATTTGTGCTGAGCAGAAACAACCCATTTGGCCAGTCCGAATTTTTTCTGAGTTTTTCCTTTAGTATTAGTCCCACATGGCTAACCTAATGGGGAGGGCACACCCCCTCCGCCTATATAAAGGGGTGCCCATGGGTGGGATGAGATACACCAAATACACAATTTTGGAGAAGTCCTTGGGATTACTTTCTCCTTCTCTCTCCCTCTCTCTATACCTTGTGACCATGACCCCAAGTCTGGGCTGTGCGATCAAGGCACACCTGCAGTATGCCGTTGCGCTGCAGGGATTCCTAGCCGGATATCAACTTCTGCACTCCCAGCGGGATCGGCGAGCCGGAGGTCTCATCGTGCACCAGATGTGTACGAAGACACGAGGCACAACACTTGGGGCGCTTAAATGTCGTGAGCCGGAGCTGTTGCACGATGAAGATCAAGAAGGAGCAAGGGTGACCTACGAGGAGCTTCGCGACCTTGAGGTCGGCTACGAGTACGACTACATCAACCACGTTCCCCGCAGAATGTTAACCGCGTACGGTCTACAAGGGTATGTATTCTCTATGCTCCGGCCGTTACTGCATTACTACATAGATAGATCCTAGGCAGTTTCTGGGGTTTCATCGTAGGAAATTTTTTGGTTTCCGCACCGATCCCCAACAGTGGTATCAGAGCCGATCTATGCGTAGGAGTGTTGTACGGCCTGTACGCACAAGTATTGTGCGAGCATTGATCCCTTAGTTGTTACCCCCTAACGTGTACTTGTTTATATCGCGGTATTATTTGATGAAGCGGCCCGGACCGACCTTACGCGTATTCGTACACGAGACTGGTTCCACGCTCAACATACGGCTTGTACCGTATAAGTGGCTAGCGGGTGTCTGTCTCTCATTCAATAGTTGATATAGCATTTACAACGGAGGGCCCTAAAAGGGGTGTAATAGAGACTACTGCCAGATCCATGTTGTGGTTGGTAAGTTCGTAGTTTAGAAACGGTTCTAGTGCAAAAGCCCTAACAACCACGTAAAACTTGCAATAGATAAAGTAGAGGCGTCTAACTTTATTTTGCAGGGGGCATGTGATTATGATATGGCATTGGTCATTGCAAAGGTAAAGTAGTTTACTTCTCTGTTGCTAAGTAGTGTAGTAATAGTCATCGTTCCGATGAACGACCTGGTGGCGGCGTCGTGGACTTGGCGTCAAACCAAGGGCAAGATGGAGATCATGCCAGAGCGCTCGATGGAGAGCAAGGCACAAGAAAGACCATGTCATATCACATTATACATATGATGTTGATACTAGTTTTTTATATCTTATTGTGTGCTAGTATTTAGATACTCAACGGTAGCAAATAAGATAATCCCTATTTAATTCCAATGTTCCGTGTTCTCCTTGTGTGTGCACCACCAAGAAAGTTCTTCGGTATGATGCGATCCAGGGTTACAGGCCTGGGTGTCAGACATATCTATGTTCGCATACAGTGGGTGTAAGCCATGTTGCACAGTGAATACACACAAGTTAGATTTGGTGAGTCTAGCATGTGCAGACATGGCCTCGGAACACAAGAGATCGAAAGATCGAGCATGAGTCACATGGATGATGTGATTGGCATTGTTGAATGTCTACCTTTGATAATGCACTGATGGCCGTGATGATCGGGGGGAGGTGTAGAGGATAGGGATCATGCGATCACTAATATCGTCTAGGGGATGACAATTTTAGTGGAGACCAATTATAAATTGATCTCTTATTATAAACTTAGTCTAGATGTCTGTTCGCAAATATCTTAGTAGACCTTAGCCTATCCCATTGACGTCCTTTGCGACCATGGGAATATATTGCTTAATATGGAACTTAGCAAAAAGGGTACAACTTCATAGATTAATACCCACGCCTGAGGGATATCCTTGTAAAAGGTGATCTTCTCTTCTTGATACAATAACCATTAGGAGATAATTCGATGACTCTAGAATGTTTGGAAAAACACTTAGCGATCTTGCATTAGAGTTGAGAACTCTTGGAAGGGCTTGATTACAAAAGGATATCATGGATGAAAAGGTATATGTTAGATATACAAAATTATAAATGTGGTTCTTGCAGAACTCGTTGTAGTTTGCAAAGTATTTGATACTTGTCCCGTTTTGTGAAAACAGGAGGATCTGCTTGAGAATTGCTGGTTTTGAGGCAATGTGACTTGATGATGGCAAGCAAAACAGTTGATGGCCGACATCACTTCTTCCCTCAAAGTCTATCATTTGGATTAGTGGACTTGAATATAAATTTGTAATCCTTATTTGTGTGTCTTGCTTTTGGCGAGACGGTTATTCATATGAACAAGCTACAAACCAGTTTGTACTATTCTTATGAACAATATCTTATGGTCACATTGCGATTATAAATAAGTTATTCTCACCACTATGTTAATGATAATAGTTTAAACATTTATAAAGGATTAGAATGCTAAAAGATATCCAAAAGCTTAATAATGAAAAGACACTACAGTTTAAGTCATTTTGGTTATTCCATGTTCTTTATGAAAGATCGGGGTCCTAGATGCTTAATCTAGAGACTTTGCAAAACCATGCCTCTTGGGCAGAATGACTAAAACTCTGCATTCTGGTAAAACGATCATATGCGAAGAAATGTTAAATCTTGTACGTAGTGATGTATCATATTTTCAACAAGTAGTGGAAATCATTTATTGTGGACTTAAGTGAATAAAGTATTTACTTAATGAAACATGAAGTTTGAAACGATTTGAATTGTTCAAATGAGTTCACAACAAAGAGGATATTGAATTAACAAGTCTCTTCGATTTGATCGACATGACTAAGGTATTCAAGTTAAGTTTAGCATAAAAGGAACTTGTGAAAGATGTTTCACTAATCATGATAATTGGATGAATTCAAACTATGTTCAAATATCTAAACATCATAATCATTATGTATTGGATACATATGGTATAATATTATCTCCTATCGGGGTTATAGTTGTCGTTTAGAGTTAGAGATCAAAATAAGCAAACACTCATTTGAAATACAAAGGAACATCTAAAAAGATTCATAGAAACAACACCATAAGTGTTATGGCAAGTTCGAGTTTCTGGAGATTTTGATAAGTCGAAGTCGTGGCAAATAAACAAGTCTTTGTAGAGCATTATTAGGAAGCTATGAATGCATCTTCCACGTGAATCCAAAACTCTGCAAATAGAGGAGAAACCAATGATAATGATCATAAAGTTTCAGTGAATACTTTTACTAAAGAAAGTAGGATTCAACTATAAATTCTACAAGTTCGTGGAATCATATTGTTGATTCAATTGTCATGTTTTGAACAAGACATGTGACTGCAAGACAGGGATTTGTTCACCCACATGACGGGTAAAGATACATACGGCCGGCTTGGTGAGATTACATCCATAAATGTTGCAACATGTGACTAGGTCACGGGGATGTAATATCACGGTAACAAGAAAACAGAACTTGTTGTGAATGAGATTGAACAAGGTATGGGATACCAATGATCGAATCTCGGACAAGTTGTATCGAGGAACAAAAGGAAGAGGATGCTACATTTAGACGGTTCAAACGACATTGTCATTAGGAATGCATAGGGGTCACATGGACATCCCTGGTCCCTCTGTTGATCATTGTTGCAGATCATGTCTAGAGCATTCCTGAGCCATGAGAGGATACACTTAAGGGTACGATGAGAGTGATCATTCGTAAGACGGAATCACAGTAGAGAAAGAAAGAAAGCCGGAAAATGTTCCGCGGAGAGATCCGTAGTTGTTTGGAGAAAGAATAAAGGAAAAGACCAGAAAACTGTTTTCAGATAAATAGGAATTTAAATATATATTTATTATATGTTAATTGTGAATTAATATACCATAAATAATATTTAGATTAAGATTTATAAAGGCAACTTTTATATTAGGCTAAATCCCGGAGGGAAATAGTCTAGAATAAAAGCTGCAGAAAAATAAAAGGGAAAAAGAAAAACAGCGAGCCCAAGTGGGCGGCGGATAACAGCTGCCGCACTGGGCGGCAAATAGCTGGGCCATGCTCGCCAGCAGGCGGCAAATAAAGGGCATCGCGCAGGGGCAAGCCGCAGCCGCCAGCCGCCACCTAGGCCTGCTCGACCAGGCCCACAAGGGCGCGCGGGGAGCTGGCGCCGGGGGCAGGGAGCTGGGCCGCGGGCAGGCGAGCTGGCCTACCCGGGCCACAGGAGCAGGAAGGCCGCCGAGGGGGTGGCCAGCCCACCCGGGTTTCCCCAGTAGGCCGCCGCCTTGCGGGAGAGCTGGGCGCGGGGTGGGCCGCGCCAAAGCCCACTCGGCCAGCCCCTGCTGCTCCCCTTTTTCTTTTTACTGTTTATTTTCTATTTGGCTATTTGGGCTGAGTAGAAACAACCCATTTGGCCAGTCCGACTTTTTTCTGAGTTTTTCCTTTAGTATTAGTCCCACATGGCTAACCTGATGGGGAGGGCACACCCCCTCCACCTATATAAAGGTGTGCCCATGGGTGGGATGAGATACCCCAAATACACAATTTTGGAGAAGTCCTTGGGATGACTTTCTCCCTCTCTCTCTCTCTATACCTTGTGACCATGGCCCCAAGTCTAGGCTGTGCGATCAAGGCACACCTGCAGTATGCCGTTGTGCTGCAGGGATTACTAGCCGGATATCAACTTCCGCACTCCCGGCGGGATCGGGGAGCCAGAGGTCTCATCGTGCACCGAATGTGTACGAAGACACGAGTCGCAACACTTGGGGCGCTTAAATGTCGTGAGCCGGAGCTGTTGCAAGATGAAGATCAAGAAGGAGCAAGGGGTGACCTGCGAGGAGCTTCGCGACCTTGAGGTCGTCTACGAGTACGACTACATCAACCACGTTCCCTGTGGAACGTTAACTGCGTACGGTCTACAAGGGTATGTATTCTCTACGCTCCGGCCGTTACCGAATTACTACATAGATAGATCCTAGGCAGTTTCTAGGGTTTCATTGTAGGATTTTTTTTGATTTCCGCACCGATCCCCAACACTTAGTCGGGTGAGAATGAAGAACACAGGGGAGGCCAAACGGCTGAGAAGCATGTAAAGGTGCACTATATTTTGCCGAGTCAAGAATATGTTTGGACGAACCAGCGAGGCTCGCGGCGGTGATGATGTCGCATCTGGTTATGAGTTCTTCAAGGGGACCTTCAGTAAAAACATGCTGGAACAGCTCAGAATCATCACTGTCGTTGCTCGGTCCTGCCATCGCAAGGGAGCTAATGGAAGTTGGGACAGTGGCTTGATTTGGTTTTCTGGGAAAGAGGGAAGATCGATGGCAGCAGGGGGGGGGGAGGGATAAGAACAAACACTCTTATACTGTGCGGTGAACAGGAGAAGAACCGCGACGCTTGGCGTAGAAGTGGGGATAGAGCGTATAGGCGAGGTTGAATAAAATGAAAACGGACGCATGTTCCTCTGCTCCAGTTCCCTTCAGAATAGTACTACTCTACTCCCAGTTCCCTCCATAATAAATCTTTCTTGTAAATCGAAGAGGAAGTAATATGAAGAGTAGGGCCTGATCATCTGCTCTCTCGAGGAGCCGAACCCGACTGTTTTCTTTGCTAAATTTTATGGTCCTTTATGCTAAATGCATGGACCTCAGTGTAATTTACCTTTTTTAGGTCCTTGGTGTAAATGTACCCCCACCATCTGTGTAAAATTCTAACCAAAAAGTGTAAGTTGTGAAATTTAACAAATTTAAGCTTAGTTGTCAACGAGTATGAAAATTCTTGGATTTCAAGCCGAACGACCAAGGTCAAGGCCATATCAACATCATACTTTATGGTGATGATGCCATGTCCAAGAATTAGCATGCCGATAGATTTGGACATATTTTGAAAACAATCAAAGATGAAGTAGTACGAAGAGTATGGCTCGATCAGCTTCTCTCTCGAGAAGGAGCCATACACGACTGTTTTCCTTCCTTATTTTTAGGGGAGTGCTAAATGTATGGACATCGATGCAATTTTCCCTTTTTTGGGTACTTGATGTAAAATGTACTTCCACACACTGTGTAAAATTCTAACCTAAACGTGTAAGTGGTGAAATTTAGACAATTTTAAGCTTACTTGTCAATGAGTATGAACATTCTTGGATTTCAGTCGAACGACCAAGGTCAAGGCCATATAAACATCATACTTTATGCTGATGATCCCATATCAGAGAATCTGCATGGCAACATATTTGGCCATATTTGGCAAATAATCGAAGAGGAAGTAGTACGAAGAGTTTGGCTCAGTTCAACTGGTCTCTCGGTAAGGAGACAAAACAAATAGTTTTCCTTTGTAGGGACATTTGTGCTAAATGTATGGACCTCCATGTAATTTATTTTAGGTCCTTGATGTAAAATGTACTCCCACTGTCCGTGTAAAATTCTAAACTAAAAGTAAATGGTGAAATTTAAATGAATTTAAGCTTAGTTGTCAACGAGTATGAACCATATTCTTGGATTTTCAAGACAAACGGCCAAGGTCAAGCCATATCTACACCATGCTTTATGCATATGATCCCATATCCAAGAAATTGCATGCCGATAAATTTGGCCATATTTTGAAAACAATCGAAGATGAAGTAGTGTGAAGAGTATGGCTTGATCAATTGCTCTCTAGAGAAGGAGTCAAACCCGACTATTTTCCTTGCTTAATATAAGGGTCCTTTGTGCTAAACGTATGGACCTCGGTGTAATTTTCACTTTTTTAGGTCCTTGATGTCAAATGTACTTCCACACCCGTGTAAAATTCGAACCTAAAAGTGTAAGTGGTGAAATTTCGACGATTTTAAGCTTACTTGTCAACGAGTATGACCATTATTGGATTTCAAGCCTAACGACCAAGGTCAAAGCCATATCAACATCATACTTTATGTTGATGATCCCATATGAGAGAATTTGCATGGCGACAAATTGCACTATTTTGAAAACAATCGAAGAGGAAGTAGTGTGTAGAGTTTGGCTCAGATCAGCTGATCTCTCTAGAAGGAGCCGAACCAGTTTTTTTTCCTTTTAGGGAGCTTTATGATAAATGTATGGACCTCAATGTAATTATTGCTTTTTTCGCGTCCCTGGTGTAAAATGTACTTTGACCAACCGTGTAAAAATCTAACCTAAAAGTAAGTGGTGAAATTTAAACAAATTTAAGCTTAGTTGTCAACGAGTATGAACCATCCTGGGATTTCAAGATGAATGACCAAGGTAATGATCCCATATTCAAAATTTTGCACCTCGACAAATTGTACCATATTTTGAAAACAATCGAAGATGAAGTAGTATGAAGAGTATGGCTCGATCCGCTACTCTCTCGAGAAGGAGCCAAACCCGACTGTTTTCCTTGCTTAATTTTAGGGTCCTTTGTGCTAAATGTATGGACCTCGATGTAATTTTACCCTTTTTAGGTCCTTGATATAAAATGTACTTCCATGCCCGTGAAAAATGCTAACCTAAAAGTCTAAATGGTGAAATTTCGACGATTTTTTAGCTTACTGGTCAACGAGTATGACCATTATTTGATTTCAAGCCGAACGACCAAGGTCAAGGCCATATATATCAACCATCATACATTATGTTGATGATCCCATATGAGAGAATTTGCATGGCAACAAATTTGGCCATATTTTGAAAACAATCGAAGAGGAAGTAGTATCAAGAGTTTGGCTCAGATCAGATGATCTCTCGAGAAGGAGCCGAACCAATTTTTTTTCCTTTTAGGGTCCTTTATGCTAAATGTATGGACCTCGACGTAATTTTTGCTTTTTTGAGGTCCCTGATGTAAAATGTACTCCAATTGACCGTGTAAAGTTCTAACCTAAAAGTAAGTGGTGAAATTTAAACAAATTTAAGCTTAGTTGTCAACGGGTATGAACCATTCTTGTATTTCAAGACGAACGACCAAGGTCAAGGCCATATCTACATCATACTTTATGCTGATGATCCCATATTCAAGAATTTGCATATCGACAAATTTGGCCATATTTTGAAAACAATCAAAGATGAAGTAGTATGAAGAGTATGGCTCGATCAGCTACTCTCTCGAGAAGGAACCGAACCCTACTATTTTGCTTGCTTAATATTAGGGTCCTTTGTGCTAAATGTATGGACCTCGATGTAATTTCCCCCCTTTTTAGGTCCTTGTTGTAAAATGTACTCCCATCGACCGTGTAAAATTCTAACCTAAAAGTAAGTGGTGAAATTTAAATGAATTTCAGCTTATAGTTGTCAATGAGTATGAACATTCTTTGATTTCAAGCCGAATGACCACAAGGTCGAGGCTATATCTCTACATCATACTTTATTCTGATGATAGAGTATCCAAGAAAATGCATGGAGATAGATTTGGCCATATTGTGAAAACAATCGAAGAGAAAGTAGTATGAAGAGTATGGCTCGATCAACTGCTCTCTTGAGAAGGAGCCGAACCTGATTGTTTTCTTTGCTCAAATTTAGGGTCCTTTGTGCTAAATGTATGGAATTCTATGTAATTTCCCCCCTTTTTAGGTCTTTGATGTAGAATGTACTCCCACCGACCGTGTAAAATGCTAACCTAAAAGTAAGTGATGAAATTTCAACGAATTTAAGCATAGTTGTCAACAAGTATGAAAAAATCTTGGATTTTCAAGCCGAACGACCACGAGGTCAAGGCCATATCTCTACATCATACTTTATGTTGATGATCCCATATTCAAGAATTTGCATGGCGACAGATTTGGCCATACTTTGAAAACAATCGAAGAGGAAGTAGGATGAAGAGTATGGCTCGACCAGCTGCTCTCTCGAGAAGGAGCCGAACCCGACAGTTTTATTTGCTCAATTTTAGGGTCCTTTGTGCTAAATGTATGGACCTCGATGTAATTTTCCCCTTTTTAGGTCCTTTATGTAGAATGTACTTTATGCTTATGATCCCATATCCAAGAATTTTCATGCCGACAAATTTGGCCATCTTTTGAAAACAATCGAAGATATTAAAAACAAAAAATAATCAATTTCATTTTTCCAAGTGACAGGAATTTATTTTCTGAAAAGCAAGTAAGAAGAATTTATTTCCTTTTTTCTGTTAAAAAACTAAAGAGCGATAAGAGACTATATGAGCACAGAGGAGGCAACGAGAGAGCCGCGAAGAGGAGGATTTGAAGGCGGTGCGATGTCAGAGCAAAGCTAGGATGGGGTCCTGACACGAGGTACAGGGTATAGTGAGTAGAGTAAATTTCAGGACGACAATATATATGCACGCAAAACAAAATGTGTTTTCTCTCTCCTTCACTCCCCCATCACCGCCCCCACACCCCGGCCGGCTGATCTCTCCCTCGTGCACAAAGTGGCACTGCGCACTGATACGTTGCAAACGTATCTATAATTTTTGATGTTCCATGCTTGTTTTATATCAACTTTCTTATGTTTTGTTCATACTTTGAGATACTTTTATGCATTTTATGGGACTAACCTATTAACAAGATGCCACATTGCCAGTTGTCTGTTTCTTCTGTTTTTGGTTCCAGAAAAGCTAGAAAATGAATATTCTCGGAATTGGACCGGACAAAAGCCAAAGTCAATATTTTACCAGAAGACTCACGGAGCCCAAAGCAGAGATGGAGGAGGGCCAGGGCCTGGCCACACCATATGGTGGCGCAGGTGACCCATGGCCACGCCACCTGGTGGTGTGGGCCCCTCAGGCCTCCACCGACCTTGCCCTTTCGCCTATAAGAAGCGTCCGGTGTGAAAACCCTAAATCATCCAGCCTCCATCCATGAAAAGTTCTGCAGCACTGTCGCCACCAAAGGGGAGATTCGGGGGATAGAAAGTCTCTGTTCTGACACCCTGCCGGGACAGGGAAGCCCTCGGAGCCATCTCCATCGATCTCCACCACCATCTCCATCGCCGTTGCTGATTCCCATGATGATGAGGGAGTAGTTCTTCCTCAAGGCTAAGGGTTCTACCAGTAACTATATGTTCATCTCTCTCTCTATGCATGATCATATAGTGATCATGAGCTTTGTAATCAAGTAGATCTACCTTGCTACTCAAGTGCTTTAATATATCTTTGATCCCCCCATGTGTGTGAAAGTGACAACGTGCACACCATGGTGGCACTTAGGCTAGATATTACAATTACTTGTTATCAGTTATATTTGGAGTTGGATGTCTCTATGAAATTGTGGTGTTTGTTGGAACCATCTAGCGCTCAAGGTGATAGTGAGGGGTTATCTAGATGGGGAAAGCGAACTTTGAGGAGTGCTGTTATAGCCCTACCATGGATTAGAGTGTCCAACTGGAGAGTAGTTCAGAGTAGTATCATGAAGAGAAGATATTTATATGAGAGTGTTCACTAGTAAAAGTATGATCCCTAGGCCTTGTTTCTAAGAATTGAAACACCGTTTGCAATTAGATCTATTACATGTTTGCTTGCTTCCATCTTTATTTCAGATTGCCTTTAGTATCTTCCTACCCGTAAAGCTATTTTCGGGCATCGTTACCACTTATAATAATCCATACCACTTGTATTTCACTATCTCTTCACCAAACTAGTGCACCTATACACCTGACAAGTGTATTGGGTGTCTTGGGGACACAAGAGACTTCTTGTATCTTGATTGCAGGGTTGCTTGAGAGGGGATACCTTTGACCACTTCCTCCCTGAGTTCGATGAACCTTGGGTAATCCACTTAAGAGAAACTTGCTGCTGTTCTACAAACCTCTGCACTTGGAGGCCCAACAACTGTCTACAAGAATAGAAGTGCGTAGACATCAAGCTATTTTCTAGCGCCGTTGCCGGGAGGTAAGGTAAAAGGTACTCACATCCTCCGGTGTGAGTGCTCGAAGTTATTTCCTTTAGATTCTGCAATTATATCTTTTTGTTTCTCGTTTTTATTTTCACTAGTTAGGCTTAATGGAAAACAACAAAAAAATTAGAGAGCTTTATAGTATTTATCTTGAGTTAGGACATGAAGTGTTTGAAGAGAAAATTAAAAAACCTATGGAACTTTATTTGCATGCTAATAGCAATGTTATTAGTATGAATTCTTTGAACATCATTATTGCTAATACTATGGAAAAGTCTAAGCTTGGGGAAGCTGGTTTTGATGAGCATGATATTTTTAGTCCCCAAAGCACGGAGGAGAAAATTTACTTTGATGATACTATACCTCTAATATATGAGGATTACAATGATGAATATGATATTTTCAGTCCACCTACTATTTAGGAGAAAGTTAATTATGATTACAATATGCCTCCTATATTTGATGATTATGGTGATGAGAATAATAATGATAGCTATTTTGTTGAATTTGCTCCCACTACAATTAATAAGAATGACTATTTTATGTGGGGACTATTAATTCGTATATGCATGTGGCTCATGATAAGAATGTTTTATGTGATAGTTATATTGTTAATTTTATTCATGATGCTACTGAAAGTTATTATGAGAGAGGGAAACATGGTTTTATGTATCTCAACAATATTAAGTTTCCCCTCTTTATGTTGAAATTTTTGAAGTTGCACTTGTTTTACTTTCCTATGCTTGTTGATTTGTGCTTTCATGACTTGTTTCTTTACAAGATTCCTATGCATAGGAAGTGGGTTATACTTAAATGTGCTCTGAATTTGCTTCTTGATGCCCTCTTTTACTTCAATTCATATTTCTTATGTGAGCATCTTCTCAAACTATCAAGCCTAACTTAAAGGCGTTAAATAAAAGTACTTATTGGGAGATAACCCAAAAGTTTTAGTCGAGTCTTGGAAGTTATTGCTTCAGTAATAACCTCTCCTTATCATTTTTGTGTGCTTTTTGTGCCAAGAGTAACCTCTAATGAAAGAGAAGTAATGCTTGGGAAAGTTGTTGTCCCGAAACAGAATTTTGTGCTTCACTGTAAAAATTCTTGTAAAATCTCTGTATGTCGGTTTGAGCTGTGATTTTTTGTGCTACTGCCCCTGGTTGTTATCTAACTTTCGTTAGTTCAACACGTTTCGATTTGAGCAACAGAAGGTCTTCGAAAAAATTGGTTTTTAGCTGCTGGTCTGTTTTGATAGATTTCTGCTATTATTTGCATTTGCTTCTTGTTGATTCCTTTTTGGGTTCTTTTTGGGGAATTGAGCTTTTTAAGGGAAGTGCTACAGTATCTTGTGTTTTAATGGAAGTTTTATTGGTGTTGGAACTGAACCCAAAGACTTATTATCTTGAGTACACTAATGTTGCTAATAAAGATTATGTGAAGTTTTGTATGAAGGAAAATTTTCAGGTGTAGGGAAAGAATGATGTAATGAGATGAAGAATGGACAAAATCTCAAGCTTGGGGATGCCACCCCGTGTCACCCCAAGAAATATTCAAGAGGTACAAGCGTCAAAGCTTGGGGATGCCCAAGGCATCCCCTTCTTCATCAATAAACATCTCAGGTCTTTCTAGACACTTCGTTTTTATTGTTTCATGCACAATTGTGTTTTTCTTGGAGCATATTTCTTTTTGTTTTTAGTTTTATTTTTTTGGGTTTGCTTAAAATAGTTGGTTGGATCCCAACACACTTCTTTTGGAGAGAGACACACTCCATTTTCATTGCCTAGAACACTCTAGTTTTCATTCTTATTGTTCTGTGAGTGTTCTCTTTTGCTAGCACTGTGTTTAGCCTTAGTTTTCTTGTGCTTTCAGTTTAGAACTTTTTAGTTCTTCTTTGTGTATTTGTGAGACAATTTCACTTATCTTTATTTATTATTATCTTTGTGAGTTGTTTCAAATAGGTTGATTTGGATTGGAAAAGAGTAGGAAAGTTCATGCTTAAGTGGTAAATAAGGAGCTTGTTTTTGACTGTTGCCTATGCTTTGTCATGTCATGCTTGATATTATTTTGTCTTTATACTTAGTGATTTTTGCTGTATCATGACATGTTATAAGAAATTGAGATTGCTTAATGTGCCTTGAAAGAATCATGTGTTGTTTTAGCATATTAAAGCATAAAATTGTGGTATTCTCCTTTGATGCTTTATTTGGGTTGACTTGGCACATGCTCACACCATGTTAAGACTATCCCAAGTCACCATAGACTCTATGATACTTTAGTTTTCAACTTGTAATATCACTTTATGCTTTAATTAATGATGTTTTGTTGCTTTGCATGATTATGGCCATTATTGCTCTCTTAGTTGGTCGCTCTCAGTCTTTTGCTAGCCTCCATAACCAAGTATGAGTTCCACTCATGCATCCAACTCCAAATAAAACCAAGTTATTCCAAATAGTCCACCATACCTACCTATTAGCATTTGCTATTCCAAGTATATTCATGTTTTTATCTACCTTCCAAATTAAACTTGTTATGAGAAAACTAGTGATTAAAGCTCTCACGAACTTGATGGCACACTTTACTTTTCTTGCCCCTAATAAACTTGAACCATTGTGTCATGTATGTTGTATATGCTTGCACTTATATGTTGGGGATTAGCATAACCATGCTGTCATGGGGAACGCTTTCAACATTGCACTTGTACATTGTACCCAGTTGATATCATGCTCTTTTGTTTATGGATGTCGTCGGTGTGAAATGAAAGGGGAGCTTGTAAGTCCATGGAGTTATGTATGCGTGTTAGAGAAACGCCTGGCCCACCAGTCTAATCCATGCCTAATCATGGTGGAAACCTACAGCGTAACCATAATGAGCAATCTGTGAAGCATTCTTCTTATAAAAAAGAGAGATAGTGATTGAGAAAAAAAGACGAGAAAAGAGGAAAGAGAGAAAAAAGCACCATTTTACCATGGTAAATAAGAAGATTGCTGAGATGCTCGTTGTCTGCTTGCCTTGTCATTTTGATATGGGGATTCTTCCGTATCATCGAGCAAGGGGTACCCCGTTGGTGGTTCTCTATGATAAACATCTACTTACTATGACAAGAACTTACCGGTAACTAAACTTGAGTAGCATGAGGAGCGGCCCTCGTATTCAAGGGACATGAGATTTCCAACTTATACTTTGTCAAGCATATACTCCATAGTTTGTTCACTTTAACCATAATCACTTCAAGATGATTATGGTAGGGGCAATGAGAGCTGAAATCTAATAAGTACCATAATTTTTGTAAGCTCTTTATGAGACTTGAATCCCTTCTTCCTTCTATGAAGGCCTTTCTTTTACTTTTATGTTGAGTCTCCACCTTCTATCTTTATGCACCTACTTTGAGAGCATAGTGGCCATTCTTAGTTCTATGTACGTTGTCCCAAGACTTGTTGATTGATGCATAACTTTGATATTGATTGTTCTTAAACTATTTGTATCTAGTCACCTTTATGAACTTTGAAGGTGTCCTATGCAATTATGATTTGCTACTCTATGAGGGACAAGCTGAATACCATTCTCATTATGCTTTCTTTATGTGAAACACAAACAAACGTCTTGCAAAGCATTGTTATTCATGAACCTTTTGTTTGTGCCTTTTTATGTTACAAAATAGTTGCTATGTCTTATTGTTAGAACTTTATCTTTCATGCTATGTTGAAGTACTATGATCCCAGCTATCAATGTTTTACAAATATTTTGATCAAGTTTATGATGGTGCATGTCACCTCAAAAATATTCTTTCTTTTTATCACTTACCTACTCGAGGATGAGCAGGAGTTAAGCTTGGGGATGTTGATACGTTGCAAACGTATCTATAATATTTGATGTTCCATGCTTGTGTTTATATCTACTTTATTATGTTTTGTTCATACTTTGAGATACTTTTATGCATTTTCTGGGACTAACCTATTAACAAGATGCCATAGTGCCAGTTGCCTGTTTTCTTCTATTTTTGGTTCCAGAAAAGCCAGAAAATGAATATTCTCATAATTGGACCGGACAAAAGCCAAAGTCAATATTTTACCGGAAGACTCACAGAGCCCAAATCAGAGACGGAGGAGGGCCAGGGCCTGGCCACACCATATGGTGGCGCGGGTGACCCCTGGCCGCGCCACTAGGTGGTGTGGGCCCCTGAGGCCTCCACCGACCTTGCCCTTTCGCCTATAAGAAGCCTCCGATGCGAAAACCCTAAATCATCCAGCCTCGAGCCACGAAAAGTTCCACAGCGCCACCGCCACCGAAGGGGAGAATCGGGGGATAGAAAGTCTCTGTTTCGGCACCCTGTTGGGATGGGGAAGTGCCCCCGGAGCCATCTCCATTGATCTCCACCACCATCTCCATGGCCGTTGCTGATTCCCATGATGATGAGGGAGTAGTTCTTCCTCAAGGCTAAGGGTTCTACCGGTAGCTATGCGTTCATCTCTCTCTCTGTGCATGATCATATAGTGATCATGAGATTTGTAATCAAGTAGATCTACCTTGCTACTCAAGTTCTTTAATATATCTCTGCTCTCCCCATGTGTGTGGAAGTGACAACATGCACACCATGGTGGCACTTAGGCTAGATATTACAATTACTTGTTATGAGTTATATTTGGAGTTGGATGTCTCTATGAAATTGTGGTGTTTGTTGGAACCATCTAGCGCTCAAGGTGATAGTGAGGGGTTATCTAGATGGGGAAAGCGAACTTTGAGGATTGCTGTTATAGCCCTACCATGGATTAGAGTGTCCAACCGGAGAGTAGTTCAGAGTAGTATCATGAAGAGAAGATATTTATATGAGAGTGTTCACTAGTGAAAGTATGATCCCTAGGCCTTGTTTCTAAGCATTGAAACACCGTTTGCAATTAGATCTATTACATGTTTGCTTGCTTCCATCTTTATTTCAGATTGCCTTTAGTATCTTCCTACCCGTCAAGCTATTTTCTAGCACCGTTACCACTTATAATTATCCATACCAGTTGTATTTCACTATCTCTTCGCCGAACTAGTGCACTGCTGACTCGTGTATTAACGAGCTCGTTGGGGAACCCCAAGAGGAAGGTATGATGAGCACAGCAGTAAGTTTCCCTCAGTTATGAAACCAAGGTTATCAATCTAGTAGGAGCAAGGAAACACCCCAAAGGTGTAACTATTGAACGCTAAGGGCGACTATCGGCGGCAAGAAGAACGTGGAGACCTGCACAACACAACCACAAAACTTTGTCCCCAACTTGTGATGAGGTTGTCAATCTCACCGGTTTTGCTGAAAATAAAGGATTAAACGTATCGAATGGAAGGAAGTAATAGTTTGCAGAAAGTAAACACAAAGAAGTAAACAACTGATTGTAGATTGAATGTAAAAGAAAGGACCAGGGTCCATAGTTCACTAGAGGTGGCTCTCCTTAAGATAGATAACATGCTGCCTGAACAAATTACATCGGGGAAATTAGCAAACATCGAGAAAGCATACAAGCATATACTAATCATCTTGACTCCTTTGAGACTTGATTGGGCATTACAACATTATACATAGACCGCCATCCAACTGCATCTATGACTAATAATCCACCTTGGTTATCATCAACCCTCCAAGATTAAGTTGCAAGCAACATATTATTGCTTTAATGCGTGTAAAGTAAACAATACGATTGTTCTATGAACAAAGGATTGTTGTTTTCTCCCTAGTAGCAACAACACATCTAGTACCTTAGAGATTTCTGTCACTTCCCCAGATTACCAGAGGCATGAACCCACTATCGAGCATAAATACTAACTCTTGGAGTTGCTACCATCTACTTGACCAAGATAGCTACTAACAATGGAAAGCATGCAAGATCACAAATAACAAAGACATGATAGAATCAATAATCAATCTGAAATAGCATCTCAATATCCATCGGATCCCCGCAAACACAACATGCAGAAGTACAAATAGATGATCTTGATCATGAACAGAGCTCACAAGATCTAGACATGAAAGCACAAAGGAGGAGAACCAGCCATCTAGCTACTACATGGACCCGTAGTCCAGACATGAACTACTCACGCATCACACTGGAGGCTTGCATGATGATGAAGAAGGCCTCCAGGGTGAATTCCCCTCTCCGGCAGGGTGTCGGGAAGAGCTTCAGATCCCTCCCGATCTAGGGATGGAGATGACGGCGGCTACAGACTCTTTCGTGGATTTTTGATCGGGTCCTTAGGGTTTTGGTATCGGAGGCAATATATAGGCGGAAGGAGAGGCCGAGGGGGTGCCTGGGCTGGCCACACCACCCCCTGGCGCGGGCCAAGCCTGGCCACACGTCCAGGTGGTGTGTCCGCCCTCTGGCCCTTCTTCGTCTCATATTCTGGCTCCAGGTGTCCCCCGGTAAATTAGTGACTTTGGCTTTTGTCCCGTCCAATTCCGAGAATATTCATTTTCTGACTTCCTGAAACCAAAAACAACAGAAAACAGGCAGCTGGCACTGTGGCTCTTGTTAATAGGTTAGTCCAAGAAATCATATGAAAAGTACTCCAAAGTGTGGACAAAACACAAGAAAGTAGATAAAACCAAGCATGGAACATCAAAAATTATAGATACATTTGCAATGTATCAACATCCCCAAGCTTAACTCCTGCTCGTCCTCGAGTAGGTAAGTGATAAAAAGAAAGAATAATTTTTGAGGTGGCATGCACCATCATATACTTGATCAAAGTACTTGTAAAACATTCAAAGCTGGGATCATATTACTTCAATCATAACATTAAAGACAAAGTTCTAGCAATAAGACAAAAAACTAAGTTGCAACATGAAAAGGCACAAACAAAAGATTCATGAATAACAATGCTTTGCAAGACGTTTGTTTGTTTCACATGAAGAAAGCATAGCAACGTAGTATTCAGCTTGTCCCTCATAGAGTAGCAAATATAAATGCATAGGACACCTTCAAAGTTCATAAGAGTGACTAGATACAAATAGTTTAAAACAATTAATATCAAGGTATGCATTAATCAACTAGTCTTGGGAAAATGCACATAGAACTAAGAATGGCCACTATGCTCTCAAAGTAGGTGCATAAAGGTAGAAGGTGGAGACTCAATATAATGGTGGAAGGAAGGCCTTCATAGAAGGAAGCATAGATTCAAGTTTCATAAAGAGCTTCCAAAAATTATGGTACTTATACCTTTCAGCTCTCATTGCCCCTATCATAAGCATCTTGAAGTGATTAAGGTTAAAGTGAACAAACTATGGTGTATATGCTTGACGAAGTATAAGTTAGAAATCTCATGTCCCTTGAATACGAGGGCCGTGATGACCCACAAGTATAGGGGGTGTATCGTAGTATTTTCGATAAGTAAGAGTGTCGAACCCAACGAGGAGCAGAAGGTGCTGTCTAGTGGTATGGATCAGGAATTCTCTGCAAATACTTAGCAAACGGATTTTTAGGGGTTTTTGATATAGCAAGTAAACAAAGTACGAGTAAATGAAAGACAGTAAGAATGAATGCAGCAAGTGGCCCAATCCTTTATGCAGAAAAGGACAAGCCGGTTGTATTTCTATAGATGACCAAACGTTCTCGAGGACACATGGGAAGGCTGTCAAGTGCTTTCGCTTCATATAGTCGATTAATCTTCTTTAGCTTGCTAAGTGTTGTGTGGGTGAACCTGTGTAATGTACCGCCCCATCCAAGACTAATACATACTTTTGATTATACCCCTTGCAAACATCCGTAAGTACAAGAAAGTAATTAAGGTAGAAACCTAACCACAGCTTTAAACTCTAAGACCCTTACGTCCCTTGTGCAATGGTTTCCTAATGGGGGTTCAGGTTTCTGACACTCCGGCAACCCCTACGATTAGTAGACAAATACACAATGCATTCCCCTAGGCCCATATAGGTGAAGTGTCATGTAGTCGACGTTCACATGGCACCACTAGAAGAAGTACACCACAACTTAAATAACAATCTATTGAATCTTTCTCAACGCAACTCCACTACTAACAACAAGACTTCTCCCATGTCCCCAAGAACAAAACGAACTACTCACAAGACATAGTATGGATCATGATCAAAGATGGAATAATGATGTATAACAATCTGAACATAAACAATAATTCAACTGTTCACTCAATAGCATCAACTACAAAGAGTAATCAACACCGGGAAAGTTTCCCCTATGAACTATAGCAAGATTCAACGCAATTGTTACAGCAATATGAAGATGGTGATGAGTGTGCTGATGGTGATGATGGTGGTGATGATGATGATGATACCGATGAAGTCCAGCTTGATGGTGGTGTTGATGGCGATGATCTCCCCTCTCCGGGAAGGAATTCCCCCGGCAGAAATCTGTCTGCCGGAGAAATCTTTCTCTCTCGGTGTTTTCCGCCCCGCAGAGGCGGCGGAATCTTTCTATGGTCGCTGCCTGACATGGGTATACCCTACAGGTACTTGAGCTTGGTATATACGGTCTAAATACGTACAGTCCCGTGGTGTCGCCAAGGCCCAAACGAAGGATTTGAGTGACCTACGGACTCTCGATTGCTTGAAGAACAAGAAGAAGCTAAAGATAGAAAATTCAAAGGTGAAAACCCTAAATTGTAACCGACTCGACCTGCTACCCGGGACCTAGCCTATCTATATAAAGGCTAGGAGGGGGCGGCGAGGAGGACATGCGCAACCCTAGTTTCCACAACCCTCACCAGATTGCATCTGCGCACCATTGTAACTTTCGATTCCTCCGATAATTCCACGAGCAGACAAGCAGGAGTAGGGACCTCGACGAGGCCTGAACCTAGGTAAATCTTTGTCCCCTATGTGCTTGTCTGTTAGACGATAGATGTCTCCAGCGCTCCCCCTTCTCCAAAACCCAAGTCCATAACAATGGGCATTGATGAGTTAAACCCTCGTCAATTGGCGCTGTCCGTGGGAATTGGGAGTGCTGATGTTGCGGCTTCTTCGGCCCCATCAACTGCGATCTACAACTCCACAACAGCGGAGATTCGCCAGCTCTTCGGCGCATTCGACTTCACCATCCACACACCGGCCACCCGCCCGGCCTTCGAGTCTGTGGGTGACGGAATCAGCCCGGCGATTGGGAGCTTCCGCTTCCAAGTTGGTTAGATGGGCACGCTTCGCATGCCTGATCAGCCGACAGCACCGGCGATTGCCCTAGCATCGTGGTTCCCTCCATCGATCAGCACCCTCAGCGAGCTCAATGCTCTGGTGGCAGTTGGGAACATGGTCAGCGACAGCAGTCGCGACTCCGATCTAAGCGATCTGGCCACTAAAGATGGAACCTACGGTTCCGGATCTGAAAGTTGTGGAAGCAACAGCTTCCCTAATCACTTCATGTGCGCCGTCATCAACGCGGGCGACACCTCCGCCAACCGTGGTAATAGTGGCAACACCGGCAATGGCACCGATCCACCCAATCGCGGCAACGGTGATAACGCCGACAACGGCACCGACCCACCCAACGCCTGCAACTATGGCAACGGAGGAGCAGTCGAACCTCCTAGCATGATCAACGAGCAAACCGGTGAACGCGTCGTGATCAGGCTCAACGAGCAAGAGTGGGATCGCTGCCGCAAAGCCCTACGAGGTGCACCTCTACCCTTCGGGTCCCCGCAGGAACTGCTGATGGGCTACCACTGGCTCCTAAAAGAGGAATTCAAACGCCAAAAACAAGAAATCGTGCAACTTGAGGCGTGTAAAAAGGCAGCGGACGAATCAAGCCTTCGTCGTGCTGGACTCTCCTCCTACGGAGGATCCTCCTCAAGAGGCAACAAGTACCTCGCCAAGAAGAGGCAGTCGCGGATGGCTCACCTCACTGAACAAGAGCACATAGATGCCGAGAAAGTCCTCGACTTCGGTTCTATGATAGTCGACACGAGAGGCATCGTGGTTCCCAGGACACCACAGGCTGCGGTGACAACAGCCACCATGTACCTCCTCAATAACCAACCACCAGCTGGAGATCCCCGAACGGCCATGCACCAATCTACGATCACGGGCCTGGGGCTAATCGAGGCCGCCCTCGACAAGGAACCGGTACCAGACCCAAAAAAGGGCAAGGCACTAGCAAAGCGCTACTCCTCACCCTCGTCCAGCGATGACAGTCATGACCTGTCTCGATGCCACCGCTCACGGCGACACGATCGCGATTACGATGCACGCAACGACCTCACGTAGCGCAAGATCGACAAGTCAAGGGCACGACGTGCCCAATCGACTGATTTGGAAGAGGAAGATGGGGATCTCTGCGGCGCCAGATGCTTCAGCAGATCCATCAGGCAAAAGCGAATGCCTAAAGGGTTTAAACTCCCATCGGAGAACCCGAAATTTGACGGTCTGCAGGACCCCAAGATCTGACTGGAGGATCACATCTCCTCCGTCAGGCTACATGGAGGCGGCAAATCGCCATGCAATGCTTGCAGCTACAGCTGCAGGGCGCCGACCGGGCATGGCTCAATAACCTCCCACGCGGATCCATTCGCAGTTGGGATGAGCTAGTCTATAGCTTCGTGCGCAACTTTAAGGGCACATATAGATGCCCTGCCTCAATCGAAGAACTGAGATGCTGCCAGCAAAGATCTGGCGAATCGCTGCGCTCTTACATCCAAAGGTGGTCCATCATCAAGAACTCCGCGGAGAACATCTCGGAAGACCGCGCGATTGATGCATTCAACGGTGGTGTCCGCCGCATGGAACTCAGGGAGGAGCTAGGCCGCTCAAAGCCCCAGACCATCGACCACCTGATGGAGATCGCGAATCGGTGGGAAGATGGAGAAGATTCGGTGAAGAATCGTGTTCACTCTGACGAGGAGGCAGAACTCGAACAAAGACGCGACCGCCGGAGTAAGCGTCGCATGCGCATCTACGAAGATCGCGATGACGTCAACATGGTCGCAGCTGGCTACGCCGATAGACGCGACGATAACCGCAATAGCGGATACCGCAGTGGCAGATACCGCGACTCCGAGAAAACCACGCAAGTGTGGCAATGCCGCACTCGCGATGAAGCACCCGCGACCTCCATCGAGGACAAGCTGTCCGGGCCATGCACGGTACACTTCTACATCGACAAGCATGATGGCAAGAGAAAGTCCAGCCACCTCCTCAAGGACAGCCACGAGTTCCTCAAGCTACACGAGGGATTGGTTCGGATGAACTGCAATGCAGTCGAAAGAGGCTACGGAGCTGCTCCAGGCGCCGTGGCACATGGCGCACCACCACCACCACCTGGGCCACCCCCGAACGGAGCTGCACCGGACCAGCACCACGGAGGCGAACCGTACCCACGGGCCATGGGTACCATGATGATCCAAAAGGGGCGCCCCTCCAATAGGGTGCAGAAGGCCAACACTCGCCAAGTCAACTTGGCCATGCACTCGCCACCATCCACCACTGAGTACCTCAGTGGTAGTGAGTCGTGCATTACCTTTGACAAACGCGACCACCCGCCTCAAGTACCTTGCCCAGGTCATTGCCCCCTCGTACTCGAGGCGCAAATTGGAGGCTTCGACATGAGTCACGTCTTCATGGATGGCGGAAGCGGCATTAACCTAATATTCACGAGTACCTTGCGAGGAATGAGGATCCCTCTAACCTGCTTGGAGGCATCAGACACAACATTCCACGGCATCGTCCCAGGGAAAGGCGTATCCTCCCTGGGCAAAATCAACCTCGACGTCATATTCAGCACGCCAAGGAACTTCCGCGCGAAAGATCGACTTTGAGGTCGCTGACGCCCTCACAATACCACTGCATCCTCGGACGCGTCACGCTTGCTAGGTTCATGGCGGTACCACGCCTACCGCAGATCAAAATGCCAGTCCCAATGGCCATCACGATCAACGGAGCTTCGAGCGACAGCTTGAGACAGGGAATTCAACAGAATCTCCCAGCCCTTCGCATGCGTGGAAGAGCTCACGCGATTGAAGGAAACGACAGACAACCGCCTCCCCGAGTAGGCCAAGCTCACCGACCTCTCCTTCGACTCATCTGGCACACAAAGAAGGTGCAGGTCCATCCATTAGATCCGCTAAACGGCCCTCATCGCCAACAACTTGAGTCCCAAGATAGGAACTCGGCCGTTGAATTCCTCCGTGAGCACTGGGAAATTACCGGTGTGTCCTGCGGACATGCCAGGAGTTCCTGTGAATTCGCCGAGCACGCACTCAACCCCGACGCAAGGCTAGTCAAGCAAACAATCAGCGATCGTTCGAGCCACGAGCGCAGGGCAATGGAATGGAGATCAACAGACTCTCGAGGCCAAATTCATACGAGATCAAGGAAAGCACTTGGCTCGCCAATACGGTCCTGGTACCAAAAGGATACGGATATCCTACGGATGCGTGGACTTCACTTCTTTAAACAAGCACGCCTAAAAGATCACTTCCTCTACCACGGATCGATCAAATCATCGACTCACCGCTGGATGCGGCGCTCGCTTCATCGATGCCTACTCAGGCTATAACCGAATTCGAATGAAGGAGGAAGACCAGGAGAAGACCGTTAATAACGCCTTCGGTGTGTTCTACATAACACAATGCCCTTCGGACTAAAAACGCGGAGCCACATACCAGCGTGCATGCAATGGCCTCAAGGAACAACCGGTCGCAACATCCAAGTCTATGTCGACATAGTAATCAAAACCAAGGAAGAAGCCTCTCTAATCGATTTACTTGCGAAACCTTCGCCAATCTCGATCGTTACCGGATAAAGCTCAATCCGGACAAATGCGCCTTCGGCGTACCATCTGGGCAGCTGCTCGGGTATCTCATCTCCGCGAGAGGGATTGAGGCAAACCCAAAAAAGATAAACGCCATACTAGCCATGGAGAAGCCAAAGAACATAAGAGGCGTCCAGCAACTAGCTGGACGAATCGCGGCCCTCAGTCGATTTATCAGTCGAATGGGAGAAAAGGCGTTGCCCTTCTATCAGCTCCTCCGCAAAGCTGACAAATTCGAGTGGACCAATGAAGCACAAGAAGCATTCGAAGATCTCAAGCGCCTGATATCCACCTCGCCAGTATTGGTGACTCCACGAGAAAGGGAACCACTACTGCTGTACATCTCTGCTACCAACCAAGTGGTTAGCACAATGCTCGTCGTCGAGCGGGCCGAGGAAAACAAGGTCCACAGCGTACAACACCCGGTATACTACCTCAGCGAGTTCGCCACGCCAACAAAACAGCGGTACCCGCACTACCAGAAGCTGGCGTACGACGTCTTCATGACCGCCCGGCGACTGCGCCATTACTTCCAGGAACACCCAATCATGGTAGTCAACGACGCCCCATTGGGACATATCCTCAATAACCCCGACGCCACGGGGCGAGTCGCGCTTTGGGGAATCGAACTGTCTCCACGAGACATCACATACGAAAAGCGTGACGCAATCAAGTCGCAAGTTCTCCCTGACTTCCTCATGCATTGGATGGAAAACCAACTCCCGGACAAGCCAGATATGTCCTACCGCTGGACAATGCACTTCGATGGATCCAAGTAGAAAGATGGAGCAGGAGCAGGTGTCATACCGACATCACCTCACGGGGATAAGCTAAAATACATCATACGAATGCAGTTCACAGCCTCAAACAACGAGGCTGAATACGAGGCCCTGTTGCACGGAATGAGGATGGCAAAAGCCTGCGACGCAAAGAGGCTCATCATATATGGCGACTCCAAGCTGGTCGTCAACCAAACAATGCACGAGTGCGACGCATTGAACGACAACATGATCGCATACCGTGACCTCTACGATACACTCGAGGGAGACTTTGATGGTTGCGAGTTGCGACATGTAGGTCGCGAAAGCAACGAGGAGGCAGACGCACTCGCCAACATAGGCTCTACCTGCGCCCCCATACCACCGGGGGTATTTTTCGAGCACATCTGTGAACGCTCCATCAAGCCAAAGGCCGCAGAAAAGAAAACAAGCGTAGCAACGGACTCGGGGGCTACGCCACCCAATGAGCCAATGGCACTCGATGACTTGGAGCTAGACACAGGACTCGAGGGACCAATGAGCGTCATGATGATCGAACAATCCTGGACACAGCCGTACATTACGTACCTCCTCAGCAAGCGCCTACCGGACGACCCGACAGACAGACGGCACATCGCGCGACGCTCCAAGGCGTTCGCCGTTATCAACGGCGAACTGTATAAACGCAGCATCACAGGCGTGTTACAACGATGCGTCTCCCTAGCCGATGGAAAAGCAGTCCTCCTCGACATGCATGAAGGGACCTGCGTGCACCACGCCGGCAGTCGCGCCCTCGTCGCCAAAGCTCTACGAGCTGGATTTTACTGGCCCATGACCATGCGCGATGCCAAGGACATAGTCCAAAAGTGCAACGCTTGTCAGTGATTCGCGGACAAGCCACACACACCAGGCGCAGAACTACGGCCCATTCCATTGGCCTGGCCCTTCGCACAATGGGGGCTTGACATGGTGGGCAAGCTCCCAAGGTCCTCACAAGGAGGCTACGTCTACCTCTTGGTCGCAGTCGACAAGTTCACCAAGTGGATTGAGGCCATGCCAGTGACCAAGCAATCAGGGCACAACGCGGTTAAGTTCTTCGAATCCATTGTCTACCTCTTCGGCGTGCCGCACAGCATCATCACTGACAACGGGACGAACTTCACATCCAAGGAGTTCCAAGAATTCTGCGGAAACCTGGGGATCAACATCAGTTATGCCTCAGTCGCGCATCCACAGACCAACGGTCAGGTGGAAAAAGCAAACGGGCTCGTCTGCAGCGGCATCAAGAAGCGACACCTTCGACCACTCGAGCAAGCCGCAGGTTGCTGGCCAGATGAGCTCCAATCCGTACTCTGGAGTCGACGAACAACTCCAAACAGCACCACGGGCTACACGCCATTGTTTATGGTGCACGGAGCAGAAGCAGTACTACCCGCCGAAGTGCGATACAAGGCGCCGCGCGTAGTCGCTTACAGCGAACAAGAGTCATCTCTTGCACTCGAAGACTCCATCGACCTCCTCGACGAGGCAAGAGAAATCGCCGCAGAAAGATCCACGATCTACCAGCAGAACCTGCACAACTACCACAACAGAAGGCTTTGCCCCAGATCCTTCGTCGAAGGTGACCTGGTCCTGCGAGTGAAGCAGCAGGGGCATCTCAAGCTCGAGTCCCCCTGGGAAGGATCGTACGTGATTACAGAAGTAATCCCAGGTGGCGCCTATCGCCTTCAAGATTTAGAGACAGGAGTCGCATACTCCAACCCTTGGAACATCGCACAACTGCGATGCTTCTACCCCGAGTTGTTTTACTTTTTTACATCGCAAATAAGGCTACTCATCCAAGGCTACTTAGCCACACATTGTACCTTGTACTGCTCTTCAAATAAATAAAAGCTAAGTGCCCCAAAACTCTGTGTTTTTCTTTCACTTTTGTCAATTTAATACTCGGGGGCTACGCCATCCTATCTACATCTGTTCTTCGAACCAATAAACGCGATATCCTGAGTAGCTGGCACATCAATCAAACCCCTTAACGCAAACTCAACCCAGCCGCAACGCGCCTGGCAGGTTGACAAAGGGATGGCCAGGCTAACGAAAAGGAATCGCATAGTGCAACGCACCTGACGCTGACAAAGCTGTTTGTACACATTCAATAATAAATTATCTACAAATATATATGAACTTTACAACACAAGTACACTTATGTGCAGGATACAAATCTAGCTATTGCTGCAATAGAAGAACATTGGTTTGTCCCTCGAAGAAGTCAACAATCTCCTCTGCTGGACGGTCCACCGCCTGATAGTGTGGCACCATATTCCAAGCAGATCCGGCTGGCGGCGCTGGCGACCCGGAAGCAATGGCGGCGACATCCACGTCAGGCCTGTGCAATCGCACCATCGAGAGGGCAGCCTTGGCACCAGCCACCAACTGCTGCCTCACGCACTCGCGAACCGCGGACATATCTTGAAATTTGGCCAGGAGAGCCAGCAGGCTTGATGGAGTGTCATCCAACGGGAACATCGCCCGATAGATGTTCTTTAAACACGACTGCGACTTCTTCAGGAAGAGCAGCACTCGTGAAGCGTGATCCTGCAGGGTCGCCAATGCAGTCGCACGATCATGATCTACCCAGAAGTATCCACTCTCTTGAAGTTGCTCCTGGGTGAGATCATGAAGGCGGATGACAATCCTATCCTTCTCCTCCTGTGGACGGCGTGCGCTAACAACTACACGAAGCAGCACCAACAACATGAGTACAACGTACCATTGCGACTAACTACAAAGGGAAAGATGAGGACAAGCAAACTAACACTTAAACTGGTCGCCCAGCCGCGTCACCTCGCCAAGCAGATATTGCTCGCGGGCGGCGGATTTTTCCGCCTTCGACTTCCACACGTCTGCATTACCATGGATCAGGGGCAACTCACGCTCCAGCTGCTTCACGCGATCACGAAGTCGCGACAACAAGGATAGCTCCTCTACCCTGGAGCGCGGTGGTGCCACTGTCTCATCAAGAGATGGCGAATCCTGGTTTCCCCCACAGGACCACTCGATGTGCCCTACCACAAGTCAAGACAAAAGCAAATAAGGCGACAAAATTAACACAAAGGCAAGGAGAACAGACGCATTCAACATAAGCATAAGTGTTTACAAACACACTCGCCAGCAGGCATGTCCTTAGGCTAAAAAGGCAACTTATCAATCATTACAACAAACTAACTATGGAGCAGTTGGCTTCTTCGACTTCGATGGCTTCGGGGGCTTCATCAAGTCCGTGGCAGTATTAGATGCCACTGACTTTCCGCCAGCCCCTGAGGCCGAAGATTTCACCGCCTTCTTCGCACGTTGGAGATCCTCCAAATACTTGGCAACAGTATTTATCAAGGAATGGCCATATTTGGCACAGGCAGTCGCAAAGGGAGCGAATACTACCTGCTGACCATCCACGCCAACATGCATCGTCTTCGACACCGCAGAAGGATCTATTTCGACTCCGTGGGCTTGCACCATGGCAAGAGACATGGTCGCGCCAGCCGCGCGGAGGGAGTTCTTGTACGTGGTAGGCACACCGCCGGCGAGCGACTCCACCAGCTCTTCCACATTGTCGACCAGCTCTGCCTTCGGCATCAACTCCTCCCGGAGGCGACTAAGGGTAACCTTGGCCTTGGACAACTCATTTTGCACAGCGGCGCTACGATCCTTGACCGCAGACACCGTGCCCGCCAGAGCGTCATCGCGACAAAGGGCTTGCGGATCAAAACTCAAGTCGCCAGCATCTACACCGAAAATACACACATGGATCAAACTTCTAGTGCCACCGGCAAAAACTCTAGATGCAGAGAAGAACATCAATAAAATATCTACCAGTAAAGGTACCTGAGAGGGCCTTGGCGACTGAGAACAGTTGCTCTTCGAACAACTTCTCCCTGGCCACAAAGGAGGCGCGCAGATCCTCTTCGCGCTTCTGGGCATCATCACGAGCCGCGATTGCCTCGTCGCGCCCCTTCACAGCTGCGGATAATGTCTTCTCCAACATGGCGACGCTATGAAAGCGCGTTTCAGCTACATGGCAGTCAATAATTGGCTATCAGTCGATTATACCAAAATAGAGAGAAGACAAAAAGAATAAGTGTAGAGCACTCACTTTCGACCACGCGGTGACGCGTCTCCAGCATTGATGCTGGCGACCCATCGCCATCACCTGCTCCGCCACCTGCCCGGCTTCCTTTATAAGGAGCTGTCACACAAAACAAGGAGTCAGAAGAGGGCAGCAGAAGGCATTGACTACCACATTAAAAAAGAAGGAATGATATACTTACATGGTCCTCTAGCGACTCCCAAGAAGTTTGCTGAACCGTCATCCGAGCAACCACTCGATGCTCCCCTACGTGAGGAGAGCTCGAAGAATTGTGCCCGGAGTGGGCCGCCGCCGGAGGAGAAGGAGCACGCTCGACCTCTACCTTGGCCCTTGAAGTTGCGACTCCCGATTCTTTCAAAAAATCGACGTCGCCAGAAGATGACGACGCCCCTTGACTAAAAGACCAAGTCCACATTGAGAAAAGAGCAAACTCCAGGGCAAAACCAACAAGAAGAAAACAGAAAAGAATGAACGACCCAGCAAACTTACCAGTTAAAGTTGTCAAGATCAAACGTGGCAGCCGCCGATTCTGACGAAGACTCCTTGGGCAATCGCATCTTCTTGCGAGAAGACGGTGCCACAGCCCTCACAGGAATGGCTGGAATTGGCGACTCCGCGTCAACAGCAACGCCTCCTGGAGTCGAAGGAGTCAACGCGTCGGAGTCCTTGCTACGTGAACGCTTGCGAGTATCCGGGCTCTCGGACTCGGGGGCTTCCTCTTCCACATCAAAAGGGACAGTCGACTCAGACTCGTCCTCTTCCAAAGCTTCACGAGGAATAACCCCCTCAGGGAGAGGAGGCATACAAGGCGACACCGCCCAATCCTGCATACAAACAGTGAAGATCAACAAACATAACAGGTAAGCAACAGAAAACGCAATCGCGAAAATAAGCTACTCCGTAGCACAACTGTACCTCAGGAGGAGGATTCGAAGCATCGAAAGGAGGAATGACTGGCTTGTTCGGAAGCACATCCTTGAAGGTGTACTTCGTGACCAGTCGCACCCTCTTATCTACCTCACTCGCGGGCATGCCATCAGTAGACACGCGAGTGGCATCATCAGCGCCACCCCATTGAAACATGGGATGGACCCTGGCCAGGAGAGGCTGGACGCGACGACACAGCCAAGTCCTGACAAGGGCGCATCCTCCCTCTTCTACGCCTATGTGACTCTCAAGGTCGTAGACGCGTTGATATAGCGCGTCTGTCTCCGTTAGTTCAGAAGGCATGATCACGTTCTTCCAAGAACGCATCTTCTGGCAGGGGGTCACGGATCGAAAGGCGCGAGTCCAAAGTGCTTATCCTTGGCCTTCTGGTCGTGAACATAGAACCATTTGTCCCTCCATCCCTGGACGGACTTGGTAATCTTGATGTCGAAGTAGGTGGCGGATGGGTCGACATGGATACTGCAACCACCTACGTCATAAACTAAAGAGCCAGAGGCGGACTGGCGCTTCAATTTAAACAAGCGCTTGAAAAGGCCAAAGTGCGGCTTGATTCCGAGCCAGCACTCGCAAAGAGTAATGAAATAGGTGATGTGCAGAATCAAGTTTGGGGACAGCTGATGGAGCTGGAGCCCGTAGAAACAAAGGAGACCCCTAAGAAAGGGGTGGAGAGGCAAAGAAAGGCCGCGAATGACAAATGCAAGAAACATCACTCGAAAACCAGCGGGAGGCACATGAATGGTATCACCGCTGGGGATGCGCGCATCGTCGACTGCCGCAGAAATAACTCCATCATGGTGAAGAAGACGGAGATCCGGTGCCTTGATGATGGAAGGGCTCCATGCACCATTTGTCACGCGGGTGCCCGCGACCTTCTTCTTCCCGTCGGAGCGGCAGCACCTCCTTTCTTCTTTCCCATCCCGCGGTGGCGATGAGAGCGCAGAAAGTAACTTGGAAACGAACTGAGGTGGTCCAGCGCTATGGAGGAGATGAGCGCAGGGAAAAGCAGATGAGCAGTAGCAATGGCGATGGCAGCGAGGAAGAAAAGAGTGCAGATTGAAAATTACCGCCGTAGCGCCGCTACTTAACCCCTAGGAGATGCAATCCAACGGCTCACAAAACCCTACCGGACGCATGGCACGCATCGCGCTCGACACGTGGAGAAGAGCAAGCGCGAACCGTCCCTCCACTGCTCCCATTAAGCGCGGAAATCAAGGAGGCACAGTTAATAATAAGATTACGCACGACCAGTCACATCAAAGTCATAAAGTGGGACCCACCGCTCGTCACGTCCCATCAAAATCGCTCACGCGGGCAACTGAGGTCATGCAAGCGTCAGCACTGACGCCATCAAAAGCTACGCAGCGGAAAACTTCGACTACTTTAGTCCTTGCTGGAGTCTTCGACTCCACAAAGCACTCGGGGGCTACTCCCATAGGGAGCGCTGGTCGCGCACCCTACAATTTTTATTTTCTTATTGCAGGGATGCAGGCAATCACAATCAAACCCAACGACTCGAAACACGATTCGACTATGGACATGGGTTACTCCCATAGGAGCGCCAAACAATTTCGATCAAACAAGCAAGTAAGACGACGATGCATAAAACGTGTTTTAGTCTCTGCCTAAGTCTTCGACTGAAACAAACAAGCAAAGGCGACATCACTCGCAAATTTTCTTTAGTCCCAGCCTGAGTCTTCGACTCAACCAGACACTCGGGGGCTACTCCCATAGGGAGCGCTGGCCGCGCACCCTATGATTATTTGTACAAAAACTATGTGTTGATAACATCCACACTCGCAGATCATGGCGACACCGCGTCATAATTTTCCCTGCAAAGAGACTACATCTCCTGGGTCGCCCGAATTGTCTCCGTGATGATAAAATTCGGATGCCACGCTTACAGCGTGAATGTAAGACCTGAATAAGGCCTAGCAACGCATTAGCTGCGCACTACCAGAAATATATTCATGCCTACAGGCACGATGAACATGCCTTGACGGACGCGTCGAGTGCTCACACCCATATAACTGGAATTCGACTGCTGTAAGACATCCACGGCCTGAGTCGAATTACACCAGCACTTTTCCGGATTCGAGTCCGGGGACTCGAATTTGAGTAGATTGCGTTGTTTCACCCTAAGGTGGTTAACTGATACCGATACTTCGGTTATATCAGGCACGTATATCAACAATCCCTATGACATAAATAAAAGCAGTCTAAAATGTACTCATTCAGGCACTCAAAGACTTCAAAAAAGTCCCCAGTCGGATCTGCGATTCCACTGGACACTCGGGGGCTACTGACATGGGTATACCCTACAGGTACTCGATCTTGGTATATACGGTCCAAATACGTATAGGCCCACGGTGTCGCCAAGGCCCAGATAGAAGGACTCGAGTAACCTGTGGACTCTCGATTGCTTGAAGATCAAGAAAAAGCTAAAGATAGAAAGTTTGAAGGGGAAAACCCTATCTTGTAACCGTCTCGACCTGCTACTCGAGACCTAGCCCATCTATATAAGGGCTAGGAGGGGGTGGCGAGGAGAACACACGCAACCCTAGCTTCCAGAAACCCTCGCCAGATTGCATCTACGCACCGTTGTAACTTTCGACTCCCTCAATAATTCCATGAGCAGACAAGCAGGAGTAGGGACCTCTACGAGGCCTGAACCTGGGTATATCCTTTGTCCCCTGTGTGCTTGTTTGCTAGCCGATAGATGTCTCCAGCGCTCCCTCCTTCTCCAAAACCCAAGTCCATAACAATGGGCATTGATGAGTTAAACCCTCGTCACTCCCCGAGTCTTAGGGTTTCGTGGGGATGATATACGCCAGAGGAGAGAGGCTGGAGTGGGCCAGGGCGGCCATACCACTCCCAGGCGCGGCCTAGGCCTACCCGCGCCATGGGGTGGTGTGGGCCCCCTATGGCCCACCTCCACTCCATCTTCTGGCATCCTGAGTCTTCTGGAAAAATAGGATTTTCCGTATATTTTCCCGGATTTTCCGATCTTCGCGAATTTTGCCTCCAAACAGCACCTTTTCCATCAAAATCCTGACTGCAGCGGTCCATGCTCCAAAAGTCATCAACCATGCAAAAATAGATGAAATAACATAAGTATCACCTCTCAATACGAAATATATCAATGAATAATAGTGAATTAAGACATAGAATAGTGATGCAAAATGGACGTATCAACTCCCCCAAGCTTAGACTTCGCTTGTCCCCAAGCGAAACTGAGCTCAATAAACATGACCTTAGGTTTATGGAGTGAAGAGTCGATAAAATAATACGGACAAGAGGCATCACATTCATCAAACGCATAGATCATAATAGAAGACAACTCACTATTATATAACTAAACTTGCAATGAGTAAAGGAAACACAATAAAGATACATAGAGTAAATCATAACTGGTAATGGTAAACTTAGCTCTTGGTCGAAGAATAGTTGATAATTTGCTAGAGTTCACAAATAGCTGGTTTTCAAAGAAAGCTTTCAAAGTAGTAAACATCAAGATAAGAGTAATGTGCAAAACAAGGAACATAAGAAACATGAATGCATAAATCATCATATGAATGAATGAAACACATCAACTCAAAATACTTGCTGAGATAGAAGGGAATAGGTTTACTGACTCAACTACGAAGTAAAAGAAAGGGCCCTTCAAAGAGGGAAGCAAGGATTGCAAGTCTCATAAAGAGATCCCAAAAATTATGATACTTACTAGCTTTCAGCTCTCATTGCCCCTATCATAGGCATCTTTAGGTGATTAAGGTGAAAGTGAGGTCCAATCTGAGTTATATGCTTGACAGACTATAAACTGAAAATCCCAAGTCCCTTGAGTACGAGGGCCGCTCCTCATGCTACTCAACTTTAGTTACCGGTAAGTTCTTTTCATCGTAAGTATGTGCGTATCATTGAGAACCGCCAACAGGGTACCCCTTGCCCGATGATACGGAAGAATCCCCATATCAAAATGACAAGGCAAGCAGACAATGAGTATCTCAACAATCTTCTTATTTACCATGGGAAAATGGTGCTTTTTTCTCTCTTTCCTCTTTTCATAGTATCTCTTTTTTTTCTTTTCTTTTTCTCAATAGCTATCTCTCTCTTTTTTTATAAGAAGAATGCTTCATAGATATCATTATGGTTACGCTGCAGGTTTCCACCATGTCAGCATGGATTAGACCAAATGCCCAAAGCGCTTTCTAACACACATACATAACTCCATGGACTTACAAGCTCCCCTTTTATTTCACACCGACGACATCCGCAAACAAAAGAGCAAGGTATCAACTAGGTATATATTTACAAGTGTTGAAAGCGTTCCCCGTGACAACACGGTTCTGCTAATCCCTAGCCTATAATTTGCAAGCATATAACTTTCATGGAGAGTTCACAATGGTTCAGGTTTATTAAGTGCAAGAAAGTAAAGTGTGCCATCAAGTTTGTGAGAGCTTTAATCACTAATTTTCGCATAACAAGTTTAATTTGGGAGGTAGACAAAACAGGAATTTACTTGGAATACCAATAATGATACTAGGTAGGTATGGTGGACACAAATGGCAAAGGTTTTGGTTTAAAGGAGGTGGATGCACGAGAAGAATTCCCTCTCAGTACAGGTTTTTGGCTAGCAAGGCTAGGTAGCAAGTACAAGAGTTGAAGGAAACAAACAAACATACAAATGATAAAGACAAACATGCAAACTTCCTTGGAAGCACAAGATCTTAACTAGAGAATACTAAACTTATGAGAAAATCAAGAAAGAAAGATGATGAAATTATTTTTCTCTCGAGTACTTCTATCTTTTTCTTTTCAACTCTCAAAAGGTGTTACATCGACGAGCCAGGTTTGCCAAAACCAACTAAATTAACTCAATGATCCCAAAGTGCTACCAATACTAACAACAAGATCAATCATATAACCACGAATTGAATACTAATATAAGCTATGCAAAAGAGTGAATGATAGAACTTCTCATTAATAATCCATAACGACAACTCACACCAAGGGATACATATCTAACGAGAGAGGGGACACTTCCATAATGCAAACCATACTACATAATAACTCCTCTATTCATGATATGAATTCTACTAATAAAGTAAAAATATAGAAGATAGTGATATGATACTGCGGCACTCCCCCAAGCTTGGAACAAACCAAGGGGAGGCCAAACCCGATGACGAATTACTCCTTTGGTGGTGGTGGTATCCTCTTGACAAGCTCTTTGATCAGTTTCCCCAAGTCCTCAATCTCGAAGGTGAGATTACGAATCAGCTGTGAGTTTTGCTCAATGCGGCTCATGATCATGATCATGTCGGATTGAGAATTCTAGCTCTTGCTATTCTTTCCCCACTCTTCCTCCTTGAAGTCTTCTTTTCCTGCATGGTTATGGGTAAAGGTATGGAAGGTACTTTTGGTGTTCGGAGAAGGTGTCCTTGGTGCCAAGCAGTGACGCGGAAGCTTCCCTCCAGTCGACATCCGTGCCGTCCTTCTGATCCTGGCAGGGTTCGCCACCACTCCAATGCTTACAACGGTAGTGCCGGTGTGCTTTGCATCCTCTTCACCTTCACTCTTGATCTCCTTCTCCTTCCCTTTATCCTTGGCAGACACCATTGTGCTTCTAAACCTTCAAAGAGTATGTCCTGGCAGAAACAGATTAAAACAAAAACACGACGAACACACGATATGCGGACCTCGGGGGATCCGGGGGGTTATATATTACGAAGTTTCATATCAAAAGGAAGGTACTGGGAGAAAACGAGTCGGAGGCGGAGTCCTAGGTGGCCTCACCACCTGGTGGCGCGGCCAGGGGTGGGTCCGCGCCATGGGGTGGTGTGGGCCACCCTGGCTCCGTTTCCGTCTATTTTTCGCTCTGTAGCTTTCCTTATTGACTGAAAACTACAAAAATATAGTTGGATTGTATTTTTCCGGAACTTTTATTACCAGAACTGTTACCTAGTTGGAAACGGACTCTGCAGGTCTCTGAATTTGGTCCTCAATGAATTTCTCTGGAGTTATAACTTGAAAGGCATCAACATCTTCATTGTAAGAATCTCCAGCAATATAGTGTTTGAGTCGCTGTCCATTCACTACTTGTGTAGTATTATCTTTTAGAGAAGAAATTTTTATTGCTCCTGAACGGTATACTTCTTCAATGATGAAAGGTCCTTCCCATTTTGATAGTAGCTTACCTGCAAAAAATCTGAGACGAGACCTATACAATAGAACTTTCTCACCAACATGAAATTTTCTCTTAAGTATTCGCTTATCATGCCATCTTTTAACTTTTTTCCTTAAAGAGCCTAGCATTCTCATAGGTTCACTCCTCCATTCATCTAAAGAACTTAAGTCAAACAATCTTTTCTCACTAGCGAGCTTACAATCTCTATTTAGTTCTTTCACTCCCCAGTAAGCTTTGTGTTCTAATTCTAAGGGTAGGTGACAAGCTTTCCCATAAACCATTTTATAAGGAGACATTCCCATAGGATTTTTGTAAGCAGTTCTATAAGCCCATAAAGCATCATTCAACTTCTTAGCCCAGTTTTTCCTAGACCTATTAATGCCTTTTGCAAGATAGATTTAATTTCTCTATTTGATAACTCTACTTGCCTGCTAGTTTGGGGGTGATAAGCTGAAGCAATTCTATGATTAACATCATATTTAGCAAGGGTCTTCCTAAAACCACCATGAATGAAATGAGAACCCCCATCAGTCATGAGATACCTAGGCACCCCAAACCTAGGAAAGATAACATCCTTAAGCATTTTTAGAGAAGTCTCTCCATCAGCACTCTTTGTAGGAACAACTTCTACCCACTTAGTAACATAATCAACGGCAACAAGAATATGAGTGTAGCCTTTCGAAGGAGGGAAAGGACCCATAAAGTCAAATCCCCAACAATCAAAAGGTTCAATAACTAGAGAGTAGTTCATAGGCATTTCATTGCGTCTAGAAATATTACCAAGACGCTGACATTCATCACAGGATAGGACAAATTTTCTTGCATCTTTAAAAAGGGTAGGCCAGTAGAAACCTGATTGTAGTACCTTTTGTGCAGTTCTATCTCCTGCAGGATGTCCTCCATAGGCACTACCATGACATTTACGCAATATCTCCTTTTGTTCATATTCTAGAACACATCTTCACATAATACCATCAACTCCTTCTTTGTATAAGAGTGGGTCATCCCAAAAATAATGCCTCAAATCATATAAGAACTTTCTTCTTTGCTGAGCTGTAAAAGTTGGAGGCAAATACTTGGAGACAATAAAGTTAGCATAATCAGCATAGCAAAGGCTTCCTCGCGAGCTCACCCCTACTGCGGCTAACTGTTCATTTGGGAAACTATCATTAACAGGCATAGGGTAAAAAGAGATGTTTTCCAAACGAGATAAATTATCAGCTACGGGGTTTTCAGCACCCCTCCTATCTACTATGTGTAGATCAAACTCTTGTAAAAGCAGTACCCATCTAATAAGCCTAGGCTTAGCGTCCTTCTTCGTCATAAGATATTTAATAGCAGCATGATCAGTATGAATGGTTACTTTTGAGTCCACAATATAGGGCCTAAACTTATCACAGGCAAAAACAACATCTAGAAATTCCTTTTCAGTAGTGGCATAATTCCTTTGAGCAGCGTCTAGGGTCTTACTAGCATAATGGATAACATTTAACTTTTTATCAATATGTTGCCCAAGGAGAGCCCCTACAGCAAAATCACTAGCATCACACATTATTTCAAAAGGTAAACTCCAATCAGGTGGTTGAACAATAGGGGGTTTAGTTAAAGCCTTCTTAAGAGTTTCAAAAGCTTCCCTACAATCATCATCAAAAATGAAAGGTACATCCTTTTGAAGAAGATTAGTGAGAGGTTTTGATATCCTAGAGAAGTCTTTAATAAACCTCCTATAGAAACCAGCATGACGAAGGATACTACGAATACCTTTGATGTCTCTTTGACATGGCATCTTCTCAATTGCCTAAACCTTAGCTCTATCAACTTCTATGCCTCTTTCAGAAACTTTATGCCCAAGAACAATCCCTTCATTAACCATGAAGTGGAATTTCTCCCAATTAAGAACAAGATTAGTTTCTTCACATCTCTGCAAAACTTTATCAAGGTTGTGCAGACAATTATCAAAATAAGTTCCATAGACAGAAAAGTCATCCATGAACACTTCTACAATTTCCTCATAAAAACCATGAAAGATAGCAGACATGCACCTTTGGAAAGTAGCAGGAGCATTACATAAACCAAAAGGCATACGTCTATAAGCATAAGTTCCATAAGGGCAAGTAAAAGTAGTTTTTTCTTGATCATGTTGTTTAACAGCAATTTGAGAGAAACCAGAATAACCATCAAGAAAACAAAAATGAGTCTTTTTAGATAACCTTTCCAACATTTGATCAATAAAAGGAAGCGGGTAGTGATCTTTCTTAGTAACTTTATTGACTTTCCTAAAATCGATGCACATCCTATAGCCTACCACTATTCTTTGAGGAATAAGCTCATCATTATCATTAGGGACAACGGTAATACCTCCCTTTTTAGGAACACAATGAACAGGACTAACCCATTCACTATCAGTAATAGGGTAAATAATACTAGCATCAAGGAGTTTCAATACCTCATTCCTTACCACTTCCTTCATCCTAGGATTGAAACGTCGTTGGTGCTCCACTACCGGCTTCGCATCTGGTTCTATGATGATAGAGTGCTGACATATAGTAGGTGAAATCCCTTTTAAATCATCCATAGTATAGCCCATAGCTCCTCGATGTTTCCTGAAAACTTCCAATAACCTTTCTTCTTCCTTCCCTGAAAGTTTAGTGCTAACAATAACAGGATATATCTTTTTATCATCAATATAAGCATATTTAAGATCATCAGGGAGGGGTTTTAGATTGAAAACCCGATCCTTTTTAGGTGGCATCGTGGTACCCAAGTCTTCTACAGGCAAGTCGTGCTTAAGCATCATAGGTTGATCACGGAGAATCCTGTGAATCTCATTCATTTCTTCCATGAAGATTTCACTTTCATGATCCTCCATAAATTGCCGCAAAGCATTGTTAGGAGCAAGAGAAATAGAAGCAAGTTGTTCAACCCTAAAATCCTCATTATGGGTTTCCTCTCCGCAAGGTTCTTTAGCAAATTTCGAAAAATAAAACTCATAAGATTCCCCATCAAACTTAGTCAAGATTTTCTCCCTCTTGCAATCAATAATAGCTCCACAAGTACTCAAGAAAGGTCTACCAAAAATGATAGGGTAGGTTTTACTAGCAGCCGAACCAAGTACTAGAAAATCAGCAGGGTACTTAATCTTACCACAAAGAACTTCCATGTCTCGTACAATACCAATTGGAGAGATGGTCTCTCTATTGGCAAGGTGAATAACCACATAAATATCTTCCAACTCACAAGGACTGATTTCATGCATAATTTCTCTGTAAAGCTCATAAGGAATAGCACTGGAACTTGCACCAATATCACATAAACCATAATAGCAATGATCACCAATTATAACAGAAAGCACATGAACACTAGCCTTTTTAGTTCTATTGGGATGTGAAACAATATTAGAAGCACCCTCACAAAAGACTATGTGCCCATCTTCTACGCTTTTAGTGACAAGGTCTTTCACAATTGCTACCACAGGTTCAATGTTTATTTGTTCATCAGGTTTTACAGTTCTTTTTTCACTTTTGGTGATTACATTAGTTATCATAGGATGATCCTTTACCTTTTCGAGGAAGGGAATCTCCTCGATATAAGCTTCAGGTAAAATGGGGTCAATAATGCAATACTCAGCACTTCCAATAGGAGCATACTCAACAATATCTTTGTAAGGTGCATGTTATTTGTTCCATCCCCTTTTTGGAATTTCGATATAGGAAGCAAAAGCTCTAAAGCAATTTGTAATAACTTGCAAATCAAGACCATAAATATTACTAATATTTTGAAAGTCATCAGTTCCCATAAAAGATTCAATGCATTCATAATCATAATTTATACCTGACTTTCTACCTTTGTCATTCTCCTAAGCTTCAGCATTGTCTTGAATACGATCTAGAAGGTCCCATTTAACTTCTTCCATGCGAGTGAATGATCCAGCACAAGAAGCATCCAATAAATCCTTATCATGTAGAGGGAGCCTCGCATAAAAGTTGTTGATAATAATATTGTTGGGGAGCTCAAGAATGGGACATTTGAGCATTAGTAACTTCAATCTCCCCCAAGCTTGAGCTGTACTCTCTCCATCAAGAGGCCAAAAGTTGTATATTTGATTCTGATCTTTATGAATCTCACTAGGAGGATAAAACTTTGAATAAAAGAGAGGCACTATTTCCTCCCATTCCAGAGCTTGACCATTCTTCAGCAGCTTATACCATTCCCTAGCTCTTCCTTTCAGTGATAATGAGAATAAATTCTTATTAACTTGATCTGTAGTAATACCTACACACTTGAACAACCCGCATAATTCGTGTATAAAGAGTAAATGATCACCGGGATGGACAGTTCCATCCCCAACATAGTAGTTATCCATAACACGATCAATAATTCTTGTAGGTATTTTGAAAACATCTTTCTCAGCAGGTGGTGGCTTATCTACTACCTTAGCAGTGGTAGTAGCATTACCAAATAAGAAACTCAGCGAATTATCCATAACAAAAATAAAGCAACTAGCAGAAGTAAACAATACTCATAGTAGAAGATTCCTTTACCAGTTCCACTCTCCAATAGCACTTCACTCCCCGGCAACGGTACCAGAAAATAGTCTTGATGACCCACAAGTATAGGGGGTGTATTGCAGTATTTTCGATAAGTAAGAGTGTCGAACCCAACAAGGAGCAGAAGGTGCTGGCTAGTGGTATGGATCAGGAATTCTGTGCAAATACTTAGCAAATGGATTTTTAGGGGTTTTTGATATAGCAAGTAAACAAAGTACAAGTAAATGAAAGATAGTAAGAATGAATGCAGCAAGTGGCCCAATCCTTTATGCAGCAAAGGACAAGCCGGTTGTATTTCTATAGATGACCAAACGTTCTCGAGGACACATGGGAGGACTGTCAAGTGCTTTCGCTTCATATAGTCGATTAATCTTCTTTAGCTTGCTAAGTGTTGTGTGGGTGAACCTGTGCTAATGTACCGCCCATCCAAGACTAATACATACTTGTGATTATACCCCTTGCAAACATCCGTAAGTACAAGAAAGTAATTAAGGTAGAAACCTAACCATAGCTTTAAACTCTATGACCCTTATGTCCCTTGTGCAATGGTTTCCTAACGGGGGTTCAGGTTTCTGTCACTCCGGCAACCCCTACGATTAGTAGCCAAATACACAATGCATTCCCCTAGGCCCATATAGGTGAAGTGTCATGTAGTCGATGTTCACATGACACCACTAGAAGAAGTACACCACAACTTAAATAACAATCTATTGAATCTTTCTCAACGCAACTCTACTACTAACAACAAGACTTCTCCCATGTCCTCAAGAACAAAACGAACTACTCACAAGACATCATATGGATCATGATCAAAGATGGAATAATGATGTATAACAATCTAAACATAAACAATAATTCAACGGTTCACTCAATAGCATCAACTACAAAGAGTAATCAACACCGGGAAAGTTTCCCCTATGAACTATAGCAAGATTCAACGCAATTGTTACAGCAATATGGAGATGGTGATGAGGGTGCTGATGGTGATGATGGTGGTGATGATGATGATGATCCCGATGAAGTCCAGCTTGATGGTGGTGTTGATGGCGACGATCTCCCCTCTCCGGGAAGGAATTCCCCCGGCAGAAATCTATCTGCCAGAGAGATCTTTCTCTCTCGGTGTTTTACGCCCCGCAGAGGTGGCGGAATCTTTCTGTGGTTGCTCCCTGAGTCTTAGGGTTTCGTGGGGATGATATACGCTAGAGGAGAAAGGCTGGAGTGGGCCAGGGCGGCCACACCACTCCCAGGCGCGGCCTAGGCCTGCCCGCGCCATGGGGTGGTGTGGGCCCCCTGTGGCCCACCTCCACTCCATCTTCTGGCATCCTGAGTCTTCTGGAAAAATAGGATTTTCCATATATTTTCCCGGATTTTCTGATCTTCGTGAATTTTGCCTCCAAACAGCACCTTTTCCATCAGAATCCTGACTGCAGCGGTCCATGCTACAAAAGTCATCAACCATGCAAAAATAGATGAAATAACATAAGTATCACCTCTCAATATGAAATATATCAATGAATAATAGTGAATTAAGACATAGAATAGTGATGCAAAATGGACGTATCAGGCCGCTCCTCATGCTACCCAAGTTTAGTCACTGGTAAGTTCTTGTCATCGTAAGTACATGTGTATCATAGAGAACCGCCAATTGGGTACCCCTTGCCCGATGATACGGATGAATCCCCATATCAAAATGACAAGGCAAGCAAACAACAAGCATCTCTGCAATCTTCTTATTTACCATGGGAATATGGTGCTTTTTTCTCTCTTTCCTCTTTTCATAATCTCTTTTTTTTCTTTTTCTTTTTTTCTTTAATAAGAAGAATGCTTCATAGACAGCTCATTATAGTTACGCTGCAGGTTTCCACCATGACGACATGGATTAGACCAGTGGCCCAGGCATTTCACTAACACATATACATAACTCCATGGACTTACAAGCTCCCCTTTCATTTCACACCGACGATATCCATAGACAAAAGAGCATGATATTAACTACATACAAAGTACCAGTGCAATGTTGAGAGCGTTCCCCATGACATCATGGTTTTGCTAATCCCCAACAAATAAGTGCAAGCATATACAACATAGATGACACAATGGTTCAAGTTTATTAAGGGCAAGAAAAGTAAAGTGTGCCATCAAGTTCGTGAGAGCTTTAATCACTAGTTTTCTCATAACAAGTTTAATTTGGAAGGTAAACAAAAACATGAATATACTTGGAATATCATAAGCTAGTAGTTAGGTATGGTGGACTCTATGGAATAACTTGGTTTAGGGAGTTGGATGCATGAGTGGAACTCATACTTGGTTGTGGAGGCTAGCAAAATACTGGGAGCGACAAACTAAGAGAGCAATAATGGCCATAATCATGCAAAGCGACAAAAAATCATTGATCAAAGCATAAAGTGATACTACAAGTTGAAAACTAAAGGATCATAAAGGCTATGGTGACTTTGGATAGTCATAACATGGTGTGAGCATGCACCAAGTCAACCCAAATAAAGCATCAAAGGAGAATACCACTATAGTATGCTTTAATATGCTAAAACAACGCATGATTCATCCAAGGCACATTAAGCAATCTCAATTGTTTATAACAAGTGATGCTACAACAAAGAATACTAAGCATAAAGCCAAAACAATATCAAGCATGGCATGACAAAGCATAGGCCACAGTCAAAAACAAGCTCTCTTTACCACTTAAGCATGAACTTCCCTACTCTTTTCCAAACCAAACCAAACTATTTGAAAACCAATGTATGAAAGAGGGGGTCCAACCAATTTATTCAGCAATCTAGGAAAATAAAGCAAACGAAAAACCAAAATTAAAACGAAAAAGAAGATGCTCTAAGAACAACACAACCGTGCACGAAACAATAAAAATGAAGCGTTTGGAAGAAACCTGGGATTTTTATTGATGAAGAAGGGGATGGCTTGGGCATCCCCAAGCTTTAACGCTTGTAATTCTTTGATATTTCTTGGGGTGAAACGCGTGGCATCCCCAAGCTTGAGCTTTAGTCCATCCTTCATCTAATTACTCATTCCTTCCATACACCTGAAATTTTTCCTTCATACAAAACTTTACACAATCTTTATTAGCAACATTAGTGCACTCAAGATAATAGGTCTTTAAGTTCAGTTCTAACACCAATAAAATTTCCATTAAGACACAAGCTACTGTAGCACTTCCCTCAAAAATCTCAATTCCCCAAAAGAACTCAAAAAGGAACTAACAAGAAGCAAATGCAGAAAATGGCAGAAATCTGTCAAAACAGACCAGCAGGTAAAGACAAATTTTTGCGAAGACCTTCTGTTGCCCAAATCAAAAAGTGTTTAACTAACGAAAGTTAGATAACAACCTGGGGCAGAAGCACAAAAATTCACGCCTCAAAAGGACGTACAGAGATTTTACACGAATTTTTAAGGTGAAGCACATAAATCTGTTTCGGGACAGAAACTTTCACAATCATTACTTCTCTCTCATAGAGGTTACTCTTGGCACAAAAAGCAAATAAAATGGATAAGGAGCGGTTATTACTGAAGTAATAACTTCCAACACTCATCTAAAACTTTTGGGTTATCTCCCAATAAGTACTTTTCTTTAACGCCTTTAAGTTAGGCATAAGAAGCAAGAAAAAGAATCTAGTGTTCTCAAATGAAGAAGCATTAAAACCAAATTTCTTGCCCTTACCTCTCTTAATTTTATTCTTAATCTTGGGGAAAATATGATTGTTTGGTGGAGAAGCAAGGTGCATGGTCCCCTTTCCCACGTCTATTATTGCTCCAAGGAGATCTAATAGGGACCTTCCAAGCGTAATTTGTCCTTTTCCTGCACATTCAATAACAAGATAATCAGTAGAAATCATTTTCCCAAGAATCTTTGTAAACACTCCTTCAGCTATTCCAATAGGTAATATTGTAGCATTATTAGCAAGAGATATTTCTTTTCCTCCTTCAGAAAGCCCCCAAAGATTCAAAGACTCATAAATATCTTTGGGCATAAGACAAAATTCAGACATGATATCACAGCGAGCTTGAAAAGTTTCATTATTTATATCAATCTTTACTATGGGGAGCCACTTTGATGGTTCAGAATTTATTGGAACATGATTATTATGCTCCCTAAGCATATTATAGCAATCTTGCAAACTAGCAGTGCTGGTCTCAAGAGTGTTCAATCTAGCAAATATGTTTGTGAAAGAAATATCAGTTTTGCTAGGCAAATTGTAAGTAAAGACCAATTTCTTTATAGCATTAACAGCATCATCCTCATTGCATTGGAGTAAATCTCCTCCCACAACAACATCTAAAGCATATCTATAGCAAAGAGCAATTCCAAGGCAAAAACTTCTAAGGGACAAGCTTTGAGTCATTTTAGGCTCAGTTTTTTCATGTAGATCAGAGATTCTAGACCAAGCTTCCTTGAAGCTCTCCTCAATTCCTTGTTTAAAAGTGAAAATCATTTCCTCAGGTGACATAGTGATTGGAGCAAGGCTAGACATAATGGCAACTTAAGGTAGAGACTAATTTTTTGTGTTTTCAATAAAGAAAGCAAACTTGTAAAACTAATTTTTTTGTGTTTTTGATAAAGAATCAAGCAAACAAAACAAAAGTAAACTAAGCAAAACAAAAATAACAAAGTAAAGAGATTGGTTATGAGGGACTCCCCTTGTGAAGATGTCCTTGACTCACAGAATCAGCTGAAAAAGTACTTGCTGACTCGTGTATTAACGAGCTCGTTGGGGAACCCCAAGAGGAAGGTATGATGAGCACATCAGTAAGTTTCCCTCAGTTATGAAACCAAGGTTATCAATCTAGTAGGAGCAAGGAAACACCCCAAAGGTGTAGCTAGCTGAACGTTGGCAGGGCGCACTACCGGTGCCAGCAGCAACGTGGAGACCTGCACAACAGAACCACATAACTCTGTCCCCAACTTGCGATGAGGTTGTCAATCTCACCGGGTTTGCTAAAAACAAAGGATTAAACGTATCGAATGGAAGGAATTAATAGTTTGAAGAAAGTAAACACAAAGCAGTAAACCATTGATTGTAGATTGAATGTAAAAGAAAGGACCGGGGTCCATAGTTCACTAGAGGTAGCTCTCCTTAAGATAGATAACTTGCTGGGTGAACAAATTACAGTGGGGCAATTGACAAACATCGAGAAAGCATACAAGCATATACTAATCATCTTGACTCCTTTAAGACTTGATTGGGCATTACAACATTATACATAGACCGCCATCCAACTACATCTATGACTAATAATCCACCTTCAGGTTATCATCCGAACCCCCTCCAGTATTAAGTTGCAAGCAACAGATTATTGCTTTATGAATTACGTGTAAAGTAAACAATACGACTGTTTTATGAACAAATGATTGTTGTTTTCTCCCTAGTAGCAACAACACATCTAGTACCTTAGAGATTTCTGTCACTTCCCCAGATTACCAGAGGCATGAACCCACTATCGAGCATAAATACTAACTCTTGGAGTTGCTACCATCTACTTGGCCAAGATAGCTACTAACAACGGAAAGCATGCAAGATCACAAATAACAAATACATGATAGAATCAATAATCAATCTGAAATAGCATCTAAATATCCATCAGATCCCCGCAAACACAACATGCAGAAGTACAAATAGATGATCTTGATCATGAACAGAGCTCACAAGATCTAGACATGAAAGCACAAAGGAGGAGAACCAGCCATCTAGCTACTACATGGACCCGTAGTCTAGAGATGAACTACTCACGCATCACACCAGAGGCTTGCATGATGATGAAGAAGGCCTCTAGGGTGAATTCCCCTCTCCGGCAGGGTGCCGAGAAGAGCTTCAGATCCATCCCGATCTAGGGATGGAGATGACAGCGGCTACAGACTCTTTCATGGATTTTTGATCGGGTCCTTAGGGTTTTGGTATCGGAGGCAATATATAGGCGGAAGGAGAGGCCGAGGGGGTGCCTGGGCTGGCCACACCACCCCCTGGCGCGAGCCAAGCCTGGTCGCGCGGCCAGGTGGTGTGGCCGCCCTCTGGCCCTTCTCCGTCTCATATTCTGGCTCCAGGTGTCCCCGGTAAAATAGTGACTTTGGCTTTTGTCCCTTCCAATTCCGAGAATATTCATTTTCTGACTTCCTGAAACCAAAAACAGCAGAAAACAGGCAGCTGGCACTATGGCTCTTGTTAATAGGTTAGTCCAAGAAATCATATGAAAAGTACTCCAAAGTGTGGACAAAACACAAGAAAGTAGATAAAACCAAGCATGGAACATCAAAAATTATAGATACATTTGCAATGTATCATGCACCTATACACCTGACAAGTGTATTGGGTGTGTTGGGGACACAAGAGACTTCTTGTATCTTGATTGCAGGGTTGCTTGAGAGGGGATACCTTTGGCCAATTCCTCCTTGAGTTCGATAAACCTTAGGTAATCCACTTAAGGGAAACTTGTTCCTGTTCTACAAACCTCTGCACTTGGATGCCCAACAACTATCTACAAGAATAGAAGTACTTAGACATCACGCCCATGCGTCGACTGACAACCTGCCTTATGTCGGCGGCTCCGTGTCTTTGTCTGGCGTGTTCGTCAGCTTTGTCGGTGGGAACCATTTTGGTCCTTGGCGGCAAAAAGTATTACTACTACAGTAGTAGTACAATAGAGTAGCAATTCAAACTTTCCTGGTTTCGAAATTTTCACTTCCTTCACAAACAGCTGGGGGGGAGGATATTCAAAAGATCGCCATTCGCAGTACAACTAATACAAGTACGAGTACTACTTAAATGCTGGACAAGGGATTGGTTGACCTGGCCAACAAAAAAAACAAAAACGTCCCATCGCATTGGATGCTCACCATTATGATCTGACCAGCCTACCTACTCCGCACTACTCCACCTCCGTACTATTGGGGGGATACCCCCGGGTAGGGTAACGCCGGGGTATAAAGGCCGAGTTAGCCGGGGTACGGCATGGTCAAAGCAAGTTCTGGCCGGGTCACCTCAAGGCAGGTCGAACCACGGAGTGACCCGGCCCGTGGAGCATCTCCTTAGCCGTAGTCCGGCCGGCATAAAATATATGTCGGCCATGTTTGTCTATCTATTATGCAGGTACATTCGTAGCCGGATTAGCCACGTGCTAGCCGGACTATCATATGGCTTCCAAGAGAAGGAAGGAATCCCCCGATGTTCAAAAGGTGGCTTTATTAGCTGTAGCATGAGCGACGCAAAGGAAAGAGGAGGACCAGCGGGTCAGAGGCGACCAAGGTGACATGGGCAGTGTCGGCTGATGCAGCCCGTGTCTGGTGACGCTTAAAGACAAGGATTACGTTGCGGGTTACGTCCAAAACCCCGGACGAGCTGTTAAAGAGAATAAAGAAGCATCTAGCTTTAGTCGAGGGGCATATTCGGATAATATGCTGCCACGTGGGCCCTAACATTGTAACCCGGGATCCCCTATATAAGGAGCACCGGGGCCTCCATAGGGGATCGATCATTTTCTCTGTCTAAGATAGAACTCTAGAGCTAGCTTGTGGCTAGTAAGAGACATAGTCTCCTTCTCACCAATAGCTTGAAGAGCACTTGTAAACACCATTGATAGAGAAAATACAAGAACATCTGTGCGTGGAATCACCACGTTCTCCCTCCCTGGATTCCCCTAGCATACATTGGCCCCATCTTTAGCCTATCCATGGCATCTGCCGTGCCACCACCACGATAGCTGGCGCCCACCCTGGAGCTAGCGGTGCTAGCAGGGGTGAAAATCCAGACGGGAAGCTTCTCCAGCACCGGCGAGCGCGTCGTCTCCGGCCTGCTTCAGCGCTTTGGAGCGCTGGACTACATCAGCGACAATGCAGGGAGCTTCGGCAGGCACCCCCTCCGCGCAACAACGTCTTCATCAAGCTTGGCGCGCATGAGATCTACGTCGGCGTGGACGAATCCTTCGTTCATCCATGACACATCATCGAAGGAGGCGAACCATCTCTTAGAATATCTCGTGGCATGCGTATCACTCACCCCACCACCAGCGTTGAGGTCCTGATGACCACGCTAGACGTGGAAGCAAGCAAGGGGCCTGGCGCCAGAGCTGGAAGTCACGCCGAAGCAGACCCGGTCTAGGTTCCCCCACTAGAGAGGCTGGAGAATGTGCTCCAGCAGGCAATAGATAGCCTAGCAACACCGATAGCGCCTGTGGTAAATCTGGCTCAGGTGCAAGCGGGGTTAGAAGAAACTAGGCGGAAAATTTTAGCTGGGGCAAAGAAGGTAGCGGAGCTGCAGCAGTCCTTGAACATTACTTTGAGAGAATATGCAAAGGCAAACCGCATAGATGGAGTGAAGATCCAAGGTAGAAACCTGATCACTGAGATTGACAAGGGATACGAACCTAGGCCAGGTCAGACAGTCACGATAGTAACAGGAGGGCTAGAGAGGTACAGTACCCCGACAAAGAACCTCAGGGCAGCAAATGCGGCCGCGTACGAGTTAGAAGGTCTAACCGGAGAAGCCCGATAAAGGCAACAAGAGAGGGTGAACCACTTGCTGAGGTTCGCTTCCCAGCAAAATGAAGAAATGAACAAGGCAAACCCGGTACCAGCGTGGGCATCACACGTGGTTCATTCAGCTAGAAATAACCCGACAAGATCTGGGGGAGCCGCATTATCTCCGGGTCACAATCCCAGGAGAGAGGAGGTGGTAAACTCCAGGAGAAGGGACAAACAGATGGTCCCATACGATCTAGTGAGGGCCAGAAAAGGCAAAGAAGTGTAAGTTGATGAAGATCGCCACAGTACCAGCCGAGGTGTGGCTGGCCGAGGTAACCGCGACCAAGGAAATGCTGGTCAAAGGAATGCTGCCAACAACGATGTCGGATAGCATGATCCCGCAGGAACGGGGCAAAATGTACCTCGGCAGCAGCAGCAGCGCGCACCTCGGCAAGAGGGAAGTGCGAGACAAGCAGCGCAACAATAGAATGCTCGTCCGGATCAGGAAAGATACAATGATGGTTATTCGGCTATGATCAACGACGGATATCCCAGATCGAATCACCACATAATTAGGTCAAGGCTGGGAAGCAGGAACTTGCAGCCAGATGATGCGAGGCTGAAACTGGATAGAATTTATAGGTTGGAGCTAATCGAGGTACAAGGTCCTCCTGGTCCGGCATGTTTTGGGCCCCGGATCATGAAGGAGCCACCAGTGCCAAACTTTTTGCTAGCCAGAGGAACCAAAACCTACGATTGTATCTGGCCAGAGGATTGGCTGATTAATTACACGACGACAGTCAAGATCGCATCTGGAAATTTGAGATGGGCAGTGAGGTATGCGCCACAAATGTTGGAAGGACCAGCGAGAGTTTGGCTGAACAATTTTCCACCGGGAAGTGTTAACTGTTGGCTGGATTTTGAGGAGTTGTCCGTTAGCAACTTTTCGAGCACCTACAAGAGGCCCAACAGGCCACAGACTCTGGCATTATGCTGGCAAAGCTCGAATGAGCCAGACCGGGATTTCTTGACCCGGTGGTGCAACATGTGTAACTCATGCGAGGGGGTAATTGAATCACAAGCTATTGCATGGTTCGCCCAGGGATGCAGATATGGAAGTGTGGTAGAGGCTGCAGTAACATCAACGCGGCAATGCCGGCAGTAGTGAGATATATGCCCTGGGCAGATCAGGAAGTTACATGGAGCATTAAGGATCACCCAAAGATCATGCCTAGCCCTGGGACCTATGCACTGGTCCTGGATCCAACGTTCATCGGGCCGAATCTCAATGTGAGGTTTTCCAAAGTACTGATTGACAATGGCAGTAACATCAACATTATGTACAAAAATACCATGCACAAGTTGGGAATAACAGAGAACATGCTGCAAGCAACGAGGACCACCTTTCATGGCATTGTGCCCGATATTTCCCGTGAGCCAATTGGTAAGGTCCGGATTGATGTGTTATTCGGCACAAGAGACAATTGCCGGACTGAAAATTTGGAGTTCATAGTGGTGAATCTGGAGAGCGCTTATCACACGTTACTCGGCAAGCCCGCGCTGAATAAGTTCATGGCAAGTACTCACATCATCTACCTTAAGATGAAACTGCCCAGACCAAGGGGTGTGATAACTGTATCAGGGGACTTTCGGCGTTCGATCAAGTGCGCCTCAACCGGATCTAACTTAGCCGAGTCACTTGTGATAGCTCAGGAAAAAAGGAAGATACTAGAAAAGTAGCGGCATTAGCTCAATCCGCATAGCAGCATATGCCGGCTCTGACCAACCCGCACGGGAGCATGTCACTCCAAGCAACCAACGATACAAAGAAAGTGCCAATCGATGATCAGTTCCCAGAGCGCACCGTAACCATTGGTGCCGGGTTAAGCAACAAATAGGAAAGCGAGATCGTCAACTTCCTCCGTGAGAATCGGGATATCTTTGCTTGGTCCACTCAGGATCTGCAAGGTGTGCCGAGGGAGTTGGCCGAGCACTCATTGAACGTAAGACCCGGGGCTAAGCGGGTAAAGCAGCCTCTCCGGCATTTCGCCGAAGACAGAAGGAAGGTCATTGGGGATGAGATAGCTAGGCTCCTAGCAGCCGGGTTTATCATGGAAGTACTCTATCCGGATTGGCTCTCTAATCCGGTGCTTGTGGAAAAGAAGAAGGATGATCCGAACGTGGCCATGGTATGGTGCATGTGCATTGATTACACGAACCTGAATAAGGCGTGTCCAAAGATCCATTCCCACTCCCTAGAATAGATCAAGTCATAGACTCAACAGCCGGATGTGAACTATTGTCATTCATTGATGTGTATTCTGGTTTCCACCAGATACCCCTAAATCTAGATGATCAAATAAAGCCTGCGTTTTTTACCTCGTATGGGGCTTATTGCTATCGCACTATGCCGTTTGGACTACATAATGCAGGAGCAACGTACCAACGATGCATGCAAAAAATGCTTACACGACCAAATAGGTCGGAACGTGCAAGTTTATATGGATGATGTGGTGATAAAGCCTAAGGAAAGCAATACGCTCCTTGATGACATCCGGTAGACATTCGCCAACTTAAGAAGGTTCTGGATGAATCTTAACACAGAGAAGTGCACCTTTGGTGTGCCCGCAGGAAAGTTACTCGGTTTTCTAGTGTCTAGCCGAGGTATTGAAGCTAACCCGATGAAAATCCGGGCCATAGAGAGAATGGAACTGCCAAAATGCCTTAACGATGTGTAGAAGTTCACTGGTTGCCTAGCATTGTTAAGCCGGTTCGTATGTCGATTGAGTGAGAAGGCCTTGCCCCTCTAATGAAAAAGGCAGACAAATTTACATGGACGCCACAGGCGAACATTGCATTTCAAGAATTGAAAAAGATGTTATCTACTGCACCTATCCTAGCAGCACCACTACCCAAGGAGCCAATGTTTCTCTACGTAACCGCAACCAACCGAGTCGTAAGTGCAGTAATTGTAGTGGAGCACGAGGAAGAAGGAAAGTCGGTGCAAAGACCGGTGTATTATCTGAGCGAGGTATTATCTGCTTCAAAACAGAATTACCCACACTAGCAAAAGATGGCGTATGGCGTGTATATGTCGGCCAAGAAACTCAAACACTATTTTGAGGAACATCCCATCAAAGTGATATGTGAGGCACCCATATCAGAGATTATGAGTAACAAAGATGCAAGTGGCCGGATAGCAAAATGGGCAATTGAGTTAGCCCCATATGCACCATAGTTTGACAGAACATATGTGATAAAATCGCAAGCTGTGACGGATTTCTTTGTGGACTGGGCTGAGATGCAATACGAGCCACCTCTGCCGGACTCCAATTATTGGGGAATGCACTTCGATGGATCAAAACTGAAAGATGGGTTGGGCACCGGAGTAGTCCTTACCTCGCCCAAGAAAGATCAACTGAAATATGTCCTTCAAATCCACTTCAGTGCCTTGAATAATGTTGTGGAATACGAAGCATTGGTACGTGGTCTCAAGGTAGCAAAAGAAGTGGGGATACGTCGGATACAATGCTTTGGAGATTGGGATTTGGTGGTGCAACAGTTGTCTAGAAACTGGGATGCTTTGGATGCTAACATGGCCCTATACAGATTCCATGTTCAAAAGATAAGTGGATTTTTCGAAGGGTGTGAATTCCATCACATACCTCGGATTGAAAACGAGGCGGCCGGTATGCTGTCCAAGTTAGGCTCATCCCGACAGCCCACCCCGCCAAATGTTGCTTTGGAGCACTTGAAAAAACCATCCATCACACCATTGCCTGAATCAGACTCAATTTATATCCCGGAACTCCCCGGATCAGGAGCTGCACCTATGGAGATAGATTGGTGAGGCACCTCAGCAAACCCGAGGATCTTGCTAAAACCGGAACCGCCTCAAGAAACCCGGACTGATCACTAGACTCGGGAGTTATGTCGGTGGATGCGATGGAAATTGACGAGGAACCATTTCCCATCCGGGCTATACCAACTTGGGCCAAGCCAATATATGATTTCCTGAAAGGAGGAGTTTTCCCGGATGATGAGATATTCTCAAGGAAGATCCAAAGAAGATCAAAGGCCTATACAGTTATCAGCGCCGAATTATATAAAAGGAGCATGACGACAGTGCTGCAGCAGTCTGTTGACCCGGAGAACGGACTTGACATACTCCGAGATATTCACCAAGGGGAATGTGGCCACCATGCCTCCTCAAGAGCGTTAGTGGCAAAAGCTTTCTGGCATGGATTTTATTGGCCAAGTGCTTTGGAGCAAGCAGAGGATTTGGTGAGAAAATGCAATGGCTGTCAGAGATACGCCACAAAAAGTCATTTACCAATGTCAGAACTCAAAACTATCCCCATTACTTGTCCATTTGTTGTATGGTGCCTAGACATGGTAGGGCCATTTAAGCTGGCTAAAGGAGGAATGACCCATATCCTAGTTATGGTCGACAAGTAGACCAAGTGGATTGAAGTGAAGCCTATTAAGAAATGTGATGGGGCAACAATAGTAAGATTCCTCAAGGATATAATCCTGAGATATGGCTATCCCCATAGCAGCATAACTGATAATGGCACTGTAACTACCTCGGTGAATTACGCTCCTAGTACAGGCCTGGATGATCAGAAATGGTTGAAATAGTACGGTGGGGCCCAAATGCCACTCACAGGTAGACCTTTCGGCCGTCCCAACCATTTCCAAACATCGGGACAAGAACGGGCGCGAATCGGCAAAGCGAAGGGATCAACTACATACACAAATGAGTATGTATGCAAGCCACCATACAATAGTACATCAGAGCCATTCCATCTAAAAAGAAAGGAAATATAGCAACGCCATACGGCAAGATCCAAATATCCTAGATAGAGATAATAGTTTAGGATATCTCCTCATACATCAATCAACAGAGTATCAAGCGGAAGCGGAAGACAAAATTCGAGTACGGATAAGAAGCAAATCGGCAAAAGATGCCCCATAAATAAGCACATCCCGCCCACAGATCTCACGGATCCCCGTTCCCGGAATCTCTACACCGAATGATTGTTGCCCACATCGTCCGTCTCTTCCACCCAGTATCCATCTTGCGAGTGTACCTGTTCATCTGAACCAATAATTTATCGTGTGAGACCCTAGGGGTACTCAACAAGTCTTTATGCCTCTAAAGGGGACACAACCTGGGGTGACGCAATTGCAGCAAAAGATAGACCCTAGCAATTCTATAGATACTCGCTAACCATCCGCCTAACCAGAGATAGACGGATGTCTGTGAGTTAATAACAACAGTTATAACAGTAATAACGGTAATATCCACAGATCCATCCTCCTCCCCGCTTACCGACGAGGAAGCGGACGAACAACCCCCCCATCCGTTGGCAGTTTTATTATCCATTCCGTGAGTGTTGCACTATTTACTAGTCAGGTACCTAGTCTAGTCAAATTAAAAGCGGTACTTTAGTTATGCTTGTCTATGATCGAGAAACTGCTCCAAGTCGCCATAACCGCGGACACGGCTTTCAGAAGTTTTACCTGCAGGGTGCACAAATAGCAACACACACCGATATGCCTCGAAAACCAAATCAAAACCCAACGAGGCATCACGACAAAGCGATCACAGGATTCAGAAATATTTCAGGGGCCACCCCATTGAGCTACCCGCAACGGTTAGCCGACTCGAGACCTCAAGGTTTGCGCCAATGGCTGTGAACGACTGGGAACCCGAAAATGTGACTGGGCTTGTCAACACCGCGAAAACACTCCGCTTTCCTAAACAGTATAGTGTGCTCCTCGCACAATTTTAAATAAAGCAGTAAGCATGGCATAAGTACAGGATAGTAAATAAAACCTCAAACTAGTTTGTGGCCCTCAAGAAATAAGAATGAATCAAGCTCGCCTGGGGGTTCATAAGCCTCCCGGATGTGGATAGCGCGAGCGAATATTCAAGGAACAGGAATCAAGTACTGGGTCCCACGGACACAAGTGAGCCTGAAAACCAAATAGCTTAATATGGCTCACCGATGCCACTTTCATTAGTTATCCCATTACTACTGGTTAAGTTGTTTAGGTACCTCGTTATCCATCAGACACTCACATACCCTACACATGTTGTTCTACGACTCGCATGGCTCAAACAACTCCTGTAGTAATGGCTCATGGGATGGAGGAACAAGCTTCGGTGGGGTTTAAAAGTAAAGGCTATGCAATACTTGGGATTCAGTTTAATGCAATCGCGACTCAATGATGCAAGAATAAGAAAGAGGCAAAAGGTACTATATGTATGCAAGCATGTGGTAGTGCTTGCCTGGCAGCTCAGTTGAAGCGAGAGAAGGATCTGGGTAGTGCTCCTGGGTATCTTGATATATCCCCTGCTCAGCGTCTATTCGAAGAAGAACCAAACAAACAAGGGCCAACATAAATAAAAGTGCACAAGCATAGGAATAAAATGCATCAAGCAAACAATCATGCCATGATGAATGATGCGCAATTTGCATGGCAATAAAGTAGCATGGCATGGGTGAGGTGTGGAATACAAGAATAAATCATTTTATTGAGTTTTGGTCACATTTTAACCCCATAATAGTTGCTGTATACAATATATTTATATGATTCATGCTTCAAATCAACACATGGAATGCATAAACAGAAAGGTCTCGCCGAGCTAATCATTTTAGACATATCATTTGCTAAATTTGGAGTTATGAAACAAAAGTTATTAATTTATTAAGTCAAAAGGGCATTTTATTGTAATTTAAATAAACTTGGAATTTTAAATGTTCAAAATATGTTTTGAAGGTCATATTTGAAATCCTCACATTTTTCTGATTTGAAAACATATATTATTTGTATTATTTGGATTAATATTTGAAAAGATATTTATAAACAGAAAAAGATTTGAATTTGAAATAATTAGAAAAGATTTGAATTTAAAACAGAAACAGATAAATACTTTTGCTACTCAGCTCTAGGTTAGCCACAACATCGATGGGATGTCCGGCCGTGACAGAATCGCTTTTTTACACCACGCTGCATCGAGACAAGTTAGGTGGGGCTAGCGGCCACGGGGTCCACGCGCGTAAAGAGGCAGTAATCGACGGATGGGGCCAAGGTGGAGCGCGGGTTAAGGGTTATAAAAAGGCAGGGGGTTTTCTGGAAGAACCTCGCGGCGGCTGACTAGTGGGTCAGGTGGACCGCGGGTCGATGCAGAAAACATGCATGGGGTTTCATAAACGGCAGCCAGATTGCTTTCTTCCCGCCGATCGACAGATCGGTCTGTGGCGCGGAGCGGGACTCGAACTCGACGGCGGACACGCTGGGGCGCGAGCGTCTGGTGGCTCGTGGGTTGGTGCTAGAGAGGTGGGCGCGGCCTAGATGAGGGTTACGCGAAGAACAGAGCGCAGACGGCGACGACCCTGCCATGCACAGAGGGCGTTCGTCGCCGGGATCCGCTCATCTAGGCAGAGAGAAACGGCGGGAGGGTGTCAGCGAGGTGCAGCAGCTCACCGGGAGGCTGTCGGTGGCGGTGGTTCGGCTCGAGGCGCGACGATCGCCGAGGCAGAGGCCGGGCGTCTAGGGTTTGCTGGGCTCGGCTGGTACTAGTGGCTCCGGTGCTCCTCTTCGACGACGGCGTGTTCCAGCGGCAGTGGAGCCTCTGGTACTCCAACCACTCCACGGACTGCCTCAAGTCCGGGCGGGTGCATGGAGGCCGAGGGTGCCGGCGATGGTGTAGGCGGCGACGGTGGAGAAGAGGGGGAAGGAAGCAGGGCTCCTCGGCCAGATCTGGAGAGGCAGAGGGGTTCCGTGGTGGTGGTAAAGCAGAGAGGGGAGATGAGGTGCCGTGGGGAGGGTAGATGGAAAAGGTGGCTCGGTGCCACCTTTCTCTACGCCTCCCTCCTCGGCGGCGGAAGGCGGTGGCAGGCAGGGGTGGCTACTGGTGGGACCAGAGGGCGAGGCCGAGGGCAGGGGCAGGCTCGGGTGCCCCTTATGGCAGAGAGAAAGGAGAGGGGAGAGGCTCGGGCTAGGGTAGGGTTTTGGAGCTAGGCTCGGGTGGGGACTTGGGTTAGCTAGGGCAGGGTGGGTGGCCAGGTAGAGAGGGTGGCTGGTGGGGCCAGCTGGGTCTGGTTGGAGGGGTGGCTCGGCTAGGGAGGAGAGAAAGAGAGGGTACTTAGGGTTTGGTGTAGATTAGGTGTAGATTAGGGTTTAGGTTTAGATGGGGTATGGGTATGGTGATGATGGAGTAGGTTTAGGTGAGAGAGAGATGAGGGGTGAGGTTTATTGTTTTGTCAAGCTCAAGCAAGATCAAGTAAAGAGCAAGCAAGAACTAGACAAGGAGAAGAGAGGGTGAGGTGGTTTAAGCATGATCAAAAATAAGCTCAAGCTAAAAGAGAGAGATAGAGAGAGAGATGATCCACCCAAAACCAAATAAAAACCAAATGACAAGCTAAAGGGGTACTTGCATGGCCCATGCAAAAATATTCAATGCCATGTTCATTTGTGAGAACAATATTAATACATGGCATTATTATTTTGCATTCCCAAAATTGGAGTAAGACCCAAGCAAAGGAATTTAGAAAGAATTCCAAGTGGAGTATAGGGAGATGATCACATTGGATTATATTTGGGACTTGCTAGTGTGTATATGCCACTAGGTATTTAATAAGCCCACAAAAATATCCCAACATGATGATAACCCCAACACCACACATATGGAAGCTAGGAAAAGGTTCCACTCAAAAGGCATGCAAAGGTGGCCATGTGGCTCTCATGTTTCAATGTTGTGAAAACAACATGATGCTAAGATGAGAGCATGTGGAAAAGAATTGGATCCATCCCAACCCACATGAGCTAGAGGTAAACTCAAATAAAGTGCCAAGCTCCTATTTAGTTGGATGGTGGAATTATAAGGTGGTGAAAGAAAAGGTGGTGGAGTTAATAAGAGATATGCCCCCAACTCAACTTGGGCATTACACAATATATCAAGAACCAAATACAATATCAAGAGGCAAATACAATTAATAATGCATATGAGATAAGAACCAAATGGAAAAGGGTTTGATATGATGCTCAAATGCAAGGAGGCATGATGACATGAGCATGATATAATGATGATGCAACAATTATATATTTGAAGTAGCCATTATATTACTAGACCAAGTAGCATTACAATTGTTAGACAATTGGGATGCTACAGGCACAAATTTTGCTGAAGGAGTATTTGCGAGGTTCTACCGAGAAAAGAAGATCCGGCTAGATGTCGCCTCAGTCGCTCATCCCGCATCAAATGGGCAAGTGGAAAGATCCAATGGACTAGTTTTGTCCGGGATAAAACCTCGGCTCATAGAGCCGCTGCAAAGATCAGCAGGGTGCTGGGTAGAAGAATTACCGAAAGTACTGTGGAGTTTAAGAACAACTCTGAATCGATCAACAGGCTATATGCCATTCTTTCTGGTATATGGGGCAGAAGCTGTATTACCAGCCGACATAGAGCATGATTCGCCAAGAGTCACCCAATACACAGAAGCCGAAGTACGTAAAGCCTGGCAAAATGATGTTGATCTGCTGGAAGGAGAGAACTGGCCTTGTCCAGATCTGCCATATATCAGCAAAATCTCCGACGCTATCATAGCCGGAAAGTAAACTCCCGAGTCTTTCGAGAAGGTGACCTGGTACTCCAGTTGATACAGCGCACTGCTGGCATTCATAAGCTATCCCCTCCATGGGAAGGACCTTTCATTGTAAGAAAAGCCTTGCACAATCATTCCTACTATCTTATTGATGCATAGCCACAGGAAAAGAACAAGGCGGACAGGTCTGAAGAGGAATCTAAGCGACCATGGAATGTAGCACTACTTCATCCTTTTTACACCTGACAAAGAGGTGAATGTATCCGAGCTACTCATATGTCGGTATGTATGTTGACAATGAGCTTGTTAATGAAACTTTGGCATCCCAAGCAGAGATTCGGGGACTGTCGTAATAATTGCCTTTCTTGTTTTCGTATTTTTATGTCAGCTGGGTTAAGTCGCTTATATCTTAGTTGGATTAGTGATGTGTGAGCACCAAAAACCCAACTCTTCGACTTTGCTGTTGTCCAACTAGAATTGGCTTCATGGCAAGCAAGAGAACAAGTTTGGAATGGCAAAGCACATGAAAAACGACTAAGGAAAAGAACTTAAGCGGGCCGACATTTGTTATTTGGACTAACCCTTTGTTTACTATATTTATCTAACACCGGATTATTTTGAGCTAATCTCAAAGTTTCAAGTATTGTTAAGTCAATTTTTTGAACCTCGGACTCATAAGTCAAAAAACCGAATCAAGGTAGACGCGAGATGAGTAAAAAATTGGGGGAACAAGAAAACGAAACCCAGGGACTTCGCCCATGATAATCCAGCATTAAGAACTTAGTTTCAAAAAATGAATTGTAGCAGAACCAAACCTAAGTACTTAGATACATTTCCGCCTAGCATTCCGGGGATCTGAAAAATACGATCAAGTGTTTTTAAGGAGAAGGGGAAGCAGCCGAATCATCAGCCGAAGAAGGAGGTACTTCGGAATTTGGAGGAGGGGCGCTGGCCTCGGCTTCATCCTTAGGGTTGGCCTCGCCATCCTCCGGGTCTTCAGCCTCGTCGCCAAGCTCGGAGGCCTCACCCTCACTCCCTTTATCTTCTTCATCTCCAGAAGCAACTTCATCCTCGAAAACGTCGAGGTAGCTCGGCCCATCATTCCAAGCGTGGCAGAAGGAATACTGAATAAGTTTGTTAGCACTGGCTTTGCGGCGTGCAACCCACGCCGGATCTTCGTTCCACTTGGATCCAGTGCGCATGTGGGTAAGCAGCCCCATGTCTATTCCTTTGTACCACGAGAGGACGAACTGCAAGGCAATGTCAACCCTGGCTCGTGCAGCCGACTCACGCCACAGATGCAGCTACATATTGCACTCCATCAGTTAGGAAATGAGAGCGGCATTTCCCTTTGGAGTGGGCTCACCAGGCCAGAGGGAGCTCAACATCCACATTGCGGCAGGCATGATATCAGCGCCATAATTCTTTACCAGCTCCAGGCGAGCAGCAAGGCTAACAAGCAGATCCTGTGTCGTGTAAGGGACTGTGGGAATACCACACTGCTCGCGAGACCGGGCTACAACAGCACTAGCAAGAGTATCACCTTCTGGAAACTTGCCTGAGAACAAGCAGAGGAAGCAATGAGAAAATGCATTAATCCGAAAAAACAAAATCGAGTAAGAGAAAGAAACTCACGGGAAATCTGGAAGAGGAGACGCTGAAGCTCGGCATCGACATTGGCACTGCTGGCCTGGAGTTTCTCATATTCGGAGTTTACCGACGTAAGTTTTATGTCGGCTTCCTCCAATAGATCCTTATCCTTGGAAATTTGAGTCGTCAAACGCTCTTTTTCCTCGGCAAACTCCTGGTCCGCCTTGTCCAACTCGGTTTTGTGGAGTTCTTTGAGCCTCTTGATTTTGGCATTCAGCCGAGTAATCTCCGAGTCCTGGAGCTGCAACCGAGTTATCTCATCGTCCTTCTTCTTTAGTTAAGCCTCATGTTTCCCTGTTTGTTCGAGGAAATGGGTCATCATATCAGGCATAGGAACGCTGTCTTCAAGAGCAACTGCAACAGAGGATTAATCCAGCAGAGCCGGAGTATAAATATCCACCGTATGAAGAAAAGAACGCACAATGATGGGGTGAACGAGATAAAATACCTTTGATCTTAGCCAGATTCTTCCGCATGATGATATTCTCAGCTTCAACCTCGGCTGCATATTTCGGATAACAAATTAATACGGATCACAGATAACTCGAACAAACGACAATGGAAGAAGGAAAAGTCTAAGTAAAAAACATTACCCTTCTTCTGGTGCTCCTCCAGGAGTTTGCCATAACGTGCGGGAATGTCTTTATAGGAGTCCAGCAGGCGCTGGAACTCTGCAGATCGGCGGTTAGTGGTAATTTGAAACAAGCAAGACAATGTCAAGCTCAAAGGCAAAGTAAAAAGTAATTCGAAGTCTACAAGATTCAGGCCAAGTGGAACTTAACCCGGCTCTAGGTGTGTGGATATTCGAAGTCTACAAGATCCGGTCCAAGTGGAACTTAACCCGGCTCAAGGTGTGTGGATATTCAAAGTCTACAAGATCCGGGCCAAGTGGAACTTAACCCGGCTCTAGGTGTGTGGATATTTCAAGTGTCCAAGATCCAGGCCAAGGGAACTTAACCCGGCTCCATGTAAATATTTGAAATTGCTAAGGACAGAAACCAAATTCTCTAGGAGCATCCAACCGAGTAACAAGTTACTCCCTCGGAGGCTCGGGGACTAGGGGATATATCTACAAGTGCTCATCTATACAAAGTACCACAGCAGAGGAAAAGAGTTACCTCCATCATCCATCCATCCAAAGAGATGGCCTTGGTGGCGGAGTTCATCTGCGCGCTAAACTTGGCTGGGTCGAACATCTCTGGCAGATCATCCCTTGGATCGATGAATTCAGCATTGTTCCAGTTTTTCACATACTCCAGGAGAAGTGGATTATAACTTTCGCCACTGGGAGAGTAGTTCGCCACCAGGCCTTTGACGTGGGCTTCTCGCCTGACAGATTGAGCTATAGTGGGGCTGGTATGCAGGACCAGCTGCCGGCTACCCTCTGATCCGGTAGGGGGAGACGCTAAGATGATGCCCTTGGCTGATCCGATAGCTTTCTTGAGCTTGCCGGATGACGGAGGATGCGGCGGAAGATCCGAGGCTGCTGATCCGGATGAAGCTAGAGGAGCTGGTTGGAAGATATCCGCGATCGACATAGTTGATCCAGAGGGAGTTGATGGAGCTTTCCTCTTTGGGGCCTTGGTCGAAGCTGTGGCTAATGAGGCTGCTACTGGTGATGCTGCTGATGCTGTTGCTGGAACTGGTGCTACTTGTGCTGGGGACACTGGTGCTACTGGTTCTGAAGACACTTGAACGGGAGAAGAACTTGATTGGGGCGGTGCTGATGAAACTGACACCTCAACACTTGGCGCTAGGGCCGAAGAGGAACTAGGAAGATCCGACATGGCCGTATCCTGAGCTGCCTACCACCCCTCGCGCTGACCTTTGCCTCCTCATGGTGAGGTGGGCTCTGATAAGCACAGCCGTGGAGCCCTCTTGGATAGGGCTGAGCGGGCGAGTGTCGTCATCACGGGGGGGGGGGGGGGGGGGAAGGGCTGCTCCAGATTGGAGATGCTATGCCGGAGCCGCTCTGGGGAATGACCGTAGGATCTCTAAAAAGTAGAAAAGCATCAAGTCAAAAAGAGAGAAAGAACCGATGAGAGACAAAAGGCAAACACAGAAAGGAAAAACCTCAAATGCACATGCAAAGAGACTTAATCGTTCGAGGGTGGGGGAGCCCGAGGTTTGGGCGTCCTACGAACCGTGCTCTTGGCGGCCGGCTTAGTCGAGGCTTTCACCCTGGACTTTTTCTGCCTCTTCTTGGGCGTCGACGCCTCTGAAGCTGCGGCCGAGGCAGCCGTGCGCTTTTGGGAAGAAGCAGGAACAGACCACCGGTGGCAAGGGGGGGAACCTCGTGGACCTGACCGGCCGGGTTAGCTAAAGATTCAAACATAACCAGATATGCGTAAGAGATGAGAACTGGGTCAAGTACCTCCAGGACCTGAACATCCGAGTCATCGTCATCCGGCCAATCCCTTAAAGAAGAGGCCTTACCAGAGCCACATTTGGCAACGTCCGGAGTGGGAAGGAAGGTCTCTGGATCAGGCTCCTCCTCGTCCTCCTCGATGCGGTTCGGGACCGACTTGCTCGCCAGCACCTCGCGATCTTCCAGTGGCTGCTGGAGGAATCGCTGAGAACAAGACAACAATTGCTAAGTTATGAAAATAACCCGACATACAGAGAAGATCCAGAAAACAGAAAGAAGGAAGTTTACCTTTGGAGGAGGGTTGTCCCGGGTGAAGGGCTCGATCCCCCATTCCCAATCTTCGAAGAATTCCTTCTCCACATTGAAAATGGCCTTAACTCGGCGGTAAACCGCCCAGTTATCAAGCTCAAAAGATAAAGTTCGGTGGGGGGGGTCGAGGGGGCCTCTCAAGTAGCAGATCTTGTGGGCACGCTTCTGAAGGGGGGAGATCCGGCTACGGACAAAGGTGATCACAATGTCCTCCCCCGAAGCTTCTCCTTGAGTAGCTCCTTGATCCGGCGCTCCACTGGTTTGCCAGGGCTGTGGGTCGCTTGGGGATGCTCTCCCAAAGAGAGGTATCTGGAGGTCCGAGTTTGAAGGGAAGGAGCCAGATCCGATCTTCCTCGGTTGTGTTCCGGACATAGAAGAAAGTCCGGGCCCAGCCTTTGTAGGACTCGAGCCCGGTGACCCAAGGAAATACGGAGCCCTTGCCGGGAGATATGGAGGCTCCGCCGCACTAAGTCAGGTGATTATCCTCCGGAGTAAGATCCTTAGCCGGAACCACGTTCCTCCAGAGACCAAAGAACTTGATCCACAGCTCCTTAGATGGCTAGAGGCCGACATATCACTCAATGCCAGAGGCGAGAGTGGATAGAGAAGTGATTGCATTGGCAAGAAGATGGTGTGGTTGCAGTTGATACATGGAGATGAAATCAAAAAAGAAATCTGAGGTAGGAAGGCCGAAGCCACGCTGAAAATGAGAAAGAAAAAACAACAAACTCTGCAGGATTGGGAGAGGGGAAAATCTCGTCGGTAGTGAGGCGACAGGCAACGCCGGCGGGGATGCGGCGCGTGGCACAGAGCCAGTCTAGATCATCCTCACAGACGAACGCGCCATCCCAGCAGCCACGCTCGCGACCTTCTCCTTCCTCCTCCTACTGCGCCACCACGGCTACTTCCTCCTCAATCATGGCGAACTCGAGGTCTTCGAGAAGGAAATCTGAGTAGAGATAACCGGTGGCAGGGAACCGGGAAGTGCAGGGCCCTGTGGTGAAACTCTTAAGCGGGAGCAGCGGCACAGGCGCAAGGTGCTGCCTGAGCACGGTCGCGACGACACAGTAACGGCGAAGAAACAACGGTGGCGGTGGAGTTGCAGTGAGAGAGAGAGGAGGCTGGGAAGCGCGAAGGAAATGGGGAACTTCCCCAAAGATTGCCCCAGGCTCCCTACTTAACCGCGTGAGAGGGCGTGTAGTGGGATCCTTTGTGGTTTCCACGCCACACGCAACGGGCGTGTACACAGCCGAGTCAGCCAATCAGAACATGGCCACAACAAGGACCACATGGAGCAGAGGATCCCATGACGCGATGTAATGTTACAGTTAACGAGGCGCTGCAGTGAAGGGACACGCGCAGCAGTTATTCTTGACATTACGATAGTAATTGGCGCATTAAATGCACATGGCCCTTAAAATAAGGCAAAATGATGATTACCCTCCACGTAGGACATGGGGAAGCATACGAGAGAAGGAACGGTAACCCGGATAAGCAGGCAAAAGACCCGTCAAGAGAGGAATAACTCGGAATGAGCCAAGGAATCGCCAGAGGAAAAGCCCCGGGTTATGGAATAACTCAGCCAAAGAGGCAGAGATCCGGATATGGGAACCTGCTGTGGCCTTAACAACTAAAAGTTGGTAAGACCGCACCAGTTCCGAGGACTAATGTTGGGGGGATACCCCCGGGTAGGGTAACGCCCGGGTATAAAGGCCGAGTTAGTCGGGGTACGGCGCGGTCAAAGCAAGTGCTGGCCGGGTCACCTCAAGGCAGGCTGAACCACGGAGTGACCCGGCCCGTGGAGCATCTCCTTAGCCGTAGCCTGGCCGGCATAAAATATATGTCGTCCATGTTTGTCTATCTATTATGCAGGTACATTTGTAGCCAGATTAGCCACGTGCTAGCTGGACTATCATATGGCTTCCAAGAGAAGGAATTCCCCGCTGGTCAAAAGGTGGCTTTATTAGCAGTAGCATGAGCGAAGCAAAGCAAAGAGGAGGACCAGCGAGTCAGGGGCAACCAAGGTGACATGGGCAGTGTCGGCTGACACAGCTCGTGTCTGGTGACGCTTAAAGACAAGGATTACGTTGCGGGTTATGTCAAAAAGCCCGGACGAGCCGTTAAAGAGAATAAAGAAGCATCTAGCTTTAGTCGAGGGGCATATTTGGAGAATATGCTGCCACGTGTGCCCTAACATTGTAACCCGGGCTCCCCTATATAAGGAGCGTCGGGGCCTCCATAGAAGGGGATCGATCATTTTCTCTGTCTAAGATAGAACTCTAGAGCTAGCTTGTGGGTAGTAAGATACATAGTCTCCTTCTCACCAATAGCTTGAAGATAACTTGTAAACACCATTGATAGAGAGAATACAAGAACATCTATGCATGGAATCACCACATTCTCCCTCCCTATATTCCCCTAGCACACATTGGCCCCATCTTTAGCCTATCCATGGCATCTACCATGCCACCACCATGACACGTACCCTAGGAAGAGGAAGCACCCAACACACCCGCAACAAGCTGGTTCGAAAGTGAGGAGCGCTCCTTTTTGTTTCTTCCGTGAAGCAAGTAGTACTCCCTCCTTTCCAAATTAGGACGCGTATTACTTCTGGTCGGAGTCAAATTTAATAACTTTGACTAAATGTACGACATCAACTCAATGCCACCTATGTATAAGGTGAACTTTTGCCATAAGATGGGACCCACATAGCTTATGGAAATAGCTAGTACAATGTATGAGGTCAAGTTCACCATAAGTTGGGACCCACTTATCTATTAAAAGTACACACAAGCAAGAGAGAGAGAGAGGAGAGAGTAAAATAGTTGTTTATTGCTTATGGACAACCCACAAGCTTGTAGGTCACCCTTAAAGAAATTCCCCTAAAGTGAACCTCCACTATGTATATGGATAGCCTTATGGACTACTTTTTGTCTTGTGGATAGCCTTTATGGACTACTATATTTTCATATTATATGCATTTGTCATTAGAAAAGTCAGTATGTTTTTACATATAGTTGGTCGAACTTTAGAAAAGATCGACTTTGACCAAACCTAATATGCGTCCAAAATTGGGAAAGAGGAAGCAGTATGAAGAGTATGGCTCGATCAGCTGCTCTCTCGTGGAGTTGTACCCGACTATTTTTAATTCTTTGTTTGGTTTTAGGGTCCTTTGTGCTAAATGTATGGACCTCAATGTTGTTTTCCCTTTTTTGGTTTTCAAGCCGAACGACCACATGGTCAAGGCCATATCTCTGCATCATACTTTATGCTAATGATCCCATATCCATGAATTTGCATGGCGACAAATTTGGCCATATTTGTAAAACAGTCGAAGAGGAGGTAGTATGAAACGTATGGCTCGACCAGCTGCTCTCTCGAGAAGGAGCCGAACGAACCCGACTATTTTCTTTGCTCAATTTTAGGGTCATTTGTGCTACATGTATGGACCTCAATGTAATTTTCCCTTTTTAGGTACTTGATGTAAAATGTACTCCCACCGGCCGTGTAAAATTCTAACCTAAAACTAAGTGGTGCAATTGAAACGAATTTAAGAATAGTTATCGACGAGTATGAAAAATTCTTGGACTTTAAGACGAACGATGATACGTCCAAAACGTATCTACTTTCCCGAACACTTTTGCTATTGTTTCTCCTCTACACTTGTGTGATTTGGATGCAACTAATGCAAACTGACGTTGTTTTCAGCAGAATTGCCTTGGTGTCTACTTTTTGTGCAGAAAATCAACTATCAGGAAAAATCTCGGAAAATATGCCAAAAATCCTATTTCACCTGAAGACTCAGGGAGGAATACGAGAGAAGAGCCCTGGGTGGCCACACCTCGGCTGGCGCGAGCCAGGCAGCCGCGCCAGGTGGTGTGGCCCCTGCACCCTCTCGATCTCTCTTCGCCTATAAGGAGCCTTCTGACCTAAAAACTTCGGGGGGTTCGACGTTTTTCCACGAAAAGTTCCGCTGCACCGCCGCCACCGAAGGGGAGATTCGGGGGACAGAAAGTCTCTGTTCCGGCACCCTGCCGGGACGGGGAAGTGCCCCCGGAGCCATCTCCATCGATCTCCACCATCGTCTTCGTCGACCATCCATGTTTCCTCCATCTATGAGTGAGTAATCCCCCGTTGTAGGCTACGGGGATGATAGGGATTGGATGAGATCGTTCATGTAATGGCATCAGATTATTAGGGCATAGTGCCTAGTATCTCTATTAGTGCTTTATGACTTTGCTGCAACTTTGTTGTTCTGAATGCTTGTCACTAGGGCCCAAGTGCCATGATTTCAGATCTGAACATGTTATTGATTCATTATGATAGTATTGTTCTTGGTCTTATCTACAAGTTGTATACACACGTCGTTGTCCGGAACCTATGGTCCCGAAGTGACAAAAATCGGGGTAGCCGGAAGGGAAAGGCTTTGATGTGAGGATCACATGTGTTTACAGAGTGTTAATGCTTTGGTCCGGTGCTCTATTAGAAGGAGCACCTTAATTGCCAGTAGTTCCCTAGAGGCCCCGCTACAAACGGGCTGGCAGGAGAAAAGATGTTGTGCAAGTTCTCATTGCGAGCACATATGACTATATATGGAACACATGCCTAGGATTGTCTAGTACTTGGATGCTTTATCTTATTTATCTGCAATTGCCCTATGTTCTGATTGCTATGTGAATTGTCTTATCCATGCAACGCCCGTCCATCCATCCCTATGCCTACCACTTTCGAATCCATTGTTCTTGCTTTTGTTACTACTATCTTTGCTTTGCTACTGCTGTTACTTTACTATTCCTACTACAAAACTGTTGCTACTGATAAACTGTTGTGAGCAAGATTGTTTCCAGGTCCAGCTGAATTGACAACTCAGTTGTTAAGGCTGATAAGTATTCTTTGGCTCCCCTTGTGTCGAATCAATAAATTGGGTTTCACTTCCCTCGAAAATACTACGATACACCCCCTATACTTGTCGGTCATCAAACGACCAAGGTCAATGCCATATCAACATCATACTTTATGCTGATAACCCCATATCAGAGAATTTGCATGGCAACAGATTTGTCCATATTATTTTGAAAACAATCAAAGAGGAAGTAGTATGAAGAATTTGGCTCAGATCAGCTAATAATCTCTCGAGAAGGAGCCGAACCAATGCAACAAAAGGTTGTACTTTTAGGGTCCTTTGTGCTAATTGTATGGACACCAATGTAATTTTCCCCCTTTTTAGGTCCTTGATGTAAAATATGCTCCCACCGGCCATGTAAAATGCTAACCTAAAAGTAAGTGGTGAAATTTTAATGAATTTAAGCTTAGTTGTTAACGAGTATGAACTTTCTTAGATTTCAAGCCGAACGACCATAAGGTCAAGGCCATATCTCTACATCATACGTTATGTTGATGATCCTATATCAAAGAATTTGCATGGCGACAGATTTGGCCATATTTTGAAAAAAAACAAAGAGGAAGTAGTATGAAGAGTATGGCTCGATCAGCTACTCTCATGAGAAGGAGCCAGACCTGACTCTTTTCCTTCCTTGATTTTAGGGTCCTTTGTGCAAAATGTATGGACCTCGATGTAATTTACCCCCTTTTTAGGTCTAAAAGTGTAAGTGGTGAAATTTATAGGATTATTTATGCTTACTTGTCAACGAGTATGAACATTCTTAGATTTCAAGCCGAACGACCATGGTCGTCAAGGCCATATCAACATCATACTTTATGCTCATGATCCCATGTTAGAGAATGTGCATGGCAATAGATTTGTCCATGTTTTGGAAACAATCGAAGAGCAAGTAGTATTAAGAGTTTGGCTCAGATCAGCTGATCTCTCGAGAAGGAGTCGAACCAATATTTTTTCCTTTTAGGGTCCTTTATGCTAAATGTATGGACCTCGATGTAATTTTTGCTTTTTTGAGGTTCCTGATGTAAAATGTACTCTGATCGACCGTGTAAAGTTCTAACCTAAAAGTAAGTGGTGAAATTTAAAAGAATTTAAGCTTAGTTGTCAACGAGTATGAACCATTCTTCAATTTCAAGATGAACCACCAAGGCCATATGTACATCATACTTTATGCTCATGATCCCATATCCAAGAATTTGCATGCTGACAAATTTGGCCATATTTTGAAAACAATCGAAGATGAAGTAGTCTGATGAGTATGGCTCGATCATCTACTGTCGTGAGAAGGAGCCGAACCAGACTATTTTCCTTGCTTAATTTTAGGGTCCTTTGTGCAAAATGTGTGGACCTCGATGTAATTTCCCCCTTTTTAGGTCTAAAGTGTAGGTGGTGAAATTTCGATGATTTTTTAGCTTACTGGTCAACGAGTATGACCATTATTGGATTTCAAGCCGAGCGACCAAGGTCAAGGCCATATATATCAACCATCATACTTTATGTTGATGATCCCATATGAGAGAATTTGCATGGCAACAAATTTGGCCATATTGTGAAAACAATCGAAGAGGAAGTAGTATCAAGAGTTTGGCTCAGATCAGCTGATCCCTCTAGAAGGAGCCGAACCAGAATTTTTTCCTTTTAGGGTCCTTTATGCTAAATTTATGGACCTCGACGTAATTTTTGCTTTTTTTGAGGTCCCTGATGTAAAATGTACTCCGATTGACCGCGTAAAGTTCTAACCTAAAAGTAAGTGGTTAAATTTAAAAGAATTTAAGCTTAGTTGTCAATGGGTACGAACCATTCTTGTATTTCAAGACGAACGACCAAGGTCAAGGCCATATCTACATCATACTTTATGCTGATGATCCCATATTAAGAATTTGCATATCGACAAATTTGGCCATATTTTGAAAACAATCGAAGATGAAGTAGTATGAAGAGTGTAGCTCGGTCAGCTACTCTCTCGAGAAGGAACTGCACCCTACTGTTTTGCTTGCTTAATATTAGGGTCCTTTGTGCTAAATGTATGGACCTCGATGTAATTTACCCCTTTTTAGGTCCTTGTTGTAAAATGTACTCCCATCGACCATGTAAAATTCTAACCTAAAAGTAAGCGGTGAAATTTAAACGAATTTCAACTTATAGTTGTCAATGAGTATGATCATTCTTTGATTTCAAGCCGAACGACCACAATGTCGAGGCTATATCTCTACATCATACTTTATTCTGAAGATCGAGTATCCAAGAAATTGCATGGCGATAGATTTGGCCATATTGTGAAAACAATCGAAGAGAAAGTAGTATGAAGAGTATGGCTCGATCAACTGCTCTCTTGAGAAGGAGCCGAACCCGATTGTTTTCTTTGCTCAAATTTAGGGTCCTTTGTGCTAAATGTATGGACCTCGATGTAATTTCCCCTTTTTTAAGTCTTTGATGTAGAATATACTCCCACCGATCGTGTAAAATGCTAACCTAAAAGTAAGTGATGAAATTTCAATGAATTTAAGCATAGTTGTCAACAAGTATGAAAAAATCTTGGATTTTCATGCCGAACGACCACAAGGTCAAGGCCATATCTCTACATCATACGTTATGTTGATGATCCCATATTCAAGAATTTGCATGACAATAGATTTGGCCATATTTTGAAAACAATCGAACAGGAAGTAGTATGAAGAGTATGGCTCGACCAGCTGCTCTCTCGAGAAGGAACCGAACCTGACTGTTTTCTTTGCTCAACTTTAGGGTCCTTTGTGCTAAATGTATGGACCTCGATGTAATTTTCCCTTTTTTAGGTCCTTTATGTAGAATGTACTTTATGCTTATGATCCCATATCTAAGAATTTGCATGCCGACAAATTTGGCCATGTTTTGAAAACAATCGAAGATATTAAAAACAAAAAATAGTCAATTTCATTTTTCCAAGTGACAGGAATTTATTTTCTGAAAAGCAAGTAAGAAGAATTTATTTCCTTTTTTCTGTTAAGAAAATAAAGAGCGATAAGAGACTATATGAGCACAGAGTAGGCAGCGAGAGAGCTGCGAAGAGGAGGATTTGAAGGCGATGTGATGTCAGAGCAAAGTTGGGATGGGTTCCTGACACGAGGTCATGGTACAGTGAGTAGAGTAAATTTTAGGACCACAATATATATGCACGCAAAACAAAATGTGTTTTCTCTCTCCTTCACTCCCCCATCACCACCCCGACACCCCGGCCGGCTGATCTCTCCCTCGTCCACAGAGTGGTGCTGCACATGCACGTCGACCGACAACCTGCCTTGTGTCGGCGGCTCCGTGTATTTGTCTGGCATGTTTGTCAGTTGCATCGGTGGGAACCATTTTGGTCCTTGGCGGGAAAAAGTATTACTACTACATTAGTAGTACAATAGAGTAGCAATTCAAACTTTCCCGGTTTCAAAATTTTTAGTTCCTTCACAAACATCCGGGGGGAGGATATTCAAAAGATCGCCATTCGTAGTACAACTAATACAAGTACAAGTACTACTGAAGTGCTGGACAAGGGATTGGTTGATCTGGCCAACAAAAAAAACTAAAACATCCAATCGCATTGGATGCTCACCATTATGATCTGACCAGCCTACCTACTCTGCACTACTCCACCTCCATACCCTAGGAAGAGGAAGCACCCAGCACACCCGCAACAAGCTGGTTCGAAAGTGAGGAGCGCTCCTTTTTTTTCTTCCATGAAGCAAGTAGTACTCCCTCCTTCCCAAATTTGGACGTGTATTACTTCTGGTCAGAGTTAAATTTAATAAAGTTTGACTAAATGTACGACATCAACTCAATGTCACCTATGTATAAGGTGAAATTTTGCCATAAGATGGGACCCACATAGCTTATGGAAATAGCTAGTACAATGTATGAGGTCAAGTTCACCATAAGTTGGGACCCACTTATCTATTAAAAGTACAAACAAGCAAGAGAGAGAGGAGAGAGTAAAATAGTTGTTTATAGCTTATGGACAACCCATGAGCTTGTAGGTCACCCTTAAGGAAATTCCCCTAAAGTGAACCTCCACTATGTATATGGATAGCCTTATGGACTACTTTTTGTCTTGTGGATAGCCTTTATGGACTACTATATTTTCATATTATATGCATTTATTAGAAAAGTTAGTATGTTTTTAGGTATAGTTGGTTAAACTTTATAAAGATTGACTTTGACCAAACCTACTATGCGTCCAAAATTGGTAAAGAGGAAGCAGTATGAAGAGTATGGCTCGATCAGCTTCTCTCTCGTGGAGTTGTACCCGACTATTCTCAATTCCTTGTTTGGTTTTAGGGTCCTTTGTGCTAAATGTATGGACCTCGATGTAGTTTCCCTTTTTTTAGGTCCTTGATCTAAAATGTAGTCCCACCATCCGTGTAAAATTCTAACCAATAAGTGTAAGTGGTGAAATTTAAACGAATTTAAGCTTACTTCTCAACGGGTATGAACATTCTTGGATTTCTAGGCAAACGACCAAGGTCAAGGACATATCAACGTCATACTTTATGTTGATGGCCCCATACGAGAGAATTTGCATGCCAACAAATTAGGCCATATATTTTGAAAACAATCGAAGAGGAAGTAGTATGAAGAGTTTGGCTCAGATCAGCTGATGTCTCGAGAAGGAGCCGAACCAGGAAGTTTTCCTTTTACGGTCCTTTGGGCTAAATTTATGGACCCCAATGTAAATTTCCCTTTTTAGGTCTTTGATGTAAAATATGCTCCCACCGCGACCATGTAAAATGCTAACCTAAAAGTAAGTGATGAAATTTAAACGAATTTAAGCTTAGATGTCAACGAATAGGAACTTTCTTGGATTCTTGATTTGATAGATGATCAAATAATTTTGTTATTACCAATTGACGAGGGTATAACTCGTCAATGCCCATTGTTATGGACTTGGGTTTTGGAGAAGGAGGGAGCCATGGAGGCATCAATCGGCTAGCAAACAAGGATGCAAGTTTTACCGAGGTTTAGTCCTTGTAGAGGTCCATACTCCTGCTTGCCTACTCTTGGAATTATCGAGGGAGTCAAAAGTTACAGGTGTGTGCAGATGCAATCTGGCGAGGTTGTGGAAACTAGGGTTGTGATTGTCCTCCTCGCCGCCCCCTCCTAGCCTTTATATAGATAGGATAGGTCTCCGGTAGTAGGTCGAGTCGGTTACAAGTTAGGGTTCGTCCATTCAAACTTTGTATCTTGAGTTTTGTCTTGTGCCGCAAGCAATCGAAGTCTCCGTGGGTTACCCGAATCCTGTATTGGGCCTTGGTAACATCATGGGCTTCTGCCATATCTCGACCATATATGCCCAACTCGAGTACCTGTAGGGTATGCCCACGTCACCAACATTATTGAGAAAACCTGCACTTACAAGAAATTGAGTGGGAGCTGAATAGCTTGCCTAAATCTTCATATGTAGTTGACATATTTTGAGTGGGAGCTAAATGAATATCCTAATCTCATATGTGGAAGACATATTTGAGTGAGAGTGTGACAACATTCTTGGATACGTGGTTAACATATGGTGAATGATGTAATTGGTATTAATAGTTATTTAAGATAGTAAATATTTGATGAAGTTGAAAAAGTATTAAACATTGAAATCTATCAAGATAGATTGATACGTTTAATAAACATTATAGTCGAAATGCTTCATAGATTAGATTCTGAAAGAGTTCAAAATGTCCTAGATAAAATTATGAAGTAGTTCAGAATGGAAAATGATAAGGAAGAAGTTCTTACTTGTGTATCTAGGTGAAGCATGTAGTTAGTCTCGATATAACAATATAGGTTGGAAGGGAAGAAAAGGAGATGACCGTAATCCCCTAGTCACAGGTCATAGGTTCTTCCATATAACCATATTGAATACTCGTTGTAATGTGCCCCAAGTTTTTGGTTAGAAGAACCAGTTCTTCAAAGTGATTCTGAGTTAAATCACTAAATTGGAGTTAAGTTTATCCTTGAGCTGAAAGGAATGTTGTTAGGCATCGAAGTATGTGGTTTATTTTGAAGTGGCAAGTATAATTATTATGGATTAGAAAGTTCAACTTTCAATTCAGTGTGTTTCTAGTTTACATGCTTATAGTGAAAGTCTACTTGACTGAACAACTGTCATGGTACACACAAGGAAAAAAAGTCTCACTCTCCTGCCAAACATATGCTTCGACTATATTATGTGATAATAGAATAATGTCAAAAAAGGTGACATTAACTATTTGCAAAGAACATACGGATATGAAAGATACAAATTGTTGATGGAATGTTTTCTCCATGAGCAAGCATGATCAATAAACACATATGTGATATGGTTTTATGATTGGTAACAAATGCAACTAGATTATTTGTACTCTACTGCAAGTGGGATACTGTTGGAAATATGCCCTAGAGGCAAATAGTAAAGAGTGTTTACTATCATATTTCATTAATTTCATAATAGTTTTATACCATGCTATAAATGTGTCAAGCAGAAACATTGGTACACGTGTGGTATGTAAACAAACCAAGGTCCCTAGTAGCTTCTATTGAACTAGTTCATTGGGAAACTGATAATCAAGGTTTCCTAATCATGGAGCATTTATGCCAATTGACAATGAGGTCATATCATTAGTGAATGATGTGATGGACATGCTTACCCAATATAAATATTGAGACACGATCAAGTCACAAAGTTCATCATTGCAATAAACAAACATATTATCCTACTCCTTAGATCGTGATATCATATCTAATCACTATCACTCGAGGCTGCCTTAACTACATCAACAATCACACCATAACATGGTGATCATAAAGGTGTCTATTGGGTATCCCGCATGACGGGAAGATAGACCAGTCCCAGTTGGTGAGGTTACATCCATAAAGTTGTGCAACTTATGACTATGTCATGAGGATGGAATATCATATGAACGAGTTAAGCAGCACTCGTCGGTAACGAGATTGAACAACGTATGGTGATACTGATGATTAGATCTCAGATAAGTCAAGTATCAAAGTAACAGAAGGAATTGGATTTTACGTTTATGGTTCAAACGACATTGACATCATGGAATGCACAACGGTCATTATGGGTATCAAGATCCCGCTAATGATAATTGATCTGAGAAACATCTCGATCATGTCGGTGATGTTCTCGAACCGTGGGGTAACACATTTAAGGTCTATGATGCTCACAGATCATTTAGAATCATCGGGGTCATAGGAACAAAGAGAAGAAAATGTCAGAAGTGTTCTGTGATAGAACCGTAATCATTGCGGGAGGATATGAAGGAGTTTGGAGTGATTCAAGAGGTGTTTTAGGTCAAATGGAATTTAATAATATGTATTTTATATTAGTTTTTGGAAATAATATTTAAAATTATATTTAAGGGGCATCCCACCTTAAATAGGCCAATCCACAGAGGGAAGACCCACTAGGGCAAGCAACCTCAAAAGGAGGGCAAGGGTCGCCGCCGCCATGGGCTATGGCGCGCAGGGTGGGGGCCCACCCCAGCCCTGGCCGTCCCTGGTGTGGTGCGTGAATGGGGACCACCTGGCCTCCTCCCCTTGGCACCTCCTCCCTCCTCCAAGTTTATTCCCACCCCGGGAATTGACAAGGAATAGACTCTCCCTTTCCCCTATATAAGAAGGTACTTATGGGAGGGAAAAGACACACAATAATCAATATTCTCTAAGGCAGTTTCCTTAGGGAATATCTCTCATGTTGGCTCTCGTGTGTGCATTTCCAAGAGGAACTACACGTGTAGGATATGATGTTTCTTTAGCACACCATCGCGCTACTGGATCCCTAGTTCCAGAATATCTACTTCCACAATCCTGGCTGGCTCAGGGAGTACGGGAATCATCATCGAGCACCGGAAGTGTGCGACACCATTGAGGTGCTACCACTTGTGGCACCTGATATGTCGTGCGAGGAGCAACATGACCTTGAGGTGGTCTATGAGTACGACTACATCATCCATGTTCCCCACGAAACGTTAAACGCTTTCGGTCTACAAGGGTATGTCACCAAATTTCTCCAATACAGCATTACTCCTATATAGATCCTGGCATTCGGTGTTGTGCTAGTCATGATTATTTTGTTTTCTATTGCGAACCCCTTCAAAATATTCTATAACGTGACATATCGTCATCCCTGGTCTCATAGCTCTTGGATGGCATCATGATAGAGTGTGAAGAGGGGAGATCCTCTGGCTCCTCTGCCTAGTCCTTGGTATCAACTATCAGGCAGTCTTTAAAGCAGGGAACATCCTCTAAACCACCCACTAGTACCCAACAGGTGGACAGGCTCATCCCTATGCAAGATACTCCTCCCTATGCAACTAGGTAAGGAAGCTACATGTCGAAAGGATCTTGGAGGAGCTATCAGAGGAATGCGAAAGATAAAAGAAGAAGGACATGAGACCGCGTAAAGGGAGAATCACGATGTATGCTTCCAGGAGATGAGAAAATGAGGCAAGGATTAGAATTGACTGCTTGAGAGGTGCATCAACTAAATCCCCTAAAACCCCAGCACTTTGCACGTGAATGAGGAAAGGGAAAAGTTGAGTCCACACCTGAAGTGATCAATCGACACCACCATGTGCTCATCGGGAACCTTGGGGCTTCCAACTACCATCACCGGAGTGTAGATAAAGGAAGAAGGGATGACCCTCATGGCACACATCAGCTCTATACCCTCCTCTGATATCAACGATGCCAATTAGACGTCCTCCCAATCAACATGCTCTTCCTCCAGCGAGGGCCGAGCTGGAAGTCCGCCATGATGGCTACCAAAAACCATGGCACCAGTTTTTGGGGTATTTTGGGCGGGAGGAAGAAGGAGACTCGATGTATGATGCATCTCTCCCTTCTCAAGGACAACTAGGTTTTTACAAGGGAAAGCACGGGCAATCTCTCGCCTCCTCACGAAAAATCATGACTGTTCAGATTAGTTTCAATGGATAAGTGGAAAATCTGCCGCGCAGGTGGTGTGCAAAAAATCGGCAAAGGATCAGAAAACCCCCTAAACGTGTCCAAGGCTACATCCCTTCAGTCAGCATCGTGGGAAGGAATCTGATTGTGATCACCACCTTCAATTTCACTGGATGGAACAAATTCCCACATGGTAGAAGAGCTCTGAAAAGCAACAGTTACTGAAAAGACCTCTCCAACCGGTTCAGATTCAAGTCCTCATGGTCAAATAAAAGATCCTCTCAGCAGACCTCCTCGGGTCAAAGGAGAATTTAAATCAGCTATCAGCATCAATGATTACATCACCCTAGACTAGATCTAAACCCCTCTATGACTTCACTACATCATATGGGTCCACATGCAAGGTTCCAACATGATAAGAGATGGATTTATGGATACCTTCTCGACCTCTCGGTTCGATACTCCCCATAACATAAGGTACCTCCCCCTCAGACCTTCTTTGGTCGCCAAGGCATCGACACCTCTACACATAAGGATTGTTTTCCACTTTTATTATGAACCCTTTTGCAGGACTTCGTCATAAGGCCATTACCCTGGGACATTTGAGATGGGAAGGTTCACCAGACCAGCTCTGAAGATGAGCATGCAAAACATTTTGCGTGATCGATACCTCGGCACATGCAGGATACCTTTTTTCAATACCTCAGACATTCTCTAAAGACCTCGGTGTCAAGACGAAGAATAAGTCATCAAGCTCCCCAGCGGACGTTGAGAACAAGCTGAAGCAACTCTACTGAAAGGAAGATTGTCTTATTAAAGGTACTGATCGGGGGCTGTCGGTGATGGGTGTGTTTAGGCATGTACCTTACATGTGCGTTAATCTAGGATTCCTGCCCACGCCTACCTCTGCGATCGAGGACCTAAAGGCCTACATCTAGAAGATCTCAACTGATCTAACCTCAACCAATCTGACTTGTGGGGCTACAAGACGGCTCTCTAGAGATTTTGAAGACCAGAGGTGCATATAAGGGAGGTTGAAGATCAAGATTACGTGCAAGACAAGATGAAGACCTAACGTTAATAAGGGAGACTCTACCACCATCAATGTCTATAAGTACTCAAGGACATTCACTTGATGGGGACATGCCATAATTGCCCGAGTCTTTGCCATTGGCCTTAGTCATAGAACTATAGATTCATCTCTCTCATCGGGTGTCATTATAAACCCACCGAGATAACATTGTAGACACTTTGTTACAATATCTAGATCACTTTATGAATAAAGTCTTAGGGAATCCTCCCCATTACACATATACCTTCGTATTTGTCTTTGGAGATCCAAACCAGCTGACTGTGGAATAAATAAACCCTCTTTCGTTCCTCAGAAGTGAGACTGCATAGGGATCATGAAAACTATCCTTCGTCATTACCCCTTATGTTTATATGCTTAATGGTACATAGTACTTTCATTTTGTATTATATAAGTCACATATTGTTAAGCATAGATGTAAGTACATAAGAAGTATCACTTCATAGCTCATTTGCTTATTGTTGTTCTTTAAAAAGTATGAATCATGTGATCTTGTGTAGCAAAGATCATTACTTATTCTTTATGATACAAACAAACTCCAAAGTCGATGTTTAATTTTATCACCTTTATGCTCGAGGATGAGCATAGGTTAAGCTTAGGTATGTTTATGCATGCAAAATGCACACATGAAATTTGTAGTTTACTGATACATGTTCCCACATATTTGCAACTTATATGATGTTATATTCATATTTTACATTGATTTCTGGGATTTATCGATGATCCCCTTTATTTGGTTTATAACTCTATAGGATAGGAAAACCTTGTTTTAAGTATTTTTTAGTTTCAAGGACCTAAAGGAACTGAAATGGACCTGAGATTTTTTAAGGAGATTTTTTCGCGAAGAGGAGCACCTGGAGCACAAGAACCATGAGAGGGGAGGCCCAAGGCTCAAACGAGCCCAGGTGGCATGGGCCCCACCCTAGGACGTGCGACCTAGGGTTGTTCCCCCTTGAGCCTCCGTAGCCTTCCCTCTTCATCCATCCTCAAAGTCTTGACCTAAAAACGCCTATAAAAAGACCCTCGAGACGATCTCGATTGAGGTGGCACAAAAACACAAAAACAGAGACAACCAACGAAGATTGGAGGGAAAACGCCAATAGAACCTTTGTTGATGGGATCTATACCTTCTCCAACATATCTGGCTTCATCACCATGACAAATAGGGTGTAGTCCATCTCTAGACTATGGGTTTGTGGCAGTACCTTGATCTATTTATCTCTTGATCTATCATTGTTCTAGTACCATATGAGTTATCCAACATGATTATGGTCATCTATGTAATTCCTATGTAGTGGAGCTTTATTCTATGAGTTGATTGTTCTAGTACCATACGAGTTGTCCACCAGCGCCATAGAAGGCCTCACCCTATTCTCCTGTGCACCTGCCTAACAACAACCACACGATCCACTATGTGGTTGCCTTGAAGGCAGTGATCGAAACCTTTACAAACTTGTTGAATAGACCTCCACAACACTTGGAGTCTCCCAACACGACCCCGAAGCTTTATAACCAATGTTCGAGCTCCAAGACCAACCTCTTCCATTTAGGGTTCCAAAGAACCCAAGAGTAACAAGATCCACAAAGGAAAACAAGGGGGAATCAACTTTGCTTTGGTGAAACCCTAGATCTAGAACTCCCCCACCAAATCCAAAAGTATCAAGGGGATTGGAGCACTAGGGTAGGAGATCTAGGGAAATGTTAGCTCAAGAATAATGGATGAGAGAGATAAAATAGGCACCTTTCCTGTTGGGGAAGAAGGGCCCTTTTATACCCCCAAGGGGGAATCTTGCCATTATGTGCTGCGATATCTGGTACTACCAGACCTAAATGTGGTAGTACCAGAAACAACCAGTACTACCGGATAGGTAACAGGCTATGGTACCGGACGTCACTGGCTGCAGAAGAACCACATCTGTGGCATTCGGTAGTGCCACCGCATAACACGGTACTATCGCTTAGCGGTGATGCCGGAACAGCAAGCAGTGCTACCGGACGACCACGGTAGTAGCCCAGGTAGTGGTGCTAGATCTTCTAGAGGAGGAGGCTTCACTTTCTATGAAGAACAGTAGCGTCCCGTACCGCCAAGCAGTACCACCGGTGCTAAGCGGTAATACTAGAAAAATGTTCGGTACTGGTAGCGCAGGCAGCCCCACACGGGGTGAGTTTCCATACTTTGAATCCTGCATTGAAGTAATCTGGGCGATCTGAAGCAGAGTTAAATTGATTTCACCCAAACCTTCTGACATGGACCCCCTCTTGATAATACGGTTTTCCTACGACTCAAAGAAAAAGGCCTAGGAGAAACAATGTCTTGATATTGAACTTTAGAGGGGTATCGAATGACTTGCAACATAGTGATCCTATAAAGCACTTAGCAATCTATTAGTCCGACATGTGTGTTATCATCAAAAATCAATAACAAATTGGGAGGGAAATGCCCTTTCAATCCCCCCCATTTTGTGTTTGATGACAACACACACATTTGCATAAAAGATGTTATGATGAGACAAGAAAATTTGTAAAATAGAGACATGCTCCCCATAGATATGTGCATACCAAAGTTTGGAAAGAAACAAGCACATACTAGGATCAACACTCCCCCTCCATTTTACAAACCAACAATGGGTGAAAAAATATTACTTTACATGATACACATACCTTTACACACACATATGTGGTGATGAACCTACAAGGGTCCCAATTAGAGAGAAGTTCACCACATAAGATAGATCTGCATAAAGCATAACAAAAGTCTTCAATTACATAGAGCACAAATAGGTAGCACATAAAGTTCACAAATAATACAAGGCGAATAAAGTTCACAAGCAGTTAGAGATCAAAGAAAGAACGAGCTTGTGACTTCCCATGCAAATCCCGCACGACCTATGTTCCAACTTATCCCCCTTTGGCATCTAGATGCCAAAAAGGGACAAGAGCAAACTAGCCTCCCAAATATCAATCCTCATGATCATCACCATGGAACCTTGGGGCTCGGTAGGAGGAGGAGGCATCATCATCATCCAAGTTGCTATGCTTGGAAATCCATTAATCTTCGGGGGTGATGTTGTTCTCGAACCTTGTGGAAACGGTCAAACCTTGATCTTCCATGAGCTCTTTTTGATGAGCGCACGCATTCTTGGCATAGACATGGGCTTCATATAGGTGCTTTTGATTGTCGGCTTGGAAACAAAACACTATCGGAGACTTGCGTCCCGTTGATGCATGTAAAATGCATACATGAACTTTGTAATTTGTTAACATTTTTTCCCACATATTTGCATCATATATAATGTTATATCCCTATTTTATAATAATTTTTGGGGTTTTACAAATGATCCCCTTTATTTGGGCTATAACCGGGCAGGGCAGAAAAACCTTGTTTTCAACGTTTTTGATGTTTTAGGACCTATACGAAGTCAAATGGACCTGCACTTTTGGGAATGCCAATATTTGTCCACGAGAAGCATCTAGAGCACAAGAATCCCACCAGGAGGTCCAAGAGGGACAAACGAGCCCAGTTCGCGCCCAGCCTAGGTGGGCGCGCCACCCATGCTTGTTTCCTCCTTGGTCGTCCGATTGCCTTGATTCTTTCGCCCATGGAGTTCACTTGACCTAAAAATCACTATAGAAGGACCCCCGGGGCATCCTCGGAAAAGAGTCCACCAGAGACGAAAACACCACCAAACAGAGTCAGATCCAGCGAAGATTGGAGGGAGAAACTCCACTGGTGCCACCTCTAGGGAGATCTCCACCCTCTCCAACATCTCCAGCATCATCACCATGATGAAGAGGGAGTAGTCCACCTCTGGGCTAGGGATTTGTGGCAGTAGCTTGATCCATTTCTCTTTTTTTCATAGATATAGTACCATATGAGCTACCCAACATGATTATGGTCATATTTTTAATTCCTATGTGGTGGATCTTTGTTCTATGATTTGATATTTGAGATTGGAATCTATTTTGTGTAGGATGTTTTAATAGATGCATATCATGCACCTTGTTCTTCATTGCTTGTGTTGATCCACCTTGTATGCAAGAACTTGTATGGAGAGAAGTGTGTGATGGATGGATTAGCATGGTGGTAGAGATTGAATTGTGACACATAATATTCAAGATCTACTTTGGTTTTTACCTTTCTTTTGCTGCTTCACTAGGGATAAAGTGAAATCATGTGCTATAGTTATCACATGACATTGTGATGACCTTGTTAGATCAAGGTAGCATATTTGTATTTCAAACATCATATAATATTGCTTAAAGCTATACTCTGATTTGTTATTAAATCAAGATTGCATGGAGATTTCCCTTTCTTGAGGAATATAAGAGAGATATGTATTCCATCTCAATATTAGAATGTGATGCCCATATTAATTCCTTTTATCAAGCACATATAGAATTTCCATGAATCTTTATCATTGATGAATTGTTTTGTGATCAGTACAACTTAAAAAGAGAGTAGCCAAGTGAACCCATGAACCCGGTCCGATTTTTATCATAAGAAACACCTTTCCGTTGCATCTACTATCATTTACATTTTTTGCAACTTAATATTTTGAAAATACAAAAATACTTTCCTTACTTGCAATCACTCATAAAAACCAAAAAACAACTCTACTATATTCCATATCATCTAGTTTGCATTACTTTACTTTATTTACTATTTTTATTTCAGTTTATTTTATATTTTATTTCATATTACTAATACGAAACCTAGTGCTTGACAAGCACTTGGTAGAGTTGGGGACACAAGACAAACTATTTTACTTTACAGGTTGCTTGAAGAGGAGAAGACAAACATCCTTCCATAACCAATTCCTTGAGAGTTCGATATAAACCCACAAGTCACCCTTGTGGGGAAAAGAAGCTTGCTACAACACTCTACACTTGGAGTCCCAGCAAAAAGTGGCCATGTTTGTTGCCATCACCCGTGAAGGAACAAGGGGTCCAAAAAAGGGTGTTGAATACACGTTCGGGTATTATCAGCAATGATAGTGACAGAGGAGCTCGCGCACGATAGAGAGTGGACACGGGTTTTTTAACCAGGTTCAGGAACCTCATGAGGAGGTAAAGACCCTACTCCTTCTTGCTTTTATTGCTTGCGGTGTCTCACCAGGGTACAATGGAGGATGAATGTCTAGGGTTTTAGATGCCAAGGATCGATCCCCTTCTAAGGTTGGGGCACATCTCCTTTTATAGGGGGCGCCAGGCCTCTTCCCCCAATCTTTGGGCAGGAAGGGCTTTCACATTGCCGCGCAAAGGCGCCCTGGTCTACAAGGCTGCTTTATGTGTACTAGGCCTATTTTCTTGGACGATGTCTGTCCCTAGCACGACTACGATCACAGATGACGTCTTTCGCGGGGGTGCATGTCCTCTAGCTCCTTGCACCGAAATGGGGGAACATGGCTCTTGCTGCTGGGCCCCTTTCAACCCCGCCTTTGACCAAAACGTGGCCCTCGTGGTCATACCAGGGAGGCATCCAATGATGTCACTAGGTTTTTCATCTTCTTCCGAGGAAAAATGTAAATCCTGCGTTGCCCCCAAGGGACCCCCAAGGGACAGAGGCTCATCACCCCTTTGGAGGGGAATCCTGGGTGAGCATCCCCCTAGAGAAGGCCTTTGGTGAAGGCTCCAGTACCATACCTTTAGAAGGCCCACCGATGCCCTCACAAGGCGTCTCGCCTACCTAAGCAGCGACATAGCCTTCCATGGACCAGGGTACCCCCTATGTTCCTGGTCCGATAGTAACCCCTAGGCACTTGGCCTGCATGCACCACTTGTCCAAGCGAAAGGTCAAGGGACCAACCGGTGGCTGGCCCCGTGGAAAACATGTGCCGCGCCAAGGTACCTAGGCACCCTGACTTGGTGGGTCATGTGAACAACTGCTCGGCAACACGCGCTGGATTTTGGAACTGCTTCAGTGTTGACTCCGCCTCGGGGTTGTGTCGGCTCTGTCTTCAAAAGTCCAAGCCTTTATCGGCTCGATCTTATCCTTACACCTTCGCCCTTTGAGACTCATCTTCTCCTACTTCTTCTGATCTCGTGGACCGTGAGTCTTCTCTATACGAGATGCCTCACCAGGGAACCCTTTCCATGCCGAGGAAGAAGCAAGTCACTGTCGAATCTCCCTAAGTGGAGGAGGGGGAGGCAGAGACTGAGGGAGTGTTGCTTCCCTCCACCATTCGTCGTGACTCTGGGATCGACCGATTCCAGTCCCAACTTGCCTCAGACTGAACAAATGGGGGCCGACCCTGGTGTGGCCTGGATCTGCAAACCCGACGAGCCTTGCTGACTCGATGCACCCCTTCTTCTGTCACACATTATTGCGTGGCTGGCGCCTCTGTTCTCCCCTTTCTTCATGGCGATCCTGGAACATTACCAGATCTCAGCCTTGCACCTCCAACCCAACTCGGTCACTACCTTGTCCATCTTCGCCTTATGGTGCGATATGTTTGTCAGGGTGAAGCCATCCGTGGCACTATTTCGCCAGCTATACACCCTCCGCCTCACTTCCATGACTCACAGCATCGACCGTGTCTCCTTTGTGAGGGATGACGTGTCATGGCTTCCTATGGGTTGGATGAAGCGGGTGGAGGACTTCTGCAAGCGCTAGCTCTACAAGGACACCCTAGACGAGAGTTGCCTCCTCCAGCTCCCCACATCCCCGGCCATGAATATTGGGAGCCGATGGTCCGCAGCAAATCTGGAGGGAGACAAGGTCGATGCCCTCAATGTGCACATTGCGTAGATGAGCTCCACTAGATTGACCGGGCCTCTGGTGGCCATGGAGTTCCTCTGTTGCTGCATCTCCCTATTATAGAAGCACAACAAGGACCTTTGGGACCTAGACGTGGAGGACTGCGTGCCCTTGGGAGTGGGCACCACTGATGACTCCATAGTGGAGAGGTATCTCCATGAGCTGCTCCATATGACCGTCGCACTAGAGCTCCCCATTAGGGTTTCGCCACTCTGCACCGACCCCCGGAAGGCTGAGATCTGTGCATTACTTCCCCAATTCTATGAGTCAGGATCCTTCCTCCCGGCCACACGAGGGAATGTGAGAACCTATTGGGTCCGGCCTCACTCTCTGTCACTCTTGACGGGAGAGAACGGGTGGACGCTTCTAGGGAAGTTGCAGTGGCAATGAGCGGCGTGGGTGAGAGCGACCCTCAGGTCACGGCTAGCGGGGAGCATGCTAGCGCCCCGACCCTTGCACGGTCTTTCGTGCAAGTGAGCTCCTCTCCAAAGGCCACTACTGGGGGAGACAGGGCCAAGAGCTCTATCACGACCTTTGTCCCTCCTTGTGTGAAACAAGGGCACTAGGACTCGAGCCCCTGGTCCTCCAAAGCAGCCAGGTGAGGCTCGGTCGTGCCTTTGTTTTCTGGTGGCCGTGTTATATTGTCGTTCATCTGTCTAGCTTTTTGCAATGATGGTCCTCTCCGGTAGCAGCGGAGGCTGAAGAGGAGTGCCCCAAAGAATGTCTGCTAGGTGGAGTGCCTTGGCTAGCCCTCTCATCCGCGGGTAGACCCAGCTACCATGGGGGGCGCTCTTGAGGCGAAGAATGCCCCACGCTAATGGACACACCTTCCACACCGACTGTCATGGCTCTGCTGGATGTAGAGGAAACCGCCCTAACAGATTCTTCCACCAAAACCATCCCATCCGTTGTTGTTCTGTCTATTGAGGAGAACGCATGGGAATACTCGCCCGTGGATGGTGCGGGCATGCTCCGGTTGTCCCCGGAGAGGTACGTGCCTACCAGTGAAGTGCAGGTCGTGACCCAGGTAGAGCCGGGCTGAGGCCCTTTACTGCCGACGGTTCTGCAGCCGGGGGATCTAGAGCTAGGGAGGTTCGCGACCAGATCCTGACAGTGATCACACCTCCCGCGAAAATTGGGGTTGGCTTCATCGCCAGCCCTCGGAAATCATCTGTTACTGAGATCTTTGTGGTTCTGGCTGACCCCTAGTCTGGCCTAGGTCAGGCCCCTTACCCCACCACCAACTTGGAGGAGGATCCTGATGAGACCTGGGTGCTGGTTCTAACAATGCAAGCGTCCTCTAGTTTTACCTGGGCTGAGCGCATAGGCAAGCTCATTGTCGGCATTCACGCCAGGCTAGACCAATTCATGATTGAGGCCATTGTGGAGGACCATCAGTTGGCCTAGGATTGGGGCTAGCTTCGCGAAGCCAAGAAGCTGATGGTGGCAGAGCGAGAGAAGGCGTGCCTCCAGATTAAAGATATGCTCGGGTATGCCTCGGCCGAGGCGAGGAAGATCATTGCTGATGCGCAATCCTAGGTCTCCTGACGAGATAAGGCTCTATCCGCTCATGAGCTAGAGATTTCTTCTCATGAGGCGGATGTGGTGAAGCGCCAAAAGTACCTCTAGTCCTAATCTCACGAGGTTAGCATCAAGCTGGAGAGTGCCCAACGCTCCCTCGCTGATGAGCAGGAGGAAATCTTGTGCCTCCGCCGAGATCTTAAGGTCATCGAACAATCCCATGATAGCTCGGCTCGCGAGGTTGAGACCCTCAAGGGTGAGGTTGGAACGTTGAAGAGGGATGCTTCTGCCACTGCCGAGGCTCATGAGAGGAGAAAATGACTAGCTCGCGAAGCGCTGGAGAATTAGAGGAAGTCCTTCCTTGCTCTCACGGAGCAGAGCGTCGCTCTCCTTCCCGCCTTTGGGCCCAAATGGGCAGCGCCCTGAACTCCTTGCTGGGCGCGAGGCTAAGGCCTTCCTCGAGCTTACGAGGAGAATCCTCTTCCTCCTGGGTAAGGCCGCGTGAGGCTTGAATGAGTTCATCACGGGCGAGTGCCAGGAGATGTTGGGCGTCATGGGGATGACTCTCTTTTCCAACCTCCTACAGCTAGCACTTGAGCTTGATTATTCTTAGATTGTGCGACCGACGAAGCCTCTACAAGGTGCCACTCTGGTGGTCGTGGTTGTGCTCCAGGTGAAGGTTGCCAATCTTGTGGATGCGCTGATCCTAGAGTTTCCCCGCAAGGTTGATGACGAGAAGGATGGTGAGGCGAGTGCCCTATCACTGATGATGAGGATGCCGATGATCCGGGTGTCGGTGCCCTAGCTAGTGAGGTCTGAGCTTTGTTCTGATGATGCTAGTGGGGCCTTTGGAACTCACTACTTCTTGCAGGGACCGTAAGCATACTAACTTTGGAGTGAAGCCTTATCTTCTTACATTTGTTGTTGTGGGTTTTGTTCATTGGTCCCTCGGGGAGGTGACCGTATGTTATCCCGTTGACCCCTCGGAGAGGTGGCCTTAGGCTTTTCATTGTTTGGGCTGCTTGATGAGGATATCCTCATGGACCACCCTGCTTGTCTCTCATTGAGAGGATCACGGGGCTTGTACTGTCCAGTAGGCTCCTCAGAGAGGTAACATCTAGGATCTGTATGTTCGGTTTCGTCCCGTAAGATCCTCTTGGAGGTAGCCGTAGGACTTGTACTTTCCCTGCATAGTTCCTTGGGGAGGCAACCATAGGTTATCTACGGAAAGTGTTTTCCCTATGTGTAGCATGCGAGGGTTATCAAGAACCAAGAACCATGGGTGAGGTGACTTATCACTGGAGCTAGTATGCAAGTTCAGAGATTGACACATTAGGTCTCAGAGTTTACCGGGAATGGCTTTGTTGATAAACACCATACCTAGCCCCTGCTCACATGGTGCACATAAGGTAAGAAAAAAAATAAAGGAAGATGCAATAAAGCAGCACCGGCGGAACACCAGAAAACAGGGGACTATTCTTGAGTTTTCACATAACTGAGAGGGGATCAAACTTGTTCGTTACCAATACCGATGTAGGCAGAGCTTAGGGGTAGAACTTGCGAAGGTGCTGAATGTTCCATGCATTTGGGATTAGAACTGCATCCTCTGTTTCCAGTCGGACTGCTCCTAGTCTTGCGACGTGGATGACCCTGAAGGGACTGTCCCACATCAGAGAGAGATTGTGAAGACCTTCGCGGGAGAGAAACTGATGGAGGACTAGGTCTCCTGCTTCCAAGGTGTGGGTGCATATGTTGCGACAATGATAGCAGCGTAGCGCCTACTGGTATTTGGCCGCTCGGACATTGACCTTATGGTGGGCCTCCTTGATGAGGGTGAGGTCATCCTAGTGTAGCTTATCTTGTACCATCTCGTTGAAGGCGAGAACTCGTGGGGAGCCCTGCTTGAGCTCTATAGGGATAACAGCCTCAGCTCCATAAACAAGGAAGAAAGAGGTCTCACCAGTTGGTTCGGTAGCGGTGGCACAAATGGACCATAGTACACCAAGGAGCATGTCGATCCACTGCCGGCCACACTCCTTGAGCTTGTGGCAGAAACTCCTGGTTTTGAGGCCCCTCAACACCTCTACGTTGGATCACCCGGCTTGGCCGTTACTACGTGGGTGGGTGAAAAAGGCATAGTAGATCTTGGTGCCAATGTCAGCACACTAGGATTTGAACAATCCACTAGTCTCTTGGCCATGTCCTTGTTGTCTGGGAGGGTGGCATCCTTCTAGTAAGCCTTGAGCTCTATGATCCAGTATGTCTCCTCATGCATAAGTGCCAAGATGAGTCGGTCTCCCAAAGGCAAGTCATAGTCTAGGTGCCCGTTGGAGGTGGGGGGCAACTCCTCAGGGAGACAACCATCGCCACCGTCTGGTGGTGCGGTTGATGGCTCGAACAACCTTTCTTCAAAGACTCCTAGTTGTTGGGGATCTTGGCAAGATGCATTCTTGGCGATCTCATCGGCCTCATGGTTGTCTCCTCGAGGGATGTGGAGCAATTCGATGCCTAGAAAGTGCTTCTCTAGCTTCCACACTTCTTCAAGGTATGATGCCATGTGTAAGTCCTTGGGATTGTAGCTTTTGTTGGAGAAGTTAACAAGGAGCAGGGACTCCCCCTGAAATGTGATGCGCTTGATGCCGAGGGCATTGGCCGTTTTGAGGCCTGCGATAAGGCCCTTGTATTCGGTGATGTTGTTGGAGCATTTGACTTCGTCCTTGAAGCATACTTGTATGACATATAAGAGATTGTCGTCGGTGGGATACGTGAGAACAGCAGCCACCCCTGCTCTGTTACCATTGAACGCGCCATGGAAGTTTACAATCCAATAGCCTGGGGACATTTTCTCGAGCAGTTGGATTATTTCCTCCATGTCCACTCCTGCGCCCGGGTCATCCCGCTCTGTGGCGAACTCTGTTAGAGCCCGACCATTGCCCACAGGAGACATATCGAAGGTCAGCTGAAAAGGATGCAATTTGATAACCCACTCTGCTACATGTCCTGTGGCATTGGGGTTGTGTAGGATGGTCTCTAGAGGGGAACTCCGTGACCACCCTGATGGGTTGACCCTAGAAATAGTGTTGTAGTTTTCATGAAGCTATGAGGAGTGCATAGAGGAACTTTTGTCGCATCGGGTACCGCTCGCGTGCATCCCAGAGTACCGTGCTGATGAAGTACACCAGCCACTTTACAAGCCTCGTGGCTCTTGTGGAGGTTGTAGGGGTGACTTTGGCGAGGGTATTTACCTCACGGGCATGCTGGGCGATGTCGGTCTCCTCGGATATCCTGGTCGTCGTAGCCCCCGAGTCCTCTAGAGGCTTCTGGGCGTCGCCCCGTCCTTTTTCTTTGACAAGCGCTTCACGCTTGGCGACGAGGACAACCCTCGCCGACTGTCGTGTGTCCGCTAGGTACAACAACAGAGACTCGTGGGCCCATGGTTCCACCATGATAGGAGGGCTCGTGAGGTACCTCTTGAGGCCTTCAAAAGCTACAGTAGCCTCAGGAGTCCACTGGAAGTTGTTCGAGCGCTTCATGATCTTGAAGAACGGGAGGGTTGTATCGCCCATCTTGGAGATGAATCTTCCCAACACAGCCATGCACCCCGCTAGGCGATGCATGTCCTTTAGCCTTTTGGGAGATTGCATCTCCTAGATGTCCCGAATTTTTGTCGAGGTTCACCTCAATGCCCCGGTGAGATACCAGGAAGCTTAGGAGCTTACCCGACGGGACTATGAACACACACTTGGTGGGGTTGAGCTTGATGTTTACGCTGCACAAGTTGGTGAAAGTCTCCTTGAGGTCTTCCACCAACGTGTCCTTATCGCGGGTTTTGACCACTATGTCGTCAACGTAGGCCTCCGCATTTCTGCCCATCTGCTCTCCCAGGGAGATACACATCAGCCTCCGCGTTTTTGCCCAACTTCTCTCCCATGGAGACCGAACGGCATGCAGGTGTAACAGAATACCCCACACGGGGTGATGAAAGATATATTTTCCTCGTCTTCCTTCGCCATCTGGACCTGGTGGTAGCCCAAAAAGGCGTCCAGGAAGCATAGCAGGTCACAGCCTGCCGTAGCATCCAGTATCTAATTGATCCGCGGGAGTGGATATGGATCTTTGCGACAAGCCTTGTTGAGCTCGGTGAAGTTGATATAGAGTCGTCCCCCTGGTGGTCTTCGGTACCACCACTGTGTTCAATGTCCAGTCAGCATGAAGGACCTAGCGGAAAAGGTTTTCCTTGATGAGCTTCTCCATTTCTGCAATGATGAAGTGCTGCTTCTCGGTAGCCCACCAGTGCACCTTCTGCTTCACGAGGCACACCGTAGGGCATAACGCTAGGTGGTGCTCGATCACCTCTCGAGGCACCCCCATCATGCCCTATGGGGTCCAGACAAACATATTCGTGTTTACCCACAAGAAGGTGACGAGCGCTTCCTCCCGCTCAGCCGAGAGGTGAGCCCCTATGGTGATGGTAGCCCCCAGGTATATGGGGTCTAGTGGTACCTTCTTTGTCGCCGCGTGTTCCTGAGAGAATAGTGGCTTCTTCTTTCTGGCCATGTCGGTGCAGCACATGACCTTCTCCTCGTGGAGAGTCTCCGGCACGCCCTCTTTAGCCCCTGCTTCCTCTTCGAGCAGCGTTGGCCTCCTCTTTGTAGGGGCCCTTCACTATTACAGGCGCCTTCTTCCTCGAGGTAGGCGACCGCGACCCACTTGTAGGCTTTCTCTAAGGAGCGCATGGCTTCCCCTTTGTCACAAAGGATCATGACGGTGCCCCCGGCGCCGCCCTGCATCTTGACCATGTTGTAGGCATTGTGTGTGACTACCATGAACTTTGCCAGCGTGGGATAGCCCAAGTTGGCCATGTACGGCAGGACGATCCAGGTGGCATCGAAGTCGATGATATCGATGTGGTAATTAGCATGCATTCCAAAGTGACTATTAGCCACACTTGACAAATGGTTATAGCGATGCCCTCCATCACCCTGTAGAATGGCAAAAGTGGCAACAAGCAAGCTTGGGGCACCTGCATCCTTCGAGACGTTTCCTCCGAGAGCACGATCAGTCCAGTGCCGCCATTAATGAGTGTTTTGGCAACACCGATGACGTTGACGGTGGGGGTTCACACCATCGGTATGACACCCACCACACGAGTGGACTCGGGGTGGACCTCTATGCTTAAGGAGACTAGATTCTGTGACCACTTGAGCCGCGCAGAGGTAGCACTAGGCGTTGCCACCATGATCTCACGAGAGAGCTACTTGAAATGCCGCGCGAAGGTGTGAGCTTGGGAACTGCCCAGGATGAAAGCAATGGTGCACGGCCTTTCCCGAGAAGGGCCGGCATGCTCTAAGATTTCTCCCGTAGTGGCGGCCTCTAGGCCCTGTTTCCCAGCGTGGGTGTGGGTGCGGGGTTTGTGTCACTAAGGAGCTCGACGAGTCGAGCATGCCACGCCGCTCTTTCGGCCGCCATCGAGCGCTGATTTAACGAGCCCTCGTGCTTCGAGCAGGGCGGCTTCCTATGTGAGGGTGTCCCGGGCGTCCCATCTCCGCTCGGAACATGCTTCTATGTGCGATGCCATGTCGTCGAGGTTGAAGAAGATCGTGGAAATGTGCCTCAACCCCCTACCTGGAGTGCCAAATATCGAAGACTTGCGTCCCGTGAAGGAACAAGGGGTCCAGCGAGCCCTGGGTTCGAGAGGGGGTTGAACATGCGTTCGGGTCTTATTAGTGATGACGGCGTCAGCCAAGCTCGCACACGACAAGGAGTGGGCACTGGGTTTTTTAACCAGGTTCAGGACCCTCATGAGGAGGTAAAGTCCCTACTCCTGCTTGATTGTATTTCTCGTGGAGGATGAATGTCAAGGGTTTTAGATCCCAAGGATTGATCCCCTTCTAAGGTTGGGGCGCCTCTCCTTTTATAGGGGCGTTGGGCCCCTTCCCCCAATCTTTGGGTGGGAAGGGCTTCCACATTGCCGCCCTGGTCTACAAGGCTACTTTATGTGAACTAGGCCTATGCTCTTGGACGACGCCAATCCCTGGCGTGGCTGCAGTCTCGGGTGACGTCCTTTGCGGGGGCACACTGTCCTGTGGATCCTTGCATCAAAATAGGGGAACATGGCTCTTGTTGTCGGGGCCTTGTCAGCCCTGCATTTGACCAAAGCATGGCCCTCACGACCGTACCAGGGCGGCATCCAATGCTGCCTCTAGGTTGTTGTCTTTTTCTGGGGACACACGTAAATCCTATGTTACCCCTAACAGGCTCACGGGGGCTCATCACCCTACTGGAGGGGAATCCTGGGTGAGCATCCCCCTCGACTGAGCCTTTGGTGAAGGATCTGGTGTTGTACCTCTTGAAGGTCCACCAACACCCTCATGCATGTTGATCAAGAGGTCAATGAGGAAACCATGGATCTCATAAGAGTTGTCCACCCTGGGAGCAATGGTATCACAGAAGATGCGATACAAAATGTCATAGGTACCCAAAAGATCCTTGATCTTGCCAGCGACACCCCTGCCTGAAATGTAGAAATGAGCCAAAACATGCTTCTTCTTGGGAACACCAATGTCATGACAATGAAAGCCAGAAGGAGTGTCCCTATCACGGTCATCATAACCAAGAAGCTAAGAAAACTCCACCAAAGTGGCTTCCTTGAGAACCCCTTGAGTCATCCAAGTCATCTTCCTTGTCTGACCATCACCAAATTGCACGGTGGCACAAAACTAAGCCACAAGATAAGGATCGTAGTCTTGCTTGAAATCCATGATGGGCGCAAACCAAGGTTGGTACAAATCTCTTCGGACTCACTAAAGTAGTCGGTGTTCTTGTCCATGTGAGAAACATCAATCCACTTCCGGTAGTATCAGAAAAAAATTCTGGTAGTAGCGGAGTTGGCGGAACCATGTAGATCCAGTCGAGAAGGGCCACAAACGGACCACAAATAAACACCAAAAGTATGATTCCTTGGTGCAAGAAGATGTTGCTGACAATGGAGCCATGAGGGTAGCACAAAATATGAAGATCTCCTAAGCAATCTAGACAAGATCTAGAAATTTTGGAAAAGATCTAAGAGAGAGAGGGGGCAGAAGTACCAGAGCTCATGGCGGAGAGGAGGAGCTGGGGGAGGGCCTGGAGGCTGGATCTGGTCAGGATGTCAGAGGAGAGGGGCGGAGACAAGACCCCCTACGGCGAGATGGCGCTGGTGGTGGTCGGGGTTAGGTGGGAGTTGGGGGAAAACAGGGGCACTAAGAGGTGCCTCCTCCCGATTCATACATAACCAGGGCATGACATCTGGTCAGAAAAATTTACCGATAGTACCAGAATTGTTAACTATATAGCCGGACCAGGGAAGTTTGTAGGATTTCGCCTCGAAACTGACCCGGCCGGTAGTACCACCCCCAATTCCAGTAGTACTGGACGCTGGTAGTACCACATTCTGGCTATACAGCCAGACCTAAGACAGTTTCCATGATTTTTCCTAGGAACTGACCCGGTCCGGTAGTACTGCAGAAAACCCGGTAGTACCGGTGCCGCCAGATCCAAGAAGCCAAATTTTGTGTGCACAAAGGGATTTTGAAAGATCTTGTGCCAAGATAGAAGAGTCTAAGTGATGAGGGGTAACCTCGGCAATGCTCATGGTGATGGACTTGGGGTTTCACGGAAAGGAGAACGCTGGGGATTTCGTCGGATGTCAGGAAACAATGATCACAAAGTCGCTTGAATATTGGGAAAATACTCTATTACAAGTTGTCTTCTAGATTTTGGGTACCCTCGCTTGGGCCTCTCCCGCCCTATATATAATATGCTGGGTATCAAAGCTGTATGCGGATAGGTTTCATACACGCATGATTACAATACCAACATAATGTCGGTTCGTGGTTTCTTTCCTAATACAATAAATAGTCTGTATCGGTTGCTTCCTTGGGCCATTTATCCGGAATATTTATGGGATTTAGGCCTTTTTACACAATGCAGGGTAGCGAATAATGGGCATCCGAGTAATCATACCCATGTCAGTAGCCCCCGAGACTCTACCGGAATCTATAGTTTTCAGGTTGAGTCTCAGAGTTTTCTTTCCTCTTTCTTTCATTCTGTTTGATTTTTTGTAAGGATTTTGGTACAATGAGTCTGATGCTTCCGACGGATCGGGAATCAGTTAATTTCTCCTAGGAAAAAACAAGGTTGACCTAAATCAAACTCAAGTCCCCAGGCTTGAATCCAGAATTTGTTGTTGGCGTAATCCAGTTCGAGTCGCTAAGGTCTTACCAAATACTGTATTCCAGTTTTCTATTTTTTATCGAGTACCCAACACATCTGTCAGGATTTTGGATTGTATTGTTGATACGGATTTTTACTGGCAGAGCTCATTCTTGTGCGATTACCAGGCCACACAGGACGAATCGTGGGGTCTTACCTTCGTGTTTCTGAACACGACATTCGGATTATTTCTTGCGTCTAAGCGTGATCCGAGGTTTCTGGATTTATTGGTGGTTGGCTTGCTGGGCCGCCAATCTTTCTGATTATATCAGATATTTTATTATTTTATACTACCTCCCGATGGGATTAATACCTTTTTGAGGATACACTAGTGTAAAACTTAAAAGGTTTTTGCAATTTGTCAATGCACTTTATACACAATGGAATTTCTATCGGGTGTGCACTAGCACTCCCGATGGGAGTAGCCCTCGAGGCTATGTTTGGATGCCTGTATCTGGCCATAGGCTCATAATTTCTCTTGGCTCGACTGAAAGCATTGATCTTTGGAAAAAAAGATTAAGATACAAATAACTTCTCTTTATATACAAGGCGAAAATCAATGGTACATTATTCTTTTAGCGGATGGCTGTTTTAGCCTTTTCTCTTGGACATCTTGGCTTAATAAGCCGAATTGTAACTCTTATCATTTTGCAAATAATCTTATGCGTAAGAGCATCGTAGTTGTGCTATGTTCGATGGATTTGAGTAATTAACTCCTGTCTTCTTGTCTTGTAGTCGATATGCTCCTCCAGGAATAACTTCTGTGACGATGTATGGTCCTTCCCATGGAGATTCTAGCTTCTTTTGGCTATCTTGCTTAAGGCGAAGAACTAGGTCCCCTACTGCGAAGGACCTAGGCCATAATCTTCTGCTATGGTAATTGCGCAGGTTTTGCTGGTACATAGTTGCTGTTTGGAGGGCTTTGTCTCGAGCTTCATCAAGCGCATCCACATCATCTTCAAGTGCTTCTCTCGATTCCTCTTCATTATATGCAGCTACTCTTGGCGATTTGTGTGATACCTCAACTGGAAGCACGGCTTCCGCACCGTGGACCAAAAAGAAGGGTGTCTCTTGTGTTGAATTGTTTGGAGTTGTACGTAAACTCCATAACACGGATGGAAATTCATCCACCCATGCTCCTTTTGCTCTGTCAAGTGGTGCTAGTAGTCTCTTTTTGAGTCCAGTGGTAACTAGTCCATTGGCCTTTTCAACCTGTCCATTTGTTTGCGGGTGAGCTACCGAAGCATAGCTTATTTTGATGCCCATCTCCTAGCAGTACTCCTTGAACTCATTGGAAGTGAAGTTGGTCCCATTACCCGTGATGATGCTGTTTGGTACGCCAAACCAAAATACTATGGATTTGATAAAATTTACAGCCGAAGTTCCATCTTGGGTGGTGACAGGCATTGCTTCAATCCATTTAGTGAATTTGTCGACTGCTACTAGAAGAAAGACGTGTCCTCTTGGCGATGATTTGTGAAGTTTTCCCACCATGTCGAGTTCCCATTGAGCAAAAGGCCAAGCCAAGGGTATGGGATTTAGCTCAGCGGCTGGTGCTCCAGGCTTTGTTGCAAATTGTTGACATGCTTCACATGTTCTAACAATGTCTTTTGCATCTTGTACTGCAGTGAGCCAATAAAATCCTGCCCTGAATGCTTTTGCAGCAATTGCTCGGCTACTAGCATGGTGACCACAGACTCCTTCATGTATATCTTTTAGTATATTTTTTCCTTCTTCGGGTGTTACGCAACATTGAAACACACCCGAAATACTTCTTTTGTATAGTTCTCCTTTGATTATCCTGAAAGCCTTCGATCGTCGGGTGATGCGTCGAGCTTCTATCACACCCTCTAGTAGTTCTCCCTTAGTCATATATGCTATATACGACTGCATCCAGGTTGGTTAAATTAGCATGACCTCTTTGATTTCTTCTTCTTTCTCTTCGATGGCCTCTTCTATGTTCTTGGTTTCTGAAGGAGCCCCCAACTCTTCTTGCGGATGCTTCTTTTTCCCTGTTTTTGGTGCTACGACTTCCGATACTCTTTTCACTTTGATTGATCGCTGCACTATCTCCTCCCAAAAAACTCCTGGTGGTATTGGTAAACACAATGATCCGATGTTGGCTAGATTGTCGGCTTCCTCATTGCTTGCTCTTCCTATATGTGATACTTCACACCCATCAAATTGAGCCTCCATGATGCCATATATGTCGCGATAAGCAACCATATTTTCGCTGACAGCATCACCTTTGTTCGTTGCCTGCTGTGCCACAAGATTGGAATCTCCGAATATTTTGAGGCGAGTTGCACCGCAAGCTTCGGCCACCCGCATGCCATGCAACAGGGCCTCATATTCTGCTTCGTTATTGGATGCGTTTGTAAAGCTCATCCGAAGAATATAGCGCATTTTGTCGCCTTGAGGTGATATTAGTACGACTCCTGCTCCTGCTCCCTTCGTTCTTTTTGATCCATCAAAGTACATTGTCCATGTGATAAATAGGTCATGTGGACCCGCACATTGCAATTCCGTCCACTCTGTGATGAAATCTGGCAGAATTTGTGATTTAATTGCTTTGCGCTTCTCATAAGTGATATCCCAAGGGGATAATTCGATGCCCCATAGAGAAACACGCCCAGTTGCTTCTAGATTGTTGAGGATGCTTGACAAAGGTGCCTCGTTGACCACTACGACTGGGTGCTCTGAAAAATAGTGGCGTAGCTTTCGTGCTGTCATAAATACCCCGTATGCTAGTTTCTGATAGTGTGGGTACCTTTGTTTAGATGGCGATAAAACCTCGCTTAGGAAATAAACTGGTCTCGGCACGCCATTGGTCTTTCCTTCTTCGGGTCGCTCTACGACCAGGATCGTGCTGACCACCTGATGTGTGGCAGCAATATAAAGGAGTAGAGGTTCCTTCTCTTTTGGTGACATGACGACAAGAGATGTCGAAAGTGTTCTTTTAAGATCTTCAAAGGCACGTTGAGCTTCTTCCGTCCATTCGAATTTTTCTGATTTCCTCATAAGTGCGTAGAATGGCAGCGCTTTTTCTCCTAATCTTGCAATAAAACGACTTAGAGCCACCACTCGTCCCGCCAGTTGCAGTACACCACGCAGATTTGTTGGTTTCTTCACTGTGAGGATTGCTTGTATTTTGTCGGGATTAGACTCGATTCCTCTAACTGATCCCAGATATCCGAGGAGTTGCCCTGCTGGAATCCAAAGGAACATTTCTTCGGATTCAGTTTGATGCTAAACCTATCGAGATTTCTAAATGTTTCTTCTAGGTCCTTTATCAACGCAGATCCTTGTCCTGTAGTAACTATCACGTCATCAATATATACTTGCATGTTTGTGCCTATTTGACTCCCCAAGCACTTTCGCATCATCCACTGATATGTTGCTCCAGCGTTCTTGCGTGATAAATGCCATTTTCTCCTGATCTTCTTCCTCATCCTGATCTGGTGGTAACCTGCGTAAGCGTCCAAGAAAGAAAGACGTTCACATCCCATGGTTGCATCGATGATTTGGTCGATTCACGACAATGGGAAGTGATATTTTTGACAGTGTTTGTTCAATGTAGTAAAGTCAATGCACATCTGAAGTTCCGTAGTGTTTTTCTTCGAAACACATACTAGGTTTGCAATCCATTCTGATTTTGTTAATTCTTTGATAAAATTGGCATCAGTTAGGCGATGGAGCTCCTTTCCAATGGCCTTGCCTTTTGGTTCTACGAAGCATCGAAGCGGTTGTTTTATTGGCTTCGCCTTTGGATCTAAATTTAGTGCGTGCTCAGCAAGTTCCCTAGGGATTCCCAGCATGTCAGAAGGTAGCCATGCGAAAATCTCCCAGTGCTCACGGAGGAACCCGATGAGCGCGCTTTCCTATGTGGGATCAAGGTTAGAAGCCACAAATGTTGTTTTCATCGGGTCAGCGGGGTGGATCTATACTTCTTTTGTGTCCTTTGCCGTGTCAAAAGCCTGATCAGGATTGACACGTGCTACCTCTAGAGGTTGTTCGTTTGCCGAACTATTGAGTTGCTTGAACTCGGTTGCCATCCCGAAAGATTCAAAAATTTTGTTGAACTCTCGATCACAGCTATCCGCACGTGTGAAGCTTCCTTGCACCATGATAATTCCCTTTGGTGCTGGCATTTTCATTACTAAATATGCGTAATGTGGTACTGCCATGAATCGTTCAAAGGCTGGTCGTCCCAGGATTGCATGGTATTGTGATGGCCAATCCATGACTTCGAATTCGAGTTTTTCTCGCCTGAAAACTTTGCCTAAAGGAATTTCGGCTTTACATGGTACTATTCCATGGAAAGAGGTTTCTGTTGGAGCGAGATTATCCAGGGGATAGCCTATTGTTCACAACATTTTTGCGTAGATCAATTTCATGCTACTCCCTGCATCCGTGAAGACCTTGCTCATGTCGAATCCGCCAATTTGTGCTTCTACTATCAGGGCTGAATGTCCTGGTCGTGGGACCCGGAGTGGGTGATCTGCTCTGCTGAATTTGATTTCTTGCTCTGACCAATGGAGATATTCGGGTGTGGCTGATGTTGATGTTTCCGCCATATTTATTTGTCTTGTGATGAGCTTCTGAATTCTGTTGGGCGGACGCCCTTTATGAATCATAGACATTGTTCCTTTTGATCTGGGGTACTCATTGCTTTGATCATTTGAGTTCTGTGGTGGTGCAACAGGTGGCGGTGCACCTGGTGTGGATGTGTATCCTCAATTAACTGCTTTGGCTGCCTTTGCGTTCCGTAATTCCTGCATCTTCAGGAATGTTCGGCAGTCTTTCATCAGGTGATTGGATTGTCGCCTGCCTGTTGAGTCGACGTAAAAATGCATATTATAGGGTCCTTCCAGCATTTGTATTATGGACATAGGTGGGTCCCGTGCTCTTGGCTGATATCGCTGTGCGGACTGGCTTCCTCCGACGTCGTCCCTATTATGTCGGTATCCGCCATTATTGTCGTTGCTTCTGTTGTTACCTTCACCCGAAAAACCTTCTACGACGTAACTTGGTCCTGCATTCGCATCATTGTTCCTTCGTCTTCTGTCATTGCCGCGTTTCTCCCTATCTTCTTCGGGTGACCGCGCGCGCTAATTATGTAACGCGTCTTCTCCATGAGCCCAGCAGTTTGCTATTTCCATCAACTGTGATACTGTCTTTGGTTTCACCCATCCCAGTGATGGCTCGTGGTTGATGTAGAGCTCGTTGGGAACCCCAAGAGGAAGGTATGATGAGCACAGCAGCAAGTTTCCCTCAGTTATGAAACCAAGGTTTAATCGAACCAGTAGGAGCAAGGAAACACCCCAAAGGTGTTGCTAGCTGAGCCTTGGCAGGGCACACTACCGGTGCTAGTAGAAACGTGGAGACCTGCACAACACAACCATAGAACTTTGTCCCCAACTTGCGATGAGGTTGTCAATCTCACCGTGTTTTGCCGAAATCAAAGGATTAAACGTATCGAATGGAAGGAAGTAATAGTTTGCAGGAAGTAAACACAAAGCAGTAAACAGTTTGTAGATTGTATGTAAAGAAAAGGACCGGGATCCATAGTTCACTAGAGGTGGCTCTCCTTAAGATAGATAACATGCTGGGTGAACAAATTATAGCGGGGCAATTGACAAACATCGAGAAAGCAATACATGCATATACTAACGTAACACCCTCGAATCGGCCCTATGCAAGTTTTAGCCCTTTTCGCCAAACCCACATAGAAATGATTCAAGGACGCCCACCAAGCACTTTCGTGCGGGTGGAAAAACGAAGTAATACCATTACACAACAGTCCTTGATTGGACCCACAGAACAGATATATATACAACATGACTCCATGAGTCAAGAATACCGATATACAGTACACAGATCCAAAACACCTTGAAAACGATAGAGCGTCCGACTACGGACAAGATGCGAATGGGGCTAAGAGCCCTGAAGAATAACCAATGGCGTCCATAACCCTGCCTAGGCCAAGCTGGAAGGGTAACCCTGCTAACGACATCGATCTCAAACCTGCTAAAACAAAAGGGGTGCCGACAAAGGGAAAAGGAAAAAGAGGAGCGAGGCCCGAGAGGCAGCAACGACGAGGCTAGAATTCGGCGGCTCTCGCCTACATAGGTATGTGGACTGAAGCGGTAGCGCAGCAGCACTAAACAACCTATAGAGACTCAGTAAGACTGGCGGCTATTAGAGAGGGATAAGAAATACCTTTTCGGATCCAACCTGATACTAACACCAAACATACCCATCCTGGTATTCCCCTTCGAGACCAAACGAGGAAGTCAAACCGAGGAACTCACACAGTGGCGGTTTTATTCATTCGATTGTAGTTGAAGCACTTACTAGTCAGATATAGATAGCATGAGTTATCCTGATAGCATAAGTAGTGGGCAGTTTTAGTTAACATTCCGTTGTAGTTGGAACATTTACTAGTCAGATATAATTGTCCTGAGGAATCCCAAAACCCAGCAGTTGTTGGCACTTTTATCACATTCCATTGGAGTTGCAATACTTACTAGGCATATATAACAAAACAACCCAGATCCAGTAGTTTTTGGCATTTTTAATATCCATTCCGTTATAGTTGAATCTGATTACTAGTCATATATTAAGTCAAGTTTATATCACTACTATAGTTATGCTTGTCTATGATCGAGATACTGTGCTCCAAGTCGTCCATAACCGCGGACACGGCTTTCAGAAAGTTTTACCCTGCAGGGGTGCACAAATAGCAACACACACTCGATCAACCTCGGAAAAACCAACTCAAAACCCAACGAGGCTTTCACGACAAAGCAATCACAGGATTCATAAATTATTTTAGGGGGTCACCCCAATAAGCTACCCGCAACGAAGTTGGCCGGCTCCGGAACAGACCCAGGGTTTGTGACAATGGCTGTAAACGACTGGGAACCCGAAAGTGTGACTGGGCTTGTCGATACCGCGAAAACATTCCACGATCCAAAACAGTACAGGTGCTCCATGCACAATCTTAAATAAAGCAGTAAAGCATGGCATAAGTATAGAATAGTAATAAAGCCCCAAACTATTTGTGGCCCCAAGAAATAGAAATGAATCAAGCTCTGGCTCAGGAGGGTCCATAAGGCCTCCCGGATGTGGATAGTGCGAAAAATCAAGGAACAAGTATCAAGTACTCGGGGTCCTACGGGACACAAGTGAGCTTGGAAGAACCAAATAACATCTATTTCGCACCGATGCCTCTGCATTAGTTATATCTAGCATTTTAATAGTTGTATTTAAAGTGATGATCATCTCCACCATTAAGCATCCACCATTATCATGTGCCAACTTGCCGTCAACGATGGAACGACAACAACGCCAAGCAACACATAAGCAAGCAACTATGACTCGCAAGGCCGACTATCTATCAAACAACAGGCAATAGGATGTGTCCATGGCAATATAGAGGCTACAAGGAATATAAGTGGTGCACGGAAACTAAAGCATCGCAATATGGATAGCAATAGATCAACAGGAGGAAATAAAGACTAAAAATGGAAAATAGGTAGAAAGGGGGAGAATGCTCGCCTGGGAAACACTGTCGAAGGCTCATATCCGGAGAACTTGTCGATACTCGTATCAACTCATCGGCCTAATCGGCGAAGAAGCAAAGCACTAAAAGAAACACCAGATGCACTATTTAATACTATGGCAGAAGATCCGGCATGATTATGAGATGATGCAGATGCGGTGCAATTAGTCAATATTAAGCGGAACCGGGGTCCCGACAATTAATTAGAGGGTTCATGTTATTTAGCTACCCCGCAATTTAAATGTTGACTTATCAATGCAAAGCATGTCATCGGTTCGCTGTGCAAATTTAAATGGAGGCGATAGGAGACAAAAATAGCCCGCATATAGACTCCATACTTAATTATGAGGTGAATCGGCATAATGCCCCCAAACCACAAACAGGTATGCATGTATGAACAATTTATTATGCGACAGTTTTATATATAGCATTTATAAAATAGGGGCTCAGGAAAAGGTTCACACATCTGGGTTCGGAAGATCTTGGGTTTCGGGGGTTCGGGGTCGGACTCAGGGTTCGACGGGGAGCGGTTCGACGGGATCGGTCTCGGACAATGGAAGGAGAGCTTGGCGTTCCGAGAAGGAGGACTTGGTTTGGCGTCGGAGGATCATCGGATCCGCCCTGGTCGTGTTGGAGATATGCCCAAGAGGCAATAATAAAGTGGTTATTATCATATCTTCATACTTATGATAAATGTTTACATACCATGCTATAATTGTATTAACAGGAAACATTAATACTTGTGTGATCTGTAAACATAAAAGAGTCCCTAGTAAAGCCTCTTGTTAAACTAGCTTGTTGGTTAATATATGATCATTGTTTCCTGATCATGAACATAGAGATGTTATTAACAACAGGGTCATATCATTAGGAGAATGATGTGATGGACATACTCCTATAGACAAGCGTAGCATAAAGATCAAGTCATTTCAATAGTTCAATTGCTATATGCTTTCTGATACATAGTAACCTAATTCCTTCGACCATGAGATCATGCATATCACCTTTACTGGATGGATGCTTTGATGTCATCAAACACCACACCGTAACAGGGTGGCTATAAAGGTGGCATTGAGTGTTGGGAAAGTATTGGTTGAAACACATGGATCAAGAGTGGGATTTGTCCATCCACATGACGGATAGATATTCTCTGGGCCCTCTCGGTGAAATGTCATCCAATTAGCTTGCAAGCATGTGACTTGGTCACAAGGGATCACATATCACGGGAACGAGAAAAGAGTACTTATCGATGCGAGGTTGAACTAGGTATGCAGAGATACCGACGATCATAACCTCGGATAAGTAACATATCGTGAGACAAAGGGAAATTGGTATCGTATGTAAGTGGTTCATTCAATCGCAAAGTAATCATAGAAATATGTGGGAGCCATATGAATTTCCAGATTCCTCTATTGGTTATTGTTCGGAGAAGTGTCTCGATCATGTCCGCATAATTCACGAACCGTAGGGAGACACACTTAAGGATTCGACGTTGTTTGAGTAGTTATGGTATTATGAGAAAGAGACCGAATGTTGTTCGGAGTCTCGGATGGGATCCGGGATATCACGAGGTGATCCGGAATGGTCCGGAGAATAAGATTCATATAAGGAAAGTCCCGTTTCGGAGTTGGGGAATGGTTCCGGTGTTTTCATCGGGAACATTCTAGAAGGTCCCGGAATGTCCGGCACTCCGGAGGGGGAAGGGGTACATGAATGTGTCATTGAATATTGGCATGATTGCATCATGTACTAAGTGTTCTCGCTGTCCAAAATAAAGGGTTTATTTAAATCCTAAATTGAAAAGTCAAACGGCTAGTTTGAAAGTCAAACGGCAAGTTTTGGAAAGTGGAAAGAGGAGAAGTGGAAACCGAGTTGGGGAGGGATTCCCTCCTCCCCAAGCCGGCGCCCCACCTCAAGGCCGAGTTGGGGAGGGACTCCAATCCCTCCCCTTGCCGCCAGCCCTCCCACCTATAAGAGGAGGGGCAGGGCCTCCTCCTCTAGACACACTAGATCCTATCCTCTAAACTAAACCCTAGATCTAAACCCCGGTTTAGAGCTATTTCGGTTTAGAGCCTTCTAATTGGTTTAGAGCCTTCTAATTGGTGTGTCTAATTACTAGACCACTAATAGCCTCTCTCATAAGCTCCACCATACTCGCACCGGCTTAAGGCGAAGCCTGGGATCTCCCTCTACTTCGGTACCACGCCCGTCGTCGCGGAATCGCGAGAGAGTGCTACAACCTCCGCTGCTGCTGGAACAGGGGAGAGGAAGGTCTTCGTCGAGTACCGAACGGACCGATCAAGGAGCGCTGCTGGGCACGTGCTGGAAGGATCGTCACGCGATCTTGAGATCGGAAGAGTACGACTACATCACCCACGAGAATCTGCTCTCGTTAACCGCTTTGGAATCTTCGAGGGTGAGTTCCACTATCGACTCGTTGCTACAATCTAGTAGATAGATCTTGGCTTGTTTGTTTGTATGCGATAGAAAATTTTGTTTTCCATGCTACGAACCCCTCTGAGGGTATCAGAGCCGTGTCTATATGTAGATCTGTTGCACGAGTAGAACACAATGGTCATTGTGGGCGTTGATGCTTTTATTGTAGATTGCCTTTTGTGTACTTTGCATCTTGCGGTATGTTGGGATGAAGCGGCCCGGGCTAACCTTACATGACATCGTTCATGAGACTTGCTCCACGTTTGACATGCAACTCGTATTGCATAAGTGGCTTTATGGTGCCTGTTTCTCCTAGCATAGTAAAGATCCAATTTACAACGGGTAATCAACAATGCTAGTATCAATGTTGTGGTTCTTGTTCGTAAGTTAGAACGACACTTATTGAAAGCCCCAAACCACGTAAAATATGCAAAGAAAGTAGAAGCGTCTAACTTTGTTTTGCAGGGGTGTGCAGTGATATGATATGGCCATGATTGTGATTATATTTGATGTATGCAATGTTCCTTATTGTAAGTTGGCAACCGGCAGGAGCCATATGGTTGTCTTTAAATTCTGTTAAGACCTGCGTGTCTATTCAAAGTAGTTGTAATAGTTGAAGCTGGTGGACGACAACCATGAAGAAGCGTCATTGACCTTGATGCTATGCCGGTGATGATGGAGATCATGTTCGTGCTTGAAGATGGAGATCGGAAGCACAAAGAAGAAAGGCCATATCATATCACATATTATGAATTGCATGTGATGTTAATCCTTTATGCATCTTGTATTGCTTAGTAGACGACGGTAGCATTATAAGATGATCCCTCATGCACATAAATTTCAAGTTCTAAAGTGTTCACCCTTAGTATGCACCGTTGCCAAAGCTTGCTGCTTCGAAGCACCACGTGATGATCGGGTGTCTTTGATTCCGCGGGTGAATACAACGTAAGCAAGCCAGATTTGCTTATGCGGTAGCTAAGGTTTGATCTTGACGAGCCTAGCATGTACAGACATGGCCTCAGGAACACGGATCACCGAAAGGTAAAGCATGAGTCATATAGTAGATATGATGAACATGTTGATTGTTCGCCATTGAAGCTACATCAACTCTCGTGATGATCGGTTTTGATGTGGTGGATTTGGTTCGTGTGATCACTAAAACAATGTGAGGGATATTGTTTTGAGTGGGAGTTCACCTAGATTAATTTAATTATTAATTAGAACTCAATTTATCATAAACTAAATCAAAGTGAATTTGCATAGTTGTTGTAGTCATTGGCATCCGTTTACCACCTTGCGCTTAGTTATAATTGAGATAATAGAACTATAGAATTCTGGTTAGTTACTTTACGAACTGGTATCGTATTGTATTGAAGTGTTAATCTAAAGTTTAAAAGTCCTATTGCAAACTTTCAGTAAGTTCCGGTCACTCCATGAAGTTTAATAATTAGTATTAAATCAAGAGTAACAATTCCAAATGTTAGTATATAAGTATCATGTTTATCTCCATGATTCTTGATATTCAAGGGATTGTCTTAATATCAAGGTAATCTAGGATCTGAAAGAGTTGTTTCAGAAACTATGATGTGTGGAAGATATTGTGATATCTAAAACGAAGTTTTGGTTACAACATGATAGAGTATAATATGGCAAAGTCATGTTCTCATGTTTGATGAGAATTTGCAAAAGGTTGGAGACACTAGTTGTCCTAATCTTCCAAAAGGTTTTGGAGAGCAACATTATACTCGCGATTCACCGTTACTAGCTAAAAGTAGCTAGATCATGGATAAGTCCATGATGAGGGTGAATATTTGATGTAGGTAAAATGTTTACTACACCAAGAGATTACTAAAGAAAGGAATTTGAAAGAACACCAAATATTTGATAATGGTGATCTACTTCAAAGTACAAGTTCAAAGACATTGGTATTTAACTATACACGCTTTGAACTATGTGTCATAAGTATGACTCCACTATTGATGTTGATAGATTCTTTCAAATGTAAAAGGAAATACCGAAGAGAATCTCATAAGTATATGGCAGAAAAGAAAAGACTAGAATTGTTCAGTTTAAGTATATAGATGATATACGTGTTATGGCTATATTCTTTGCTTATTAAACAATGTGGTTCTTAAGTATTTGATACTGAATGAGTTGGTATGAATCGTCATACTAAACAACACAATTCATAAACTGCAATGGCCTAAGTAACTAGCAAAAGAATATGTGATGATGTTCATCGAAAACAAATAAAGGGTTATTATGTTGCTCGTTAAACATCAAAGCTTGCCTTCAGGATTTGTTTTATCAGGTATTATGAGAACAAAAGGGTTGTTCAAATAATTGCCGTAATCCATAAAAGATGGATGATTCACAAATCTCGTTGGATAAATCACATCCATAAAACTAGTGCTAAAATTGTCGAAAGACAAATTGATTGAAAGATCACTTAGGAAGTGACATCGCCGTTTAAATTATATTGGAAAGAAAACATAAAGAAACTCCATGTGGATGGAATTTTGGAGTCTTTTGATTTTTGATCAAATGACGTTTGTGGAACTTTCCTAGAGATAATTAAAACTTCATTCATAGGCCAAAAGGGAACGAAAGACTAGCTTATTGGAACTTGTGCATATTGTTGTACGAACTCCATTATGTGTAGTCAAGAGCGATGGATTTCAACTTCATATGCTTTCTCCGAAAATTTGAGTGAATATATGAATATTTACTTAATAGGGATGAAGTATGAAATATTTGAAAAGTTCAAAAGACTTTCAAGATGAAGTGCAAAATCATTGTAACAAGAATATGAATAGTTTATGATAAGATCATAAAGGAAGATATTTGAATTACAAAGTTTAGCAAAATACCTAAGATTTAAGGAATCGTTCTGTGGATTTGCATTTCCCGAAACACCATAAGAGTATGGAGCATTCGAGATATGTAATTAAACCTTGTTTGACATGGTAAGATCGAAGGTATAATTCATAAAACTGCTATTATATTTTAAAGATTAAAAGCTTTAGAGACTACCATTTTCCACTAAAAGAGCTCCATCATAATCCGCTGAAATGACACCATATAAGGTTATGGTTTGGGATAAAACCCAAGTAGTCCTTTCTTAAACATTGGTATGCTATGCATAAGAAAGATGTTTGCAACCAAAGTCGGATAAACTTGTCTTTGTATTACTGTTAAGTATTCCTCCATAAACACCGGAGACAAAAGTGTTTGTCGCTTAGAACGTCAAGTTTCTTTGAGAAGGAATTTTTCGTGAAAAGTTAAGTGGGAGGACAATAGAACTTTGATAAGGTTAAAAGAACCTTAGCTATATGTGCAAAGTTGCAGCAATCGAAAAGTGTTCCGGAGGCAGCAACAATGCTCATGGCTCACGTGCCTCAAAGGTTGTGGTCACGGAGATCCAAGTTTCTATTGAAACAAGTAGGTCGGATGAACAATCAAATACCAAGATTTGAGGGTTGAATCATTATTTGAGAATAATGAACCTACTACATGCAAAGAAGCGATGATGGGCCCGACTCGTCAAATGGCTTGAAGCCATATAATCCGTGATAGTTCCATACACGAGAAATCAAGTTTTGAACTTGAAGGACCCTCGAAAAAGGTGTAAGACCTTGCAGTTGTGTTTGGATCTATAAAGAAGTAGACATGGATGTCTATAAAATAGCCGACATGTTGGGAAAGAGTTCACAACAATGTTCAAAGGTTGTATATGACAAGATTTGATCTTTCATAGCGATTTTTAGTCTAGACGGATTAATGTAGCAACCACTACATATAATTTGTTATGTGGTAGTAGAATAAACAAAACAAGTTCTTCTAATAGAATGGTTACCTAGGACGTGTGCATGACACGGTCCAAAGGGTTTTGTTAATTCAAAGGATGCTAAAAGCATATGCAAACTTCAATGGTTGAAGTAAGCATAGCGGAGTTGGAATCTTCACTATGATGAAACTGTTAAAAGAGTTTAATTTCATCGGAGACAATGAAGATGCTTGCATTTGCAAGAAATTAAGTGGGAGCGCTAAGACATGTTTCTAATACATTATGTGGAAGACATATTGTTGATTGGAAATAATGTATCTTTTATTAACACATATTAAGAATTTCATCCCGATGAAAGACTTAGGCAAAACCCAAATATTTGGCATCAATAGACGCTAATATGGTTGTGCCAGAAGTACATAGACGAGATATTGAATGAATTCAATATAGAAACTACAAGAAAGGTTCTTGTTGCACAGAAAGGATTGAAAGAGTTCAATGTTGATGATATATTCAAGTGTATTGACATTTGGTAAGAGAAACAAAGATTCGAGTATAGATTGATACTTGATGTATGAAATCACAAAGAGCATTTATATCAATCATACTGTGATATGTACAAATCCAGATATGTCCTATGCTCTAAATGTTGTGAGCATATACCAGAATGATTTGAAAGATGATCATTGGACAATAGTAAGGATATTCTTATGATCTTTTGGAAGAACTAAGAGTATATTATTTGTAGAAGTGACAAATAGATGGTTAGTTCATTGTAAAAGTACTACATTGATGCTAGCTTTGTCACAAAGTACAAATTTAAGTTTATCTCAATCTAAACTAAGGGTGGCACAATATAATGGAAAGTGAGTTCCATAATGGATTTGGATGAGTTCCAAAGTTAAGACATTGTGACAGATACTACAACAAAAGGCTAAGTATATGACTGCTATTATAGCAGCAAAAGAGGGCATTTGTGTCAAGTAGTTTGTTATCAAACTAGGTGTAGTTCACAGCGGGATAATACTATGAAGATATATTGTACGACAATATTGTCAACATGTTTTAACCCCAAAGAACTAAAGGTCACACCGAAAGACCAAATTTATACAAAGCCATCTCATTAGAGAATGAGTGATGCGTAGAGACGCAAAGACATGCAATTACACACGGACCTGGAAGTGTCAGATCCGGAGATCAGTTGACCACTAGCAATCGTGTACATACAACACTGGAAAGCCATAGGTGTTGAATACACAAAGGTTTGAAACTAGATTATTGACTCTAGTGCAAGTGGGAGACTGTTGGAGATATGCCCAAGAGGCAATAATAAAGTGGTTATTATCATATCTTCATACTTATGATAAATGTTTACATACCATGCTATAATTGTATTAACAGGAAACATTAATACTTGTGTGATTTGTAAACATAAAAGAGTCCCTAGTAAAGCCTCTTGTTAAACTAGCTTGTTGGTTAATATATGATCATTGTTTCCTGATCATGAACATAGAGATGTTATTAACAACAGTCATATCATTAGGAGAATGATGTGATGGACATACTCCTATAGACAAGCGTAGCATAAAGATCAAGTCATTTCAATAGTTCAATTGCTATATGCTTTCCGATACATAGTAACCTAATTCCTTCGACCATGAGATCATGCATATCACCTTTACTGGATGGATGCTTTGATGTCATCAAACACCACACCGTAACAGGGTGGCTATAAAGGTGGCATTGAGTGTTGGGAAAGTATTGGTTGAAACACATGGATCAAGAGTGGGATTTGTCCATCCACATGACGGATAGATATTTTCTGGGCCCTCTCGGTGAAATGTCATCCAATTAGCTTGCAAGCATGTGACTTGGTCACAAGGGATCACATATCACGGGAACGAGAAAAGAGTACTTATCAGTAACGAGGTTGAACTAGGTATGCAGAGATACCGACGATCATAACCTCGGATAAGTAACATATCGTGAGACAAAGGGAAATTGGTATCGTATGTAAGTGGTTCATTCGATCGCAAAGTAATCGTAGAAATATGTGGGAGCCATATGAATTTCCAGATTCCTCTATTGGTTATTGTTCGGAGAAGTGTCTCGATCATGTCCGCATAATTCACGAACCGTAGGGAGACACACTTAAGGATTCGACGTTGTTTGAGTAGTTATGGTATTATGAGAAAGAGACCGAATGTTGTTCGGAGTCTCGGATGGGATCCGGGATATCACGAGGTGATCCGGAATGGTCCAGAGAATAAGATTCATATAAGGAAAGTCCCGTTTCGGAGTTGGGGAATGGTTCCGGTGTTTTCATCGGGAACATTCTAGAAGGTCCCGGAATGTCCGGCACTCCGGAGGGGGAAGGGGTACATGAATTTGTCATTGAATATTGGCATGATTGCATCATGTACTAAGTGTTCTCGCTGTCCAAAATAAAGGGTTTATTTAAATCCTAAATTGAAAAGTCAAACGGCTAGTTTGAAAGTCAAACGGCAAGTTTTGGAAAGTGGAAAGAGGAGAAGTGGAAACCGAGTTGGGGAGGGATTCCCTCCTCCCCAAGCCGGCGCCCCACCTCAAGGCCGAGTTGGGGAGGGACTCCAATCCCTCCCCTTCCGCCGGCCCTCCCACCTATAAGAGGAGGGGCAGGGCCTCCTCCTCTAGACACACTAGATCCTATCCTCTAAACTAAACCCTAGATCTAAACCCCGGTTTAGAGCTATTTCGGTTTAGAGCCTTCTAATTGGTTTAGAGCCTTCTAATTGGTTTAGAGCCTTCTAATTGGTGTGTCTAATTACTAGACCACTAATAGCCTCTCTCATAAGCTCCACCATACTCGCACCGGCTTAAGGCGAAGCCCTGCGGGATCTCCCCTCTACTTCCGGTACCACGCCGTCAGGTCACTAATCGCGAGGAGAGTGCTACAACCTCCGCTGCCTGCTGGAACAAGGGAGAGGAAGGTCTTCGTCGAGTACCGAACGTGTGACCGACTGCGGGAGCGCTGCTGGAACGTAGCGCTGGAAGGATCGTCTACGCGATCTTGAGATCGGAAAGAGTACGACTACATCACCCACGAGAATCTGCTCTCGTTAACCGCTTTGGAATCTTCGAGGGTGAGTTCCACTATCGACTCGTTGCTACAATCTAGTAGATAGATCTTGGCTTGTTTGTTTGTATGCGATAGAAAATTTTTGTTTTCCATGCTACGAACCCCTACAGGTCGGTGTCGATCTTGTCGTCGCGAAGATCTTGTCGGGTTCGCGCCATCGAGTCGGTCTTGGCATGCAGGATGCAGAACTTGGCGACCTTGTCGGAGTTCTCGGGTGACGTTGTCGGTCTTGGGTTCGGCGCCGGGAGATCTTGGCGATCCGGCGCATCGGATCCAGGATGGAGAACTTGTTGTTCCGAGGGTTCGGCATCGAGGGTTCATCAGGTTCGGGCCTCGAACTCCAGGATCGGTCTTCGGGTGTTCGTCTTGGTCCTTCGGGTGACTCAGAAGATCTTGTCATGGTATTCTTGCCGGTGGTTGTTCGAGCGGCACCACTCGATCACGTACCATCATGCACAACATCTGTATCTCACCCCCTGGATAACTAGCACAACTCCCACACTAGCAACACACAAAAACAGGAGACAAAGTCCTAGAGCAGCAAGGCGGACGACTGTTGCCAACCGCGTTAGAGCAAAGGGTTGCACTTGCGATGAGGGATGGAGGCTGACAAGGTCGCTGCTGGGGCTTGACGCAGCGGCGGCGAGGTCTTGGCAGGCGCCTGGTGGTGCTCGGGACGGCGGGGTCAAGCTAGAAGGGACGACGGGGACGTGGCAGCGCCAGGAAGGGCGCGTCGTAGACAGCACGGCCAGAGAGGAAGGAGGCGCTGGCCAGCGGCGCCATGGCGAGCTCGAGGTGTGGCGGGCTCGAGGTGACGCGGGGACGAGGCTGGCAGAGGAAGGCCGGTCGAGGTCGAGCCGGGCGGCGCCAGAGGAGCGCAGAGGCAGCGGTGAGCCTCAGGCGGGGCTGGGGCGCGGAGAAGGGGCGGCCCGGGTGGTGGCGCAGACCGGAGGTGCCAGGAATGGCCGGGGGTGAGGACGACCGGTGCGAGGACCGACCGGGGAAGCTCCTGCGGGTGACGGCTCGTGGGTCGAGCTCGGGGAGGCAGAGGAAGCTGGGGGATGGCGGTGGAAGGTGTAGAGCAAATGGAGGGGATCGAGGTAGGCGGCGGCGGATGGGCCGCGAGCCAGGGGAGGGAGGAGACGGGGTCGGGTGATGCGGTCTCGGGCGTGGATGCGCTGGCCAAGGGCCTCGACTGGAGGAAGGAGGCGAGCGAGTTGTTTCTCTTTGGTTTGCTTGTTCCTTTTTGCTTTGTTTGAACTATTCGAAAAACCCAAAAAGATTTTGCTTTGCTTGTTTTTCTCTTTTGGTTTTTATTTAAAAATCAAAAACACCAAAAATATTTGTCGTTCTTCTTTGGTTTTTGTGAGTTGGCTACTGTGGTTCGCAGATTCGAGTGGATTATTGGTTTCATATTATTATTCAAGCCACACAAGTGAAGAGCAATAATGAGGATTAATGACAACTTGAGGCGTGGTAAGAGGCTAGTAACGAACTCTATTTGTTTTCATTTTTGTACGTATACTCATCATTGTGAGCTTGCTTAGTCCATTCATGTAGAGTGTATGTTATCTTTGGATATTTAGTAGTTCTTGCTTTCTTGTGATTAGCTCCAGCTCGCTAATAGTTTGTAGCATGTCTCATGAATGTTTGCTTGCATTACTTTATTCATAAATTGGTATGAAACTGTGGTATCCTCCTCTGAATGTTTCATTTGATCGACTTGGCACATGCTCATGCATGCACATGACTGTAATAATCAGTTAAGCCTTGACGAATTATTTTGCCTTGAGGATCTTGAATCATTTTCATGCCATGAGTTGTCTTGTTTTGTTGCAAGCATGATAATAACAGCTATTGCTCTCTCGTTTGTTGCTCCCTTACTTTTGCTAGCCTTCACTTCCACTGAGTGTCTTACTCATGTTTCCAATTCCCTAAACCAAATATTTCCAAAGTGTCCACCATACCTACCCATTAGCATCATTTCCTACTTCCGTGCATATTCAATATGCCTTGTTTTCTTCCGAATCAAATGTTTGCTTGTTATGAGAAAGTTAGTTAGTAAAGCTCTCACGAACTTGATGTCACACTTTATTTTCCGCACTTAATAAACCTAAACCATTGTGAACTCTCCATGAAAGTTATATGCTTGCTAATTATAGGCTAGGGATTAGCAGAACCGTCCTGTCACTGGGAACGCTTTCAACACTTGTAAATATATACCCAGTTGATACCTTGCTCTTTTGTTTGCGGATGTCGTCGGTGTGAAATAAAAGGGGAGCTTGTAAGTCCATGGAGTTATGTATGTGTGTTAGAGAAACGCCTGGGCCGCTGGTCTAATCCATGCTGACATGGTGGAAACCTGCAGCGTAACCATAATGATATTTATGAATCATTCTTCTTATAAAAAAAAGAGAGAGATAGCTATTGAGAAAAAAAAAGAGATTTATGAAAAGAGGAAAGAGAGAAAAAAATCACCATTTTCCCATGGTAAATAAGAAGATTGCTGAGATACTCATTGTCTGCTTGCCTTGTCATTTTGATATGGGGATTCTTTCGTATCACCGGGCAAGGGGTACCCCGTTGGCGGTTCTCAATGATACGCACATACTTACGATGACAAGAACTTACCGGTAACTAAAGTTGAGTAGCATGAGGAGCGGCCCTCGTACTCAAGGCACTTGGGATTTCCAGTTTATAGTCTGTCAAGCATATAACTCAGATTGGACCTCACTTTCACCTTAACCACATTAAAGATGCCTATGATAGGGGCAATGAGAGCTCAAAGCTAACAAGTACCATACTTTCAGCATTTGGAAGCCTTTCAAATTTCTCAAAACCTTTTTCTTCTACTTGTTGAGTCTCCACATATTCTTTGAGCACCTTCTTGAGAGCATAGTTGTCATTCTTTATATTTGTTTCATTACTTGATTATTTGTGTTATGACTTTGCTGCTTGTATCCTTGATATCTTTACTTCTAGTCATCACTTGAACTTCAGAGGTGCCTTGACATTCATAATCAAAGGCAAGCGAGATACCACTATATCATACCTTTCTATGAGCATTGTAATGTTGCTTATGTTTGTGCTTTGTGCTACTTATTATTCTTGAGTTGGAATCTCTTCATAGCTTGCATTGACTATTGAGTAGACTCAGTTGCATACTCTTTATTATGAATTGTCCAAGTAGTTGATCACATTGTTGAGAATATTTACATCATATGAAGCAAATGTGTTCGTGAAAGTTCTTTTATCGCACTCAGTTTTCAACTGAATGGCTTGAGGACAAGCAATAAGCTACGCTTGGGGGGATTTGATACGTCCAAAACAAATCTACTTTCCCGAACACTTTTGTTATTGTTTCTCCTCTATACTTGTGTGATTTGGATGCAACTAATGCGAACTGACGTTGTTTTCAGTAGAATTGCCTTGGTGTCTACTTTTTGTGCAGAAAATCAACTATCAGGAAAAATCCCGGAAAATATGCCAAAAATCCTATTTCACCCGAAGACTCCAGGAGCCAGAATACGAGACGGAGAAGAGCCCTGGGGTGGCCACACCTCCTGCTGGCGCGATCCAGGCCAGGCCACGCCAGGGGGTGGTGTGGGCCCCCCAGGCACCCTCTCGGCCTCTCTCTTCTCCTATAAGGAGCCTTCTAACCTAAAAACTTCGGGGGGTTCGACGTTTTTCCACGAAAAGTTCCGCTGCACCGCCGCCACCGAAGGCGAGATCCGGGGGACAGAAAGTCTCTGTTCCGGCACCCTGCCGGGACGTGAAAGTGCCCCCGGAGCCATCTCCATCGATCTCCACCATCATCATCATCGACCATCCATATTTCCTCCATCTATGAGTGAGTAATCCCCCGTTGTAGGCTATGGGGATGATAGGGATTGCATGAGATCGTTCATGTAATGGCATCAGATTGTTAGGGCATAGTGCCTAGTATCTCTATTAGTGCTTTATGACTTTGTTGCAACTTTGTTGTGCTTAATGCTTGTCACTAGGGACCGAGTGCCATGATTTCAGATCTGAACATGTTATTGATTCATTATGATAGTATTGTTCTTGTTCTTATCTACAAGTTGTATACACACGTCGTTGTCCGGAACCTATGGTCCCGAAGTGACAGAAATCGGGGTAGCCGGAAGGGAAAGGCTTTGATGTGAGGATCACATGTGTTCACGGAGTGTTAATGCTTTGCTCCGGTGCTCTATTAAAAGGAGCACCTTAATTGCCAGTAGTTCCCTAGAGGCCCCGATGCACACGGGCTGGCAGGACAAAAGATGTTGTGCAAGTTCTCATTGCGAGCACGTATGACTATATATGGAACACATTGCGAGCACGTACTTGGATGCTTTATCTTATTTATCTGCAATTGCCCTATGTTCTGATTGCTATGTGAATTGTCTTATCCATGCAACGCCCGTCCATCCATCCCTATACCTACCGCACTCGAATCCCGCTGTTTACTGCTTTTGTTACTACTGTCTTTGCTTTGCTACTGCTGTTACTTTACTATTCGTACTACAAAACTGTTGCTACTGATAAACTGCTGTGAGCAAGATTGTTTCCAGGTGCAGCTGAATTGACAACTCAATTGTTAAGGCTGATAAGTATTCTTTGGCTCCCCTTGTGTTGAATCAATAAATTGGGTTTCACTTCCCTCGAAAATACTGCGATACACCCCCTATACTTGTCGGTCATCAAACGACCAAGGTCAATGCCATATCAACATCATACTTTATGCTGATAACCCCATATCAGAGAATTTGCATGGTAACAGATTTGTCCATATTATTTTGAAAACAATCGAAGAGGAAGTAGTATGAAGAATTTGGCTCAGATCAGCTAATAATCTCTCGAGAAGGAGCCGAACCAATGCAACAAAAGGTTGTACTTTTAGGGTCCTTTGTACTAATTGTATGGACACCAATGTAATTTTCCCCCTTTTTAGGTCCTTGATGTAAAATATGCTCCCGCCGGCCATGTAAAATGCTAACCTAAAAGTAAGTGGTGAAATTTTAATGAATTTAAGCTTAGTTGTTAACGAGTATGAACTTTCTTTGATTTCAAGCCGAACGACCACAAGGTCAAGGCCATATCTCTACATCATACGTTATGTTGATGATCCTATATCAAAGAATTTGCATGGCGACAGATTTGGCCATATTTTGAAAAAAAACAAAGAGGAAGTAGTATGAAGAGTATGACTCGATCAGCTACTCTCATGAGAAGGAGCCAGACCCGACTGTTTTCCTTGCTTGATTTTAGGGTCCTTTGTGCAAAATGTATGGACCTCGATGTAATTTACCCCCTTTTTAGGTCTAAAAGTGTAAGTGGTGAAATTTATAGGATTATTTTGTGCTTACTTGTCAACGAGTATGAACATTCTTAGATTTCAAGCCGAACGACCATGGTCGTCAAGGCCATATCAACATCATACTTTATGCTCATGATCCCATGTTAGAGAATGTGCATGGCAATAGATTTGGCCATGTTTTGGAAACAATCGAAGAGCAAGTAGTATTAAGAGTTTGGCTCAGATCAGCTGATCTCTCGAGAAGGAGTCGAACCAATATTTTTTCCTTTTAGGGTCCTTTATGCTAAATGTATGGACCTCGATGTAATTTTTGCTTTTTTGAGGTTCCTGATGTAAAATGTACTTTGATCGACCGTGTAAAGTTCTAACCTAAAAGTAAGTGGTGAAATTTAAAAGAATTTAAGCTTAGTTGTCAATGAGTATGAACCATTCTTCAATTTCAAGACGAACCACCAAGGCCATATCTACATCATACTTTATGCTCATGATCCCATATCCAAGAATTTGCATGCTGACAAATTTGGCCATATTTTGAAAACAATCGAAGATGAAGTAGTCTGATGAGTATGGCTCGATCATCTACTGTCGTGAGAAGGAGCCGGACCAGACTATTTTTTCCTTGCTTAATTTTAGGGTCCTTTGTGCAAAATGTGTGGACCTCGATGTAATTTCCCCCTTTTTATGTCTAAAGTGTAGGTGGTCAAATTTCGATGATTTTTTAGCTTACTGGTCAACGAGTATGACCATTATTGGATTTCAAGTCGAGCGACCAAGGTCAAGGCCATATATATCAACCATCATACTTTATGTTGATGATCCCATATGAGAGAATTTGCATGGCAACAAATTTGGCCATATTGTGAAAACAATCAAAGAGGATGTAGTATTAAGAGTTTGGCTCAGATCAGCTGATCTCTCGAGAAGGAGCCGAACCAGAAATTTTCCTTTTAGGGTCCTTTATGCTAAATTTATGGACCTCGACGTAATTTTTGCTTTTTTGCGGTCCCTGATGTAAAATGTACTCCGATTGACCGTGTAAAGTTCTAACCTAAAAGTAAGTGGTGAAATTTAAAAGAATTTAAGCTTAGTTGTCAACGGGTACGAACCATTCTTGTATTTCAAGACGAACGACCAAGGTCAAGGCCATATCTACATCATACTTTATGTTGATGATCCCATATTAAGAATTTGCATATCGACAAATTTGGCCATATTTTGAAAACAATCGAAGATGAAGTAGTATGAAGAGTGTGGCTCGGTCAGCTACTCTCTCGAGAAGGAACTGCACCCTACTGTTTTGCTTGCTTAATATTAGGGTCCTTTGTGCTAAATGTATGGAGCTCGATGTAATTTCCCCCTTTTTAGGTCCTTGTTGTAAAATGTACTCCCATCGACCGTGTAAAATTCTGACCTAAAAGTAAGCGGTGAAATTTAAACGAATTTCAACTTATAGTTGTCAATGAGTATGATCATTATTTGATTTCAAGCCGAACGACCACAATGTCGAGGCTATATCTCTACATCATACTTTATTCTGAAGATCGAGTATCCAAGAAATTGCATGGCGATAGATTTGGCCATATTGTGAAAACAATCGAAGAGAAAGTAGTATGAAGTATGGCTCGATCAACTGCTCTCTTGAGAAGGAGCCGAACCCGATTGTTTTCTTTGCTCAAATTTAGGGTCCTTTGTGCTAAATGTATGGACCTCTATGTAATTTCCCCCTTTTTTAAGTCTTTGATGTAGAATGTACTCCCACCGATCGTGTAAAATGCTAACCTAAAAGTAAGTGATGAAATTTCAATGAATTTAAGCATAGTTGTCAACAAGTATGAAAAAATCTTGGATTTTCATGCCGAACGACCACGAGGTCAAGGCCATATCTCTACATCATACGTTATGTTGATGATCCCATATTCAAGAATTTGCATGACGATAGATTTGGCCATATTTTGAAAACAATCGAACAGGAAGTAGTATGAAGAGTATGGCTCAACCAGCTGCTCTCTCGAGAAGGAACCGAACCTGACTGTTTTCTTTGCCCAATCTTAGGGTCCTTTGTGCTAAATGTATGGACCTCGATGTAATTTTCCCTTTTTACGTCCTTTATGTAGAATGTACTTTATGCTTATGATCCCATATCTAAGAATTTGCATGCCGACAAATTTGGCCATCTTTTGAAAACAATCGAAGATATTAAAAACAAAAAATAATCAATTTCATTTTTTCAAGTGATAGGAATTTATTTTCTGAAAAGCATGTAAGAAGAATTTATTTTATTTTTTCTGTTAAGAAAATAAAGAGCGATAAGAGACTATATGAGCACAGAGGAGGCAGCGAGAGAGCTGCGAAGAGGAGGATTTGAAGGCGAGGCGATGTCAGAGCAAAGTTGGGATGGGTTCCTGACACGAGGTACATGGTACAGTGAGTAGAGTAAATTTCAGGACCACAATATATATGCACGCAAAACAAAATGTGTTTTCTCTCTCCTTCACTCCCCCATCACCACCCCCACACCCCGGCCGACTGATCTCTCCCTCGTCCACAAAGTGGTGCTGCACATGCACGTCGACCGACAACCTGCCTTGTGTCGGCGGCTCCGTGTCTTTGTCTGGCATGTTCGTCAGTTGCATCGGTGGGAACCATTTTGGTCCTTGGCGGGAAAAAGTATTACTACTACATTAGTAGTACAATAGAGTAGCAATTCAAACTTTCCCGGTTTCAAAATTTTTAGTTCCTTCACAAACATCCGGGGGGAGGATATTCAAAAGATCGCCATTCGCAGTACAACTAATACAAGTACGAGTACTACTGAAGTGCTGGACAAGGGATTGGTTGATCTGGCCAACAAAAAAAACAAAAACATCCCATCGCATTGGATGCTCACCATTATGATCTGAACAGCCTACCTACTCCGCACTATTCCACCTCCATACCCTAGGAAGAGGAAGCACCCAGCACACCCGCAACAAGCTGGTTCGAAAGTGAGGAGCGCTCCTTTTTTTTCTTCCATGAAGCAAGTAGTACTCCCTCCTTCTCAAATTAGGACGTGTATTACTTCTGGTCAGAGTTAAATTTAATAAACTTTGACTAAATGTACGACATCAACTCAATGTCACCTATGTATAAGGTGAAATTTTGCCATAAGATGGGACCCACATAGCTTATGGAAATAGCTAGTACAATGTATGAGGTCAAGTTCACCATAAGTTGGGACCCACTTATCTATTAAAAGTACACACAAGCAAGAGAGAGAGGAGAGAGTAAAATAGTTGTTTATAACTTATGGACAACCCACAAGCTTGTAGGTCACCCTTAAGGAAATTACCCTAAAGTGAACCTCCACTATGTATATGGATAGCCTTATGGACTACTTTTTGTCTTGTGGATAGCCTTTATGGACTACTATATTTTCATATTATATGCATTTGTCATTAGAAAAGTTAGTATGTTTTTACATATAGTTGGTCAAACTTTATAAAGATTGACTTTGACCAAACCTACTATGCGTCCAAAATTGGGAAAGAGGAAGCAGTATGAAGAGTATGGCTCGATCAACTGCTCTCTCGTGGAGTTGTACCCGACTATTCTAAATTCCTTGTTTGGTTTTAGGGTCCTTTGTGCTAAATGTATGGACATCAATGTAGTTTCCCTTTTTTTAGGTCCTTGATCTATAATGTAGTCCCACCATCCGTGTAAATTTCTAACCAATAAATGTAAGTGGTGAAATTTAAACGAATTTAAGCTTACTTCTCAACGGGTATGAACATTCTTGGATTTCTAGGCAAACGACCAAGGTCAAGGACATATCAACATCATACTTTATGTTGATGGCCCCATACGAGAGAATTTGCATGCCAACAAATTAGGCCATATATTTTGAAAACAATCGAAGAGGAAGTAGTATGAAGAGTTTGGCTCAGATCAGCTGATGTCTCGAGAAGGAGCCGAACCAGGAAGTTTTACTTTTACGGTCCTTTGGGCTAAATATATGGACCCCAATGTAAATTTCCCTTTTTAGGTCTTTGATGTAAAATATGCTCCCACCGCGACCATGTAAAATGCTAACCTAAAAGTAAGTGGTGAAATTTCAACGAATTTAAGCTTAGATGTCAATGAATAGGAACTTTCTTGGATTCTTGATTTGATAGATGATCAAATAATTTTGTTATTCCCAATTGACGAGGGTATAACTCGTCAATGCCCATTGTTATGGACTTGGGTTTTGGAGAAGGAGGGAGCCATGGAGGCACCAATCGGCTCGCAAACAAGCACACATGGATGCAAGTTTTACCGAGGTTTAGTCCTTGAGGTCCATACTCCTGCTTGCCTACTCTTGGAATTATCGAGGGAGTCAAAAGTTACAGGGGTGCGCAGATGCAATCTAGCAAGGTTGTGGAAACTAGGGTTGTGATTTTCCTCCTCGCCGCCCCCTCCTAGCCTTTATATAGATAGGCTAGGTCTTAGGTAGCAGGTCGAGTCGGTTACAAGTTAGGGTTCATCCCTTCAAACTTTCTATCTTGAGTTTTGTCTTGTGCCGCAAGCAATCGAAGTCTCCGTGGGTTACCTGAATCCTGCATTGGGCCTTGGTAACATCATGGGCTTCTGCCATATCTGGACTGTATATGCCCAACTCGAGTACCTGTAGGGTATGCCCATGTCAGTAGCCCCCGAGTGTCCAGTGGAATCACATATTCGAGTGAAGACTTTATGAAGTCTTTTGAGTGCATAGCTGAATATATTTTCGAGTGTTATATTTCGTGTCGTAGGGATTATTGATATACGTGCCTGATTTATCCAATGTATCGGTATCGGTTAAATGCCTTAGGGCAAAACAACGCAATCTACTCAAACTCGAGTCCCCGGAATCGAATTCGAAAAAGTGTTGGCGTAATTCGACTCAGGCCGCGGAGGTATTACAGGAGTCGAATCCCAGTGTGTAAGTGTGAGCACTCGACGCAGCCATCAAGGCATATTCATCGCACCTGAAGGCACGGATATATTTCTAGTAGTGCGCAGCAGATGCGTTGCCAGGCCCTATTTAGGTCTTATCTTCACGCTGTAAGCGCGACATCCGAATTTTGCCATAGCGGAGATGATTCAGATGACCAAGGAGACGCAATCTCTTTGTAGGGAAAGATATGAGGCGGAGTCGCCATAGCATTCGAGTGTGGATGTTATCGACACACAGTACAATGTACAAGAAAAAATAATCTAGGGTGCGTGGCCAGCGCTCCCTATGGGAGTAGCCTTCGAGTGCCTATTCGAGTCGTAGACACGAGTAGGGACTAAAAACATTTTGCAACTCCTGTCATCTTTTGTTGCTTGTTTCAGTTGAATGTGCTTTCAACGCTCCTTATGGGAGTAACCCGGAGTCCACAATCAAATTGTTGATTCAAGTGAAGGGTTTTCGTGATGCTTGGAAATCTTCATAAAATTCTTCAGGCGCGCGGCCAACGCTCCTGTTAGGAGTAGCCCCCAAGTGCTTGGTTGAGTCGAAGACTCGAACAAGGACTAAAGTAGTCAAAACGTTCTTCTGCTGGAAATGATGACGTCAGTGCTGATGATAAGGTGACCTCAGTTTCCCGTGTGAGTAGCTTTGACGAGACGTAATGAGTAGTGGGTCCCACTTTCTAACTTAGATTTGACCGGGCATGTGTAATCTTCTTTTTTAACTATGTATCCTCGATTTCCTCGCGTAATGGGAGTAGTGGGGGATGGTTCGTGGTTTACCCTTGCCACGCGTCAATGTCGATGTGTGCCACGCGTCTGGTAGGTTTTCTTCTAGCCGTTGCATGTCATCTGCTAGGAGGTTAAGTAGGGACACATCGTGCGGTAATTCCCCACATCTCTATTCTTGCTCTTGCTTCCTCCGCCATTGCTGTTCTTGCTACTCCCTTGTGCACATCTTCTCCGTGGCACTGGACCAACTGCGCGCCTTCCCTAGCTATTTCCTGCGCTCACAATGCCAGCGCAAGATGGGCAAAAAAAGGAGGCTCTGACGTTCGATCTGCGGCCGCCATTGTTGCTGCCAGGAAGAAGGGAGGCGCCGCCACCACGGGCACTAGCGCTGCCGTTGCTGGGAAGAAGAAGGGCGCCGGGACTCGCGTCACCAACGGGTCGTGGCGCCCGTCCATCATCAAGTCTTCGGAGCTGTTCACCTAGCGCCAGGACAGGGCGCTCTCCGCCACTGAGGATGGCTCGCGCGTGCCCGGCGACGAGGTAATCCCCAATCCTCCAAGGCGGGTTTTCAAGTGATGTTCCTTGCATTCATCATTCGTGGTCTTCCTCTTCCCCTGCATCCTTTTGTTAGGGGTCTTCTTTGTTTCTACGGGCTTCAACTTCATCAGCTGACCCCCAATTCTATATTCCACATTGCTTGTTTCATCTCCCTTTGCGAGTGCTGGCTCGGAATCGAGCCGCACTTCGGTCTCTTCAAAAAGCTCTTCAATCTCAAATGTCAATCGGCGTCCGATTCTGTATTCTATGACATAGGAGGATGCGGTATCCACATTGATTCCAACATCACCTACTTCAACATCAAGCTTACTTCCTCTGTCCAAGGTTGGTGATAGAAGTGGTTCTACATCCACGACCAGAAAGCGGATGGAGAACACTACAGACTCGCACCTTTCGATCCGGTGGTGCCCTGCAAGCGGAGGAGGTCGTGGAAGAACACTGTGATGCCTGCCGAAGTCGAAGAGACAGAGGCTCTATCAGCGTGTCTGCGACCTCGAGAAGCGCATAGGCAAACAAGTTGGCGGAGCAGAGCTTATCAGCACTTGGATACGCTGTCGCGTTCAGCCTCTGTAGGCCAGGGTGCACCTGATGTTCCACTGGACCGGTGCTGGTGATGCCACTCGCATTTTTGTGAAGGGCATCTCCTCGAGTAAAGTAGATAGGAGGCTGCGACTGCTAACCAAGTACACCGCCAAGGAGGATCTCCCTGGTGACTCAGTCATGCCTCCATTCTGTGCCAGCAATCCTCCACCTGAGGTGAATTTTTGTTTGTTGTTTCCTGTCTTTTTCGATTGCTTGTAGCTGCCTTTGTATACTGATTCTTTTTCCTGTGTTAGGACTGGGCCGTGGCCGGCAATTTGCCTCCTCGTCCTGAAGGAATTATTCCTCGCGAGGTAGATGAAGAGGACGAGTCAGGCTCCACCGTCTCTGTGGAGGAAGAAGAGGAAGCCCCCGAGTCCGGTGACCACGGGACTCACAAACGCTCCCGTAGTGAGGATACCGTTGCTTCCTCACCATCGACACCGGAGGGCTCCCCTGCTGCTGCAGAGAAGCCGATCCCCGCCATGCCTGTACGTGCCATGGCTCCTCCCATTCAGAAGAAGCTGCGGTTGCCAACGGAGTCGTCAGATGATTCCTTCGACATCGACAAATTTAACTGATGAGTTTTTATATTTTGCGAATTTGTCTTCTTTTCCTTGAAGTTTCCCTTCCGAAGTGACATTGGTCACATTTGCAGTCAAACGGCGTCGTCGTCTTCCAACGACTGCCAATTTGTGAAAGAATCTAGAGTCGTGGACTCCAAGAATAAGGGGTAGTAGCACGGTAGCCTTCTCCTCCAGTGGCGGCCCACTCCAGCGCCAATTCTTCGAGTTCCCCCCACACTAGGGGGCACCAGATGGTTGCGCGAACGCCCACTCGATAGGAATCTTCGGAGTCCCTAGAGGAACGCGTAAGTGTCACTTTTCTTCTAGCGGTCGAATTTTGAGCTTTTGCATTTTTATTATTGCTGAAAATCCATTTCTTTTGGTACAGCCTATCGTAAAGGACTCCGCTCGCCTTGCAGACCAAATCCTTGCCATGGGTCACCAGCATGCTATGCTGGATAACCGCCATCACACAGTCGAAGGTTTGTGCTAACACTTGTTTCTTCGCGCTGCTTTTTGTATGGAAATTTTGCAGACTCATGTGTTCTCCATGCTCTGCCGTTTGCAGGTGATCATAACGAACTTCTCCATCGCATTACCTCCCTCGAGAAGGGACTTGCCGTGCCAGAGAAGAAACGCGACGAGGCAGTCGCCGCTCTGGAGGAGTCACAGAGGCGTGAAGAAGACCTGCGCGCCTCTACTGCTGAGAGGTTGAAGTTGTTCGAAGAACAACTTTTCTCGGTTGCAAAAGCACTATCCGGTATTTACATTTCTTCACCTGCACTTTCCTCGATTGGTTTTTGTGTTGTTATGCTGATACTCACTGCTTTTCAGATACCGCTGGTGTAAGCTTCGACGCTCAGCCCTTGCGTTGCGCAGATGCCTTGGCTGGAGCCGTGGCCGCAGTCGAGGACCACAACATCTCACTCCAGGAGACGCTCGGAAAAGCTAAAGGTGTGCTGAGCTGTCTCCGAGAGGACCTGATCCCCAAGGCCAGCTTAATCGACAACCTGGATGACCTGGTGGAATCCTTCGCTGAAGGTATTCCTATGGACTTCAAGAACTCCCAAACGGTCAGTCGGCGCCACCATGGCACTCGCGATGGCGCAAGCCCATGGCATGGAGTTGGACCTCGGCAGGATCTCGGAGGCGATGCATGTCGATGCGGATGGCCACCAGGTAGTGTTTGCTCCCTTCGCTAGTATCTGCGGTAAGTATGGGTTGCAGCTCATCGACACAGTCGCAAAATACTCTATGGAGATGCGGTGAGTGAAGGTGGCAAAGACTGCGGTGTCTAGGGCTACCACCGGAAAGTCCGTGGCATCGGAGGCTGCTACGGATTCGATGAAGCCCCCGAAGTCAAAGTCCAAGTCAAAGAAGCAGATTGCTCCTTAGTTGTCATCTGTAATAATTGTAGCTTCCTTTTGGCTGAACTATGCTTTTGTGAGAGTGCCCTTGTTAATACTTTGCTGCGTTTGAACACATTCGCCCTTTTTATCAATGTATGCTTGTTCCCTTATTTTCTTCTTACCTGATTGTAATAGGGTCCTTCGAGTGGTCCTCGCGACTCTCCTCCCACCGATGAAACTGCAGTGCAACCGCGTTCAAAGGTGGAGGAGTTGTCGCTTCTCTCGCGACCGTATGAAGCAATTGGAGCAGGAGTTACCCATTGTCCGCGGCAACGCGGATGTGTGGAAGTCGAAGGCCGGGAAGGCCACCGCCCATGAGAAGTATCTTCTAGACGAAGTTGCTCAGTTGAACGAGCGCTTTAAATGTTAGCTCTCTATCTTCTTATCCTTTCCTTAGCCATTCGCGGCGATTCCTTGGCTTATGCTTTTGGTCTTTATTTTGTAGTTGTTTAGCACCCGTTATCCGCAGGATGAGAAGGACCGGGTGGCCATTCGAATGAATGACCTGACTCAGGAGCAGCTACAAGCTAGTGGTTACTTCTGGGTGGATCACAACTGCGCAGTCACATTAGCGACATTGCAAGATCGCGTGTCGCAGGTGGTTCAATGTTTGATGAAAGCGCAGTCGTATCTGAAGCGCCTTTATCAGACGATGTTTCTGCTGGACGTTGTGCCCTCAAGCCTGTTGGCTCTTCTGGCGAAATTTGAGGATATAAGCGCGGTCCGCGAGTGCGTCCGCCAACAGTTAGTCGCAGGTGCGAAGGCTGCCCTATCGCTGGTTCGATTGCATTGACCGGATGTGGATATCGCGTCTGTTTCCGCTGGACCGCCACCGCCACCAGAAGGGGTGACTTGGAATATGGTGCCGCACTATCAGGTGGTTGACCATCCAATGGAGGATATCGTCGACTTCTTTGAAGAGCAGACAAACGTTCTTCTTTTGTAGTAGTAGCGTAATTTGTATCCTGCACATAGATGTATAAGTGTTGTAAAATTCATATGATTGTGGCGGGTGTATTTGATACCCATTAATATGTGAAAAGCTTGCTAGCTTGTATGGTTTTCGAGTGTGTGGTACTCTACAGTTCCCTTTCGTTAGCCCAACGTGTATTTATCTCAGCACCTTGCCAACCTGTCAGGTGCGTTGCAGCTGGGTTGGTGTTTATCAAGGGTTCAATTGGTAGTGTGTCAGCTACTCAGGATACTGTGATTTGTTCGTAGAACGAAGGTGCAAAGGGTGGCGCAGCCCCTGAGTGATGTAATTGCTAAAAAACAGAAAAACACAGAGTTTTGGGGCACTTAGCTTTATTTATTTGCAGAATAGTATGAGGTACAATGTGTGGCTAAGTAGCCTGGCTGAATAGCCTTATTTGTAAAGTAAAAAATGTCTAGGGGTAGAAACGATACAGTTGCACGATGTTCCAATATTTGGAGTATGCAACTCCACTTTCTAGGTCTTGAAGGCGATAGGTGCCACCTGGGATTACTTTGGTAATCACATAATGTCCTTCCCAAGGGGACTCGAGTTTGAGGTGCCCTTGTTGCTTCAGTCACAGGAACAGGTCTCCTTCGACAAAGGATCTGGGGCATAGCCTTCTACTGTGATAGTTGTGGAGGTTTTGCTGATAGATCATTGATCTCTCCGCTGCGATCTCGCGTGTCTCATCGAGGAGGTCGATGGAGTCTTTGAGTGCGAGAGTTAACTATGGGTAGAACCGCTTCGGCGCCGTGCACCATGAAGAATGGAGTGTAACCTGTGGCGCTATTTGGAGTTGTGCGCAAGCTCCAAAGTACTGATTGCAGCTCATCTGACCAGCCACCAACGGCTTGTTCGAGTGGCCGGAGGAGCCTTTTCTTGATTCCGCCGCAGACTAGGCCGTTGGCCTTTTCGACTTAACCGTTGGTCTGAGGATGGGCCACCGAGGCGTAGCTGATGCTGATTCCTAGGTTTTCGCAAAATTCCTGGGACTCCTTGGAGGTGAAGTTTGTCCCATTGTCCATTATGATGCTATGTGGCACCCCAAAATGGTATACAATGGACTCAAAAAACTTGACAACGTTGTCTCCTGATTGATTCGTCACTGGCATGGCCTCGATCCACTTGGTGAATTTGTCGACTACCACCAGGAGATAAACGTAACCTCCCCGCAAGGACCTCGGGAGCTTGTAGACCATGTCGAGTCCCTATTGTGCAAAGGGCCAAGCCACTGGTATTGGCCAAAGCTCTGCACTAGGTGCGTGTGGTTTGTCCGCGAATCGCTGGCAAGTGTTGCAGCGCTGGACGATGTCCTTGGCATCACGCATGGCCATTGGCCAGTAGAATCCAGGTCGTAGAGCCTTGGCGACGAGGCCACGACTGCCGGCGTGGTGCCCGCAAGTGCCTTCGTGTATGTCGAGGAGGATGGCCCTTCCGTCCCTGTAGGAGACACACTATTGAAGGACTCCTATGATGCTGCGTTTGTAAATTTCACCGTTGATGAGGGCGAATGCCTTGGATCGTCGCGCTACGTGACGAGCATCAATCGGGTCATCTGGCAGCCTTTTGCTAAGCAGGTATGTGATGTACGTCTATGTCCAGGATGGCTCGATCATCATGACCTCCATGGGGCCCTCGAGTCTATCTCGGACTCTATGTTGTCGATTTCCATAGGCTCGCCTGGTGGCGTAGCCCCCGAGTCCTTTGTTGCACTAATTTTAGGCTCTGTGGCCTTTTGCTTGATGGAGCATTAGCAGATGCGCTCCAGGAATACCCTGGGCAGCACTTTGGTGCAGGTGGAGACAATGTTGGCGAGTATGTCCGCCTCCTCGTTGCTTTCGCGGCCGACGTGTCGCAGCTCACAGCCATCGAAATCCCCTTCGAGTGTGTCGTAGAGGTCGCGATAAGCGATCATGTTGTCGCTCAGAGCATCACACTCATTCATTGTTTGGTTGACACCAGGTTGGAGTCTCCATAGATGACGAGACGCTTGGTGCCGCAGGCTTTCGCCATCCGCATCCCATGGATCAAGGCTTCGTATTTAGCTTCATTGTTGGAGGCCGTGAACTGCATTCGCAGAACATACCTCATCTTGTCACCTTGGGGCAATGTCAGTATGACACCTACGCCAGCTCCTTCCTTGCGATTGGATCCGTCGAAGTGCATTGTCCATAGGTAGGACATGTCTAGCTTGTCGGGGAGCTAGTTCTCCATCCAGTCCACGAGGAAGTCCGAGAGAACTTGCGACTTGATCGTGTCATGCTTCTTGTATGTGATGTTGGGTGGCGACAGCTCTATGCCCTAGAGCGCGACTCGTCTAGTAGCGTCAGGATTATTGAGTATATGCCCGAGTGGGGCGTCGTTTACCACCATGATTGGGTGCTCCTAGAAGTAGTGGCGTAGTCACCTAGCTATCATGAAGACACCGTACGCCAGCTTCTGGTAGTGCGGGTACTGCTTTTTGTTGGCGTGAGCACCTCGCTGAGGTAGTAGACTGGGCGTTGTACCCCGTGGACTTTATTTTCTTCGGCTTGTTCCACCACGAGAACAGTGATGACCACCTGGTTGGTGGCGGAGATGTATAGCAATAGCGGCTCCTTTTCGCGGGGCGTCAGCAGTACTAGCGAGGTAGACGCTTGAGGTCTTCGAATGCCTCTTGTGCTTCGTCTGTCCACTCGAACTTGTCAGCCTTGCAGAAAAGTTGGTAGAAGGGCAGTGCCTTTTCACCCATTCGACTGATGAATCGACTGAGTGCCGCTATTCGCCCAGCCAGATGCTGGACGCCTTTTACGTTCTTCGGCTTCTCCATGGCCAGTATGGCCTTTATTTTCTTTGGGTTTGCTTTGATCCCTCTCGCAGAGATGAGATATCCAAGCAGTTGCCCAGATGGTACGCCGAAGGCGCATTTGTCTGGATTGAGCTTGATCTGGTAGCGGTCGAGGTTATCAAAGGTCTCGTGGAGATCGTCGAGTAACGCGGCTTCCTCTTTGGTTTTGACGATGATGTTGTCGACGTAGACTTGGATGTTTCGTCCGAGTTGGCTCTTGAGGCAGGCCTGCATACACCGCTGATAGGGGGCTCCTGCGTGTTTTAGCCTGAAGGGCATCACATTGTAGCAAAACAGCCAAAGGGTGTCATGAACGATGTCTTGTCCTAGTCTTCCTCCTTCATTCGAATCTGATTGTAGCCTGAGTAGGCATCGAGGAAGTAGAGGCGTTCACATCCCGGCGTGGAATTGATTATTTGATTGATCTGTGGTAACGGGAAGTGATCATTTGGGCAGTGCTTGCTCAAGGAAGTGAAGTCCACACACATCCGTAGGATGTCCGTGTCCTTTTTAGGCACAAGCACCGGATTTGCAAGCCAGTTGCTTTCCTTGATCTCGTGTATGAAATTTGTGTCGAGGAGCCTGTTGATCTCCATGCCGACGTCTTTTGCTCTTGGTTCAGACAGTCACCGTATTGTTTGCTTTACTAGCCTTGCGTCTGGATTTACGTTGACTGAGTGCTTGGCGAATTCCCTAGGAACTCCTGGCATGTCCGCTGGACACCAGGCAAAAATTTCCTAGCGCTCACGGAGGAATACGACGAGCGCGGTTTCCTATGCGGGACTTAAATTATTGGCGACGAGGGCCGTCTTGGTCGGGTCCATTGGGTGGATCTGGACTTTCTTGGTGTGCACCAATGAGTCAAAAGATAGGTCGGGTGAACTTTGCCTACTCAGGGGAGGCAGACTGTTGTCTGTCGACTCCTTCAATTTTGCGAGTTCCTATTGCATGCCGAAGGACTGGGAGATTCTGTTGAATTCCCGATCATAGCTGTCGGACCTCTCAAAGCTTTGTTGATTGTGATGACACTGTTCAGGCTTGGCATTTTCATCTGAAGGTAGGCGTAGTGTGGCACTGCCATGAACCTCGCGAATGCGACGCACCCGAGGATGCAGTGGTACTTGATAAATTGCAAATGTATCTATAATTTTTGATGTTCCATGCTTGGTTTTATCCACTTTCTTGTGTTTTGTTCCAACTTTGGAGTACTTTTCATATGATTTCTTGGACTAACCTATTAACAAGAGCCACAGTGCCAGCTACTTGTTTTATGCTGTTTTTGGTTCCAGGAAAGTCAGAAAATGAATATTCTCGGAATTGGACGGGGCAAAAGCCAAAGTGCCTATTTTTCCAGAAGTCATCAAGTGCCAGAATACGAGACGGAGAGGGGCCAGAGGGCGGCCACACCACCTGGCCGCGTGGCCAGGCCTGGCCCGCGCGAGGGGGTGGTGTGGCCAGCCCAGGCACCCCCTCGTCCTGTCCTTCCGACTATAAGATGCCCTCGAGACATAAACCCTAAGTACCCGATCAAAAATCCACGAAAGAGTCTGTAGCCGCCGTCATCTCCATCCCTAGATCGGGAGGGATATGAAGCTCTTCCCGGCACCCTGCCAGAGAGGGGAATTCACCTTGGAGGCCTTCTTCATAACCATGCAAGCCTCCGGTGTGATGCGTGAGTAGTTCATCCTTGGACTACGGATCCATGTAGTAGCTAGATGGCTGGTTCTCCTCCTTTGTGCTTTCATGTCTAGATCTTGTGAGCTCCGTTCATGATCAAGATCATCTATTTGTAATTCTACATGTTGTGTTTGCGAGGATCCGATGGATATTGAGATGCTATTTCAGATTGATTATTGATTCTATCATGTCTTTGTTATTTGTGATCTTGCATGCTTTCCGTTGTTAGTAGCTATCTTGGCCAAGTAGATGCTAGCAACTCCAAGAGTTAGTTTTTATGCTCGATAGTGGGTTCATGCCTCCGTAACTGGGAAGTGACAGAAATCTCTAAGGTACTAGATGTGTTGTTGCTACTAGGGAGAAAACAACAATCCTTTGTTCATAGAACAATCGTATTGTTTACTTTACACGCAGTTCGTAAAGCAATAATCTGTTGCTTGCAACTTAATACTAGAGGGGGTTCGGATGATAACCTGAAGGTGGATTATTAGTCATAGATGCAGATGTATGGCAGTCTATGTATAATGTTGTAATGCCCAATCAAGTCTCAAAGGAGTCAAGATGATTAGTATATGCATGTATTGCTTTCTCCGTGTTTGTCAATTTCCCCGCTGTAATTTGTTCACCCAGCATGTTATCTATCTAAGGAGATCCACCTCTAGTGAACTATGGATCTCGGTCCTCTTTCTTTACATACAATCTATAAACTGTTTACTGCTTTGTGTTTACTTTCTGCAAACTTTTACTTCTTTCCATTCGATACATTTAATCCTTTGTTTTCCGCAAAACATGGTGAGATTGACAACCTCATCGCAAGTTGGGGACAAAGTTCTGTGGTTGTGTTGTGCAGGTCTCCACGTTGCTACTAGCACCAGTAGTGCGCCCTGCCAAAGCTCAGCTAGTAACACCTTTGGGTTGTTTCCTTACTCCTACTGCTTCGATTAAACCTTGGTTTCATAACTGAGGGAAACTTACTGCTGTGCTCATCATACCTTCCTCTTGGGGTTCCCAACGAGCTCTACATCAACACCGCCATCAAGCATTTTTCTGGGCGCCGTGCATTGAGCCATCAAGCGATTTTTGGCGCCGTTGTCGGGGAGTCAAGGACATCTTCACAAGGGGAGTCCCTTATAACCAATATCTTTACTTTGTTGTTTTTGTTTTGCTTAGTTTTCTTTTTTTCTTTGTTTGCTTGTTTTGTTATTCAAAAACACAAAAAAATTAGTTTACTAGTTTGCTTTCTTATTGGAAAAACACAAAAAAATTAGTTCCTATCTTGAGTGCCACTATGTCTAGCCTTGCTCCAATCAATATGTCACCCGAGGAAATGATTTTCACTTCTAAACAAGGAATTGAGGAAAGTTTTCAAGAAGCTTGGTCTAGAATCTCTGATCTACATGAAAAAACTGAGCCTAAAATGACTCAAAGCTTGTTCCTTAGCAGTTTTTACCTTGGGATTTCTCTTTGTTATAGATATGCTTTAGATGATGTTGTGGGAGGAGATTTCCTCCAATGTAATGAGGATGATGCTATTAATTCTATAAAGAAATTGATCCTCACTTACAACATGCCTAGCCAAACTGATATTTCTTTCGCAAAAATATTTGCTAGGTTGAACACTCTTGAGGCTAGCACTACTAGCTTAGAAAGTTGCTATAATACGCTTAGGGAGCATCACAATTATGTTCCAATAAACTCTGAACCATCAAAGTGGTTCCCTATAGTAAAGATTGAGATGAACACCGAAAATTTTCAAGCTCGCTGTGATATCATGTCTGAATTTTGTCTGATGCCCAAAGATATTTATAAATCTCTGAATACTTGGGGGCTCACTGAGGGAGGAAAAGAAATATCTCTTGCTAATAATACTACCATATTACCTCTTGGAATAGATGAAGGAGTGTTTACAAAGATCCTTGGGAAAACGATTTCTATTGATTATCTTGTTATTGAATGTGCAGGAAAAGGACAAATTACACTTGGAAGGTCCCTATTAGAACTCCTTGGAGCAATAATAGATGTGGGAAAGGGGACCATGCACCTTTCTTCTCCACTAAACAATCACATTTTCCCAAAGGTTAAGAATAAAAATAAGAGAGGTAAGGGCAAGAAAGTTGGTTTTAATGCTTCTTCATTTGAGAACACTTGATTCTTTCTTTGGTTCTTATGCCTAACTTAAAGGCGTTAAAGAAAAGTACTTATTGGGAGATAACCCAAAAAAATTATATGAGTCTTAGAAGTTATTACTTCAGTAATAACCGCTCCTTATCCTTTTTATTTGCTTTTTGTGCCAAGAGTAACCTCTAATGAGAGAGAAGTAATGATTGGGAAAGTTGCTGTCCCGAAACAGATTTTTGTGCTTCACCGTAAAAATTCGTGACAAAGCTCTGTATGTCGGATTGAGCTGTAATGTTTTGTGCTTCTGCCTCAGGTTGTTATCTAACTTTTGTTAGTTCAACACTTTTTGATTTGAGCAACATAAGGTCTTCGAAAAAATTTGTCTTTACCTGCTGGTCTGTTTTGACAGATTTCTGCCATTTTCTGCATTTGCTTCTTGTTGGTTCCTTTTTGAGTTCTTTTGGGGAATTGAGCTTTTTGAGGGAAGTGCTAAAGTATCTAGTGTTCTAATGGAAGTTTATTTGGTGTTAGAACTGAACCTTAAGACTTATTTATCTTGAGTGCACTAATGTTGCTAATAAAGATTGTGTGAAGTTTTGTATGAAGGAAAATTTTCAGGTGTATGGAAAGAATGAGTAATGATATGAAGGATGGACTAAAGCTCAAGATTGGAGATGCCACGCGTGTCACCCCAAGAAATATCCAAGAAGTACGAGCGTCAAATCTTGGGGATGCCCAAGGCATCCCCTTCTTCATCAATAAAAATCCCAGGTTTCTTCCAAACGCTTCATTTTTATTGTTTCATGCACAGTTGTGTTGTTCTTGGAGCGTCTTCTTTTCGTTTTCATTTTGGTTTTTCGTTTGCTTTTGTTTTCTTATTTTGCTGAATAAATTGGTTGGACCCCCTCTTTCATACATTGATTTGCAAATAGTTTTGTTTGGTTTGGAAAAGAGTAGGAAAGTTCATGCTTATGTGATAAAAAGAGCTTGTTTTTGACTGTGTCCTATGCTTTGTCATGCCATGCTTGGTATTGTTTTGGACTTATGCTTAGTATTCTTTGCTGTAGCATGACTTGTTATAAAAAATTGAGATTGCTTAATGTGCCTTGGATGAATCATGCGTCGTTTTAGCATATTAAAGCATAGTATAGTGGTATTCTCCTTTGATGCTTTATTTGGTTTGACTTGGCACATGCTCACACCATGTTATGACTATCTCAAGTCACCATAGCCTTTATGATCCTTTAGTTTTCAACTTGTAGTATCACTTTATGCTTTGATTAATGATGTTTTGTCACTCTGCATGATTATGGCCATTATTGCTCTCTTAGTTTGTCGCTCCCAGTCTTTTACTAGCATCCACAACCAAGTATGAGTTCCACTCATGCATCCAACTCCCTAAACCAAGTTATTCCAAAGAGTCCACCATAACTACCTACTAGCTTATGCTATTCCAAGTATATTCATGCTTTTGTTTACCTTCCAAATTAAACTTGTTATGAGAAAACTAGTGATTAAAGCTCTCACGAACTTGATGGCACACTTTACTTTACTTGCCCTTAATAAACTTGAACCATGGTGTCTTCTGTGTTGTATATGCTTGCACTTATTTGTTGGGAATTAGCAGAACCATGCTTTTATGGGGAACTCTTTCAACATTGCACTTGGTACTTATACCTAGTTGATATCATGCTCTTTTGTATATGGATGTCGTCGGTGTGAAATGAAAGGGGAGCTTGTAAGTCCATGGAGTTATGTATTTTTGTTAGAGAAATGCCTGGGCCGCTGGTCTAATCCATGATGACATGGTGGAAACCTGCAGCGTAACCATAATGAGCTGTCTATGAAGCATTCTTCTTATAAAAAAAAGAGTCCTATGTTGAGAAAAAAAAGAGAAAAAAAGAGATACTATGAATCCCTACTTCCTTTTACAAAAGGCCTTTATTCCACCATTATATTGATTCTCCACCTTCTATCTTTATGCACCTACTTTGAGAGCATAGTGGCCATTCTTAGTTCTATGTGCATTGTCCCAAGACTAGTTGATTGATGCATACTTTGATATTGCTTGTTTTAAACTATTGTATCTAGTCACTCTTATGAACTTTGAAGATGTCCTATGCATTTATATTTGCTACTCTATTGAGGGACAAGCTGAACAGTATTATGCTATGTTTTCTTTATGTGAAACAAAAAAACATCTTGCAAAGCATGTTATTCATGAATATTTTGTTTGTGCCTTTTCATGTTGCATCATAGTTTCTTTGCTTATTGCTAGAACTATGTCTTTCATGTTAAGATTAAAGTACTATGATCCCAGCTTTGAATGTTTTGCAAATACTTTGATCAAGTCTTTGACGGTGCATGTCACCTCAAAAATTATTCTTTCTTTTTATCACTTACCTACTCGAGAACGAGCAGGAGTTAAGCTTGGGGATGTTGATACATTGTAAATGTATCTATAATTTTTGATGTTCCATGCTTGGTTTATCCACTTTCTTGTGTTTTGTTCCAACTTCGGAGTAATTTTTATATGATTTCTTGTACTAATCTATTAACAAGAGCCACAGTGCCAGCTGCCTGTTTTCTGCTGTTTTTGGTTCCAGGAAAGTAAGAAAACGAATATTCTCGGAATTGGACGGGACAAAAGCCAAAGTGCCTATTTTTCCGGAAGTCATGAAGTGCCAGAATACGAGACGAAGAGGGGCCAGAGGGCGGCCACACCACCTGGCCGCGCGGCCAGGCCTGGCCCACGCCAGGGGGTGGTGTGGCCATCCCAGGCACCCCCTCAGCCTCCCCTTCCGACTATTAGATTCCCTCGGGACGTAAACCCTAAGTATCCGATCAAAAATCCACGATAGAGTCTTTAGCCGCCGTCATCTCCATCCCTAGATCAGGAGGGATCTGAAGCTCTTCCCAGCACCCTGCCGGAGGGGGGAATTCACCCTGGAGGCCTTCTTCATCACCATGCAAGCCTCCGGTGTGATGCGTGAGTAGTTCATCCTTGGACTACGGATCCATGTAGTAGCTAGATGGGTCGTTCTCCTCCTTTGTGCTTTCATGTCTAGATCTTGTGAGCTCCGTTCATGATCAAGATCATCTATTTGTAATTCTGCATGTTGTGTTTGCGGGGATCCGATGGATATTGAGATGCTATTTCAGATTGATTATTGATTCTATCATGTCTTTGTTATTTGTGATCTTGCATGCCTTCCGTTATTAGTAGCTATCTTGGCCAAGTAGATGCTAGTAACTCCAAGAGTTAGTATTTATGTTCGATAGTGGTTTCATGCCTCTGGTAATCTGGGGAAGTGACAGAAATCTCTAAGGTACTAGATGTGATGTTGCTACTAGGGAGAAAACAACAATCCTTTGTTCATAGAACAATCGTATTGTTTACTTTACACGCAGTTCGTAAAGCAATAATCTGTTGCTTGCAACTTAATACTGGAGGGGGTTCGGATGATAACCTAAAGGTGGATTATTAGTCATAGATGCAGTTGGATGGCTGTCTATGTATAATGTTGTAATGCCCAATCAAGTCTCAAAGGAGTCAAGATGATTAGTATATGCATGTATTGCTTTCTCGGTGTTTGTAAATTGCCCCGCTGTAATTTGTTCACCCAGCATGTTATCTATCTAAGGAGAGCCACCTCTAGTGAACTACGGATCCCGGTCCTCTTTCTTTACATACAATCTATAAACTGCATCGCTTTGTGTTTACTTTCGCAAACTTTACTTCTTTCCATTCGACACGTTTAATCCTTTGTTTTCCACAAAACACGGTGATTGACAACCTCATCGCAAGTTGGGGACAAAGTTACGTGGTTTTGTTGTGCAGGTTTCACGCGTTACTAGCACCGTAGTGCGCCAAAGCTCAGCTAGTAACACCTTTGGGGTGTTTCCTTGCTCCTGCTGGTTCGATTAAACCTTGGTTTCATAACTGAGGGAAACTTGCTGTTGTGCTCATCATACCTTCCTCTTGGGGTTCCCAACGAGCTCTACATCAACACCGCCATCAAGCATTTTTCTGGGCGCCGTGCATTGAGCCATCAGTACTGCAAGGGCCAGTCGACAACTTCGAAGTTGATGCGTTCTCGTCGAAAGTTTTGCAGCGTGCCGAAGATGACGTCGAGGTTGATTTTTCCCAGGGGTACATGCCTTCCCTAGGATGAGTCCACGGAACGTCGTGTTTGACACTTCCAGACATGTTAGCAGGGTCCGCATAGCTCACAAGGTACTCGCGAACATGAGGTTGATGTCGCTTCTGTCGTCCATGAAGACACGACTCATCTTGAACCCCGCCGATCAGTGCCTCGAGCACCAGGGGACAGTGGCATGGGCAAGGTACATGACACGGGTGGTCGCTCTTGGCAAAGGTGATACAGGACTCGTTGCCACTGAGGTACTCAGTGGTGGAGGGCGGAGAGTTCATCGCCAAATTGACTTGGCGAGTGATTGATTTTTGCACTCGATTTGAGGGGCGACCCTTTTGGATCATTCCAATGTTCCCTAGTGGTCAGGGGTATGGTTCGCCTCCATGATTCTGCACTGGTGCAGCCACAGGAGGTATCGTTCCTGGTGATGGTGGAGGAGCTCCGTGTGCCTGAGCGCTTGGGGCGGCTCCGTATCCTTGATTAATCGCATCGCGATTCATTTGGGCCATACCCTCATGGAGCTTCAGGAATTCGTGGTAGTCCTTTAGAAGGTGCCTGGAATTTTTCTTGCCATCATGTTTGTCGATGTAGAAGTGCATGTTGCATGGTCCGGACAGTTTGCCATGGATGGAAGTTGCGGGTTCCTCATCGCGCATGCTGCACTACCACACTTGCGTGGTTTTTCCGCTGTCGCGGTATCCACCGCTACGGTATCCGTTGTTGCGGTCGTCGTCGCATTTGTCGGTGTAGCCAGTTGTGACCATGTCGACCTCTTCGCGGTCCTCATATCCGCGCATACGATGCTCCTCGGCGGTGGCGTCTATGCCCGAGGTCATCGTCATCATCAGTGTAGGCACGGTTTTTAACCGAGTCCACTCCATCGGCCCACCTATTCGCGATCTCCATTAGGTTGTCAATCATCTTGGGCTTCGAGTGGCCCAGCTCCTCCCTGAGCTCTCTGCGACGCACTCCGCCGTTGAACATGTCGATTGCGCGATCCTCGGAGATGTCTTCTGCAGAGTTCTTGATTATTTACCATCTCTGTATGTACGAGCGTAGTGACTCGTCAGATCTCTGATGGCAGCCTCTTAGTTCTTCGATTGATGCGGGCCTCTAGTAGGTGCCCTTGAAGTTGCGCACGAAACTGTAGATTGACACCGATGTCGCCCGTGTTGATGACGGTGCACATGAAGTGATTGGGGAAGCTGTTGCTCCCACAACTTTCAGATCCAGAGCCGTAGGCCCCATCTTCTGTGGCCAGGCCACCTAGATCGGATTCGCGACAGTTGTCGCTATCCGTCCTCCCAGCTGTTGCCGGGGCGTTAAAATCGCTGAGGGTGCCGATTGGTGGTGGGAACCACGATGCTAGAGCAATCGCGGGAGTCGTCGGCTAGTCAGGGAGGCGAAGCATGCCCAGTTGACCGACTTGGAAGCGTAAGCTTCCGATCACCAAGCCGATCCCATCATCCACAGACTCGAAAGCCAAGCGAGTGGCTGGCGTGTGGACGGTGAAGTCGAAGGCGCCGAAGAGCTGGCGCATCTCTGTTGTTGCAGATTTGTAGATCACGGTTGACGGGGCCGAAGAAGCTGCGACATCAGCACTCCCAATTCCCACAAATGGTGCCAATTGACGAGGGTTTAACTCGTCAATGCCCATTGTTATGGACATGAGTTTTGGAGAAGGAGGGAGCGCTGGAGGCATAAATCGGCTAGCAAACAAGCACACATGGATGCAAGTTTTACCCAGGTTTAGGCCTCGTAGAGGTCCCTACTCCTGCTTGTCTGCTCTTGGAATTATCGAGGGAGTCAAAAGTTACAGGGGTGTGCAGATGCAATCTGGCGAGGTTGTGGAAACTAGGGTTGTGATTGTCCTCCTCGCCGCCCCCTCCTAGCCTTTATATAGATAGGATAGGTCTCGGGTAGTAGGTCGAGTCGGTTACAAGTTAGGGTTCGTCCATTCAAACTTTCTATCTTGAGTTTTGTCTTGTGCCGCAAGCAATCGAAGTCTCCGTGGGTTACCCGAATTCTGCATTGGGCCTTGGTAACATCGTGGGCTTCTGCCATATCTGGACCATATATGCCCAACTCGAGTACCTGTAGGGTATGCCCACGTCACCAGCATTATTGAGAAAACCTGCACTTACAAGAAATTGAGTGGGAGCTGAATAGCTTGCCTAAATCTTCATATGTAGTTGACATATTTTGAGCGGGAGCTAAATGAATATCCTAATCTCATATGTGGAAGACATATTTGAGTGAGAGTGTGACAACATTCTTGGATACGTGGTTAACATATGGTGAATGATGTAATTGGTATTAATAGTTATTTAAGATAGAAAATATTTGATGAAGTTGAACAAGTATTAAACATTGAATTCTATCAAGATAGATTGATACGTTTAATAAACATTATAGTCGAAATGCTTCATAGATTAGATTCTGAAAGAGTTCAAAATGTCCTAGATAAAATTATGAAGTAGTTCAGAATGGAAAATGATAAGGAAGAAGTTCTTACTTGTGTATCTAGGTGAAGCATGTAGTTAGTCTCGATATAACAATATAGGTTGGAAGGGAAGAAAAGGAAAAAAGATTGTAATACTCGTTGTAACCATATTGAATACTCGTTATAACAATATAACTTGTATATAGTTAGTCTTCCATATAACCATATTGAATACTCGTTGTAATGTGCCCCAAGTTTTTGGTTAGAAGAACCAGTTCTTCAAAGTGATTCTGAGTTAAATCACTAAACTGGAGTTAAGTTTATCCTTGAGCTAAAAGGAATGTTGTTAGGCATCGAAGTATGTGGTTTATTTTGAAGTGGCAAGTATAATTATTATGGATTAGAAAGTTCAACTTTCAATTGAGTGTGTTTCTAGTTTACATGACTATAGTGAAAGTCTACTTGACTGAACAACTGTCATGGTACACACAAGGAAAAAAGTCTCACTCTCCTGCCAAACATATGCTTCGACTATATTATGTGATAATAGAATAATGTCAAACAAGGTGACATTAACTATTTGCAAAGAATATACGGATATGAAAGATACAAATTGTTGATGGAATGTTTTCTCCATGAGCAAGCATGATCAATAAACACATATGTGATATGGTTTTATGATTGGTAACAAATGCAACTAGATTATTTGTACTCTACTGCAAGTGGGATACTGTTGGAAATATGCCCTAGAGGCAAATAGTAAAGAGTGTTTACTATCATATTTCATTAATTTCATAATAGTTTTATACCATGCTATAAATGTGTCAAGCAGAAACATTGGTACACGTGTGGTATGTAAACAAACCAAGGTCCCTAGTAGCTTCTATTGAACTAGTTCATTGGGAAACTGATAATCAAGGTTTCCTAATCATGGAGCATTTATGCCAATTGACAATGAGGTCATATCATTAGTGAATGATGTGATGGACATGCTTACCCAATATAAATATTGAGACACGATCAAGTCACAAAGTTCATCATTGCAATAAACAAACATATTATCCTACTCCTTAGATCGTGATATCATATCTAATCACTATCACTCGAGGCTGCCTTAACTACATCAACAATCACACCATAACATGGTGATCATAAAGGTGTCTATTGGGTATCCCGCATGACGGGAAGATAGACCAGTCCCAGTTGGTGAGGTTACATCCATAAAGTTGTGCAACTTATGACTATGTCATGAGGATGGAATATCATATGAACGAGTTAAGCAAAGACTTTCGTGAAGCAGATTGAACAACGTATGGTGATACTGATGATTAGATCTCAGATAAGTCAAGTATCAAAGTAACAGAAGGAATTGGATTTTACGTTTATGGTTCAAACGACATTGACATCATGGAATGCACAACGGTCATTATGGGTATCAAGATCCCGCTAATGATAATTGATCTGAGAAACATCTCGATCATGTCGGTGATGTTCTCGAACCGTGGGGTAACACATTTAAGGTTCTATGATGCTCACAGATCATTTGGAATCATCGGGGTCATAGGAACAAAGAGAAGAGAATGTCAGAAGTGTTCTGTGATAGAACCGGAATCATTGCGGGAGGATATGAAGGAGTTTAGAGTGATTCAACAGGTGTTTTAGGTCAAATGGAGTTTAAAAATATGTATTTTATATTAGTTTTTGGAAATAATATTTTATATTAGTTTTCGGAATCATCCCACCTTAAATAGGCCAATCCACGGAGGGAAGACCCACTAGGGCAAGCAACCTCAAAAGGAGGGCAAGGGTTGCCGCCGCCATGGGCTATGGCGCGCAGGGTGGAGGGCCACCCCAGCCCTAGCCGTCCCTGGTGTGGTGCGTGAATGGGGCCCACCTGGCCTCCTCAACTTGGCACCTCCTCCCTCCTCCAAGTTTATTCCCACCCCGTGAATTGACAAGGAATAGACTCTCCCTTTCCCCTATATAAGAAGGTACTTATGGGAGGGAAAAGACACACAATAATCAATATTCTCTAAGGCAGTTTCCTTAGGGAATATCTCTCATGTTGGCTTTCGTGTGTGCATTTCCAAGAGGAACTACACGTGTAGGATATGATGTTTCTTTAGCACACCATCGCGCTACTGGATCCCTAGTTCCAGAATATCTACTTCCGCAATCCTGGCTAGATCAGGGAGTACGGGAATCATCGTCGAGCACTGGAAGTGTGCGACACCATTGAGGTGCTACCACTTGTGGCACCTGGTATGTCGTGCGAGGAGCAACATGACCTTGAGATGGTCTATGAGTACGACTACATCATCCATGTTCCCCACGAAACGTTAAACGCTTTCGGTCTACAAGGGTATGTCACCAAATTTCTCCAATACAACATTACTCCTATATAGATCCTGGCATTCGGTGTTGTGCTAGTCATGATTATTTTGTTTTCTATTGCGAACCCCTTCAAAATCTTCTACGACGTGACATATCGTCATCCCTGGTCTCATAGCTCTTGGATGGCATCATGATAGAGTGTGAAGAGGGGAGATCCTCTGGCTCCTCTGCCTAGTCCTTGGTATCAACTGTCAGGCAGTCTTTAAAGCAGGGAACGTCCTCTAAACCACCCACTAGTACCCAACAGGTGGACAGGCTCATCCATACGGTTGTAAGAGGAATCAGAAGATACTCCTCCCTATGCAACTAGGTAAGGAAGCTACATGTCGAAAGGATCTTGGAGGAGCTATCAGAGGAATGCGAAAGATAAAAGAAGAAGGAAATGAGACCGCGTAAAGGGAGAATCAGGATGTATGCTTCCAGGAGATGAGAAAATGAGGCAAGGATTAGAATTGACTGCTTGAGAGGTGCATCAACTAAATCCCCTAAAACCCCGGCACTTTGCACGTGAATGAGGAAAGGGGAAAGTTGAGTCCACACCTGAAGTGATCAATCGACACCACCATGTGCTCATCGGGAACCTTGGGGCATCCAACTACCATCACCGGAGTGTAGATAAAGGAAGAAGGGATGACCCTCATGGCACACATCAGCTCTATACCCTCCTCTGATATCAACGACACCAATCAGACGTCCTCCCAATCAACATGCTCTTCCTCCAGCGAGGGCCGAGCTGGAAGTCCGCCATGATGGCTACCAGAAACCATGGCGCCAGTTTTTGGGGTATTTTGGGCGGGAGGAAGAAGGAGACTCGATGTATGATGCATCTCTCCCTTCTCAAGGACAACTAGGTTTTTACAAGGGAAAGCACGGTCAATCTCTCGCCTCCTCATGAAAAATCATGACTGTTCAGATTAGTTTCAATGGATAAGTGGAAAATCTGCCGCGCAGGTGGTGTGCAAAAAATCGGCAGAGGATCAGAAACCCCCCTGAACGTGTCCAAGGCTACATCCCTTGAGTCAGCATCGTGGGAAGGAATCTGATTGTGATCACCACCTTCAATTTCACTGGATGGAACAGATTCCCACATGGTAGAAGAGCTCTGAAAAGCAATAGTTACTGAAAAGACCTCTCCAACCGGTTCAGATTCAAGTCCTCATGGTCAAATAAAAGATCCTCTCAGCAGACCTCCTCGGGTCAAAGGAGAATTTAAATCAGCTATCAGCATCACTGATTACATCACCCTAGACTAGATCTAAACCCCTCTATGACTTCACTACATCATATGGGTCCACATGCAAGGTTCCAACATGATAAGAGATGGATTTATGGATACCTTCTCGACCTCTCGGTTCGATACTCCCCATAACATAAGGTACCTCCCCCTCAAACCTTCTCTGGTCGCCAAGGCATCGACACCTCTACACAGAAGGATTGTTTTCCACTTTTATTATGAACCCTTTTGCAGGACTTCGTCATAAGGCCATTACCCTGGGACATTTGAGATGGGAAGGCTCACCAGACCAGATCTGAAGATGAGCATGCAAAACATTTTGCGTGATCGATACCTCGGCACATGAAGGATAACTTATTTCAATACCTCAGGCATTCTCTAAAGACCTCGGTGTCAAGACGAAGAATATGTCATCAAGCTCCCCAACGGACGTTGAGAACAAGCTGAAGCAACTCTGTTGAAAGGAAGATCGTCTTATTAAAGGTACTGATCGGGGGCTGTCGGTGATGGGTGTATTTAGGCATGTACCTTACATGTGCGTTAATCTAGGATTCCTGCCCACGCCTACCTCTGCGATCGAGGACCTAAAGGCCTACATCTAGAAGATCTCAATTGATCTAACCTCAACCAATCTGACTTGTGGGGCTACAAGACGGCTCTCTGGAGATTTCGAAGACCAGAGGTGCATATAAGGGAGGTTGAAGATCAAGATTACGTGCAAGACAAGATGAAGACCTAATGTTAATAAGGGAGACTCTACCACCATCAATGTCTATAAGTACTCAAGGACATTCACTTGATGGGGACATGCCATAATTGCCCGAGTCTTTGCCATTGGCCTTAGTCATAGAACTATAGATTCATCTCTCTCATCGGGTGTCATTATAAACCCACCGAGATAACATTGTAGACACTTTGTTACAATATCTAGATCACCTTATGAATAAAGTCTTAGGGAATCCTCCCCATTACACATATACATTCGTATTTGTCTTTGGAGATCCAAACCAGCTGACTATGGAATAAATAAACCCTCTTTCGTTCCTCGGAAGTGAGACTGCATAGGGATCATGAAAACTATCCTTCGTCATTACCCCTTATGTTTATATGCTTAATGGTACATAGTACTTTCATTTTGTATTATATAAGTCACATATTGTTAAGCATAGATGTAAGTACATAAGAAGTATCACTTCATAGCTCATTTGCTTATTGTTGTTCTTTAAAAAGTATGAATCATGTGATCTTGTGTAGCAAAGATCATTACTTATGCTTTATGATACAAACAAACTCCAAAGTCGATGTTTAATTTTATCACCTTTAAGCTCGAGGATGAGCATAGGTTAAGCTTGGGTATGTTTATGCATGCAAAATGCACACATGAAATTTGTAGTTTACTGATATATGTTCCCACATATTTGCAACTTATATGATGTTATATTCATATTTTACATTGATTTCTGGGATTTATCGATGAACCCCTTTATTTGATTTATAACTCTATAGGATAGGAAAACCTTGTTTTAAGTATTTTTTAGTTTCAGGGACCTAAAGGAACTGAAATGGACCTGAGATTTTTTAAGGAGATTTTTTCGCGAAGAGGAGCACCTGGAGCACAAGAACCATGAGAGGGGAGGCCCAAGGCTCAAACAAGCCCAGGTGGCATGGGCCCCACCCTAGGACGTGCGACCTAGGGTTGTTCCCCCTTGAGCCTCCGTAGCCTTCCCTCTTCATCCATCCTCAAAGTCTTGACCTAAAAACGCCTATAAAAAGACCCTCGAGACGATCTCGAATGAGGTGGCACAGAAACACAAAAACAGAGACAACCAACGAAGATTGGAGGGAAAACGCCAATAGAACCTTTGTTGATGGGATCTATACCTTCTCCAACATCTCTAGCTTCATCACCATGAAAAATAGGGTGTAGTCCATCTCTAGACTATGGGTTTGTGGCAGTACCTTGATCTATTTATCTCTTGATCTATCATTGTTCTAGTACCATATGAGTTATCCAACATGATTATGGTCATCTATGTAATTCCTATGTAGTGGAGCTTTATTCTATGAGTTGATTGTTCTAGTACCATACGAGTTGTCCACCAGCGCCATAGAAGGCCTCACCCTATTCTCCTGTGCACCCGCCTAACAACAACCACACGATCCACTATGTGGTTGCCTTGAAGGCAGTGACCGAAACCTTTACAAACTTGTTGAATAGACCTCCACAACACTTGGAGTCTCCCAACATGACCCCGAAGCTTTATAACCAATGTTCGAGCTCCGAGACCGACCTCTTCCATTTAGGGTTCCAAAGAACCCAAGAGTAACAAGATCCACAAAGGAAAACAAGGGGGAATCAACTTTGCTTTGGTGAAACCCTATATCTAGAACTCCCCCACCAAATCCAAAAGTATCAAGGGGATTGGAGCACTAGGGTAGGAGATCTAGGGAAATGTTAGCTCAAGAATAATGGATGAGAGAGATAAAATAGGCACCTTTCCTGTTGGGGACGAAGGGCCCTTTTATACCCCCAAAGGGGAATCTTGCCATTATGTGTTGCGATGTCTGGTACTACCAGACCTAAATGCGGTAGTACCAGAAACAACCAGTACTACCGGATAGGTAACAGGCTATGGTACCGGACGTCACTGGCTGCAGAAGAACCACATTTGTGGCATTCGGTAGTGCCACCGCATAACACGGTACTATCGCTTAGCGGTGATGCCGGAACAGCAAGCAGTGCTACCGGACGACCACGGTAGTAGCCCAGGTGGTGGTGCCAGATCTTCTAGAGGAGGAGGCTTCACTTTCTATGAAGAACACTACCGTCCCGTACCACCAAGCAGTACCACCGGTGCTAAGCGGTAATACTAGAAAAATGTTAGATTACTCTTGGTGATCTTTGGTAGCGAAGCCCACGGAGTGAGTTTCCATACTTTGAATCCTGCATTGAAGTAATCTGGGCGATCTGAAGCGAAGTTAAATTGATTTCACCCAAACCTTCTGACATGGACCCCCTCTTGATAATACGGTTTTCCTACGACTCAAAGAAAAAGGCCTAGGAGAAACAATGTCTTGATATTGAACTTTAGAGGGGTATCGAATGACTTGCAACATAGTGATCCTATAAAGCACTTAGCAATCTATTAGTCCGACATGTGTGTTATCATCAAAAACAATAACACATTAGGAAGGAAATGCCCTTTCAATCCCCCCCCCCCCATTTTGTGTTTGATGACAACACACACATTTGCATAAAAGATGTTATGATGAGACAAGAAAATTTGTAAAATAGAGACATGCTCCCCCTAGATATGTGCATACCAAAGTTTGGAAAGAAACAAGCACATATTAGGATCAACACTCCCCCACCATTTTACAAACCAACAATGGGTGAAAAAATATTACTTTACATGATACACATACCTTTACACACACATATGTGGTGATGAACCTACAAGGGTACCAATCAGAGAGAAGTTCACCACATAAGATAGATCTGCATAAAGCATAACCAAAGTCTTCAATTACATAGAGCACAAATAGGTAGCACATAAAGTTCACAAATAATACAAGGCGAATAAAGTTCACAAGCAGCTAGAGATCAAAGAAAGAACGAGCTTGTGACTTCCCATGCAAATCCCGCACGACCTATGTTCCAACTTATCCCCCTTTGGCATCTAGATGCCAAAAAGGGACAAGAGCAAACTAGCCTCCCAAATATCACTCCTCATGATCATCACCATGGAATCTTGGGGCTCGGTAGGAGGAGGAGGCATCATCATCATCCAAGTTGCTATGCTTGGAAATCCATTAATCTTCGGGGGTGATGTTGTTCTCGAACCTTGTGGAAACGGTCAAACCTTGATCTTCCATGAGCTCTTTTTGACGAGAGCATGCATTCTTGGCATAGACATGGGCTTCATATAGGTGCTTTTGATTGTCGGCTTGGAAACAAAACACTATCGAAGACTTGCGTCCCGTTGATGCATGTAAAATGCATACATGAACTTTGTAATTTGTTAACATTTTTTCCCACATATTTGCATCATATATAATGTTATATCCCTGTTTTATAATAATTTTTGGGGTTTTACAAATGATCCCCTTTATTTGGGCTATAACCGGGCAGAGCAGAAAAACCTTGTTTTCAATGTTTTTGATGTTTCAGGACCTATACGAAGTCAAATGGACATGCACTTTTGGGAATGCCAATATTTGTCCACGAGAAGCATCTGGAGCACAAGAATCCCACCAGGAGGTCCAAGAGGGACAAACGAGCCCAGTTCGCGCCCAGCCTAGGTGGGCGCGCCACCCATGCTTGTTTCCTCCTTGGTCATCCGATTGCCTTGATTCTTTCGCCCATGGAGTTCACTTGACCTAAAAATCACTATATAAGGACCCCCGGGGCATCCTCGGAAAAGAGTCCACCAGAGACGAAAACACCACCAAACAGAGTCAGATCCAGCGAAGATTGGAGGGAGAAACTCCACTGGTGCCACCTCCAGGGAGATCTCCACCCTCTCCAACATCTCCAGCATCATCACCATGATGAAGAGGGAGTAGTCCACCTGTGGGCTAGGGGTTTGTGGCAGTAGCTTGATCCATTTCTCTCTTTTTTTCATAGATATAGTACCATATGAGCTACCCAACATGATTATGGTCATATTTTTAATTCCTATGTGGTGGATCTTTGTTCTATGATTTGATATTTGAAATTGGAATCTATTTTGTGTAGGATGTTTTAATAGATGCATATCATGCACCTTGTTCTTCATTGCTTGTGTTGATCCACCTTGTATGCAAGAACTTGTATGGAGAGAAGTGTGTGTTGGATGGATTAGCATGGTGGTAGAGATTGAATTGTGACACATAATATTCAAGATCTACTTTGGTTTTTACCTTTCTTTTGCTGCTTCACTAGGGATAAAGTGAAATCATGTGCTATAGTTATCACATGACATTGTGATGACCTTGTTAGATCAAGGTAGCATATTTGTATTTCAAACATCATATAATATTGCTTAAAGCTATACTCTGATTTGTTATTAAATCAAGATTGCATGGAGATTTCCCTTTCTTGAGGAATATAAGAGAGAGATGTATTCCATCTCAATATTAGAATGTGATGCCCATATTAATTCCTTTTATCAAGCACATATAGAATTTCCATGAATCTTTATCATTGATGAATTGTTTTGTGATCAGTACAACTTAAAAAGAGAGTAGCCAAGTGAACCCATGAACCCGGTCCTATTTTTATCATAAGAAACACCTTTCCGTTGCATCTATTATCATTTACATTTTTTGCAACTTAATATTTTGAAAATAAAAAATACTTTCCTTACTTGTAATCACTCATAAAAACCAAAAAACAACTCTACTATATTCCATATCATCTAGTTTGCATTACTTTACTTTATTTACTATTTTATTTCAGTTTATTTTATATTTTATTTGATATTACTAATACGAAACCTAGTGCTTGACAAGCACTTGATAGAGTTGGGGACACAAGACAAACTATTTTACTTTACAGGTTGCTTGAAGAGGAGAAGACAAACATCCTTCCATAACCAATTCCTTGAGAGTTCGATATAAACCCACAAGTCACCCTTGTGGGGAAAAGAAGCTTGCTACAACACTCTACACTTGGAGTCCCAGCAAAAAGTGGCCACGTTTGTTGCCATCACCCGTGAAGGAACAAGGGGTCCAAAAAAGGGTGTTGAATACATGTTCGGGTATTATCAGCAATGATAGTGACAGAGGAGCTCGCGCACGATAGAGAGTGGACACGGTTTTTTTAACCAGGTTCAGGAACCTCGTGAGGAGGTAAAGACCCTACTCCTTCTTGCTTTTATTGCTCACGGTGTCTCACCAGGGTACAATGGAGGATGAATGTCTAGGGTTTTAGATGCCAAGGATCGATCCCCTTCTAAGGTTGGGGCACATCTCCTTTTATAGGGGACGCAAGGCCTCTTCCCCCAATCTTTGGGCAGGAAGGGCTTTCACATTGCCGCCCAAAGGCGCCCTGGTCTACAAGGCTGCTTTATGTGTACTAGGCCTATTTTCTTGGATGATGTCTGTCCCTAGCACGACTACGGTCACAGATAACGTCTTTCGCGGGGGCGCATGTCCTCTATCTCCTTGCACCGAAATGAGGGAACATGGCTCTTGCTGCTGGGCCCCTTTCAACCCCGCCTTTGACCAAAACGTGGCCCTCGTGGTCATACCAGGGAGGCATCCAATGATGTCGCTAGGTTTTTCATCTTCTTCCGAGGAAAAATGTAAATCTTGCGTTCCCCCAAGGGACCCACACAGGCTCATCACCCCTTTGGAGGGGAATCCTGGGTGAGCATCCCCCTAGAGAAGGCCTTTGGTGAAGGTTCCAGTACCATACCTCTAGAAGGCCCACCGATGCCCTCACAAGGCGTCTCGCCTACCTAAGCAGTGACATAGCCTTCCATGGACCAGGGTACCCCCTATGTCCCTAGTCCGATAGTAACCCCTAGGCACTTGGCCTGCACGCACCACTTGTCCAAGCGAAAGGTCAAGGGACCAACCGGTGGCTGGCACCGTGGAAAACATGTGCCGCGCCAAGGTACCTAGGCACCCTGACTTGGTGGGTCATGTGAACAACTGCTCGGCAACACGCGCTGGATTTTGGAACTGCTTCAGTGTTGACTCCGCCTCGGGGTTGTGTCGGCTCTGTCTTCAAAAATCCAAGCCTTTATCGGCTCGATCTTATCCTTGCACCTTCGCCCTTTGAGACTCATCTTCTCCTACTTCTTCTGATCCCGCTGACCGTGAGTCTTCGCTATACGAGATGCCTCACCAGGGAACCCTTTCCATGCTGAGGAAGAAGCAAGTCACTGTCGAATCTCCCTAAGCGGAGGAGGGGGAGGCAGAGACTGAGGGAGTGTTGCTTCCCTCCACCATTCGTCGTGACTCTGGGATCGACCGATTCTAGTCCCAACTTGCCTCAGACTGAACAAATGGGGGGCGGCCCTGGTGTGGCCTAGATCTGCAAACCCGACGAGCCTTGCTGACTCGATGCACCCCTTCTTCTGTCACACATTATTGCGAGGCTGGTGCCTCTGTTCTCCCCTTTCTTCATGGCGATCCTGGAACATTACCAGATCTCAGCCTTGAACCTCCAACCCAACTCGGTCACTACCTTGTCCATCTTCACCTTATGGTGCAATATGTTTGTCAGGGTGAAGCCATCTGTGGCGCTATTTCGCCAGCTATACACCCTCCTCCTCACTTCCATGACTCATAGCATCGAACGTGTCTCCTTTGTGAGGGATGGCGTGTCATGGCTTCCTATGGGTTGGACGAAGCGGGTGGAGGACTTCTGCAAGCGCTGGCTCGACAAGGACACCCTATACGAGAGTTGCCTCCTCCAGCTCCCCACATCCCCGGCCATGAAGATTGGGAGCCGATGGTCCGCAGCAAATCTGGAGGGAGACAAGGTCGACGCCCTCAATGTGCAAATTGCGTAGATGAGCTCCACTGGATTGACCGGGCCTCTGGTGGCCATGGAGTTCCTCTGTTGCTGCACCTCCCTACTATAGAAGCACAACAAGGACCTTTGGGACCTAGACGTGGAGGACTGCGTGCCCTTGGGAGTGGGCGCCACTGATGACTCCATAGTGGAGAGGTATCTCCATGAGCTGCTCCATATGACCGTCGCACTAGAGCTCCCCATTGGGGTTTCGCCACTCTGCACCGACCCCCGGAAGGCTGAGATCTGTGCATTACTTCCCCAATTCTATGAGTTAGGATCCTTCCTCCCGGCCACACGAGGGAATGTGAGAACCCATTGGGTCCGGCCTCACTCTCTGTCACTCTTGACGGGAGAGAACGGGAGGGTGCTTCTAGGGAAGTTGAAGTGGCAATGAGCGGCGTGGGTGAGAGCGACCCTCAGGTCACAGCTAGCGGGGAGCATGCTAGCGCCCTGACCCTTGCACGGTCTTTCGTGCAAGTGAGCTCCTCTCTAAAGGCCACTACTGGGGGAGACAGGGCCAAGAGCTCTATCACGACCTTTGTCCCTCCTTGTGTGAAACGAGGGCACTAGGACTTGAGCCCCTGGTCCTCCAAAGCAGCCAGGTGAGGCTTGGTCGTGCCTTTGTTTTCTGGTGGCCGTGTTATATTGTCGCTCATCTGTCTAGATTTTTGCAATGATGGTCCTCTCCGGTAGCAGCGGAGGCAGAAGAGGAGTGCCCCAAAGAAAGTCTGCTAGGTAGAGTGCCTTGGCCAGCCCTCTCATCCGCGGGTAGACCCAGCTACCATGGGGGGCGCGCTTGAGGCGAAGAATGCCCCACGCTAATGGACACACCTTCCACACCGACTGTCATGGCTCTGCTGGATGTAGAGGAAACCGCCCTAACAGATTCTTCCACCAAAACCATCCCATCCGTGGTTGTTCTGTCTGTGGAGGAGAACGCATGGGAATACTCGCCCGTGGATGGTGCGGGCATGCTCCGGTTGTCCCCGGAGAGGTACGTGCCTACCAGTGAAGTGCAGGTCGTGACCTAGGTAGAGCCGGGCTGAGGCCCTTTACTGCCGACGGTTCTGCAGCCGGGGGATCTAGAGCTAGGGAGGTTCGCGACCAGATCCTGACAGTGATCACACCTCTCGCGAAAATTGGGGTTGGCTTCATCGCCAGCCCTCGGAAATCCTCTGTTACTAAGATCTTTGTGGTTCTGGCTGACCCCTAGTCTGGCCTAGGTCAGGCCCCTTACCCCACCACCAACTTGGAGGAGGATCCTGACGAGACCTGGGTGCTGGTTTTAACAATGCAAGCGTCCTCTAGTTTTACCTAGGCTGAGCGCATAGGCAAGCTCGTTGTCGGCATTCACGCCAGGCTAGACCAATTCATGATTGAGGCCATTGTGGAGGACCATCAGTTGTCCTAGGATTGGGGCTAGCTTTGCGAAGCCAAGAAGCTGATGGTGGCGGAGCGAGAGAAGGCGTGCCTCCAGATTAAAGATATGCTCGGGTATGCCTCGGCCGAGGCGAGGAAGATCGTTGCTGATGCGCAATCCCAGGTCTCCTCACGAGATAAGGCTCTATCCGCTCATGAGCTAGAGATTTCTTCTCATGAGGCGGATGTGGTGAAGCGCCAAAAGTACCTCTAGTCCTAATCTCACGAGGTTAGCATCAAGCTGGAGAGTGCCCAACGCTCCCTCGCTGATGAGCAGGAGGAAAGCTCGTGCCTCCGCCGAGATCTTAAGGTCATCGAACAATCCCGTGATAGCTCGGCTCGCGAGGTTGAGACCCTCAAGGGTGAGGTTGGAACGTTGAAGAGGGATGCTTCTGCCACTGCCGAGGCTCATGAGAGGAGAAAATGACTAGCTCGCGAAGCACTGGAGAATTAGAGGAAGTCCTTCCTTGCTCTCACGGAGCAGAGCGTCGCTCTCCTTCCCGCCTTTGGGCCCAAATGGGCAGCGCCCTAAACTCCTTGCTGGGCGCGAGGCTAAGGCCTTCCTCAAGCTTATGAGGAGAATCCGCTTCCTCCTGGGTAAGGCCGTGTGAGGCTTGAATGAGTTCATCACGGGCGAGTGCCAGGAGATGTTGGGCGTCGTGGGGATGACTCTCTTTTCCAACCTCCTATAGCTAGCACTTGAGCTTGATTATTCTTAGATTGTGCAACCGACGGAGCCTCTACAAGGTGCCACTCTGGTGGTCGTGGTTGTGCTCCAGGTGAAGGTTGCCAATCTTGTGGATGCACTGATCCTAGAGTTTCCCCGCAAGGTTGATGACGAGAAGGATGGTGAGGCGAGTGGCTCTGGAAGCCCTGCACTGATGATGAGGATGCCGATGATCCGGGCTACGGTGCCCCAGCTAGTGAGGTATGAGCTTTGTTCTGATGATGCTAGTGGGGCCTTTGGAACTCACTACTTCTTGCAGGGACCGTAAGCATACTAACTTTGGAGTGAAGCCTTATCTTGTTACATTTGTTGTTGTGGGTTTTGTTCCTTGGTCCCTCGGGGAGGTGACTGTATGCTATCCTGTTGACCCCTCGGAGAGGTGGCCTTAGGCTTTTCATTGTTTGGGCTGCTTGATGAGGATATCCTCATGGACCACCCTGTTTGTCTCTCATTGAGAGGATCACGGGGCGTGTACTGTCCAGTAGGCTCCTCAGAGAGGTAACCTCTAGGATCTGTATGTTCGGTTTCGTCCCGTAAGATCCTCGTGGAGGTAGCCGTAGGACTTGTACTTTCCCTGGATAGTTCCTTGGGGAGGCAACCATAGTTTATCTACGGAAAGTGTTTTCCCTATGTGTAGCATGCGAGGGTTATCAAGAACCAAGAACCGTGGGTGAGGTGACTTATCACTGGAGCTTGTATGCAAGTTCAGAGATTGACACATTAGGTCTCAGAGTTTACCGGGAATGGCTTTGTTGATAAACACCATACCTAGCCCCTGCTCACATGGTGCACATAAGGGAAGAAAAAAAATAAAGGAAGATGCAATAAAGCAGCACCGGCGGAACACCAGAAAACAGGGGACTATTCTTGAGTTTTCACATAACTGAGAGGGGATCAAACTTGTTCGTTACCACTACCGATGTAGGCAGAGCTCAGGGGTAGAAGTTGCGAAGGTGCTGAATGTTCCATGCATTTGGGATTGGAACTGCATCCTCTGTTTCCAGTCGGACTGCTCCTGGTCTTGCGACGTGGATGACCCTGAAGGGACTGTCCCACATCAGAGAGAGATTGTGAAGACCTTCGCGGGAGAGAACCTGATGGAGGACTAGGTCTCCTACTTCCAAGGTGTGGGTGCGTATGTTGCGACAATGATAGTAGCATAGCGCCTACTGGTATTTGGCCGCTCGGACATTGACCTTATGGTGGGCCTCCTTGATGAGGGTGAGGTCATCCTAGTGTAGCTTATCTTGTACCATCTCGTTGAAGGCGAGAACTCGTGGGGAGCCCTGCTTGAGCTCTACGGGGATAACAGCCTCAGCTCCATAAACAAGGAAGAAAGAGGTCTCACCAGTTGGTTCGGTAGCGGTGGCACAGATGGACCATAGTACACCAAGGAGCATGTCGATCCACCGCCGGCCACACTCCTTGAGCTTGTGGCAGAAACTCCTGGTTTTGAGGCCCCTCAACACCTCTACGTTGGATCACCCGGCTTGTCCGTTACTACGTGGGTGGGTGAAAAAGGCGTAGTAGATCTTGGTGCCAATGTCAGCACACTAGGATTTGAACAATACACTAGTCTCTTGGCCATGTCCTTGTTGTCTGGGAGGGTGGCATCCTTCTGGTAAACCTTGAGCTCTGTGATCCAGTATGTCTCCTCATGCATAAGTGCCAAGATGAGTCGGTCTCCCAAAGGCAAGTCATAGTCTAGGTGCCCGTTGGAGGTGGGGGGCAACTCCTCAGGGAGACAACCATCGCCACCGTCTGGTGGTGCGATTGATGGCTCGAACAACCTTTCTTCAAAGACTCCTAGTTGTTGGGGATCTTGGCGAGATGCATGCTTGGCGATCTCATCGGCCTCATGGTTGTCTCCTCGAGGGATGTGGAGCAATTCGATGCCTAGAAAGTGCTTCTCTAGCTTCCACACTTCTTCAAGGTATGATGCCATGTGTAAGTCCTTGGGATTGTAGCTTTTGCTGGAGAAGTTAACAAGGAGCAGGGACTCCCCTGAAATGTGATGCGCTTGATGCCGAGGGCATTGGCCGTTTTGAGGCCTGCGATAAGGCCCTTGTATTCGGCGATGTTGTTGGAGCATTTGACTTCGTCCTTGAAGCATACTTGTACGACATAGAAGAGATTGTCACCGGTGGGAGACGTGAGAACAGCAGCCACCCCTGCTCTGTTACCATTGAACGCGCCATGGAAGTTTACAATCCAATAGCCCGGGGCCATTTTCTCGAGCAGTTGGATTATTTCCTCCATGTTCACTCCTGCGCCCGGGTCACCCCACTCTGTGGTGAACTCTGTTAGAACCCGGCCATTTCCCATAGGAGACATATCGAAGGTCAGCTCGAAAGGATGCAATTTGATAGCCCACTCTGCTACATGTCCCGCGGCATTGGGGTTGTGTAGGATGGTCTCTAGAGGGGAACTCCGTGACCACCCTGATGGGTTGACCCTAGAAGTAGTGTTGTAGTTTTCATGAAGCTACGAGGAGTGCATAGAGGAACTTTTGTCGCATCGGGTACCGCTCGCGTGCATCCCAGAGTACCGTGCTGATGAAGTACACCAGCCACTTTATGAGCCTCATGGCTCTTGTGGAGGTTGTAGAGGTGACTTTGGCGAGGGTATTTCCCTCACGGGCATGCTGGGCGATGTCGGTCTCCTCGGATATCCTGGTCGTCATAGCCCTCGAGTCCTCTAGAGGCTTCTGGGCGTCGCCCCGTCCTTTTTCTTTGACAAGCGCTTCACGCTTGGCGACGAGGACAACCCTCGCCGACTGTCGTGTGTCCGCTAGGTACAACAACAGAGACTCGTGGGCCCATGGTTCCACCATGATAGGTGGGCTCGTGAGGTACCTCTTGAGGCCTTCAAAAGCTACAGTAGCCTCAGGAGTCCACTGGAAGTTGTTCGAGTGCTTCATGATCTTGAAGAAGGGGAGGGATGTATCGCCCATCTTGGAGATGAATCTTCCCAACACAGCCATGCACCCCGCTAGGCGATGCATGTCCTTTAGCCTTTTGGGAGATTGCATCTCCTAGATGGCCCGAATTTTTGTCGAGGTTCACCTCAATGCCCCGGTGAGATACCAGGAAGCCTAGGAGCTTACCCGACGGGACTATGAACACACACTTGGTGGGGTTGAGCTTGATGTTTACGTTGCACAAGTTGGTGAAAGTCTCCTTGAGGTCTGCCACCAGCATGTCCTTATCGCGGGTTTTGACCACTATGTCGTCAACGTAGGCCTCCGCATTTCTGCCCATCTGCTCTCCCAGGGAGATACACATCAGCCTCCGCGTTTTTGCCCAACTGCTCTCCCAGGGAGACCGAACGGCATGCAGGTGTAACAGAATACCCCACACGGGGTGATGAAAGATATATTTTCCTCGTCTTCCTTCGCCATCTGGACTTGGTGGTAGCCTAAAAAGGCGTCCAGGAAGCATAGCAGGTCACAGCCCGCCATAGCATCCAGTATCTAATTGATCCGGCGGAGTGGATATGGATCTTTGCGACAAGCCTTGTTGAGCTTGGTGAAGTTGATATAGAGTCGTCCCCCCGGTGGTCTTCGGTACCACCACTGTGTTCAATGTCCAGTCAGCATGAAGGACCTAGCGGAAAAGGTTTTCCTTGATGAGCTTCTCCATTTCTGCAATGATGAAGTGCTGCTTCTCGGTAGCCCACCAGTGCACCTTCTGCTTCACCAGGCACACCATAGGGCATAACGCTAGGTGGTGCTCGATCACCTCTCGAGGCACCCCCATCATGCCCTACGGGGTCCAGACAAACATATTCGTGTTTACCCACAAGAAGGTGATGAGCGCTTCCTCCCGCTCAGCCGAGAGGTGAGCCCCTATGGTGATGGTAGCCCCCAGGTATACGGGGTCTACTGGTACCTTCTTTGTCGCCGCGTGTTCCTGAGAGAATAGTGGCTTCTTCTTTCTGGCCATGCCGGTGCAGCACATGACCTTCTCCTCGTGGAGAGTCTCCGGCACGCCCTCTTTAGCCCCCGCTTCCTCTTCGAGCAGCGTTGGCCTCCTCTTTGTAGGGGCCCTTCACTATTACAGGCGCCTTCTTCCTCGAGGTAGGCGGCCGCGACCCACTTGTAGGCTTTCTCTAAGGAGCGCATGGCTTTCCCTTTGTCACAAAGGATCATGATGGTGCCCCCGGCGCCGCCCTGCATCTTGACCATGTTGTAGGCATTGTGTGTGACTTCCATGAACTTTGCCAGCGTGGGATAACCCAAGTTGGCCATGTACGGCAGGCCGATCCAGGTGGCATCGAAGTCGATGATACCGATGTGGTAATTAGCATGCATTCCAAAGTGACTATTAGCCACACTTGACAAATGGTTATAGCGATGCCCTCCATCACCCTGTAGAATGGCAAAAGTGGCAACAAGCAAGCTTGGGGCACCTGCATCCTTCGAAACGTTTCCTCCGAGAGCACGATCAGTCCAGTGCCACCATTAATGAGTGTTTTGGCAACACCGATGACGTTGACGGTGGGGGTTCACACCATCGGTATGACACCCACCACACGAGTGGACTCGGGGTGGTCCTCTATGCTTAAGGAGACTAGCTTCTGTGACCACTTGAGCCGCGCGAAGGTAGCACTAGGCGTTGCCACCATGATCTCACGAGAGAGCTACTTGAAATGCCGCACGAAGGTGTGAGCTTGGGAACTGCCCAGGATGAAAGCAATGGTGCACGGCCTTTCCCGAGAAGGGCCGGCATGCTCTAAGATTTCTCTCGTAGTGGCGTCCTCTAGGCCCTGTTTCCCAGCGTGGGTGTGGGTGCGAGGTTTGTGTCACTAAGGAGCTCGACGAGTCGAGCATGCCACGCCGCTCTTTCGGCCGCTACTGGAGCGCGACGAAGGAGCCCTCGTGCTTTGAGCAGGGCGGCTTCCTATGTGAGGGTGTCCCGGGCGTCCCATCTCCGCTCGGACCTTGCTTCTATGCGCGATGCCATGTCGCCGAGGTTGAAGAAGATCGTGGAAACGTGCCTCAACCCGCTACCTGGAGTGCCAAATATCGAAGACTTGCGTCCCGTGAAGGAACAAGGGGTCCAGCGAGCCCTGGGTTCGAGAGGGGGTTGAACATGCGTTCGGGTCTTATTAGTGATGACGGCGTCAACCGAGCTCGCACACGACAAGGAGTGGGCACTGGGTTTTTTAACCAGGTTCAGGACCCTCATGAGGAGGTAAAGTCCCTACTCCTGCTTGATTGTATTTCTCGTGGAGGATGAATGTCAAGGGTTTTAGATCCCAAGGATTGATCCCCTTCTAAGGTTGGGGCGCCTCTCCTTTTATAGGGGCGTTGGGCCCCTTCCCCCAATCTTTGGGTGGGAAGGGCTTCCACATTGCCGCCCTGGTCTACAAGGGTGCTTTATGTGAACTAGGCCTCTGCTCTTGGACGACGCCAATCCCTGGCGTGGCTGCAGTCTCGGGTGACGTCCTTTGCGGGGGCACACTGTCCTGTGGATCCTTGCATCAAAATAGGGGAACATGGCTCTTGTTGTCGGGGCCTTGTCAGCCCTGCATTTGACCAAAACATGGCCCTCACGACCATACCAGGGCGGCATCCAATGCTGCCTCTAGGTTGTTGTCTTTTTCTGGGGACACACGTAAATCCTATGTTACCCCTAACAGGCTCAGAGGGGCTCATCACCCTCTTTGGAGGGAATCACAGGTGAGCATCCCCTCGACTGAGCCTTTGGTGAAGGATCTGGTGTTGTACCTCTTGAAGGTCCACCAACACCCTCATGCATGTTGATCAAGAGGTCAATGAGGAAACCATGGATCTCATAAGAGTTGTCCACCCTGGGAGCAACGGTATCACAGAAGATGCGATACAAAATGTCATAGGTACGCAAAAGATCCTTGATCTTGCTAGCGACACCCCTGCCTGAAATGTAGAAATGAGCCAAAACATGCTTCTTCTTGGGAACACCAATGTCATGACAATGAAAGCCAGGAGGAGTGTCCCTATCACGGTCATCATAACCAATAAGCTAAGAAAACTCCACCAAAGTGGCTTCCTTGAGAACCCCTTGAGTCATCCAAGTCATCTTCCTTGTCTGACCATCACCAAATTGCACGGTGGCACAAAACTAAGCCACAAGATAAGGATCATAGTCTTGCTTGAAATCCATGATGGGGCGCAAACCAAGGTTGGTACAAATCTCGTCGGACTCACTAAAGTAGTCGGTGTTCTTGTCCATGTGAGAAACATCAATCCACTTCCGGTAGTATCAGAAAAAAATTCTGGTAGTAGCAGAGTTGGCAGAACCATGTAGATCCAGTCGGGCAGGGCCACAAACGGACCACAAATCAACACCAAAAGTATGATTCCTTAGTACAAGAAGATGTTGCTGACAATGGAGCCATGAGGGTAGCACAAAATATGAAGATCTCCTAAGCAATCTAGACAAGATCTAGAAATTTTGGAAAAGATCTAAGAGAGAGAGGGGGCAGAAGTACCGGAGCTCATGGAGGAGAGGAGGAGCTGGGGGAGGGCCTGGAGGCTGGATCTGGTTAGGATGTCAGAGGAGAGGGGCGGAGACATGACCCCCTACGGCGAGATGGCGCTGGTGGTGGTCGGGGTTAGGTGGGAGTTGGGGGAAAACAGGGGCACTAAGAGGTGCCTCCTCCCGATTCATACATAACCAGGGCATGACATCTGGTAGTACCAGAAAAATTTACCGATAGTACCAGAATTGTTAACTATATAGCCGGACCATGGTAAGTTTGTAGGATTTCGCCTCGAAACTGACCCGGACGGTAGTACCACCCCCAATTCCAGTAGTACTGGACGCTGGTAGTACCACAGTCTGGCTATACAGCCAGACCTGAGACAGTTTCCATGATTTTTCCTAGGAACTGACCCGGTCCGGTAGTACTGCAGAAAACCCGGTAGTACCGGTGCCGCCAGATCCAAGAAGCCAAATTTTGTGTGCACAAAGGGATTTTGAAAGATCTTGTGCCAAGATAGAAGAGTCTAAGTGATGAGGGGTAACCTCGGCAATGCCCATGGTGATGGACTTGGGGTTTCACGGAAAGGAGAACGCTGGGGATTTCGTCGGATGTCAGGAAACAATGATGACAATGTCGCTTGAATATTGGGAAAATACTCTATTACAAGTTGTCTTCTAGATTTTGGGTACCCTCGCTTGGGCCTCTCCCGCCCTATATATAATATGCCGGGTATCAAAGTTGTATGCGGATAGGTTTCATACACGCATGATTACAATACCAACATAATGTCGCTTCGTGGTTTCTTTCCTAATACAATAAAAAGTCTGTATCGGTTGCTTCCTTGGGCCGTTTATCCAGAATATTTATGGGATTTAGGCCTTTTTTCACAATGTAGGGTAGCGAATAATGGGCATGCGAGTAATCATACCCATGTCAGTAGCCCCCGAGACTCTACCTGAATCTATAGTTTTCAGGTTGAGTCTCAGAGTTTTCTTTCCTCTTTCTTTCATTCTGTTTGATTTTTTGTAAGGATTTTGGTACAATGAGTTTGATGCTTCTGATGGATCGGGAATCAGCTAATTTCTCCTAGGCAAAAACAAGGTTGACCTACATTAAACTCATGTCCCTAGGCTTGAATCCAGAATTTGTTGTTGGCGTAATCCAGTTCGAGCCGCTAAGGTCTTACCGAATACAAAATTCCAGTTTTCTATTTTTTATCGAGTACCCAACGCATCTGTCAGGATTTTGCATTGTATTGTTGATACGGATTTTTACTGGCAGAGCTCATTCTTGTGCGATTACCAGGCCACACAGGACGAATCCTGGGGTCTTACCTTCGTGTTTCTGAACACGACATTCAGATTATTTCTTGCGTCTAAGCGTGATCCGAGGTTTCTGGATTTATTGGCGGTTGGCTTGCTGGGCCGCCAATCTTTCTGATTATATCAGATATTTTATTATTTTATACTACCTCCCGATGGGAGTAATACCTTTCTGAGGATACACTAGTGTAAAACTTAAAAGGTTTTTGCAATTTGTCAATGCACTTTATACACAATGGAATTTCTATCGGGTGCGCACTAGCTCTCCCGATGGGAGTAGCCCTCGAGGCTATGTTTGGATGCCTGTATCTGGCCATAGGCTCATAATTGCTCTTGGCTCGATTGAAAGCATTGATCTTTGGAAAAAAAAATTAAGATACAAATAACTTCTCTTTATATACAAGGCGAAAATCAATGGTACATTATTCTTTTAGCGGATGGCTGTTTTAGCCTTTTCTCTTGGACATCTTGGCTTAATAAGCCGAATTGTAACTCTTATCATTTTGCAAATAATCTTATGCGTAAGAGCATCGTAGTTGTGCTACGTTCCATGGATTTGAGTAATTAACTCCTGTTTTCTTGTCTTGTAGTCGATATGATCCTCTAGGAATAACTTCTGTGACGATGTATGGTCCTTCCCATGGAGATTCTAGCTTCTTGTGGCTATCTTGTTTAAGGCGAAGAACTAGGTCCCCTACTACGAAGGACCTAGGCCGTAATCTTCTGCTATGGTAATTGCGCAGGTTTTGCTGGTACATAGTTGCTGTTTGGAGGGCTTTGTCTCGAGCTTCATCAAGCGCATCCACATCATCTTCAAGTGCTTCTCTCGATTCCTCTTCATTATATGCAGCTACTCTTGGCGATTTGTGTGATACCTCAACTAGAAGCACGGCTTCTGCATCGTGGACCAAAAAAAGGGTGTCTCTTGTGTTGAATTGTTTGGAGTTGTACATAAACTCCATAACACGGATGGAAATTCATCCACCCATGCTCCTTTTGCTGTGTCAAGTGGTGCCAGTAGTATCTTTTTGAGTCCAGTGGTAACTAGTCCATTGGCCTTTTCAACCTGTCCATTTGTTTGCGGGTGAGCTACTGAAGCGTAGCTTATTTTGATGCCCATCTCCTGGTAGTACTCCTTGAACTCATTGGAAGTGAAGTTGGTCCCATTATCCGTGATGATGCTGTTTGGTACGCCAAACCGAAATACTATGGATTTGATAAAATTTACAGCCGAAGTTCCATCTTGGGTGGTGACAGGCATTGCTTCAATCCATTTAGTGAATTTGTCGACTGCTACTAGCAGAAAGACGTGTCCTCCTAGCGATGATTTGTGAAGTTTTCCCACCATGTCGAGTTCCCATTGAGCAAAAGGCCAAGCCAAGGGTATGGGATTTAGCTCAGCGGCTGGTGCTCCAGGCTTTGTTGCGAATCGTTGACATGCTTCACATGTTCTGACAATGTCTTTTGCATCTTGTATTGTAGTGAGCCAATAAAATCCTGCCCTGAATGCTTTTGGAGCAATTGCTCGGCTACTAGCATGGTGACCACAGACTCCTTCATGTATATCTTTTAGTATAATTTTTCCTTCTTCGGGTGTTACGCAACATTGAAACACACCCGAAATACTTCTTTTGTATAGTTCTCCTTTGATTATCCTGAAAGCCTTCGATCGTCGGGTGATTCGTCGAGCTTCTATCACACCCTCTAGTAGTTCTCCCTTAGTCATATATGCTATATACGGCTGCATCCAGGTTGGTTCAATTAGCATGACCTCTTTGATTTCTTGTTCTTTCTCTTCGATGGCCTCTTCTATGTTCTTGGTTTCTGAAGGAGCCCCCAACTCTTCTTGCGGATGCTTATTTTTCCCTGTTTTTGGTGCTACGACTTCCGATACTCTTTTCACTTTGATTGATCGCTCCACTATCTCCTCCCAAAAAACTCCTAGTGGTATTGGTAAACACAATGATCCGATGTTGGCTAGATTGTCGGCTTCCTCATTGCTTGCTCTTCCTATATGTGATACTTCACACCCATCAAATTGAGCCTCCATGATGCCATATATGTCGCGATAAGCAACCATATTTTCGCTGACAGCATCACCTTTGTTCGTTGCCTGCTGTGCCACAAGATTGGAATCTCCGAAGATTTTGAGGCGAGTTGCACCGCAAGCTTCGGCCATCCGCATGCCATGCAACAGGGCCTCGTATTCCGCTTCGTTATTGGATGCATTTGTAAAGCTCATCCAAAGAATATAGCGCATTTTGTCGCCTTGAGGTGATATTAGTACGACTCCTGCTCCTGCTCCCTCCGTTCTTTTTGATCCATCAAAGTACATTGTCCATGTGATAAATAGGTCATGTGGACCCGCACATTGCAATTACGTCCACTCTGTGATGAAATCTGGCAGAATTTGTGATTTAATTGCTTTGCGCTTCTCATAAGTGATATCCCGAGGGGATAATTCGATGCCCCATAGAGAAACACGTCCAGTTGCTTCTAGATTGTTGAGGATGCTTGACAAAGGTGCCTCGTTGACCACTACGACTGGGTGCTCTGAAAAATAGTGGCATAGCTTTCGTGCTATCATAAATACCCCGTATGCTAGTTTCTGATAGTGTGGGTACCTTTGTTTAGATGGCGATAAAACCTCGCTTAGGAAATAAACTAGTCTCTGCACGCCATTGGTCTTTCCTTCTTCGGGTCGCTCTACGACCAGGATCATGCTGACCACCTGATGTGTGGCAGCAATATAAAGGAGTATAGGTTCCTTCTCTTTTGGTGACATGACGACAAGAGATGTCGAAAGTGTTCTTTTAAGATCTTCGAAGGCACGCTTCGGACATAAAGAGCTTCCAAAAATTATGGTACTTATAGCTTTCAGCTCTCATTGCCCCTATCATAAGCATCTGGAAGGTGATTAAGGTTAAAGTGACACAACTAAGAGGATATGCTTGACAAGTTATAAACCGAAATCTCATGCCCCTTACTTACGAAGACTGATCCTCATGCTACTAAACTTTAGTCACAAGTAAGATCTTATCATTGTAAGTACATATGTACCATAAAGAACCGCCAATGTGGTACCCCTTGCACATGATACAGGAGCTTTCCCATAATCAAAATGACAAGGCAAGCAGACAATGAGCATCTTAGCGATTTTTTATTTGCTATTTGCATAGGTTTTTATTGAGGATGCTTCATAAAGTGCTCATTATGGTGATGCTGAAAGTTTCCACCATGATTAGGCATGGCTTAGGCTAGCAGCCCAGGCATTTCTCTAACACACATACAAACTCCATGATCGTACAAGTTCCACTTTTATTTCACACCACCGGGATTCGTAAGCAAAAGAACATGATATCAACGGGGTACAAAGTACAAGTGCAATGTTGAAAGCGTTCCCCATGAAATATGGTTCTGCTAATTTCAACTTATAAAGCGCAAGCATATACGCAACAAAGAAGGACCCAATGGTTCAAGTTTATTAGATGCAAAAATTAAAGTGTGCCATCAAGTTCGTGAGAGCTTTAATCACTAGTTTTCTCATAACAAGTTTAATTCGGAAGATAAACAAAAGCATGAATATACTTGGAATAGCATAAGCTAGTAGGTAGGTATGGTGGACTCTTTGGAATAACTTGGTTTAGGGAGTTGGATGCATGAGTGGAACTCATACTTGGTTGTGGAGGCTAGCAAAAGACTGGGAGCGACAAACTAAGAGAGCAATAATGGCCATAATCATGCAGAGTGACAAAACATTATTGATCAAAGCATAAAGTGATACTACAAGTTGAAAACTAAAGGATCATCAAGGATATCGTGACTTAAGATAGTCATAACATGGTGTGAGCATGTGCCAAGTCAACCCAAATAAAGCATCAAAGGAGAATACCACTATACTATGCTTTAATATGCTAAAACAACGCATGATTCATCCAAGGCACATTAAGCAATATCAATTTTTTATAACAAGTCATGCTACAACAAAGAATACTAAGCATAAAGCCAAAACAATATCAAGCATGGCAAGACATAGCATAGGCCACAGTCAAAAACGAGCTCTTTTTACCACATAAGCATGAACTTTCCTACTCTTTTCCAAACCAAACCAATCTTTTTGCAAACCAATGTATGAAATAGGGGGTCCAACCAATTTATTCAGAAAACTAAGCAAACAAAAGCAAACGAAAACCAAAACAAAAACGAAAAAGAAGACGCTCCAAGAACAACACAACTGTGCATGAAACAATAAAAATGAAGCGTTTGGAAGAAACCTGGGATTTTTATTGATGAAGAAGGGGATGCCTTGGGCATCCCCAAGCTTTGACGCTTGTACTTCTTGGATATTTCTTGGGGTGACACGCGTGGCATCCCCAAGCTTGAGATTTAGTCCATCCTTCATCTCATTACTCATTCCTTCCATACACCTGAATTTTTTTCCTTCATACAAAACATCACACAATCTTTATTAGCAACATTAGTGCACTCAAGATAAAAAGTATTAAGGTTCAATTATAACACCAAATAAACTTCCATTAGAACACTAGCTACTGTAGCACTTCCCTCAAAAAGCTCAGTTCCCCAAAATAACTCAAAAAGAACCAACAAGAAGAAAATGCAGAAAATGGCAGAAATCTGTCAAAACAGACCAGCAGGTAAAGACGAATTTTTTCAAAGATCTTCTGTTGCTCAAATCAAAAAAGTGTTGAACTAACGAAAGTTAGATAACAACCTGGGGCAGAAGCACAAAAATGCACGCCTCAAAAAGACGTTCAGAGATTTTACACGAATTTTTACGGTGAAGTATAGAAATCTGTTTCGGGACAACAACTTTCCCAATCATTACTTCTCTCTCATTAGAGGTTACTCTTGGCACAAAAAGCAAATAAAAAGGATAAGGAGTGGTTATTACTAAATTAATAACTTCCAAGACTCATCTAAAATTTTTGGGTTATCTCTCCCAATAAGTACTTTTATTTAACGCCTTTAAGTTAGGCATAAGAAGCAAGAAAGAATCAAGTGTTCTCAAATGAAGAAGCATTAAGATCAATACCAGAAATATTTTCAACAAGGAAAGGTATATCATCCTCTCTCAATACTCTTAGGTTCACTATTCTCATCAAAAGGGTTTGTAGGAACAATCCAATCAAGATTCTTTTCTATGGCATCATGTATTGCTACTAGTTTAAAGGGTATTGCTATCTTAGGTTCCTCCCCATTAGGTTCGGTTTTGTTCATCTTTTCTCGTGTACCAACAACATCTACACATGAGCCTAACATATTGTAACATTCAAATACTTTCCTAGCTTCCTTGGCAACATCATAAAACTCCTTAAACAAAGTTTCTAGAATAAAATCCCTCTTTTCAGGGTCCTCAATTTCTTTAAGCTTAAGAGACATTACTTGCATTAAGGGGTTGAGGTTAACAAACCTAGCTTCTAACATGTGAATTAAAGAAGCTACAGCAATCTCATAGTTTGGAGCAAGTTCTGCAAGGGATCTATCCTCAATATCCTCATGTTTACTAACATGATTAAAGAATTCTTCAATATTATCTTTCCCAATTATAGAACCACTACCAATTGAAAGGTCTTTCAGGGTGAATTTATGGATCAACATGGTGAGCTAAAGAAGAGGTGACAACTAAAGGAGACTTAATTTTTTGTGTTTTTAAATAAGAAAGCAAACTAGTAAAACTAAATTTTTTGTGTTTTTGATAAAGAAACAAGCAAACAAAGCAAAAAGAAACTAAGCAAAGTAAAGAGATTGGTTATGAGGGACTCCCCTTGTGAAGATGTCCTTGACTCCCCGGCAACGGTGCCAGAAAAATGCTTGATGGCTCGTCGTTGATGTAGAGCTCGTTGGGAACCCCAAGAGGAAGGTATGATGAGCACAGCAGCAAGTTTCCCTCAGTTATGAAACCAAGGTTTAATCGAACCAGTAGGAGCAAGGAAACACCCCAAAGGTGTTGCTAGCTGAGCCTTGGAAGGGCGCACTACCGGTGCTAGTAGCAACATGGAGACCTTCACATCACAACCACAGAACTTTGTTCCCAACTTGCGATGATGTTATCAATCTCACCGTGTTTTGCTGAAAACAAAGGATTAAACGTATGGAATGGAAGGAAGTAATAGTTTGCAGGAAGTAAACACAAAGTAGTAAACAATTTGTAGATTGTATGTAAAGAAAAGTACCGGGATTCATAGTTCACTAGAGGTGGCTCTCCTTAAGATAGATAACATGTTGGGTGAACAAATTATAGCGGGGCAATTGACAAACATCGAGAAATCAATACATGCATATACTAATCATCTTGAATCCTTTGAGACTTGATTGGGCATTAGAACATTATACATAGATCGCCATCCAACTACATCTATGACTAATAATCCACCTTCAGGTTATCATCCGAACCCCCTCCAGTATTAAGTTGCAAGCAACAGATTATTGCTTTACGAATTGCGTGTAAAGTAAACAATACGATTGTTCTATGAACAAAGGATTGTTGTTTTCTCCCTAGTAGAAACAACACATCTAGTACCTTAGAGATTTCTGTCACTTCCCTAGATTACCAGAGGCATGAACCCACTATCGAGCATAAAAACTAACTCTTGGAGTTGCTAGCATCTACTTGGCCAAGATAGCTACTGACAACGGAAAGCATGCAAGATCACAAATAACAAAGACATGATAGAATCAATAATCAATCTGAAATAGCATCTCAATATCCATCAGATCCCCGCAAACACAACATGCAAAATTACAAATAGATGATCTTGATCATGAACGGAGCTCACAAGATCTAAACATGAAATCACAAAGGAGGAGAACCAGCCATCTAGCTACTACATGGATCCGTAGTCCAGAGATGAACTACTCACGCATCACACCGGAGGCTTGCATGATGATGAAGAAGGCCTCTAGGGTGAATTCCCCTCTCCGGCAGGGTGCCGAGAAGAGCTTCAGATCCCTCTCGATCTAGGGATGGATATGACAGAGGCTACAGACTCATTTGTGGATTTTTGATCGGGTACTTAGGGTTTTCGTCCCGAGGGCAATATATAGGCGGAAGGGGAGGCCGAGGGGGTGCTGGAGGCAGCCACACCACCCCCTGGCGCGGGCCAGGTTGGGCCGCGCGGCCAGGTGGTGTGGTGGCCCCCTGGCCCCTCTCCGTCTCGTATTCTGGCATATGATGACTTCCGGAAAAATAGGAACTTTGGCTTTTGTCCCGTCCAATTCCGAGAATATTCATTTTCTGACTTTCCTGGAACCAAAAATAGCAGAAAACAGGGAGCTGGCACTGTGGCTCTTGTTAATAGGTTAGTCCAAGAAATCATATGAAAAGTACTCCAAAGTGTGGACAAAACACAAGAAAGTGGATAAAACCAAGCATGGAACATCAAAAATTATAGATACATTTGCAATGTATCACCTAGCTCTTCTATGAATTCTCGGCGACGGAGGTCGTCGTTGAAGGCGTCAATGGCCCTTTTGTCGGATACGGATTCAACTGAGTTTTTGATATTATTCCATCTCTGTATGAACGCTCTTATTGACTCTCCAAATTTTTGTTTGCATGCTCGCAACTGCTCCAAGGATGCTGGTCTTTTGAATGTAGAATGGAAATGTCGGATGAACTTATCTTCCAGATCGTTCTAGCTACCAATTGAATCTTCAGGTAGCTGCTTCAGCCATGATCTTGCTGCACTAGTGAGGTGTAGGTGTAGACTTTGCATTGTAGTAGTTGTGGAGCCGTCCTATAATTTGACGGTGGCTAGATAGTCTGCTAACCAAGCTTCGGGTTTCTGGAGTCCATCGTATTTATGTCGGTCGTGTGGAAGTTTGAAGTCTTTGCGTACTGAGGCTTTGTGAATCCTCTGTGTAAAACAGCTGGCCCCGCATAGCCCATGGTCATCTTCGTCGTCTCCGTCTTGATATCGTCGGGTGCGGCTTTCGTCTCTGGGTCCGCTGCTCCTATGCTGGGTATTGTCGTTTCTTGTGCTGCTTCGCGGTTCGGATCCTACGAGGTGCGCCTGGTGTGGTGATTGCGATCTCCGGGTGTGTCCTGCTTGCCGAGGACTGTTTTGATGGCGTGGGGACCTTTGTGTGAGTCCTTGTTCTGTTTCCACGAGTGAGGATCCTACCATGCCGAGGTTCATCAGAGCAGAGCGATGGAGGGTTGCACGTGGATCCTCGGGTGCGGGTTGAGTGGTGATCAGATATGTTTGCGTGGCCACAATGGCTGCCTGAGCCGTTTTTCCCTTGATGTTTCCCGCTTGATTGATCGACATGAATAATAAGTCGAGGTCTCGGATGATTCCATTTTTGTCTGCTCTGGAGATATTCTGTAATCGAGATGTCGCCCTTCTTGGTGGTGCTGCTCCTGTCACACTCCTTGACCCTCATGTAGATCTTAGTTGGGCCCATCGTAAACTCGATTCATTGGCTAGCCTTTTTCTTTCATTGAGATGTATTTGCATCTGGAGTAGGTCTCTCTTCTTGTGGTGGAGCAGATATTGGTACGCCAGTAGATCCTCATGTGAAGCATCTGCCATCATTGGGACTGCTCCTGAAATTGCCTCTCTTGCTTTTTGCCATGCCGACGCCGGTAGCCAAAGTCCTGGTCGCTCTTCTGCGCGTGGTTCTCCACCTCCTCCTCGAACTATGCGATTATCTGTTGTTTCTCCTCCGTTTTCGTGTTCTCCTCTGTTGTTGTGTTATCCTTCACTGCTATGGTTTCCTGCATGGTCATCTGATAAAATATCATCGGGGTTTATGATAGGATTACCGTTTTCATCACGTGGCGTTGAAGTATCTCTGTTGATCATGTACACTTGGTGGCGTGTTATATGTGGCCTAACGGTGTCGCCTTTTGCTTCTGTGGGTGTGTTGGTAGTACTCCGAGATCGTAGCTCTGGATAAATTTTTGCCATCCTTTCTTCAAAATCAACGTTCTTGCCGCTTTCTTCAGATTCTGAGTTTGTTGGGTTTTCTCCGTGTGGTGAGATTGGTTGACTACCTTCTTTTCCTGCTTCGATCTGAGCTGTGATGTCTGTGGGGGGTCCAACGAGGGATGTTGGTACTAATATAGGTGTGGCCTTTCCCACCGACGGTTCTGATGCGATCAGGGCCGAAGGGTGTGATTCCTGCATGTTGTCTCCTCGGAAGTGGAGGCTTCCGATGATTGTATTGGATCTGCCATTGAAATCAGCGGGTACTTCTAGAAGGGTCTACTGCTATAAGGGTGGGTGGGTGTGGATCTGCTTTCGTTGAGTTGACGCTTGGTGGAGAGCGTTCTGCTGAATCCGTGTTTCCAGCGTTCCAGTTTCCCACAGACGACGCCAATTGACAAGGGGTAACCTCGGCAATGCCCATGGTGATGGACTTGGGGTTTCACGGAAAGGAGAATGCTGGGGATTTCATCGGATGTCAGGAAACAATGATGACAAAGTCGCCTGAATATTGGGAAAATACTCTATTACAAGTTGTCCTCTAGATTTTTGGTACCCTCACTTGGGCTTCTCCCGCCCTATATATAATAGGCCGCGTCTCAAAGCTGTATGCGGATAGGTTTCATACACGCGTGATTACAATACCAACATAATGTCGGTTCGTGGTTTCTTTCCTTATACAATAAAAAGTCTCTATAGGTTGCTTCCTTGGGCCGTTTATCCGGAATCTTTATGGGCTTTAGACCTTTTACCCAATGTAGGGTAGGGAATAATGGGCATCCGAGTAATCATAACCATGTCACTAAGGTATTTGAGAGATTAGAGCTTAGGATGAGATGCACAAAGTGAGGGAAGGAACAACGCACTCTAAAAAGCGAAAACCAACATGAAGAACGAATGGGGGTCCAAGTCCTCAAGAGCCAAACACACAGGAAAATGAAAAACACGAGGAAATACCAACCTCTCATGGAAGAGCGGTTCGGTGGCCAAGGCCACCTTGTTTGAGTATACTTGTCTTGGAACCGCAAAGAGATATCTTGGGTCCATTACCAAAACTCGTCATTGAAGCTCACATATCATAGAATGATATTAAGATGATGAATTTCTCACTTTGGGGATAATGGGGGGAGGGATAGCCCAATCAATTAGGACCACCCTCCCCCTATATCCATGCCTACATCTAGATAAGAGAACACATTAAAGAACGGGTATGGGTGCATGATCTCAAGCCACATTGCTCGAATCTATGATATTTAGATCATGCCTTAACTCTCAGAATCTTCTTTCGTCAAGGGGCTTGGTGAACAAATCCACTAGATTCTTCTCGGTGTTAATATATGAGAGATCAATATCTCCACTAGACACATGTTCCCGAATGAAGTGATGAGGAATATAAATATGCTTTGTTCTTGTGTGTTGCATGGGGTTGTGGGCAATCTTGATGACATTTTCATTTTCATTATCACAAAGAACATGAACTTTGTCAGAAGTGACACCATAATCCTTCAAAGTTTACCTCATCAACAACAATTGAGCACAAAAACAAGCAGCTGCAATATACTCGGCCTCGGCGGATGAAAAGGAGACACAATTTTGCTTTTTAGATGACCAACTCACCAAGGACCTACCAAGGAATTGGCAAACCACGGAGATTGATTTCCTTCCAACTTTGTCTCCTGCCCAATCCAAGTCTATGAATCCATGAAGTGCAAACCTTGAGCCCTTGGGGTACGATAAGACAAAGTTCGGGGTATCAACTAAATATCGAAAGATTCGCTTGACCGTCACAAGATGGCTTTCCTTTGGGGAGACTTGAAACTGTTCACAAATACCCACACTCAACATGATATCCGGTCTAGATGCACAAAGATAGAGTAAAGAACCAATCATAGAATGGTATAACTTTCGATCCACATCTTTACCATGCGTGTCAAGATTGAGGTCGCATTTGAGATGCGTGGGAGTCTTGGCTCCATTGAGATCCGAGAACTTGAACCTTTTGAGAATATCTTGCATATATTTGGCTTGATTAATAAAGATACCTCCAATCAATTGCTTCACTTCAAATCAAGAAAGAATTGCAATTCACCCATCATAGATATTTCAAACTCATCGGTCATTAGCTTAGCAAATACATCATTGCAAGATTTGTTAGGAGAACCAAAGATAATATCATCAACATAAATTTGTCATATAAACAAGTTTCCTCCAACTCTGTTAGTAAAAAGAGTAGGGTCGATTAGCCCAACTTCGAAGCCACAGTCTCCCAACAACTTTCTAAGGTACTCATACCAAGCACGTGGAGCTTGCTTAAGTCCATAGAGTTCCTTGTCAAGCTTGTTGACATGATTCATAAACTTGGGATCCTCAAAACCCGTAGGTTGCTTGACATACACCAACTCATTTAGGGGAGCATTAAGAAATACAATTTTAACATCCATTTGTTGTAACTTGAAATTATTATGATATGCATATGCAAGCAAGATACAAATGGATTCAATATGAGCAACGGGGGCAAAAGTTTCACTATAGTCGATACCCTTCCACTTGGGAGAAGCCTTGAGCCACCAATCTTGCGAATGACCATCCCACTTGCATCTTGCTTGTTCTTGAAAATCCACTTGCTCCCAATGATGTTTTGATACTCCTTGGGTCTGTCTACCAATAACCACACTTTGTTGTTCTTGATGTTGTGCAACTCTTCATGCATGGCCTCAAGCCAATCGGGATCTTCAAGCGCTTCATACACCTTTTTGGCTTCTACACAAGAAATAAAAGAATTGTGGCCAACAAAGTTAGCCACTTAATTATGAGTAGTAATGCCCCTTTCAATATCACCAACAATATTTTCAAGGATAAGTCCTTCTCGAACTAGCTTGGCGATCCTTTTTGCTTCACGATGAGCTTGATATTTATCAAGAGATTCTTGAGAAAATACTTGGTCATCACCACTATTTTGATCCTCATCTTGACCTTCAAATTGGTCTTCTCCTCTTCATGAGCTTTCTCGACATTTTGACTTGATCCATCTTCATGATCTTGACCTTGGTCAACATGGGGTGATACACAATTCTTGACCTTGACCATTAGCAATCTCTCCAACCATGGTATCTTGATGGCTATGGGGTGGATGTAGATCTTGAGAAGGTGAGGGGTCCACTTGAGTAGGGCATTGTCCTTCTCCTTCCACCACAAGGGGTTCCTCAATCGGGCGGAAAAATGTTGGGCTACGTAGAGATAAACAAAACTTTTTCCTATACGGTGATCCCAAGATCTAGCTGAGGTAGTACGCCACGAGAATTACCACTAGAGGCACAGTTGCGGAATCTACCAAGCGCGTCGCTTGATGCAGTGCAGTCCTCACGATCCGTTTTGATCCACGATCGTTGAAGTGCTGAACGTACAGCACCTCCGCCAGTATCCACAAGTACAAGGAAGAGCGTCGGCGGTGGACTGCTTGGTCCGGTACGGCGGCGACAAGACTAGACTGGGGCTAGGGTTTTCTAACACATGGAATGACCTAACCGTGTACTCTAAGAACCTGCGCCTCAGCTTATATAGGGCTTCAAAGTGGGATCCACTCACTTGTGGCCCATTCACTAAAAGTCCTATATTAGTCACTGCGAGTCCAACTCACTGACTCAGTCCATGTCTTATTCGGTTCCAACCCAAATAGATTTCCGGTTCGGGTCTAACCCAAACCTGCTCCTGCTCTTAAGTGTGTGACCCGATAGGCTCATGGTAACTCGGACACGATCCAAGTCTCACTCGTGACCGATCAGTCGGTAGCGGCTCCTAACAGAACGTGCTGACTCCCAAGTACCAAAGAGTCATGATGACATACCTTCCAATGCGACTTTCGTCTGAGTCCCTTTTGCCTCATGATATGCCTTGTCAAACTATAGGCGAATAATCGTCATCCCCCGAATAGTACGACTCTCTTTCTCAATCCGAGATAAGTGATTCATCCTACTAACTCTTAGTCGATCGCCTCGGTTAACACTTAACCGAGTCACGCATGTCCATGCTTTCCGAATCATATCTTCCGATAGGGCCCAAAGAATATCTCTCTAGTTGGAGGGGAAAATCCCATCTTGGTTATTCACATCACGCAGCTTGATTCTCAGTCGACCCGAACTCTTCCTTTATGATTTCCCTTTGACGGAACAACGTTTGACAGAACCTAAGTCGGTGATCCACAACTCGGATTGTGCAATAACCTCATGTCTAAGGATTACATTGATTGAGACATACAAATCACAACTTCTTCGTTGTACCTCAATATGAGTCAGTCTGACTCGCTAAACTCTTTAGCCAAATTCGTGTAAGTGGGAATAGCATCTCCATGCCCATGACAAGTGGAACCGAGTCATCAGCCGACTTTCACATTAGTCTATGTTGTGTGTCCAGCACAACCTCAGTGACCAAGGACAACTAGTATGAACAACATGAATATATAGTTCCACAATCGAATCACATATTCAATGATATATATCAATAGTTCATACTAGGACATTAACTTTATGAATACATTGGGAATACCATCATACATGATTGCCTCTAGGGCATATTCCTAACAGTCTCCCACTTGCACTAGAGTCAATCATCCGACATCACATGTCTAGGCATCTAATGCCCATAGCTCTCATGTGCGCCTAATCTTCGAATGTGGTAGCGGCTGTAGCATCCCAATTGTCTAACAATTGCAATGCTACTAGCCTAGTCTATATAAATGCTACTTCCTACATATAATTGTTGCATCATAATTATATCATGCTCATGTCATCATGCCACCTTGCATTTGAGCATCATATAAAACCCTTTTTGGTTTGGTTCTTCTCTCATATGCATTGTAAATTGTATTTGCCTCTTGATATTGTATTTGGTTCTTGATATATTGTTTCATGCCCAAGTTGAGTTGGGGGAATATCTTTTATTAACTCCACCACCTTTCTTTCACCACCTTATAATTCCACCATCCAACTAAATATGAGCTTTGCACTTTATTTGAGTTTACCTCTAGCTCATGTGGGTTGGGATGGATCCAATTCTTTTCCACATGCTCTCATCTTAGCATCATGTTGTTTTCACATTATTGATATATGAGAGCCACATGGCCACCTTTGCATGCCTTGTGAGTGGAACCTTTTTTTCCTAGCTTCCATATGGATTATCATGGATTTATGCTCATGTTGGGGTATTATTGGGACTACTAAACATCTAGTGGAATAAACACACTAGCAAGTACCAATTATAATCAAATGTGAGCATCTCCATCTAATTCATCTGAAACTTTCACTTGTTTTCTGTTGCTTGGCCTTACTCCACATTTTTGGGTAATGCATAGTAATAATGCCTTGTTAATAATATTGTTTTCACAAGGATAATCATGGCATTAATTATTATGCATGGGCCATGCAAGTACCACCTTTTTCTAGCCTTTTGGTTTTTATTTGAATTTTGAGTGGATCTTTTCCCCATATCTCTCTCTAACCTCTTATGCTTGATCTTGCTTGATGCATGCAAGCATCTAACCCTAAAACCCCATCAACATCTCCATCCTTTCCATCACACCCTTTTCTATCTATTCCTCTTTTGGCTTGGTCTCATCTTGATCTTGCTTAAACCCCTCACCATATCACCACATCCCTCTCTTTTCTTGTCTTGATCTTGTTGGAGCTTGACATGTGCTTGGCTTGATCTTAACAAAGGCAAATCCTAGCTACCATACCATTCCTCTCTCTTCACCCCCCATCTAAACCAAAACCCTAAGCTACCACCCCTTCCTCTCGGCCCCTCTCTCTCCTCTCTACGTAGCTGGCCCCACTTGGCCACCTGATCACCCTGGCCCCACCTAGCTACCCCCTCTCCCCAAACCCTAGCCGAGCCACCCATCTACCCCAACCCTAGCTCCAACCCGAGCTCCCCTTCTCCCTCCCTCTCTCTTCTCTCTCTCTGCCACAAGGCCCCACACCGAGCCTACCTCCTGGCCTCACCCTGCCCCACCTGGACGTCCCCGATCACCTGCCCGTGCCTGCCCTGGCCCCCAGCTCGAGCACGTGAAGGAGGAGGGAAAGGTGGCCGAGCCACCTTTTCCATCTACCCCACCTCCCCACGGCATCTCCCTCTCCTCTCTGCTATCTACCACCACTCCCGGCTCTCCTCTGCCTCTCCAGATCTGGCCGAGGCGCCCTGACCTCCTCCCTTCTTCTCCCGCCCCACACCCCCCCACGTGCCCACGCCGGCCTCCACCCCATCTCGTTGAACCCGACGGCCGTCTGGTGGAGTGGCCTGGTAGATCGAGGCGACCCTGCCACGCTTCATCAAGGCCATGAGAGGAGACGGTCCTCAGCCACGCCGACGCGTCTCACCGGAACCCTAGCTACGCTCGGCCTCTGCGTCGTCGACGATCGCCAGCGCCTCTGCCCGAACCAACTCCACCATCATCTCCTCGGTGAGCCCCTAAACCCCCTAGACATGTTCCGCCTCGCCGTACCGCCTTAGATCCGCCGGCCCTTCCGTCGAGCACCCTCGGTGCACCGACGAGCGTGGCGTCTGTTCGCTCCAGCGTCGCGCAGAAACCCCATCTAGGCCCCAACCCTTGTCGTCACTCAACCAAACCCAGGCCAAGATGGCTCGCCCTCACATGCGAGCCCTAGGTCCCGGATCGATCTCAGCGGCCAGCCTGCGTCCGCTGTCGAGCACCATTTGTCGTCAGAGAGAGAAGAAGCACAGTGCAGGCCGTGACGCTTTACAGAAAACCCCCTCCAGCTTTTATTCCTAAACCCGCGGTACCTCGTGGCCCACCAGTCAGACGCCCGATCAACCATGCAGAACACCCCCTAGCCTTTTTAAAACTCAACCCGCAGTACCCCTGGATCGCCCACGTGTCGCGTCACCGCTGGCTCGCTGCCAGGTGGCCTCGAGATCCGTGGCCCCACATCATTCGGGGCTAGAACAGCTCAAGGTGATAAAGCTTTCATGTGTCTGCTGAGTCAGTGCTGGACCCACTGGTCAGTGTCTGTGGCTAGGTTCGAGCGAGTGACAAAAGTTTTTCCTATAATCTGTTTTAATTCAAATCTTTTCAAAATTAATTCAAATTCAAATTTAAATGTGTTTTTAAATATCTTTTAACATATAAATCCAAATAATGCAAATAATATATGTTTTCAAATCAGAAAAATGTGAGGATTTCAAATATGCCATTCAAAATATATTTTGAACACTTAAAATTCTCAAGTTGAGTAGAATTACAAGAAAATGCCCTTTTCCTTAATTAATTAATAACTTTTGTTTTATAACCCCAAATTCAACAAATAATATGTCTAAAATGATTAGCTCGACGAGACCTTTCCGTTTATGCAATCCTTGTTCTGTTTTGCAGCATGCATCATATAAATATAATGTGTACAGCAACTAAAATGAGGATAAAATGTGGCCAAAACTCAATAAAATGATTTATTCTTGTATTTCACACCTCACCCATGCCATGCTACTTTATTGCCATGCAAATTGTGCATCATTCATCATGGCATGATTGTTTGCTTGATGCATTTAATTCATATGCTTGTGCACTTTATTTATGTTGGCCCTTGTTTGTTTGGTTCTTCTTCGAATAGACGCTGAGCAGGGAATATATCAAGCAACCCAGGAGCACTACCCAGATCCTTCTCTCGCTTCAACTGAGCTGCCAGGCAAGCACTACCACATGCTTGCATACATATAGTACCTATTGCCTCTTTCTTATTCTTGCATCATTGAGTCGCGATTGCATTAAACTGAATCCCAAGTATTGCATAGCCTTTACTTTTAAACCCCACCGAAGCTTGTTCCTCCATCCCTTGAGCCATTACTACAGGAGTTGTTTGAGCCATGCGAGTCGTAGAACAGCATGTGTAGGGTATGTGAGTGTCTGATGGATAACGAGGTACCTATACAACTTAATCTGAGTAGTAATGGGATAACTAATGAAAGTGGCATCGGTGAGCCATACTTGCTATTTGGTTTTTTCAGGCTCACTTGTGTCCCGTAGGACCCCGAGTACTTGATTCTTGTTCCTTGAATATTCGCGCTATCCACATCCGGGAGGCTTATGAACCCCCCTGAGCCAGAGCTTGATTCATTCTTATTTCTTGGGGCCACAAAGTAGTTTGGGCTTTGTTACTATACTGTACTTATGCCATGCTTTACTGCTTTATTTAAATTGTGCGAGGTACTGCACCTGTACTGTTTAGGTAAGCGGAGTGTTTTCACGGTATCGACAAGCCCGGTCACAATTTCGGGTTCTATCGTTACTGACCATTGACGCAAACCTTGAGTCCGTCTCGAGTCGGCCAACTTCGTCGGGTAGCTTAATGGGTGGCCCCTGAAATATTTCTGAATCTGTGATCGCTTTGTCGGATCGCCTTGTTGGGTTTTGATTTGGTTTTTCCGAGGTTGATCGAGTGTGTGTTGCTATTTGTGCACCCCTGCAGGGTAAAACTTTCTGAAAGCCGTGTCCGCGGTTATGGACGACTTGGAGCACAGTTTCTCGATCATAGACAAGAATAACTAAAGTACCGCTTTTAAATTGACTAAGTACCGGATTAGTAAATAGTGCAATTCTCATGGAATGGATAATAAAACTGCCAACGGATGGGGGGTTGTTCGTCCGCTTCCTCGTCGGTAAGCGAGGAGGAGGATGGATCTGTTGATATTGCCTTGATAACTGTTGTTATTAATTCACGGACATCCGTCTATCTCTGGTTAGGCGGATGGTTAGCGAGTATCTATAGAATTGTTAGGGTTTATCTTTTGGTGCAATTGCGTCACCCCAGGTTGTGTCCCCTTTAGAGGCATAAAGACTTGCTGAGTACCCCTAGGGTCTCACACGATAAATTATTTGATTCAGATGAACAGGTACCCTCGCAAGATGGATACTGGGTGGAGGAGACGGACGATGTGGGCAACGATCATTTGGTGTAGAGATTCCGGGAACGGGGATCCGTGAGATCTGTGGGCGGGATGTGTTTATTTATGGGGCATCTTATGCCGATTTGCTTCTTATCCGTACTCGGATTTTGTCTTCCGCTTCCGCTTGATACTCTGATGTTTGATGTATGCGGAGATATCCTAAACTATATTATCTATCTAGGATATTTGGATCTTGCCGTATGGCGTTGCTATATTTCCTTTCTTTTTAGATGGAATGGCTCTGATGTACTATTGTATGGTGGCTTGCATACATACTCATTTGTGTATGTAGTTGATCCCTTCGCCGATTACGCGCCCGTTCTTGTCCCGATGTTTGGAAATGGTTGGGACGGCAAAGGTCTACTGTGAGTGGCATTTGGGCCCCACCGTACTATTTCAACCATTTCTGCTCATCCAGGCTTGTAACTAGGAGCGTAATTCACCGAGGTAGTTATAATTGGTATCAGAGCCATCCCGCCCTTCAGGGTCTCAGCCAAATGGTCGTTGTCAGTCTAGCAAATATTTTTGGTAGCTATGCATACTAGGGAAAAACAAAACGCGAGAGTAGGACTGCTTCCATTTTTCTTCTTACCCACCCACCCACCCTTTTCTGGTAAGGAAGTGTAACGTTTTCAATCCTCTTCTTAAAATTCAAACTAGGATTCACGTGTTCTGGGTTTCCGTAGTACCATAGAAAGTGTGTGTGTGTGTAATTCCTTGTCTATCTGTTGCATCCTTTTGTTATCACAATCTGCCTTTGGTTATCAACTGGTACATTCCATCGATGTGCTTTTGAAAACCGGCGCGATCTATCTGACTCCTTGTTAACCGGTGCCATCTTCTTAAGGGTGTCCTTCCTTCTAGCAACTCCACATTCTGTGTAAGCATCAGTTGCTAATCCCTATCTGATAAGTGATTTTGCGCATCTATTGGTATTTTAATGCCGAAAAATGCGGAAAATTTTTCTTTGATATATCTGTGTTTCCACACTCCTTTCCAGTCGTGTGTGAAACATTATCTATCTCCCTTTTATCAGCATGTCCATGCTAACTCATTCTTTTGTCACTGGCGCTTAATCCTGGAGTTTTATTTCATCTCCAATTCTCTTGGGATAATTACATAACACGTGTCGATCCGATGCTGGTGATTGTAATTTGGTTCTCGGCATAGCTATATGACACTTATCCTGAGTGGAATAGGGAAAATGCTATCAACACTATCCTCCAAATGGTGACGGTTATCTCCTATGATTTTGAGTACACCGTGATCATATCTATGCATATTCAAGTATCTTTGGCAATCCGGAGTTTCCCAAGGCACTAGGCGGTCTATCATCTGTTCATCATGCTGCACATCTTTTTGAACTCCATATCTGCATAATTCTCCTGGATACGAGGGAATTGCATATTTTTGTCTCTGAAAAGCTTTGCTTAAGGTATGATCTATCATCTTTTCTTTATCCAAGATCTCTTTATCTTTGTAACCGGTGATCCAATCGACAATGTGAACCAGGCGGCATCTCTTTTTCTTCCGAAGGACCAGATAATCTATTCTTCCAGTGCATCTTCTTCAACACGAACCCGTGCTCTTCATATTGATCTTTCTAAGAGCGTTGAGCTTAGGAAGTGTTCGAGCATTTGTTCGTTTCTCTCGCCTTTTTGAACTTGGTATTCCGGGAATATCTTGTTAATCCATGGAGGTATATGTTGATAATATGCTTGCCTATTCCATATCAATGGAAGAACATGGAAGATCATCTGTGTCTCTTTCTCTCAAGCTTCGTAAGCACTGCCTGTGTGCAAAGTCTCAAAGTGAGAATTCTGACTTTTTGAAGTCACCTATCTCGGCCACGTCCTTCTGCTAAATAGATCGCTTCAATTCTGGAATCGGCAAGTCCATTGTTAATTCCATCTTCCATCCTCAATCAAACCCGGAGTTTTCCTTGTTGGCAAGTCATCATCGTCGTTCCGCCGAAGTTTTCCTCAAGACTACTAAATCTCTCTCAATCTTTTCAAGAAGAACATGGAGTTCTTTCACCCCAGTCTCGTCAAGTGATCTTTTGAAACCCTCTCGTTCTATCGTCTATGCTCAATCCACCGGAGGCCATGAAGACCTTCCAGATCTTGTATTCCTTCTGTTCAAGTGGGTGCTATCTTTTCTGTAGCTGTTGAATCTTGCAGTTGTTCTCCGTAATCTTCCTTCATATCTTTCTGGTGGCTGGTTACTTACGACATGACGACAACATCATCATCTTTATCTATCTATGAATCCGGTGAATCGTTTGCATCAATCTTTGTTTTCTTACGGGGTTCCATGAGCTCTTTTTGTCGATACCTTCAGTTTTTTTTGGTAGTTGGGTTGCATGATTTTCTTATTCATGTACGGAGTAATGCTTTGAGTGCGGGATGGAGTAGCTACCATACCACTACTCTTATCATTCGCTCTTGTACATTGAATTGGTGAATTAATGCGATTTCACTCATTCCACGGAAGTTAGAAGTGGCCTTTATCCCTCGATACTTTTACTTTCGTCTTTGTTTTTCCGGAGTGCTCTCTCGAAGAAAGTAATCAATAATCTCTTGTTGGTGATCTCACCCTTTCTACACGGAGCAAAATCCTCAATTATCTGGTGGAAACAAACGCAAACTCTTTTCTACCCTCGTCTTTCTACCGGTGCTTGACATCACCAAACAAGATGAGAGGAAACTATCTCTCTCTTTGTTTCATCAATTCTTTTTCTGTGGTAAAGCCAATTATGGTTGATGCCATCAGCCGCAAATCTATTGCGTTAGCCTCAAGGCTAAAGAAAGCAATAAGTATCTCTACAATAAACTCCAGATCCTCCATATTCTTTGCTTCTTGGGATTCCACCATGATCTAGCTTCACATCCGTCTCTGGAAGTTATATCCGCGCACCTCAATTGCGTGATCCTTTGGTTCTTACCGGCGCAAGAAGAATCTAATCCGACGATGTCTAACTAAATCTTTCTGTTGATATCAAGGGACTCTATTGTTTGAAGGCAATATTGTTTCCGTACTACATTTCTCAAATCCGAGAGAAGATACGATGCTATTGTCATAGTGGTTCAAAACCTCTACAATCTAGCTCTTTTCTTCCGGCGAGATAAAGATTTCATCATCTCTAGTATCGGTAAATCTTTAATCTTAACGGTGTGTCTTTCTTTATCCATGATACATCATCTTGTCCTTTCTTTCACAAGTGGTTCTATTCTTTTATCATGTATCTTGGGAGAAACCGGAGCTATGTCCATCCTATCCTTCTTGTCTCACGACAATCCTTCAACTCTTCTAACCCGTTGTTTCTCAAGCAAAACGCAAGACTCGCAACAAGTCTAGCAAGTTTTGCAAGGTGTAGTGGTCGCACCATTCCGTTGTTCATCAACTTGGGAACGTGAGGGTCACCTTCGTTCGAACAACCGCCTCTCCTTGTGTTGTTTTCTTTTTCCTAGGAATCTCGGGGCGAGATTCTTGTTTAGTGGGGGAGAGTTGTAGCATCCCAATTGTCTAACAATTGCAATGCTACTAGCCTAGTCTATATAAATGCTACTTCCTACATATAATTGTTGCATCATAATTATATCATGCTCATGTCATCATGCCACCTTGCATTTGAGCATCATATAAAACCCTTTTTGGTTTGGTTCTTCTCTCATATGCATTGTAAATTGTATTTGCCTCTTGATATTGTATTTGGTTCTTGATATATTGTTTCATGCCCAAGTTGAGTTGGGGGCATATCTTTTATTAACTCCACCACATTTCTTTCACCACCTTATAATTCCACCATCCAACTAAATATGAGCTTTGCACTTTATTTGAGTTTACCTCTAGCTCATGTGGGTTGGGATGGATCCAATTCTTTTCCACGTGCTCTCATCTTAGCATCATGTTGTTTTCACATTATTGATATATGAGAGCCACATGGCCACCTTTGCATGCCTTGTGAGTGGAACCTTTTTTTTTCCTAGCTTCCATATGGATTATCATGGATTTATGCTCATGTTGGGGTATTATTGGGACTACTAAACATCTAGTGGAATAAACACACTAGCAAGTACCAATTATAATCAAATGTGAGCATCTCAATCTAATTCATCTGAAACTTTCACTTGTTTTCTGTTGCTTGGCCTTACTCCACATTTTTGGGTAATGCATAGTAATAATGCCTTGTTAATAATATTGTTTTCACAAGGATAATTATGGCATTAATTATTATGCATGGGCCATGCAAGTACCACCTTTTTCTAGCCTTTTGGTTTTTATTTGAATTTTGAGTGGATCTTTTCCCCATATCTCTCTCTAACCTCTTATGCTTGATCTTGCTTGATGCATGCAAGCATCTAACCCTAAAACACCATCAACATCTCCATCCTTTCCATCACACCCTTTTCTATCTATTCCTCTTTTGGCTTGGTCTCATCTTGATCTTGCTTAAACCCCTCACCATATCACCACATCCCTCTCTTTTCTTGTCTTGATCTTGTTGGAGCTTGACATGTGCTTGGCTTGATCTTAACAAAGGCAAATCCTAGCTACCATACCATTCCTCTCTCTTCAACCCCCATCTAAACCAAAACCCTAAGATACCACCCCTCCCTCTCGGCCCCTCTCTCTCCTCTCTACCTAGCTGGCCCCACTTGGCCACCTGATCACCCCGGCCCCACCTAGCTACCCCCTCTCCCCAAACCCTAGCCGAGCCACCCATCTACCCCAACCCTAGCTCCAACCCGAGCTCCCCTTCTCCCTCCCTCTCTCTTCTCTCTCTCTGCCACAAGGCCCCACACCTAGCCTACCTCCTGGCCTCACCACCCCCACTGACATCCCCGATCACCTGCCGTGCACTGCCCCCAGCTCGAGCACGTGAAGGAGGAGGGAAAGGTGGCCGAGCCACCTTTTCCATCTACCCCACCTCCCCACGGCATCTCCCTCTCCTCTCTGCTATCTACCACCACTCCCGGCTCTCCTCTGCCTCTCCAGATCTGGCCGAGACGCCCTGACCTCCTCCCTTCTTCTCCACCGCCGCCAGCTACCCCCAACGCCAGCCACCGTCGGCCTCCACCCCATCTCGTTGAACCCGACGTGCAGCCCGTCCGTGGAGTGGCCTGGTAGACCGAGGCGACCCTCTGCTACGCCATGGACCGCGCCGCGAGGAGGAGACGGTCCCCTGTACCCCTGCACGCCGACGCGTCTCGCCGGAACCCTAGCTACGCTCGGCCTCTGCGTCGTCGACGATCGCCAGCGCCTCTGCCCGAACCAACTCCACCATCATCTCCTCGGTGAGCCCCTAAACCCCTTTTCGCCATCACCGCCTTTAGATCATCCGCCCTTCCGGCCGAGCACCCTCGGTGCCGCAACAACAGGCGTGGCGACTGTTCGCCTCGCGCCAGTAAACCCCATCTAGGCCCCAACCCCTTGCTGTCACCAAACCCCAGGCCACCGCAGTGGCTCCGCCCTCCGCGCGCGAGCCCTAGGTCCCCGGATCGATCCCGCGCGCCGCGCCCCGCGTCCGCTGTCGAGCACCGTTTTGTCGTCAGAGAGAGAAGAAGCACAGTGCAGGCCGTGACGTTTTACAGAAAACCCCCTCTAGCTTTTATTCCTAAACCCGCGGTACCTCGTGGCCCACCAGTCAGCCGCCCGATCAACCTTGCAGAACACCCCCTAGCCTTTTTAAAACTCAACCCGCAGTACCCCTGGATCGCCCACGTGTCGCGTCACCGCTGGCTCGCCCGCGTGTGGCCCTGGAGATGCTGTGGCCCCACCTGTCATTCGCTGGGGCTAGAACAGCTCGCGGTGATAAAAGCTTTCCGCGCGCTATGCTGCTGAGTTAGCGCTGGACCCACTGGTCAGTGTCTGTGGCTAGGTTCGAGCGAGTGACAAAAGTTTTTCCTGTAATCTGTTTTAATTCAAATATTTTCAAAATTAATTCAAATTCAAATTTAAATCTGTTTTTAAATATCTTTTAACATATAAATCCAAATAATGCAAATAATATATGTTTTCAAATCAGAAAAATGTGAGGATTTCAAATATGCCATTCAAAATATATTTTGAACACTTAAAATTCTCAAGTTGAGTAGAATTACAAGAAAATGCCCTTTTTCCTTAATTAATTAATAACTTTTGTTTTATAACCCCAAATTCAACAAATAATATGTCTAAAATGATTAGCTCGACGAGACCTTTCCGTTTATGCAATCCTTGTTCTGTTTTGCAGCATGCATCATATAAATATAATGTGTACAGCAACTAAAATGAGGATAAAATGTGGCCAAAACTCAATAAAATGATTTATTCTTGTATTTCACACCTCACCCATGCCATGCTACTTTATTGCCATGCAAATTGTGCATCATTCATCATGGCATGATTGTTTGCTTGATGCATTTAATTCATATGCTTGTGCACTTTATTTATGTTGGCCCTTGTTTGTTTGGTTCTTCTTCGAATAGACGCTGAGCAGGGAATATATCAAGCAACCCAGAAGCACTACCCAGATCCTTCTCTCGCTTCAACTGAGCTGCCAGACAAGCACTACCACATGCTTGCATACATATAGTACCTATTGCCTCTTTCTTATTCTTGCATCATTGAGTCGCGATTGCATTAAACTGAATCCCAAGTATTGCATAGCCTTTACTTTTAAACCCCACCGAAGCTTGTTCCTCCATCCCTTGAGCCATTACTACAGTTGTTTGAGCCATGCGAGTCGAGAACAAAGATGTAGGGTATGTGAGTGTCTGATGGATAACGAGGTACCTATACAACTTAATCTGAGTAGTAATGGGATAACTAATGAAAGTTGCATCGGTGAGCCATACTTGCTATTTGGTTTTTTCAGGCTCACTTGTGTCCCGTAGGACCCCGAGTACTTGATTCTTGTTCCTTGAATATTCGCGCTATCCACATCCGGGAGGCTTATGAACCCCCCTGAGCCAGAGCTTGATTCATTCTTATTTCTTGGGGCCACAAAGTAGTTTGGGGCTTTGTTACTATACTGTACTTATGCCATGCTTTACTGCTTTATTTAAATTGTGCGAGGTACTGCACCTGTACTGTTTAGGTAAGCGGAGTGTTTTCGCGGTATCGACAAGCCCAGTCACAATTTTGGGTTCCCAAATTGCCATGTACCATTGACGCAAACCTTGAGTCCGTCTGAGTCGGCCAACTTCTGCTGGTAGCTTAATGGGTGGCCTCAAATATTTCTGAATCCTGTGATCGCTTTGTCGTGACTGCCTCGTTGGGTTTTGATTTGGTTTTTCCGAGGTTGATCGAGTGTGTGTTGCTATTTGTGCACCCCTGTAGGGTAAAACTTTTTGAAAGCCGTGTCCGCAGTTATGGACGACTTGGAGCACAGTTTCTCGATCATAGACAAGAATAACTAAAGTATCGCTTTTAAATTGACTAAGTACCGGATTAGTAAATAGTGCAATTCTCATGGAATGGATAATAAAACTGCCAACGGATGGGGGGTTGTTCGTCCGCTTCCTCGTCGGTAAGCGAGGAGGAGGATGGATCTGTTGATATTACCTTGATAACTGTTGTTATTAATTCACGGACATCCGTCTATCTCTGGTTAGGCGGATGGTTAGCGAGTATCTATAGAATTGTTAGGGTTTATCTTTTGCTGCACTTGCGTCACCCCAGGTTGTGTCCCCTTTAGAGGCATAAAGACTTGCTGAGTACCCCTAGGGTCTCACACGATAAATTATTTGATTCAGATGAACAGGTACCCTCGCAAGATGGATACTGGGTGGAGGAGACGGACGATGTGGGCAACGATCATTCGGTGTAGAGATTCCGGGAACGGGGATCCGTGAGATCTGTGGGCGGGATGTGTTTATTTATGGGGCATCTTATGCCGATTTGCTTCTTATCCGTACTCGGATTTTGTCTTCCGCTTCCGCTTGATACTCTGATGTTTGATGTATGAGGAGATATCCTAAACTATTATATCTATCTAGGATATTTGGATCTTGCCGTATGGCGTTGCTATATTTCCTTTCTTTTTAGATGGAATGGCTCTGATGTACTATTGTATGGTGGCTTGCATACATACTCATTTGTGTATGTAGTTGATCCCTTCGCCTGCCGATTACGCTGCCCGTTCTTGTCCCGACGTTTGGAAATGGTTGGGACGGCCGAAAGGTCTACCTGTGAGTGGCATTTGGGCCCCACCGTACTATTTCAACCATTTCTGCTCATCCAGGCTTGTAACTAGGAGCGTAATTCACCGAGGTAGTTACAGCGGCTTTGTCAACGGATCCGCAATATTTGCATCCGTGTGTACCTTGTATAACTTTACATCACCTTGATCCACAAACTGGCGAATCAGGTGGTACCGCATGAGTATATGTTTGTTCTTCTAGTGTTGTCTAGGTTCCATGGTTGTGCGATAGCACCATTATTGTCACAATACACGTATAATGGATTGGACAAGCCCTGAACCACACCAAGATCCATGAGGAAATTCCTCATCCAAATGGCTTCCTTTGCCGCCTCCGAGGCAGCAATATACTCAGCCTCTGTCGTAGACGCAGACATCGTCTCTTGCTTGGAAATCTTCCAGCTCACAGCCCTTCCGTTTATCACAAACACATATCCTGATTGCGAACGAGAATCATGCGAGTTAGTGAGATAACTTGCATCCATGAAACCCCTTACAATGAGTTCATCCTCCCCTCTATAAACAAGGAACATATCCTTAGTCCTTCTCAAGTACTTAAGGATATTTTTAGCTGCTGCCTAGTGGATCTCTCATTGGTCAGCCTGGTATCTGATCATAGCACTTAGAGCATAGGAAACATCCGGCCTAGTACAAATTATAGCATACATGATGGATTTGACTACAGAAGCATACGGAATCGCACTCATCCAACTTCGCTCATCAGTTGTCGAAGGACACTGAGTCTTGCTAAGTTGTACGCCATGGGACATCGGTAAGAACCCCTTCTTAGACGATTCCATGTTGAACTTCTTCAACACTTTGTCCAAATAAGTACTCTGACTCAATCCAGTGAGCCGCCTTGATCTATCTCTATAGGTCCGGATTCCTAGTATGTAAGTCGCCTCACCTAAGTCTTTCATCGAAAAAAATCTTTTCCAATGATTCCTTGGTTTCTTGCAACATCTGGACATCATTTCCAATCAATAATATGTCATCCACATATAAGATTAGAAAGTTTACTTTGCTCCCACTAAACTTCTTGTATAAACAAGAATCATGATCACTCTTGATGAAGCCAAACGATTTGACTACCTCATCAAAGCGAATATTCCAACTCTGAGATGCTTCCATCAACCCATAAATGGATTTCCGAAGCTTGCATACCTTGTCAACATTAGCCGAATCGACAAAACCCTCGGGATATATCATATACACGTCCTCAGTTAAATTTCCATTGAGGAAAGCCGTCTTGACATCCATCTGCAATATATCATAGTCGAAATAGACTACTATAGCTAACATGATCCGAACTGACTTACGCATCGCTATGGGTGAGAAAGTATCATCGTAGTCAACTCCTTGAACCTGTCGGAACCCCTTCGCGACAAGTCGTGCTTTATAGACAGAAATATTTCCATCCATATCAGTTTTCTTCTTAAAGACCCATTTTCACTCGACGGGTCCTGCACCATCTAGCAGATCAACCAAGTTCCAAACTTGATTTTGATCCATGGACTTTAACTCGGATCTCATGGCTCCAAGCCATGACTCTGAATCAGATCCCATCATCGCTTCTGAATAAATTGCCGGCTTACCACTGTCCAACAGTAACACATCACGAACACTTCGAAATCTAGCTCAACCTCCAAAGCTTTTGCTGGCTTGCTACTGGTCGGTTCCTCTCGAATTTCTTCGAGCTGCACCGTGCTCCTACTGACTCCCTGACTGAGGAACTCTTTCTCAAGGAAGACATAGTTCCGAGCGACAAACACTTTGCCCTCTTCTCGATTGTAGAAGTAGTAACCCAAAGTTTCCCTCGGATACCCCACGAAAATACACTTAACCGACTTGGCCGTAAGATTGTCCGACTGAAGTCGCTTGACAATGCTTCACAACCCCAAATCTTAAGAAAAGACAAACTCGGCTTCTTGCCAATCCACATCTCATGCGGTGTCTTCTCTACCGACTTTGATGGTACTCTGCTTAGTGTGAACGCTGCAGTTTCTAGACAATAACCCCAAAACGATAAAGGAAGATATGTCTGACTCATCAATGATCGTACCATGTCCAACAAGGTCCGATTCCTCCTTTCCGACACACTATTTCTCTGTGGCGTTCCCGGAGGAGTGAGATGGGGAACTATTCCACAATTCTTTAGATGGTAATCAAACGCATGGATCATGTACTTGCCTCCTCGGTCCGATTGAATAAACTTTATTTTCTTACCGAGTTGGTTTTGTACCTCATTCTGGAATTCCTTGAACTTTTCAAAGTCTTCTGACTTATGTTTAATCAAGTAGATATATCCATACCTACTTAAATCATCAATGAAGGTAATGAAGTACTCATAACCACCTCTAGTTGTCGTGCTCATCGGTCCACATACATCACTATGTACTAGTCCCAATAAGTCGAACACCCTTTGACAACACTTTGCAAAAGGCGTCTTGGTCATCTTGCCGAGTAGGCTGAATTCACATGTCTTGAACGACTCCAAGTCGAACAAAGTTAGGAGTACATCATCATGGAGCTTCTTCATGTGTTTCGAACTTATATGACCAAGCCGACAATGCCAAAAGTAAGTCATATTTAGATCATTTAGTTTCAAACTTTTCACATTTAGGTTATAGACAGATTCACCATCAAGATTCGAAATAAATAACCCATCCTCGACAGGTGCAAAGCCATGAAACATATCATTCAAATATAAAGAACAACCATTATTCTTAATATTCGACTCATAGCCTTGTCTCATCAAGCATGAGGAAGAAATAATGTTTCGACTAAGCACTGGAACATAATAACAATTATTCAGCTCCATTAAGAATCCGGAAGGTAAATGAAGTTGCATCGTGCCGACTTCCAACACAGAGAGTCTCGCTTTGTTGCCGACTCGAATGTCAACCTCGCATCTCGCCATGCTCCTAGTTCTTACCAGTCCCTACAACAAGTTACGGATGTGAATAACTGATTCAGTATCATATACCCAAGAACTATTAGGTGCATCTGCGAGATAGATGTCTATAACATTGCAAACAAGCGTACCTAAGCCGGAAGTCACACCTCCACTCTTGGCTTTATCATCCAGATACTTGTTGCAATTCCTCTTCTAGTGGCTATCTGCCTTGCAGTAGAAGCAAGTGGATCCGACTGTAGGAGATGGCTTAGTTCCTGAGGAAGCTCTTTGGATCGGGTCCTCAGCCTTACCTCCCGATGTTGCCTTCTTCTTCTTAGTCCAAGAACTCTTCTTGAACTTAGCCTTATTCTGCACCATCTACACTTGACTGGCGCCTTTCTTGAGAATCGCCTTAGCCTGCTTGAGCATCCCATGTAATTTAGTGAGCTTATTATCCATACCATGCGTGTGGTAGTTCGATATGAACTGACCATACGCACTAGGAAGAGAGTTCAGAATTATGTCTGTAGCGAACTCTTCACTAATGGGGTAGACAAGCCTTTCTAGAGACTAAACGTAACCAACCATCTTGATCACATGTGGACTCAGTGGATCACCATCCTTAAGCTTTCAGCTCAACAAAGCCTGAGAGACTTGAGACCTCTCAGTCTTTTCCTGAGCCTGGAACATACTTTTGAGGTTTTCGATCATATCGTAGGCCTCAACATTCTCGAATTGCTGCTATAAGTCTGGTTCCATGTGAGCAAGCATAAGACATCCAATCTCCATGGATTAATCACAAATCCGACGGTAGGCATTGGTGGCTGTGATAGTCGCATTCTCATTTGGCTCATTTGGAAGTGGGTTGTCTAGGACATGGTCCCTCTTTTCTTGCTTGAGAATAATTCTCAGGTTACGATACCAGTTGGTGAAATTAGTACCATTTAGTTTATCTTTCTCTAAGATGGTTCTCAATGCAAAACTGGATAACTGAGAAAGATTGCTAGGTGCCATTGATCTACAACAAAAAATATACAAAACACTTAAGACATGTATCCATAAAAGAGCAAGCATATTAAACATTTTAATACTTATGCTCCCACTAGAACCAACACCCCTCCGATGGTTACTTAGTGATTCAGGATCCTAAATAAGCAAGCCGACTAGTGAGCTTTAGCATCACCACTAGCCGTCAAGTGATCTAGGTAGACAACTCCTTGTCAATACGACTCATGTTGGACGGGTGGCATCACATGCCCCAGCTCCTGTTTGAATTTTCCCTGAGTCCCACAACCGTTGTGATAAACCCATCTAGATTACCAAGTGCTTCCGTTGTAGGAGTTCGACTCGAACCCACCTAGTCGGAAAGAATTGATAGCACCTCAATTTTATGAGCCCACTACCAAAAATGTCCAACTTGTGATGGTGCAGCACTGACGGGGAAACCGACTAGACCTTCCTTGAGGGATTACTTTCTACCAACTATCTAATAGAGGTAAAATAGAGACATAACAATAACACAAAATAAAGCAATTATAATGTGAAATTGTATGGCTCTCTTCATGGCGATTTCCATCTCCACAAATCTTATAATTTGACTCGTGTCAACTCTTGTCACATGCCACCTAACACCATGTAGCCGACTTGTACATCGACTTGCATGCCATCCGGGTTCTACAAACAGCTAGACTAGCTAGTATAGTAAATTACATAGAGAATCTGACACACATGTCGTTATACAATAAGATGACAACACCTAGGCTCCAATCGGCTGACAAAAACCGTGATACGCAGATCACGTATAGATTACACACATCACATGCACATAAGCCATAACATTCACAACATCATCCTGTAAAAACAAGTTATGCATAGATACAATATCTACTAGCGTTGTGAATCTCACAACGACATCTAAGGCGCTACGACAGGGCGAAGCCGGTGGTCCCGCATCTAAGGCACTACGATTTTCGATCACCGCACCCAGATTTATGTATCACAGTCTACCCCGATGGCGGAAGCCGACCGGTAGGGGTATGTCGTTCCACGACCTCAGTAGTATGATCACGGAAACTGGATCATCCAATTCCCCGAGTACATTTGATCCAATAAACTTTGTACAAAACCGATCTATCTCATAGAACGACCACCAAACCTGCAATTAGATCCAATCTAACACCAACCACATATGCATGAACTTGAGCCTAAAACTAGAAGCGAACGCTCTGATACCACTATTGGGCCATGTAGAGATAAACAAAACTTTTTCCTACGCGGTGATACCAAGATCTAGCTGAGGTAGTAGGCCACGAGAATTATCACTAGACGCACAGTTGTGGAATCGATGAAGCACGTCGCTTGATGTAGTGCAGTCCTCGCGATACATTCCGATCCACGATCATCAAAGTGCTGAACGTACAACACCTCCGCTAGTATCCATATGTATAAGGAGGAGCGCTAGCGCTAGACTACTAGTTCTGGTATGGTGGCGACATGACTGGACTGGGGCTAGGGTTTTCCAATGCATGGAATGACCTAACCGTGTACTCTAAGCACCCGCGCCCCAGCTTATATATGGTATGAAAGTGGGTTCCATTCACTGAAACGCCTATATTAGTCACTACGATTCCAACTCACTAACTCAGTCCATGTCTTATTCGGGTCCAATCCAAAAAGATTTCTGGTTCAGGTGTAAGCTGAACCTGCTCCCGCTCTTAAGTGTGTGACCCGATAGGATCATGGTAAATCGGGCACGATCCGAGTCTCACTCGTGACGGATCAGTCGGTAGCGGCTCCTAGCAGAACGTGTCGACTCCCAAGTACCAAAGAGTCATGATGAGATATGTCGTGGAATTGACCACGGCAGATGCTACAGGGTAGCTTACGTAGAGGAAAGGGCAAGGCGACGTAGGAGAATCCGGGAGCGAGATTGGCACACGATGTACCCAGGTTCACGTCCCCTCGATGGAGGATCGCTACGTCCTGCTATCAATCTAGTATATAATCATAGATTGATTTACATGGAGCCGTCGGAGGCGGTGGTGAGACTAGATCTAATATGACGTTAGAGATGTCTAATGTGATGTCCCCAAAGGGGTGCCCCTGGTGGCTTTATATATGCAGCCAGTTAGGGTTTACAAGTGCTAATGGGCTTTGTATTGGAGTCGCTGTCTTGGGCCTCCAGTCGGCGAGTCGTCTAGGTCCAGTTTGCACCAGTCGCTGTATTTGGCGAGTCGACCCGCTTTGTGCTTGGCTTCAGTCGGCTCGATCCCGCTGGTGACTCCGCTTCATGGGTACACCCCGATTGGTATTCCCCCATCTGTAGTCCCCGAGCTCGTCGTGGATTCAACACGGGTTTGAGGCAGGGCGCGGAGAGTCTTGGCGATGGATCGTGGCGAATCGGCGATGAGCTCCTGAACAGAGGAAAGAACCGTGAAGCGGGAGGTGGTCGGCGATCGGCATGAGCCAGCCGGTGATAACCAATTGGCGATAGCTAGTCAGCGTGGGCTAGTCAACGAGAACCAGTCGGTGAGAACCAATCGGCGAAAGCCAGTCGGTGAAGGCGCCAGTTGCAGCGAGTCCCTGACCGTGGAGCATGCCGAGTCCCCGAGCGCGGCGAGTGGCGAGATTGGGCGACCGGCGAGTGGCGCTGTCTGGAGCGTGTCGAGTCCTCGAGCGCGGCGAGTGGCGAGGTTGGGCTACCGGCAAGTGGCGTTGTCTGGAGCGCGGCGAGTGGCGTGGTCGAGCGACCGGCGAGTGGTGCTGTCTGTAGCACGCCGAGTCCCCGAGCGCGGCGAGTGGCGAGGTCGTGCGAGCAGCAGTGGTGCTGTCTGGAGCGCGCCGAGTCCCCGAGCGCGGCGAGTTGCGAGGTCGGGCGACCGGTGAGTGGCGTCGTATATAGCGCGCCGAGTCCCCGAGCGTGGCGAGTCACGATGTCGAGCGACCGGCGAGTGGTGCTGTCTATAGCACGCCGAGTCCCCGAGCGCGGCGAGTGGCGAGGTCGTGCGACCAGGATGCTGGCGCGCTGAGTCCCGAAGCGGCAGTGGCGGTCGGGCAACCAGCGAGTGGCGTCGTATATAGCGCGCCGAGTCCCCGAGCGTGGTGAGTGGCGAGGTCGAGCGACCGGCGAGTGGTGCTGTCTGTAGCACGCCGAATCCCCGAGCGCGGCGAGTGGCGAGGTCGGGCGACCAGCAGTGGTGCTGTCTGGAGCGCGCCGAGTCCCCGAGCACGGCGAGTGGCGAGGTCGGGCGACCGGCGAGTGGCGTCGTATATAGCGCGCCGAGTCCCCGAGCGTGGCGAGTGGCGAGGTCGGGCGACCGGCGACTGGCGTTGTCGGGAGCGCACCGAGTCCCCGAGTACGGCGAGTGGCGAGGTCGGGCGACCGGTGAGTGGCGTTGTCTATGGCGCGCTGAATCCCCGAGCGCGACGAGTGGCGAGAAAGACACAGACCGTTTTGCTGAGAAGGTGAAAAAGGTACAATTATAGTAAGGTGTATTTATGAAATATATTGAATATTTGTAAAGAGTGTGATTCGTAGATGTTGAAATAAAATGCATGTTTCTAAATGGATCAGTTAACAATATGAAAGGTTTATGGGTGTCTTTTCATGAGTAGGCAGATATTCAATATCAAACGCTTGCTGGGTAACAGGGACGCGATGCCAGACTGTTGAACCCGGAGACAAGGTCGGCCTTTTTCTACCCAGCCTTACTACTTCGACGGACGCGAATAAACAGCAGATAAAACTGAAACCGATCCTAAGTATGGTTTTGTAATTGAAGGAAAAGATGAATATGTTTTGGACTTATAGCATGTACGAATATAAAGAAACTTAGCTGTGAAATGCGGACAGAGTCGACGCGGCGGGGGAGTCCTCGAGCACGGCGAATTTAAGGCGGGCGAGTCGCCGACGTGGCGAGCCGTTGATGACGAGTTAATGGCGGGCAAGCCGCCAAACGTGGTGAGTCCATGGCGGGAGGATCCGCGAGCGTGGCGAGTCCGTGATGGCGAGTTTGCGATGGCGAGTCCCCGAGCGCGATGGCATGTCCATGATGGCGAGTCCCTGGACGTGGCGAGTACGCGATGGCGAGTCCACGACGGGAGGATCCGCGATGGCGAGTTATGATGGCGTATAAAACAAATCCGCGGATGTAATATATCATCGCTCTAGCTCAATTGTCGGCTGCCGGACTTAGCCAGACTATTCAATCCAATTCTGCATTCAAGGATTAATTTCCCCAAAAATTTGTGAAGGCAACATAAGAGAAGATGAGACTAAATAAAGTTAATGACAGAAATGAAATTGACTCATCGGAAATTAATTTGTGCAATGTCTATTGTTTGTGAAGTCGCGGTTGCCGTCGAGGCGCCGAGGCAGCTGTAGTCGAGGCGCTGGGGCAGCTGTCGTCGAGGTGCCGGAACAGTCGTAGTTAGCGAATTCCATAGGTATGGCACCAATACGCCTGCTTGTCTAGCCACGGATAGTACTAAATTCAAGACCCAATCCTCCAGCGATACGTTCATGCAAGTGTAGACAGGAGGTTAGATCAAACATAATAATATATATCTGATCGGTCAAAAAGACTTGATTGGAATAGGATAGGAAATCATGGGTCATGTAGGACGGATCACGTAAGTCTGCACGCTTGAGGTTTTCCGATTCAATCTCCACGCACGTGTTCGCAGCGGTTGCGTTGGACGCTAGGCAGAGCAGATTGATTAGTCCTGTCGTCATCTGCATGTGCCAAAAACTAGCTTCGTTGATCGCAAGCAGCAGAGAGGTCAGCGATCGACTGATCAGGCAAATTTCAGATCAAAATAGAATAATGAATTAATAAGATAATCGAATCAAGTGAAGATAGAACAATCAGTCGTCATCTGCATGTGCATGTGCCGCGGAAATTTCCGCGCCGACTATGTGCTTGCCCTGCGTTGGTCACGTTGGGCGGCAGCCGGACCGGATCGATCGTCTTTTCTCTTGCGGCGCATGAGATGCAATCTGGCTATCGGCGACAGTGAGGGATCCCGTCCAGATCATCACCTCCAAGCACCGCTTGCCCCACGGTGGGCGCCAACTGTCGTGGAATTGACCACGGCAGATGCTACAGGTAGCTTATGTAGAAGAAAGGGCAAGGCGACGTAGGAGAATCCGGGAGCGAGATTGGCACACGATGTACCCAGGTTCACGTCCCCTTGATGGAGGATCGCTACGTCCTGCTATCAATCCAGTATATGATCATAGATTGATTTACATGGAGCCGCCGGAGGCGGTGGTGAGACTAGGTCTAATATGACGTGAGAGATGTATAATGTGATGTCCCCAAAGGGGTGCCCCTGGTGGCTTTATATATGAAGCCAGTTAGGGTTTACAAGTGCTAATGGGCTTTGTATTGGAGTCGATGTCTTGGGCCTCCAGTCGGCGAGTCGTCTAGGTCCAGTTTGCGCCAGTCGCTGTATTTGGCAAGTCGACCCGCTTTGTGCTTGGCTTCAGTCGGCTCGATCCAGCTGGTGACTCCGCTTCATGGGTACACCCAGATTGGTATTCCCCCATCAAGATACTTTCTAATGCGACTTTTGTTTGAGTCCCTTTTGCCTCACGATATGCCTTGTTGAACTATAGGCAAATAATCAGCATCCCCTGAATAGTCCGACTCTCTTTCTCGATCCGAGATAAGTGATTTATCCTACTAACTCTTAGTCGATCGCCTCGGTTAACACTTAACCGAGTCACGCATGGCCAAGCTTTCCGAATCATATCTTCTGATAGGGCCCAAACAATATCTCTCTAGTTGGAGGGGCAAAATCCCATCTTGGTTATTTACATCACGCAGCTTGATTCTCAGTCGACCCGAACTCTTCCTTTATGATTGCCCTTTGACGGAATAACATTTGACAGAACCTAAGTCGGTGATCCACAACTCGGATTGTGCAATAACCTCATGTCTAAGGATTACATTGATTGAGACATACAAATCACAGCTTGTTCGTTATACCTCAATATGGGTCAGTCTGACTCGCTAAACTCTTTAGCCGAATTCGTGTAAGTGGGAATAGAATCTCCATGCCCATGACAAGTGGAACCGAGTCATCAGCCGACTTTCACATTAGTCTATGTTGTGTGTCCATCACAACCTCAATGACCAAGGACAACTAGTATGAACAACATGAATATATAGTTCCACAATCGAATCACATATTCAATGATATATATCAGTAGTTCATACTAGGACAATAACTTTATGAATACATTGGGAATACCATCATACATGATTTCCTCTTGGGCATATTCCCAACAAAAAATCCCACACACATTCTTCTTATGGCTTGAGGAGGAATTTCATCACCTACATCACCAAGATAAATTTGCCCTACTTGGGATCCTTGATGCTCATCGAGCCTCACAATACAAGAGACTATAACTTTCCTAGTGGACTTGTTATAGAATCTATAGGGGTGAGAGTTCAAGGCAGAGCCAACAAAGATACCTTCAATAGTTCTAGACTCGAATTCACATAACTTGTTACCTTTCTTGTGAATATAGCACTTACACCCAAACACCTAAAGATAGTGAATGGTTGGTTTATTGCCGGAGAGGATCTCGTGAGGAGTATTATCCAAGTGCTTGCGGAGGTAAACACGGTTGGCAATGTGACCATCGGTTTGAGATAGCTTCGGCCCAAAATTTATATGGAGACTTGAACTCCACAATCATGGTTCTTGCCATATCCATAAGGTCCGGTTCTTCCTTTCCGCAACACCATTTTGTTGAGGGGTATAAGGAGCGAAATATGGATGCTTAATGCCATCATCACTAAAGAAATCATCCAAGTTGTAGTTCTTGAACTCCGTACCATTGTCACTTCTAATAGCCAAGATCTTCTTATTATGTTGTCATTGAACTTCATTGGCAAAGTCGACGAAGGTTTGTTGAGTATCAATCTTCTTCTTGAAGAAATATACCCAAGTGTATCTTGATAGTCATCCACAATCACCATGTAATACTTCTTTCCCCCAAGACTATCAAAAGATGGAGGACCAAAGAGGTCCATGTGAAGGAGCTCTAGAATCCCATCATAATAGATGACCGTCATGGGGGGATGAGCCAACACATGGAGATTTTCTTCAATACAATCCCTACACACATGATCTTTGACAAAACAAACATTATCTTTTATTCCAAGGATGTGACCTCCCGTGCGAAGACTTTGCAAAGAAGACATGTTGACATGGGCAAGACGGCGATGCCAAAGCCAC